>JAWWEV010000034.1:3293597-3308378 GCA_035583235.1 Hafferia zeledoni | reverse complement strand
CTAAGCAGAGATTGTGCCTCCAGGTGAGGAAGTAGCGCCAGGAACAGATGACTCTTCAATATGCCATTTTCATGCAAATGCCCTATACAATAAAGAACAGAAGAAAAAATATAAACAGAGGGGGGAAAAGATCACAATTTTTTTAATGAAATGTTTCTGTCAGTTCTATAGAAGTATCAAGGGGCTTTAAGGTTGGAGCATATGTAAAAACCAGACTGTAGCTCAGGTCTTGGGACATCCAGAAGGATCCCAATGTCACTTATAAAGTTTTCACCCTCTCCTTCAGTTTGTGACACCAGAATATGACTATTAAGTGTCACACAGAAAGCAACCAGCTTCCTTAAGCCTAAACTAAAGGAAATTAGTTACTGTGTTTGCAAATCAGACTCTGCTGCTCTCTTCCTGATAAATTAATGTTGAAGATGGGGGAGCCTGCCTGGCCTTTGCAGGGCTTTCTGCCACTGAGAGCAGAAAATGTTATATTGAATATGACCCCACATCACCCTCAAGCTGTACCTTAACATATCAGGCCTTGGGAAGAAACTGGGCTTTTATTATCAGCAATACTAAACACATTTCCCAAATTTACATAAAGTCTTTCCTCAGAGAAACTCATGATGCTTCTGGAACTTTAATTAAGTTTTGGCTGAACCTTTGGAGATGTGGATGTTAAAGTTTTATTTTTGCCATTTAAAAATGGGTAATCTTAGAATATGAGGATTTTAAATACTTGATTTGTGTGATACAAGTAATTCTTGACTAAGAAAGCCACTTGCAGAGTCAGGGACCCTTAGCTGAACTTATATAAGTACAACTAAGTGCAAGGAAATTTTAACTTCTTCCTAAGAGAAAGATCTAGGAGGAAAATTAACATGAAAAGGGAGGAAAAAATAATATGAATCAGATAGACAGCTGCATTCCTAAAGAAAAATGGATCTTGGGACACTAAAGCACTGGCTTCTGCCATCCACCTACGGAGCAGCATCCAGTAAAGCTACAAAGCTCTAGAAATGACAAAAATCACAAGTTAAACACTGCAATGAGGGCCAAAGAATTTGAACATTGTCAAAGTTTAAATAAAACCTGATATCAGCCCAGGTAGACACAGATTTCATCCTCTGCTGCTGTGATTTGGTGACTTATTTCTTTGGTTTCAAGGGAAAACAAATGATACCTTTAGATTTTGAGGAAGAAGCATCAAGAACAGTGAAGTACCTTGGGAGCTTCATAACAATTCCTTGCATTAGTTCTCTCTTCTCTTGACACCTTTGAGAAAAGCAGATTGTTTCCACAGTTTATTCCCTATTTTATCCATATTCCCCCACCAGCCAACTTCCTCTCTACAGCTGAGAGGCTTTACTTCACCAAAACGCAATTACTTTGCTGGGTGAAAGCAATGACATTTCATCCACCTGCCTCCAGATCCCCTTTAAAGTCTCTATAAATAATATAATGCCTTCATAAGGAAGACTGTTCAGATGATTTTATATAATTTATTACAGATGAAACTTGAAGCTTTTGACATTTGAAGCTGTTGAACACTTTCCTGACACTTGAAGCCTTTGGAATTACTTGGCTAAAAGGCACTATAGACTAAGTGTGTACTTATGTGTTTTTATTGTGAGGAGAATGTTCTACATACTGATTTGTGCCAACTTCAGTGTGGGGCAGTTTCTATAACCAGAGGGCTGGTGGTACCTACCTAGCTTAAAATTCACAGGAAGGGCTGCCCAAATGTCCATTTATTTGAATGTGTTCTTGGTCCCATTGCTGACTAAATGAAGATTGTGCAAAGAGCAGACCCTGCAATGGGCTGGGGATAAATGCTCTCTGTCTCCTGCCAGCAGGAACCATCCTCTACAGCTCCAGAAGTTTTCCCTCCCCAGCTCCCAGTGGAAGAGCATTTAGAATTAATTTACCAAGTTCAAACTAAAGAGGAGCAGAAAGAAAATATTATTGAATTTTCAAAGCCCTGCAGACAACACACAATTTCTTGAGATGACAGAGAAACAGATTTTATACCTGGAAAAGCATCATTTTCTTCAGACAACACTTCTTTAGCCCAAGGAGTGGGGTCAGTAATTGAAAAAGCCAAAAGCTTTTGTTTATAGGCACATTCCATCTCCAGGATTCCTTAAGTCAGCACGCCAAAATTACACACTCATCAAGGAGGGGGTTTTGGACTTTGGGTTCAGAAGAAGAAAAGTATTCCCGGCAATTGCTAAACTGATGCAAGGCTAAACAGCAACAAGTGTGGACAAATGTCTGCACAATCATACAGAGCATGTCACTAATTCAGTGCTGCAGCCTCTGGGAACTGGTAGTGTGTTCCAATCTCAACCCTGATTTAGGAACCTCTGGCAGCTTCTTCATTAGAACCTTCAAAAGAAGGAGCAGCACATGAAAAAAACCCTTTCCTTTAGCAAACAGATTTAAGAGCAACGTGTTTAGCAATTATGCAGCTGGTAATAAAAAAATCTACTTTAGCAATTTAAGTAAATGTTCATGTTACAAAAGCAAGCTTTAAGAACATAAACAGATAATGAGATGCTGTCATTTGCATATGTGGAATCTAATGAGGGCTGCCATATCTTGCAAGAACCCAGCAATCGACATGGAATGCCAGGAATTGCTGTATATTTTTATTTTTCACTTTACTAAGTGGTTTAAGAAAAGATATTGCTCTGTGGAGTTATGACTTTTCCCAAGTGAGAAACAAACGCAAAAAAACCCAAACCAAACACCTAAAAACCATGGATCTGAGTCCTCCCAGCACTGTAAGGCACTCACCTGCCCAACCTCAAGCAATAGGAGTTCCACACAATGAACTGCCCAGGGTGGGCACCTTTACTGGTGCAGCCTAACACAGCCTGTTTCAGCAGAGACAGCACTGCATGTTGCACAAATGCCACCAAAAACCCATTATTATGGCACAGGGAGACAACTGGGGCCATACTGCCACCACCTCCCAATGGCACCAGATTCCATCCTCATAAAAGGTGTCAATAATCAAACTCTTGTACACAGATCCCATCAGCTCTGATGGTTCCTGGCCTCCCTTTGCCTGACTCAGAGCATCCAGGGATGATTCCAGCCACCAGAAGAGGGGAGATTTCTTTTATCTGGGATTTACACTTCAATTATATATCTTCCCCGAACAGGTCCCTCGGGTTTTCCACCTGAGCCCCTTCCAGCAGCACCACCCAACCCCAGTGCCGTGGCCAAGCAGCTGAAGGCAACCCTGCGCCAGAATTTAGTTCAGCCACACAGCTGGGAATTTTCTGTTTACTTTGCTAAAAGCTTCCCTGCTAAGAACATTCCATGCCAAGGTCATGGGTTCAATCCCCTGTGTGGGCCATTGACTTAAGAGTTGGACTCGATGATCCCTCTGGGTCCTTCCAACTCAGAATAGTCTGTGATTCTGTGATTAGCAGCTCCTTATACACAGGTTATATCATAGATATAAATCCCAAGACACCACACAGTAGCTCATGTCACAACTGTATCTGGCCTTTTGTCCAAACTGACCCTTCAGGTAGGAAGATAAACGATATGAAAAGTTATTGGTGCAAAACTCATCTGTCAACAGATAGCAAGATATTACTTCAGTTTAGACTTCTTGACTCTGTTACAGAATGAAATTTTTTCTTGGAAAAAAATCACCATTAAGTAACCCTTCTGGAGTACTAACATAAATCACAGAGTGGTTTACCTGCACAGTTACTCAAAACACTTTAAAATGAATTAAAACTGATCACACAGGAGAGAAAAAAAAAATTGAAAAGAGCAGGGTCATTCCAATTAAGATGCCTCTGCAATAAACATCCCACAAGGATCTGTTCTTGCGTGAAAATTATTCAGTGATTTTTTTTTCCCCCAACAAATTGGAGAAAGTAGATATGCATAAATTGAGTAATTGGTAATTTTCAGACAACTTCAATCAAACAGTAGTCATAAATTCCGGGCTCGTCTGACAGAAATACATTTCCTTATGGACAAACAATCATTTGTGACATCCACAGTTGGTGGTAAATGAACCTCAAATCCAAGCCAGAGCAGTGCCCAAACCATGCATACATTAACGGGGCACCATCCAGCACAATCAGTTTTCTGCAAAAACACTGAACTTGCAAAGAGTCAACGAGGGCACAGATTAATTATTGCAGAAGGGGAACACAGAACTGCAAGATAGATACAGTCCCTTAGTTTATCCACAAGAAGGAATTTAATTTATTCCCATCATAGGAGGCAAAAACATCTGGTGCAACAACTCTACACAGGCTGGGATGTGCAGTTGGGCAAATTCCAACTACAGACAAGTGTAAATATATTTTTACAAGGAGAAATGTGAGTGATTGCAAGAAATTTACCTGGAGATTTGATGAATTGTCCATGACCTGAAGCCTTTAATCAGTGGTTGCTTTTTAAAACATTACATGTTCTAGCTCAAAGAGAATTTAGGGGATTGGGACTTTCACCAGAAACAGGGTCTAGCAGTCAACTCCAGCCCTGAAATTTAAGGATCTATACATTAGTGGCCAAGAACATCAGGCCTTTATGCAA
Source organism: Hafferia zeledoni (assembly GCA_035583235.1). Taxonomy (NCBI): domain Eukaryota; kingdom Metazoa; phylum Chordata; class Aves; order Passeriformes; family Thamnophilidae; genus Hafferia; species Hafferia zeledoni. The sequence continues at coordinate 3,303,815 of JAWWEV010000034.1, read as the reverse complement.
CATGTGTAACACAAAACTGAGACATAAGAACATATTGTCACATAACCAAAAACTATTGTGCCTGCACGATTCAGAAACCAGCCTATAGCGAGAGAATTTTGGTTCTGGTGCTTTTCCAAAAATCAGCCCTTTTATAGAGCTAATGCAACTGCTTTCTATAATGTCATTATTTTAAATTAAGTAAGAAGAGATTAATTGCTCAATCAACATTCTTCCCATTTTATATAGACTCTTGTAATTCACAGACAGTTTCTAGACATAACAGTCAATGATTTCGCCCTCTGGAGACACTGAAAAGATTAGGTTTTTCAGTTGAAATAAATATTTTAGTTAGAGGGGAAAAAACCTCTCAGCATCTCAGAATAGAGGATACTTCTCCAGTGTATTATTGATAAGAATGCTTAGTTTCCATTTAGTTATAGCCCAGATCAAGGAACTAACAGTCTCTGTGTGATGACAGTTCATAATTTTACATACTAAAGCCATTTACATTTTTTGTTATTAGCCTTTAGTCCTTGGAAAATAACACGCACTGAACGTAATAAGTGTTCAATGTGGTACAACCCAGCTAAAACAGGAATTTACCACACTAGTCATGGGTATTAACGAGACCAGAAGCTTTATGATAACTTGTACATTTTTCACCATCTCCTTATGATGGAAGGTGATCGAACCATCAAAATTGTGACAGGAATGGGGAGACACAGAGCCCTTTTAGAGCACCCCATCAGTGCTTGAGCCTGTGCTGTCATTGCTCAGCTACTCAAGGGCATTCTGACCTTGGGAAAACATAGAGCCCTTTTAAGTTTATGCCAGTGATGGTCGATGCTATTTTGTCCCTGTTCAATTATTAAAGGCCATTATGATCCTGCACAGTTCTTGCTGTACAGCCTTGGACAACCACGTGCTTCTCTTTACCTTCACCTTTTGACTTGTCTGTCCAGCTACCAACTAGGTAAAGAATAGTTTTTTTATTAAATGAAGGGCCAGAGTGGTTTTATTTCTCAGAGATCCTAAATGATGTGTAATACAGTAATACCTGAAACACAATGATCTAGAACTGAGGCTACATCTCCTTGTAGCCCCTGAGGCAGCAGGACACCAGCAGCAGCATCCTGCAGCATCACTGTCAGGCACAGCTCCATGGAATGGCCTGTGGGATAGAGCTGAAAAGCATTATAGTGAAAGTATGTAGAAAAAACCCAGCAGGTGAAAGAAGAAGGGATGTGTTAAGAATTATTGTGCTTAGGAAAGGTTTTTCACTCCTAACAAGTTTTCCTTTTGGACTAGAATGAAAATATCTTTTCCAAGGACTGCAGAAACTTCTCATTGATTTGTGAATCTTAGAGAGACCTTTATTAATTAAGTATCAGTACAACTAATTGAGAATTACTTCATTATCTACCACTTAGAATCAATGACATCAAGTTAAGTTACTTAAACATTTTATTTTCCTACATCGAGCTATTAGAAGTTCACTGTTAGTGACCAGCTGGCTACAAAACTATTCAAAGAGTTATGTCCATTCTAATAATGCCTTAAGATGCCAGAGGGAAAGAGCTCAGAACACAAGACAATTATCAAAAGCAAATTCTCTGTATGCTGAATTTAAATGATAACTTCCTTTCTAGTGTAGACAAGTTTATCTATAACTCTTGGGGGGTTTAAGAACTGCACAGTGGGCAAAGCATTAAAACATTAGAACACATTAAGTGCACTCTCCAGGGAGAAATTACATGGGTGGCAGTGCAGCAGATCCTACAGCCTAATTTAATGGAACAAACCAGGAAACTCTTTAGTAATAATGCATCCTAAATGAGTCTGAGCATTGAGTACTCCATGGGAAAGGGAAAGCTGCTTCCATTCTCAGTTTTTGCATGGCTTCTGTAGCTTATTCCCCATTTTTTCAGTCCGGGCTAATGACTAAGAGTGCAAACAGTAAAAAAAAACAAAACAAAAAACAAAAAACCCACACCATCAAGAAAAGGGCTTAATTTTATTAATTTCTAAATCATAGAGACTTGAAATAAAAATATTTGGCTAACATTGTGACACTAAAGGAGAATGGTAGTAGCAAATATTAGCAATGCATAAATATCTGTATTTCCTATCTTGACTAATTCAACTCTGTACACCAGACATCTTGTTTTGCACTTAATAGTGCAATAGAAGATAATGTATTTTGATTGTAATTTCAATCAAAAGTAATAGTCCAGTTATTCTACAAAAACTGTAATATTAGGCAATTGATTATTCAAATTGAGGCAGAAATGCTCCATCAACGCTCCATATCAGTTAAATTAAACTTCCAGTGAGTAAATGCTATGGGCTTATGTTACCCTTGGTTGCAATTGCTTGTTGAAAACAGGCCATTATTTGCTGAATGCAATGAAATTTCCCCATGACAAAACAGTCTTTCGGTTTGTACACTTACCCCCGCCATCTAGTGATCTGTCCTGACAACTACAGGGGAAATGGCCAAACAGGTCACCCCGAGGGTCTGTCCTGCTGCCTTTCCTTGTCCCGGTCAATCCCTCCCTGAAGTCATTCTTGCTCGTGTTGTAGGGACACCGTTTGCCAACACAGGCATTAACCAGCCAAAGGTTTACAGGAGGGTGAATGAGTTTCAGGGAGAACATTTTCCATCCCCTTGGAGTTTTTGAAGATCTCTTACCTACATCTTTCTACAAAAGGCTCCCTTACTTCTTTTTAGCAAATATTGCTGTGGAAGTAGCTCCAGCACCTTACATCAACACCACCACTCACTTCTAAAAAAATAAAGATCTCCTTTCTTTCCACCTGCAAAGACAAATAATTATGCCTCTGTCCTGGATCAGAGAATTTTATTGTGTTCTGAATAATAATTACAAAAATAATTCCAGCATATATCACAGTTTGACTAAGCAGTGAATAGACTTGAGCCTTAAGTTAACCTCTGACTGGGTAACCAGACCCAAAAAAAGGAAAGAGGAAAGGCAGACACAGATGGCTTTGTACATGTTCCAAATGTCATGCTGGTCAAAATGTGTCAAAACTACGGTGCTTTCCTAGAGGAGGTCCATCCCATAATTTCTCAGGAAAAAAGAATCTCAGTATATTTAAACATTATTAAAAGGAGGAGGGGAAAACCCTAAAACAGAGCCTTGACAGCAGAATGCTTCGATCTACTTGGGATCTTGTAAGTCAAAACTCAGCACCTTCAATAGGACTCTCAACTCATTATGGACCCACCACCCCAGGTCCTCCCTCTCTAAACGCAATTCCCTTCAAAGGAATATTCATAAAATACAATCCAGAGCACAAAGCCACATTTTGTGATAAAGCAACTGCAAGGAGCAAATAAATTGTCTAAACAAAAAAATTCTATATGAGAAACTGCATTAACACAGTGTAACACTGTGTGGCAAAGCACAGAAAGGTCAAACTGTCAGACTTCAGGTACAGTTCTGACACTTGGCTGTGTGTTGATGCATTTATTTCATGAAACAAGCTCGAGTTATCAAGTCAAAAACTACCTCTCCTATAATCCAAGCTAAACATCAGAGAGAACACATGTGCATTTCATTTGTCCAGACTGACCCCACTGTCATATTCAATGCCTCCCAATATCTTTGGCAGTTCCACGACAGCAGCTCCCACTGCTGAAGGCACATGTTAAAGTTCTGCAGTGAATCCAGACAAAAGGTTTGGTTTCTTATCCTCACCTGGTCTTGGTAGAGCTTTTCACAGCATGAATCCAAACCCATCCTTCACATGAATGAATTTTATCTTGTAGTTCAAAGCTCATATTTTACTTTCTAGAAAATCCTTCCTCTCCTCCTGAGAAATAATCTTCTAAATTATCAGCTTTCCAATATGTGTTTTTCAGCTTTCCAAGGTAAGTTCTTTTACAGTTTGGGAATATTTGTGCATTACTCAAAGTAATGGCAAAGTTCAATTTTTTCTGACATTGCATAGCAGTGTCACATCTGCCCATCTAAACTATATTTAAAATTTCTATTGATATCTGAGATTTAGAAGGCTGGATTTGCCACATGATGTAGTCAATTCTTCAGAGCTGATCAGCAAAAGCAGTTTTTTCCTCCTACAGAAATCCTAAACACATTTTCATATACTTTTCTCACACTTTTATTCCGTTTTGGGACTGTCATGTTGTAAAGGCATTACTTCTGATGTTAACAATGAAAATTGTATTTTTTTTCTTCACTGTATCTCTAAAACTTTCCTCTTTTCCAAAGGCAATTTTTAAAAAAATTTGAAACCTTAATTCCCAAATGCATTCAGTCATTCTGAGAGTTGTTTAAAGGGTAAAAGTTCAAGCTTTTTCCTGCACAAGTGACATTACAGATGAAAATACACTTTAGAAACCTGGATGTTCTGGGAACACTACAGACCTCAAACCAAACCCAGGAATTGGGTCTTGTTCTATAAAACTTGCACAAATATTTCGTGGGGGAAAATTTGGTTCATAGCAAAGCATTAGGCATTACCAATACAGAAATATTTTTGAACTGAAATCCAAAAAACCTTCACCACCAATAGCTGTTTAGACAAAGAGATGAAATGATTATTGCTGAAGTACAAGGATAGATGGATTCCAAGGATACATTCTAGATGACCATAACTCACAGGTAACTCATGGCAGCAAGTCAGGAGAACCACATCTCTGTCACCCTGCAAAGAAGTCATTACTTGCATGATCACTTCTTCACATGCTTTCTATTTCAGCATATATGATTTCACACTAATTTAATAACTTCCAGTTTGTGCTGGAGCATGGGTGGGGTGACAATCAACCTTATGACATCACATGGTCACCACCCAGGCACACAGGAGGTCTGCAGAGACCCTGGTTCAATACCTTCACCCCAAGTTTTGATGAAAAGGAGTGACTCACCAGCTCTTCCAAATGCTAATTCCCCACCATCTGCACCAAGCGAGAAACTCCTCAAGTTGAACCTTCCTGCAAAGCCATTTCATTTGAACCAAACACTTCATTCTGATGCTATGCCAAAGAGAAACGTTAGAGGGGAAAATTATATATACTCAAACACTGATTCACACCTGCTGTGAGCAGTTTCCATATTATAAATGGAAGCAATAAAAAGAGAAGGCAAAGAGCAAATTATTTTAATAGATATCTAAATTAACAATTACAGTTTCACCCCAGGTTACTATACTAACTTGTTACTAAGTGAAGGAATCATGCCAGATACTGCTGCCAACTGGTTGTTGGCAAATGCAGCCCCTCATTCCCCCAGCAGAGTCCAGCTCTGCCCAGCAAAGCCAGTGGCACAAACATCCTCCTGCAAATAACTCGTGCACAGCAGCAGCTCCTGCCACAAACAGTGCCAAGGAAATGCCCACAAGGATTATGCATCATTTCACACACATAAAATATAGATGGTGCCTGCATTCTCCCATAATACAAGATTTCTTAATAAGTGGAGTAATGAGTTAGAGCAGCTGAGGCAGATTTCTTTCTTCTAAAACTAAAAACGGATGTTGAATCAGGCAAATTGCAGTGGAATAAACAAAGAAATAGCACACATACTGGGCTGATTTTTTATTACTAGTCCAAAAATGAGTCAAAGCCTATAATTTTAAGTGTCCTTCTTTAAAATAGAAGATATAATGGACTATTAGGAAATGTTCTTCCAATGCATGCATTGATTACCTGTACCATTAGGCCTATTAAAATAAAGATTCTTCTAAGCACAGAAATGAAGTCATTCCAGTGTTTCCTAAAGGCACACAGTCCATCTTTTCCAGCAGCTTGCTCTCTACAAAGTGACAGACACTCAGGGATTGTTGAAAAAGTTTTCCCTGGTTTTAGAAAAAGTTTTATGTTCTCAGAATTTCAAATGTCACATAATTAATTTCTTACGTCGACTCCAACTCAGACACACTGCTTTAGTGGGAAGGGGAAAAACCTACTGGAACTTTATATTAAATGAAATGCAACATCCCAAGCAAGAGTCCACTGAAGTGAGGGTAAAAAACAGCTTCAATGAGCTTTGAATTTTGAATCAAACACAGTTTAATTTAAGAATTATAATAAATATTATTATCTTATTATAAAAGCGATTTAAAAATTGATTTTAGAAAGGACAAACAGAGAAAAAATTGCTCACTATTAGATTTTTTTGTTAATATTTGTAGCTACCCCCTGATGAAAAGTCAGAATGTAATGTTGGAGCAGATACACACAGGTCCTTGAAAGGACAAAAAAGGACAGATATGCAACACCACAGAACTTCCTGCAGTAGCAGAACATTAATAAACCTCCCAAATGGGTCAGAGTCCAGTGATTTAGCTCTGCACCATTCTAGTGTATTCTGAATTCTAAAACTGATCCCTTATGAGACAAAGGAAATTTATTCAATTAAGGCTTATTCTTCAGTAACTTCCTAATTAAATATTATAGTAAGATTGCTATTAAAACACTTTTCATAGTGAATACCCCCAACCCAGTTGTGGGTATTTATCATGAAGCAGAATGAATTTAAAACTTTTGCTCAGGTGGGGGAGGGAAGAAAAATTACAGACAAAAACAAGGATTATGTTCTCACCAATCAACACTGTATAACTTTGAAGGAAAGAAAAAAGTCGCCACCAGAACTGGTATAAGAACAAGAGTGTAACTTTGCTGTCTAAGAGTTAAAAAGAGCATGTCATAATTGGAAACCCAAAATATAGGCTTAGACCAAAGCACAACTCTCAGCAGTTACATGGCTTGATAAAAGAGATTTCTGTTTCTAGAAACAAATCAAGGCTCTAGACACATTTTAAATACATTTGTATCTCCTGAAAACTTTTGCATTTAGAGATGACCTTCCACCAAGAAAAAACTGCAAAGACTCTCTCAAATTATTTAAAAACATAAATCCTACCAAAACCTGGGACATCTACTTGACTCCTCCTTTGAAGAAGCATATTCAGGAGATCAATCCCAAAAAAGGAAAAATACATTTCAGAAAACTTGTAGATAAATTCTGTGCACTAAACTCTCCAGCAGCTGTCAAGGGAATTCTAGAGCTGTACTCTCACCCTGTGACAGGAAACATCCTACACCCAAGACACTGTTCCCACCACCCTCTCCCTCCACTTCTGATTGAAGGAAGCAGGCACTTTATGCCCAGGAAAAGTATCTGGCCCAACTGCACCAGGAGGGACAAAGCCTCAGCTGGCAGGGAATACGTGTGTTCATGCCCTTGCCCAGTTCTCTGCTGCCCTCAGTAGCAGGCAGAGCAGCTGAGCTGCAGAACCAGGCAGGAGGCACTGACCAAGTTAACCTCATGGAGACACCTGCTAATGGTGAGATTTATGTAGACACCTATAGACATAGAGATATTTACAGAGACAACTGCTCAGCAGCTCTGCTTTGGAAAATCTCTCCAGGTGGCATTTGCTCTCTGCCCAGATGAGGTCTCTGAGCACCACCTCTGCTCCTCTGGAGGTTCCACACTCCTCCCCAGCTGTAACACAGTACTCTTCAACACAAATGCAGATGGAAGTCGAAATGTGTCCATTCAGACTGATAAACAACCCAAACTGCCCAGTTCAATGTACCAACCATTCCCCAATCTCTAAATACGTATAGGGAGCTGAAAAACAAGCTTGAGCAGTTAAATCCCTTCTTCCCTCTCCCCAAAAAAACCCATTAAAATCACTTCTCTGACATATACATATTGCAAGCAGCTAACAGTGAGAGAGAGATTAAAATACACACTCCTGCACTAAAAAACACAGAGCCAAGATGAGAAACTGAAGAGGAGCATGCCTATAACCTCAATGAGATGGGACACTTGATCATATTCATTCCACACTACTTGATGCCCAATTCCCAACTTCAGGATAACATCATTTCCAGGGTACCCTCTCAGCCCTTCCCCAGCTCAGAGCCACTAAAGAGCCTCACTTACAGTTTTGGCTCCATCACCTCCTTCGGGCACGGGCTCTTCTCTGCCTGAAAAAGGCATTGCTGCTTCTTGTGCTGCTGCTTCTCTGTCCTTGGCAATATTTGCTCCTTCATTCCCCAGCTTCAACCTCTTTCCCTCAGGTTGAGAATCATCCCCGTCCTCCCGTCTTATCTTGCCGTCTCTGCCTCGCTGCTTCCCCGCGTCCTCTGGGCTGCCACAGGAGCTGGACATTTGGGAAGTGTTGGGGACTTTATGTACAGACTGACGAGGCTGCCTTTGGCAGGGGATTTGGCTTCGGAGAGCTCCGCTGTGCTCTCGCTCCTCTTCAAAATTTCAGCGCTGTTTGGAAGGCTTTGCAGAAGCGCACGGAGCACTCCCGTTTCTCTGCCGCCCTCTCCTGCCGGCCGGCAGCACTGTGCCCAGGGCAGAGCTGTCCCTGTGCTCCTGCCACATCCCAACCCTGTGCCCAGGGCAGAGCTGTGCTGCCCTCCCTTCTGCCATATCCCACCCCAGTGCCCAGGGCAGAGCTGTGCCCTCCTGCCACATCCCACCCATGTGCCCAGGGCAGAGCTGTCCCTGAGCTCCTTCCACATCCCACCCCTGTGCCCAGGGCAGAGCTGTCCCTGTGCTCCTGCCGCATCCCACCCCTGTGCCCAGGGCAGAGCTGTCTGAGCCCTCCGTCCACATCCCACCCCTGTGCCCAGGGCAGAGCTGTCTGAGCCCTCTCTCCACATTCCACCCTTGCTCCCAGGAAAAGTAAGAACCTTTCCTAGCTGGATTGTATGCACGATGCTGCTGCTCAGTCTGCCAAACCCTTTGCTCTTCCCTTCTACCTGATCCACAGGAACTGGCTTTCCTTAAAGTGCAGAATATTTGCTGCACTTTCTTTAAATCCAAATTCACCTCTGGCCCTGGGGAATGCAGTGGGTTTTAGTTATATACTGTTATTTATGCAAAGAATAATTACCCATTAAAATGCAAAGATGGCTTTAATTCCAAATAGCTTCTTTCAAAATTACTTTACTCCAGGTTTGGGATTTTATGTAAAGGGTACCCTTACTTTGCAAATTACCTTTGCATCCCAAATCCACATTCCATATTGTCACACCAATTTTGCACAGTGTTGAGGTCCTATAGCCGTATTAATGAGATTAAAATGATATTAAGTGTCCTGTCCAACAGGACAGTTTGGATGTCCTTTTTTTCCTCGCCTCTCAGCCTAATTCCTCATTAATTATGAGGAACACCAACACACATAATCAAAGGATTGGTGTAAATATTTGGATCTTGGGGGAGAAAAAAGGGCTTTGCCATACAGAACACAATGTGCTGCTTCACCTCATTCTTCCAATACAGAAGGCAATAAGTACAGGGTTTTTAAAAAAGGCAATATGAGTTCTGTTTTCTCCCCCTTAAGTGCTTGTAGATATAAATAAGATTCCTTTTACCTGACAGAGGGCAGTAAATACCTAAGAAGCCCTCTGTCTATATCCAGTTATGTTCTAGTGCGGGGCTTGGGGACTAAGCCTCAGAAGTGATGCCCAAACAGTCACTTGTGGTGAATTCATCCAGTCAGTCTGTCCAGTATTTTCAGTGTTCAATAAGGTCTGTCTTGCTGCAACCTGAGCGTTAGAGGGATTTAATCTGCACCCCAGCACTAATTGCACTGGCATTATGGAATGGGCTTTAGTCTGAGCAAGTAACATCCCATTACTTATTCAAGAATGAACAAAGAGGGGAAGAATCGTAACAACATCAGTCATTTGAGACACTTCATCCAGACCTGCAGAATTATAAGGGAACAGCTCTGATAGACCCAAGATGTTCAGGTCTGCACACCCAGAGCTAGAGACATTAAACATCTACTAATAACACTTTTGGTAACAGATATGTGGCCATTTGCCTAAGCCTAACTTGCAGATAGACATACTTTTAGTGTTGGATGAACACAAGCCAAGTGAGCTCAGCAGAGGGAAAATAAATCTGTGAGGCTTCTTAAACATCAACACATGCCTTGTAATGTGCAGAGGTGGAGTGCCACAGTGTGGCCTTCTCCTTTGGATCATGCCCACCCCACCTGTGATTAGCCTGCCACAGAGGGACCTGCTGGGCTGGTAACTTTGGTCCTCTTCCATTAACAGGAGATTGTCAGCCAGGGCACAGACAGGCAAGAGCTGCAGGAAGGGCTTCACCCTGGATGAGAACAGATTAGTACAGACCCTGAGATTAGCTCAGTTGGTTCAAACTTGGTTGTAATAATGCCAAGGTCATGGGTTCAATCCCCTGTGTGGGCCAT
>JAWWEV010000034.1:3264019-3279658 GCA_035583235.1 Hafferia zeledoni | reverse complement strand
TGGCACTGAGTGCCATGATCTGGTAAAGGGACTGGAGTTGGCCCAAGGGTTGGACTTGATGATCTCGGAGGTCTTTCCCAACCCAATCCATTCTATGATTTTATGATTCTAAACTAACAAGCCAGGGTGGTGGGGTCCAAAGCCATGACCTGTGTGCTCACAGTCAACAGGTAAATGAGCACACCCACCAGAGTAGGGATCAATGTCCTCTCAGCCCTCCAAAAACTTCTCCCCTAACCTCTGCCTGGCCCCAGGAGCCACAGCTGGGCTCAGAGCACCAACCCCAGTGTCTGGGTCCTTTTCTGCTCTGTGCCAGAGTGCCCTACATCACAGCTACTTGGATTTATTGCATTTGAATCAGAGCTGAATGGTCTGTTTAAAATTGAGATACAGGCTCTGCATCTGCTTTAAAGGTCTCCTCTTTATTTATCAAGAGTGTTTAAACAGATGCACCTGAGTGGTGCAAACCACACAAGGAAATAATTAAATGCCATAGAATCTGAAGTCCTGGAGAGAAGCCATTAAATTTAATAATCATGTGGCTTCTCCAGCAGCTGCAATAACACATGCACAGCCTTATCTATTATATTTTGATTGATCATTTCTCTACCAGGTAGGCAAACCATTAAGTTTATGTATTGAGCTGAAAGCTATTATTCAAAATCTTTTAATGAAGAACAAATGCTCCATGTTTCAGCTTTTACTAATAAATGGAGTTTTATTAATTATTTAATAGAACTATAATGTCTTCATGCTTAAAGAGACAGATCTCATGGTCTTTCTCAGTACAAAGCACCTCCTTGCCTGATTTTCCTCAAAGATGGTTTGTGCTGAGAGATTACAGATGTGTCCAGGCACTAGAACATCAATGCCTTCAGGCCCAGCAGATCCACCAAGAGCAGACGGAAAGGTTTCAACACCTTGTGCTGGTGATTCAGCTAACAGAGATCTATCTCTTAGTATGACAGTTGTACAAATACAGTCCACCAAATGACACCTCTGGATGTTTTTTGTGAATTTCTGCTTGAATTTTGTCTATGGTTTTCTTACATAGCATTCTTTGCATCTAACTTTTACAATGCCCTTTTCTTTGTGTGAATAGAAACTTATAGACTCTTGAAACCCACCTGCAATTGCTCTGGGCATTTGTACACAAAGAAACTGAGGCATAACTTAAGGCACCGACCTGCTCATCACTCCAGGCTAAAAAAATAAATTAAAAAATCGTGGAAAACCATCAGGTAGGTGCAGAACTGAGCCAACACTAGGGCTGAGGAAAAGCTTAGCACAAGCTCTTAAAAGCTGCCCTGTTGATTTAAAGCTCGTTAGCAGCAACAGCATCCATTTGTACTGAAGATGCACTTTGGTCAATAAGCAGAAATACTTAAGCCACAAATCGGGCTAAAGGGATTTCTTCAAAAGAAACAATTAAAGACTTAATGTGCAATACCTTGACTAAATTATCACAGAGGGGAACAATAACCTTCTCGAAGTACATGGAGGATGAACACACCAAGGAGGGAGATGACTCTTCAGGGACTAAGCTAATAGGATTAAAATTCAGAATATCAGAAACTTTATTAGTGTAACCTCATAGACCATGGAATAATTGGTATCACCAGAGCAAAGAGGCATTTTATTAATACTACATAGACCAAGTACTCACAGTGAGATTGAAGAGAAAAGCAGCAAGACCTTAAACTTTTTTATGGTATCATTTCTAAATAGACTTATGAGTCTATTATTGAATTATTTAAATATTTCAGAGTAATTAACTTGAAATAATTGGTGAGATTTTTGAATGAAAACATGAGAAGACACTTCTCCAAGTCTCCCTATAGGAAAGTACATCTTTAGCAGAATATTTTCCTCACTATGAACAAAGAAATCCCACCTTCAAAGGCAGCTGTTTTATTCCCCCACTCAACAGCTAAACCTCAGGCTTCAGCTAACACTGAATTTCTAAACGAAAAGTAGTTTCTGCATCATTTCCAGAACATATCCAGTTATGTACAGTGATGACAACGCTAGATGTGGGTTTGTTTTTGGGGGCTTTTTTTAGATCAAAATATTTGTTGCCACATAAAGCTTGGTAATTGAGGGACTCCAGTAAAATGGAGTTGTTTGAGTCCAAGCCCCAAGGAACATATTGGTTGCTCCTATGAGGAAGTTCCACTCCTAACTTACAGATGGCTCTGCATCAGTTTTATAGACCTTAAATTCAAACAAACTGACTAAAGTTATCCAGTCTCATCACACTTCATTAAACTCAGCACACAAATTCACTAAATCGATAATTAATTAAAAAGAGGTGGCAATTTCTTTGTACTAAATTAGGTCATACCTCTTATTCTACATTCCCTGTTCCAGGTGTGTGCTACTGGGAGAAAGAAGATCAGTTCAATTGAAAGTAAGTTTTTAGGAGGCTGCCTTTTTTTGGGGGGGGAAAAAAAAACCAAACCAAACAACAAACCAACACCCAAAAAACACCAGAAAACTTTATCAATGCTGAATTTTGAAAACCAGGTATATCAAGACTGACCATAGGAGGGCATCACAAAGTTGTACAAGGCTTGACAAGCCTACAAAAACATAAACCAAAACAAAAAAGTGCCTCAACCAGCAGAATGTCTCATCCTGTGAGGATGTTCTTGCAACATTCTTGGTTGATGTATCTTAAATTTTTTAAAGCTAAAGGAAATAATTACTATGCATACCAATCTGGAGCTAGCAGATGTGGGGATTTGGATGTTATTTGTATTATGCTAATGTAAGCCAGTTCAAAATATATAATTTCATTGCAAGTTCAGTAGGCACGTTAGGCTGGCACGTGCCACCTACCCCATCAGGTCTCTCATGCCCAGCTAAGCCTTGGGAGTGCTTGTGGATAAAGTACCACTGTTCTCTGCTCCCTGGCAGTGAATAACCCAAACAGAAAAAAAGCAGTGCCTGAGCAAGAAAATAAAGGAATAAAATCAAAGGCTAGGACTGTTCACACATTACCTCCACCAGTGGATTTCCTGAGAAAGCACCAAACCAGTGGAATCTCTGCATGGTGCCAAACTCCTTCGAGTTTTCTGTGGGAGCCAGAAGATCTGATGGCACAGGTAGCACCTATTTCTGGCCTGGATGCCCATCTGCCCTGCTCAGTGGGTACGAGGGAGCTGTTGGATTTGCACAGTGTCCAGACCATCCTGCACTGAAAACATGTTTAGGTTGTAACAAGTGTAAAGGCAAATCTGAACTATGTCCTATTTACAGCCCAGCAATGACCCACAACTATTCTTCACAGAAGGGTTTGTAGATCTCAGTAAGATGCTCCATTTCTAACCTCAGCTGTGCTTGGCACTTGAATTATTTCCTTTTTTTGGTGGAAGAAGTTGAGGAGGTTTGACTGTTTCAGGGGAAGGTTTCTTATTTGCTTTTCCTTTTTAACTGTATGAAGAATAATGAATCATATGTACAATAAAGCTCTTGCAACATGTTCTTGACTATTGACAGTATCTCAAGCCAAGTCTGGCTTCATTCCTCTATAAACCAGCAATGCTGTGAATGATTCCCAACAGATGTTCTTCCCCCAGCTTTGACACTCCTTCAAAGAAAGATGGTCCTTTTTCAGAGGGTCTTTTCCAGTTCTCTTGTATGTACTTGCAAACAAGATATTAAACTCCTGTGGAATGTGTTCCCCCCAGAATACAAATATTTTGCTACTGTGGAAGCAGACCTGGCTGCTTCTCTGCCATGACCTCTTGGAATCTAAAGATAAGAAAGGGAAGCAAAATTGAGATTCTGCCTTTCAAAATTCAATATTCCCAGTTAAAGGGGACCAGAACAGAAAGGTCTTGCTGCCCATGGAGTGCCCTGGGCAGCCCATTATCTTCACCTGAGACTCCAATGCTCCAATGCTTCTTTCCTGTTGTTCACTTGCAGGAGCCCAGTGCCCAAATTGCAATTCTGCCTCCCAGAACTGAATATGGTTAAGGATTCCTCCTAGAAAAAGAGGGCCTGGACAGAGAATCTTGCTTTGCTCAGCCTCATTCACTGTTTTGTCTAAAGTTCATTAGTTCATGTACTGAAATGGTGTTTAGCAGAAAAATCAGAGTCATTTATTGGGCTATACCTGCTTTTAAAACGTTCTATAGGAGTATTGAGTATAGATAGCACAAGCAATGAAAGAAACAGGTTGTGTGAACTGAAGTATTAGTAGCTATGGAACAGTAGCAAAGCACAAATAATTCTTGTAAACTTTACGTGTTGATTTTAGAGACTTACCCCAGTGTTTATACTCAAGACTAAAGGCAGCCTAAGGAATGGGACTTTACCATCTGGTACAAGTGAATTCAAACCTTGTTAAAATGAGCCTTTTTCTGGTGCATTCCTCATTCTCACTGACGTGTCCCCGTTCACTGCCATTTGCTTCAGTTCAAACTGGGAATTGAACCTTCAGATCAAAATGGCAAATGCAATTCCTCTGCTCTGATACAAATCATGAGATAAGCAAAGGCATTTGCTTCTTCCCATGTTTTGGTTGGGATGGAAGTAGAAGTGTCCTGTCCAGAGTGGATGCCATGGATGACTATGGGTACATATCAAAGGCATTTCTCTTTTCCAGCAGACCTCACATAACAGACTAATTGCAATATTTCTGGGTGAATAAGAGGGAGTTACACACCATGATTTATGGAGAAGAGGCAAGTCTGTTTAATCACCATAGTTTTTTAAAGACATTAGATTTCTTGCCATCCACTGAGCAAGTCTATTTGCATAACTAGGCTTTAAATGCAAATCAGATAAAGAATTCCACTAAGTGGATGATTTGTACAATGCAGCCTCTAGGTCTCCTGCAGAATTACTTTGATGAGGGGATGTTTCTTTAATTACGCTGAAGGCCGATTACCCCATTATAGCCATATTGGTTGGGGGATTGCATATCATTTTGCTCTTTCCAAAGATTCCCTGCCATAATTCTGAAGAAAATTCAAACAGCAAGCAGACACTTGAGACACATTAGGCAAGAGATGCTTTAGTGAATTCAATTTAAGCTGCAACATTAAAGTGATTTTGTTGAATAAAACATAATGCAATAATGAGGCTGTGTATGTCAGCTCTGCAGAGGAGATAATAGCTGGAGAGTTGGCTTTGCTTTCCTCCTTTCTAAGCTCTTCTTTTCTTAGACTCATTAGGAAGAGACAATGCTGCAAACAGAAACCTCTTCTAGTATATGCTTTGTTTCAGTTTAAGTGTATTCCCTGCAGTTGTACTCACAGCTGAATATAGTGGTAAAGGAATTCGTGTCTGCTTCATATGAGCACTAATGAGATCACACACTACATGGTTGGGGGGTTCACCCATTTATGCCTAATCTTAGGGACAACATATTGTAGAGATCACTCCAGACTTGCTGATGTTTGCTGCTTTTTTAGAGAAGAAATATTTACAAATCTGTGCAATTAAAAGAAAACAATCTCAGTTATGCTCGGCACAGTTTTCCTTCATTCTGCTTTCTGACATCCTTCTTGTCTCTACAGACACTGAATGCAACAAGGGCAGGAGCTCCTCATGTCCAGAGCAGGGATCACACCTGACACTTCTGGGACTGGAAGTTTGGAGCCTGTGTTTTTCTCCCACCTCCCAGAAGGGCTCAAATCTGAATTACAGGCAAGTAGGTTTTCTGTGACTAAAAGAACATTCACCTGTACCAAAACCAAAGGAAAGACAAAGAGATAATTCAAAGAAAAAGAATCTTAGTAGGGTTATTTATTCATTGTAACTTTCACCAGACCTCTTCTGATTTACAGGGTTAGCCTGTAACTTCAATTAAGTACAGCACAGCTACCAGGTTTTTCTTTTAAGACCTACCAAAACTTCTATAATGTGATGTTTGTAAATAGAAAAGGTGACTTCTAACAGTAGTGTCTATACTGGTTTTCAGTTATTGCTACCTCGGGTTTTTATAGCTTTTTATGGTTTAGTAAGAACCCCTATCTTCTTTGGTGACACAAAAGCCTTTGGTACAGAAAACTCCTGGGATTCTATGATTGTAGCATATTGGCAGCATTTCAGCTTTCATTTATCCATGGAGTCATCATTTTATATGGAAAAGCAAGGTAATAAATCAAAATCTAAGCCATTCATCATTTAGAGGGGTGTCTCACCTTGTAAATTCAAATTGCTTTAATGGTTTGGCACCATTTTATTTAGTTTTCATTGAATGAAGAATAGCTGAGAAGAGCAGCCAAGCTTATACATCATTACATGTGTGGATCAAAGGGAAAACCAAGACTGAAATGTTTCATAAAGGCAAAGCAGTAACTGGATTGGAAAGAAAGCATTATTTATAGAGGGGAAAGAAGGCAGGCAGCCTTTTTGGCTTGAATTTAGATACTCTGAAGTCCTGTGTCTTTGGCTGATAATGAAAGACTTAGGGTCTGAAAGATACTCCAGTCCGGCTGGGAAGCTGGGAGTACCCAGGGGTTTCTGGCAAACTGTCCATGGCAGAGCTGAACATCCATTCACTTTCAGGGCTGAATTTGGTTGATACAGGCAGTGGTTTGCCATTGGTGCAATCTGGTCACCAAACTCATCCAAACCTTTGTTCCCTTCCCACACTCTCATAGAAAGTGTGCAGGGACTCTAAGAGAGTAGTGATCACCACTTTGGAGCTGACCAAAGCTGTCCTGCAGTCTTGTTTCCTCTTGCCTCCAGTTCCATTCTCCTCACAAGCCTCATTTCTGTGCTTTTTGGGCCTGCAGAGTTAATTTTACTTAAAAAAAAAAATCCATCCTTTATGCTCTGGGTTACTGAGAACAACTTTTTAACTCAGGTGGAGCAATAGCAACATGATCATGAATGCCAAGAGGAATTCTTGGGCTCTGCTAATTAAAAGAATGAAGATAAAGCTCAAGCAATTATTTGCACTGCTAAGTGAAGGTTGTAAGAATCCCAAATGACAGTGTATAGGTTACCTCAGCAGAGAAATAAATGAATGTGTCTCCATTCTCTTATGTCTGTCCCTTACTGCTCAAGCCCTAGTGAGGAACAGCTCATGCCAGGCTGTGGAACTGGTTGGGAAGCATTCACTCCCATCTGGAGTCTGAAAAGCACTACATTTTCCAGAGGGAAAGAAGGAAGGAAGAATTTTCAAACAGGTGTGTTTGCCAGAGGAAAGTTAACTCTGTACTTCTGTCTATGACCAGATCTCCCACACTGTGCTGGCTAAAGGTTAATCAGCAGGAGAAGCGAACCCAGAACAAAAGAGATTATAAGGCAGAGTTACAATTTCATAAAAATATTACAATAAATAAAATAACACAAAGAGAAATTGGTTTTAACCCACAAAACCCAGAAATGTAACCCAGCCCCAAGGGGCACAAACACAGTGGGGTTTGTTGGCCCCTGTGCTGAGCCCCACGTGGTTCCTCCAAATCCAAAGGAAAAGGAAGGGGAAAACCTGTTGGTGCAGATAATGGCACAGTCTGGTCGAGAGTGGTGGGCTCCTCCTGTCGAGGTTCTGCTCCTCCTCTGGATCCAACAAGTGGTTTCAGAAGTTCCCAAACCCCCAAGATTATAATACCCTCAGGTGCAGGTGGGAGCACCCAGTCCCTCCCCCAGGGCAGGGAGTTCCACACTGTGGGATCTGACTCTGTGAGTCAGGGAGGATTTTGGAATCGTTGATGGCCCATGAGCAGACCTGACCCCTCAGGTGGGTGTGGAGGTGCCAAGGACTCCCTGGAGGGGAGTTCTCCCAGCTCCTCTCCCAGGTTTCTTTCCCAGCCAGCTCCCAGCCTGAGGGGTCAGGTGTGCCCTGGGCAGCTGCTGCCAATGGGCCATTGTTAACAGTTCCTGGGAAATGGCACAGGGGGTTTAGAATGCACAGCTTTGGTCACACCTACACTGTGATAAACTGGTCCCACCTGCTGAACTAGGACATGCACTCATTATCTCACATGGCAGCAGAAAAGAAACACCAGCAGTAAAAGGATGATATCTGGGCATAACCCTCTCTAAGCAAAACCTTGGAAACTGCTCTGTTTCCTACCCTGCACCATTTTTCATTGCCTGACTCTTCCTTTCTCACTGACCTGTTCTGACAACCCTCACACTGCTGGCATCCAGGTCAGTGCCTTTCTGCTTGGAACACACACAATGGCCTCAGCTGTGAGCAGAGATTGTGCTGGAACATGAAGGTGGCTCAGGGGCTGCAAGACAGGACATGTCTGCAATCCCTATTTGTTTGGGTGTGACCCTGGTTAGTTGTGTCATTCCTGAACTTGCTTTACTGAGGTAGCCCCAAGGCAAGACTTACTGCTTGTGCTTTGGTGGCTGATGGTGCAGACCTAGTGAGGACTTGCAAAATAATCAGCTCTTTCCACCTTTTAGTGATGCAGCTGATTAATCTAATAGTGCTCTTTATTTTGTACTTACACCTGCTTCATTTCATAATTTTGAGTCCATTTTTTTCAATATTTAAGACAGTTCTAAGCTGCTTTCAAAAATCTTTGCAGCTTTACAGAACACTTCTGATATCTTGGTTCCAATACTTAGTCCAAGAATGACACCATAATATAGAACAAAGCTGTTTGAGTCTCCATCCTTCTGATGAAAGAAATACAGCTTGGAAACTGTACTAAGAAAGTAATACCAGCATACTGGAGTACTTTACCACAACATCCACAAATCCTTAATTTTGCTTTCTCTTAAGTCATTCACCCTACTGCAAATGCAGTAAAAATGGCACCAGCGGGAATATCTTCATTCAAGTTTCTGTGTGCTTTGCTGTTCCATTTGGGTTTCAAAATCTTTATTATCTAATAAATAATATATTTAACCCTAACCCTAACAAAACAGTCTGTAAGATTTAAAACTCTAATATTAAAATAGAAAAAAAAGTAACAATCACCCCCCAAAACTGAAAAAGAAACCTTGTGCTCAAAAGGGATCAGTCACAACTATGAAAGTAGAAAATGGGATGCAGTTTGTCCAAAAACATTTAGAAACCTGGGATTTTTTTGTAGAAGGAGACCCTCAAACTAGAGAGATCCAGTGGCTCTTAGTATTCTACAGTGTCATCCAGGACTTGGCAGAATAAACAGAATTTTTAGAGACTGATTGTACATTCTGCTTTTTTTTGGTGCCACGTCTGTGCTGTTTGTTTGTCCCCAGCTGATGGCACAGTAGGTGATATAAAAAGATGTATGAATAATTTATGAAAGTACTCAGTAGTCATCAAAGAGCATCGCCCTGATGATGTAGGATGCATGGAGGACTTGGGTAATAATAATAGAATATATATAGCAATAGATTACAGTGGCAGCCATTGGAAGTCTACATTTTGTGCTGCACTTCTAGAGCTCTACTCAATGGAGACATCTTGAGCTGTAAAAAGACATTTTCCAAGTAAAAGCATTTTGAAGGTCCATAGTTCCTCCAATCCTTAAAACAATGAACTTTATGTTAGAGAGCACTGAATGTATATCTTATCTTAGCAGGCGCACTTAGGTAGCACCTGAGGCCTTTCATCAGAAGGGTGTAATTCTGTTTGTAAGTCAGTGTAATCTGTCAGTGTAATTATTCACAATGAGCAGAATCAAATTTTTTTTTTAAATCCATATTAGCCATATTTTAAAAAGGAAATAAAACACTGATGGTTTCAGTTCTGGATCTCCCCATTGGAGTTACTGTCACTCAGAATAGTAAACATGGACAGGATGTCACTTTTGGACCACTGAATGCAATGGAATTATTATTTGAGATGAGAATTTGGCTGGATATGGAAAATGTTCTGTTGGGACAAAAGCTGAAACTTCCTAAGAATCCCCTTTCTTGTTCTTTCCACTTCGAGCCATAGGAGGGAAATGTGGCACAGTCAAAACAGCAGTTCAGAACTTCTGAGATGGGTTAAGCAGAAGCCAATGGTAAAACTTTAGAGCCTGTGTCTGCTTTAAATTTATTAAGAGGGTGTCAAAACATTCCTGTGTACCAGCACTGCTCCTTGTACCTTCAGAGGAGAAAATGTGAGCCTTTTATTAATGATTCAAAGTGGCTAAGGCTATTTTGAAATACATCAATGAAAAGTGACACTTTGGCCCTCAGAAATTCAGGCTTTGCTCGAAGTGAAGTTCAGGTTGCCTTAACTTTTCTTTCTGTGCAAATGTGAAGATAATTAGCAGGTTGCTTGAACAGAGGCCTGAGACAGAACTGTATTTTCAGTTTTATTAAAGTCGGTTCCACTGACTTGAACATAATAATTCAATGTATATTGCCTGTGCTCACACATAGTAATAAGAAATCCTGCAGTTCCTGCCAGTGGCTGTTTCCAAAGTGTGTGTTTGCACTGGGGGGTCCCAGCGGAGTGTGCTGCTTTTGGCACCTTGTCTCTCTTACCCTTCCACTTCCACTTCTCCACCCATTTATTTAATAAGAGGAACCAAAAGGTGGGCTGAGCTCCAGCTCTTCCCACATGGCAGCTTTGTCCCAGGATTCGTGTCAGGCAGAGCTCAGGGAGTCCTGACCTTCCCAAACTCCAGTGGTGTGCAGCAAAACAGCATTCCAGAATTCCAGGAATTGGGCAACGTTGGTGGCTGAAGTCCACAGAGAACAGCAACAGCCACAAGTGCAAGCCCAAGGTTTGGAGCCAGGTCTTGGAGACTGAAGGAGCCGATTAGAAAGCAGGACCTGCAGCCTCAGCAGCAAAATGTTATGAACTAGAAACCCTTCTAAGGGAAACACTTCATAATCTAAACAGCTTGTGATGATCTGAAGAGACATTTATGAACTGATGGAACAGATTGAAATAAGAGTGTAATTCTGAGCTGATTTGGTAGAACTAATGGGCTTTAAAGTACATCTTGTAAACTGTCTGGAATACACTTCTGAATATCAGGGGGATTGTTCTCACTTGTCACAGCTGTGCTACCTGACATAGTTCTTTTTCACTCCTCAGTTTTATTCCCATAAGCATCATCAGCACAAACTAAAAAATCTTTAAAAATTCTTATATTCTCTTCCTTAGTCCCAATGGCAGGTTAAGAGGAAGTGCTTCTTGAGTTTATTCTCATATTCATCTACCGACATCTGACACCAGGCCAAACACTGAATTTTGGCAATAATGGGTGGTGTGTAACACAACCATCCCAACAGCAGGAGGAGTCAGACACCCACATGCCCCTGCCCTGAGTACTGAGGGTGGATGGTCCTTCATGGCTTTGGAGTCTTTCTTTTTAAATTGCTCTATACAATAGTAACCTGTTCTCACCCCTGGACCCCCAATACATGCCATGGGTAGTTTATAATCCTGAAATGGATACTGTTTTTAGTTTCTGAAAATCAGAGGAGTAACTCTGTGAGCACATCTTGCACTTACAGAAGGCATTCCAGTGCCACAGACCTGCAAACAATAATACTTGTGAATCAGAAAGTACTATTAGTGACCTCACAGTGATTCCTTCAGCCCCAGGTTGTAACTTAAAGTGGGAAAAGTTTTTCCCAGACTGGCTCTACTGCAACTCCACTGAATTTGGCTTCATTTGTAAAGAAAAACAAGATGTAATCAGAAAACAACAGTAATTGGAAGAGATGAATTTCAGAAAAACCAATAAGCAGTTCCCATGTTAGCATCTAGAGACATAAACAAATTAAAAAGAAAGAGATGAGTAAGAAAAGAAACATGATTTATAGTAAAAATTGTCCCCTAGCTGAATGCTCATGTATATTTTCTGACCTGCAGGAGGTTTCTAATACTGCAGTTTGGCTCCTACAGCTGCATAAATATTTCAGAGCATGCTTATTTCTTTCCTGTTAAGTCAATTTTTCTTAAAATCCTTCCAGATGCCATATCTAACTTACACTCTTTCCTTATTTCCTCACTTCTGGAAAATCTGACATGGAAATCATGTAAAGCAAATACTATATACAGATAAAATCTCTCATAAACATCTCACCCTATAGAAAGAAGGTGTCTCTGTTAATTGTGCCTCTGTTGTGTCTTTTCACTGTGCTTGGGAGCCTGGGACCAGTTTGAATTATTTAAACGTTCATCCAACCCAGATGTACTTTTTTCAAACTAAAATATTAATCCTCACTAGAACATACATTAGGCTTTTTCCCCAAATCAAGACTCTTGGTTATCTTTTGGCACTGAATTGCTGGCTGTGTCTCTAAGAGATTTCTAGAATACATTCTACCAGCTAAAGGTGCTTTGTTTTGTTTCTCTTACTTCTATTGATTTTGGGGGAAAAAAACCCCAAACACCAAAAAAACAAACAACCTAAGATTTTTTCAGATACACTTTCAGGCTTGCTGCATTTAGGACTCTAAAAAGAAAATCTCTTTGTTTTTTACCTCATGGACAGAGTTAACGAAGTGCCTAAAATTGATATTCTTTCTGAGCTAGAATAGCTGAGGATGAGTCTCCTCCAGGTGTAACAGAAATGCCTTCACCAGTGTGCATTAAATCTTCCACAGGTTTTTGTCTTCAGAAGTTCTTTGACAAAAGGTGGCCACAGACATTTTGTGGAGCAACAGTGACATGTAGTGGTGACAAGCAACTCTTATATCTTCTTGGCCCTTTATTGTCTTGCTGACCTCTGGAACATTTTCCATACACTGACACCCTCTCTGTGATTCACAGTTAATCTCCTTTTCTTTCCTCCCCAAGCTTTGTATATTGTAATGGAATCTTTGTAAAAGGATAAAAAGCTATTTTCTGGAACACAAACATTTTAACAACATAAATATTTCATTTGAGGATCTGCCTTGCAAATCCACTCCTTTGCATATCATGATAAAACATTTAATAATTAACAAAAATTTACTTTGAGACTCAGACTAAAGCAGTGCATTGTAAAAAAATCAAATTGCAAGGAATAAACAGAACGATTTTTTCCCTTAATTTTTCACTTGTTATCTCAACATTCTGGTATTGAGCTCAGGTCATTCATTTGTGGTTTTGTTTTGACCACAGACCAAGAGGTTCTTGCTCCTTCCAATTCCCTTTCCTACCTCATTAAGCTTTTGGAATTATGAGCATTGAATAAATGAGTGTTCTGTTTCATTTCACTCTGATTTCAGGGATTACATACATTTAAGAAAGGAGATCAGTTGTTTGGTAATGATCATAGGAACATAAAAGGGCCTGTTTTTAAACAGAATTATTCAGCTTAGCCCATCTCCAGGCTCTGCTTATCCACTGCTGTGTGAACTGCTGAGAGTCCATCCTGAGTCCCACACTGATCCCCAATGGCCATAGAGAAAATGCTCTTTGACAGACCAGAGGATAAAATCAGGCATTTTGTTGGTTTTGAGTCCCACAGCAGCAGCTCTTCTTGTCCATATTCCACAATGCTATTCAATGAAAGGAAAAAATTAATACCTACATAATTGGAAGCACAGAAAGAGTAGCAATTAGTCTTCAGGGAGAGTTGGATGGGTAAAACAGGTAGTTTTGCTACTTGTCTAATTATGGGAAAACAGGACACAACTGTCTCTTCCTGAGTCCACTCAGTTAATTGAGCACTTAATTCCTTGTTTTCCCACTTAGGCAATATTTGTAATTAATATCTCAGTTTGGAAAGGGCTTTAGGTTACCTGTATGCCCAGTTCCCCAGGCAGTGGGAAAGCACAACGCTGCAGTTTTCCAACTGTGTCCTGACAACAACCTTCAAAACTCCTGAAGGATTTAAAGAGCTGTTTCAGGGTGCATTTTCTGTCCTGATCAAACTTCTTCCCTATAAAGAGCTTTAAAGATGTTTTGTAGATTTAACCATAGCAAGGAGTTTCTTTCAGGTAGTGCCATAATTTCTCTTTCGGGAAGTTGAAACGCGCTTTAACATAGCACTTCTCCCTCTAACACTAAATTAATTTCCTCCTGTCACCCTTGTTGCCACCAGTTGGAGCTACCACTGAATTGCAGCCCAGAGACAAGTGATTTGGAGCTGTGAGGAAACTGGGATAAGAGCAGTTGCTCAACATGTTTCCACTCCTGAGAATGACAGCCACACGCTGCCTCCAAAATATTGTTTTCCTCTCCCTCCACCCCCACACAATGGTTTTGCAATGTTTGTAAACTCTTAAACAAGTGTTCTGCAGTAACAACACTGTCCTGGAGAAGCCTACAGAAGACAGGCAGTCTACAGACATGTTGGCTTCAAGTCTTCTCCTAATCAGAGGGAATTTCTCTCAGTGACTTGGCTCAGATGAATCAGCTTTCTAAATTGTTCACAATTATTTAAGTTATACCACAGATTGGAAGCTTCAGCCCATCACAAAACATATGTAAATAAATCAGTTATTCAAATGTTTTGGCATCCACCAGGTTATTTAAGTACAACAAAGAGCCTGTCACAGGTAGTTACATAAAACCCTCTACAGCTGCCATTGCAATATAACTGAAAGCTTTCTTCTCAAGCTGTCACCTGGGTCTTCTCTTTCTGTTCCTTCAATCCATTTTCTTTACAAATAACTACACATGTCCCTCTGGCAACCATCCTAGGAGAAGGACAACTCTAACTCCAAAGCCAGGCAGATGGATCTCGCTTAGCCCTGTAAGGCCATCCATCTAAGAGAAGGATACTACAACTAAACCCACATCCTGAGGACTTCACTGTCATCATTCAAGCTCACTAGGCCCTTAAAGTAAACAAACTTCTGCAGAGAGAAACGACTTCACCCAACAAGCCTATGAGGTTTACAGTGAAGACATTTTATTACACAGAGCACATGGTTTATATAGGGCTAAAGCTACATCTTATTGGCTAAATTGAGCCTCACACCATCAGGCCACAACCTTTAATTGGTCAAAATCCATATCTCACAAGTCTAATGTTTTTATGAACTCATCCCAGATGTTTTCAGGTGCACCTCCGGAGTCTTGTGTGAAAGTTGAAGTGTTCTCATGAGAAACTTCTGGGGAGTCGTTGAGAACTCCTAGGGAGTAACTTCTCCCCTAATGATCAACAGCAGGTGTGTCATAGCTGCTTCTTAGCTGATATCTGCTGCAGTTTCACGGAGTTGCTGCAGGCTGGATTGGTTCATAAGCCCATTTTCTGAAAGAAACCCTTCAACAGGCCCTGGCAGATGAACCTCAGGAGTAAAGGGTGGGGCCAGTTCTGCACACGCTGTGCCTCACCTAAACAATGCACTGCGCAGGCTCGCACCTTGTCCGTGAGCTGCACTTTGCTGACGATGCCGCCCTCGTTGCTCACACAGAAGCAGCTCCACAGCACTTCGTATCTTGCTTTGCAGTGGCTGCTGAGCTTTTTGGGCTGGAAGTCAGCTTGAAGAAGACAGAAGTTCTCCACCAACCTGCACCTCAGGAAGCCTCTCATCATGCCCACATCACCACAGGTGAGTCAGAGCTTAAGTTAGTCCAGCAGTTCACCTATCTGGGAAGTATCATTTCCTCAGACGGTAAGATGGACAAAGAGACAGAAAACAGGCCGGCAAAGGCATACGGAGCCTTTGGAAAACTCCATACAAGAGTCTGGTCCAATAAACACCTGAAGAAAATCACAAAGATCAGTGTCTACAGAGCCATTGCACTGTCTACTCTTTTCTAGGGGCCAAGTCATGGGTCATCTATCGCCACCACCTGCGGCTCCTCGAACGCTTCCATCAGCGCTGCCTCCGTTCAATCCTAAACAT
>JAWWEV010000034.1:3223692-3258947 GCA_035583235.1 Hafferia zeledoni | reverse complement strand
TGGCCATATTGACTGCCACCAATGGTCCACTCTGGCCTCCAATCGGGATTCATGGAGACACACCATCCACGACGCTGCTGCTTCCTTTGAGAACACAGCAGAGTCAGTCTCGAGGAAAAAAAACAATGCAGAAAGAACCGTTCCTGGCCAATATCGCCAAAGGAGACGTTCCACTGTGCCTTTTGTAACCGGACTTGCCTATCCCACATCGGCCTCTTTAACCACCAGCGCCCTTGCAGCAAGCGTGGATAGTGCCTTTCCCAAATCTTCATTCTTCTTGGCCATGATGATGAACTGCACATGAGCAACCCAAATTGCACTAGGTATGGGCTCCCCAGGACTGCTTATCTGCACTAAGAGATACAAGCCCTATATTGGCTCCAAATCATTTTGTATAATTCCCAGGAGTGGAACTGTATTTTTTTACCTAAATCAGCATTCCAGTTCTTCATGCATTTCTCTGTGCATTTCTCAGCTACCAGTCAAACCTCTTCATTTTCTAGTTATAAATGATGAGGAGGCTGCTTAATATTGTGGTTTCCTCCAATACCAGCAATGCTCTTGGCCAGGGCAGTGTGACCTGTTCTCTGAAGGAGAGCAGATTCCTTCCCAGACCACTCTGCCTCTTCCCACTGTAGCAGCTTGAGCCTTCAGTTCTGTGTCCTAACAAACCCAGAAGGCACTTTGGAAGGACATGGTCATCCATTTTTCCTTTCCATTTACCTGATTTGGCAAGTTTCAACAAGGCCCTTCAGTTCACATTTTGTAACTATGCCTTTTTTTACTGCTTTCATCTTATCCAAATGAGCCCAGCAAAGAGAACAGGTCTGTCATCACTGATTTGGATATAGGGATTATTCCACCTCCTTTCCAAATTTCTCATGTCTGTTGTCTCTTCCTGCAATTAATTCCATCCTTCTTCCTGGTAATCACTTCTTCCCCAGCACTCTTGGCTTTTCTCAAGCTTTCTTCACCAGATCTCTGCTTTCCACTCACCTTTATAGAAAGAATAACTGGCCTCACAGTTAAACTTGCTGTGATTTACTGAGGTTATAAACAAACCAGCCAGATTTACATATTTTGCTTTGATATTTGTAAATGTCCTGGGTTTTCAGCAGTTGGGTTTCTGTTTATTTTTTTTTCAGCACAGTAGCAAATAATTGAACTGCTTTCCTTACATATTTCACTACTGCTATTTGCTGTGTTTTACAAACGTAATGATCATTGTTGCAAATATGTCTGGCAAATGTCATGACCCATTTTAGCATTCCCCTGTTCACTCACACAAACTGCAAACAGAACTACACTCACAGCCCCTCAGGGCAGTCAATTTTTCATTTTCCTGGTAGTGGCAGCATTTTTTCCTCATGAGCAGCAACAAAAATTGTCAAAGCCCTGTGGCAAATTCCACAGTTTCTCAGTGTGTCAGGATGAAGGTCTTTTGCTAATCTTCACTTGCAAAGCCAAGCCTGACCAAGTGTTAAATCAATTTATTGCCATTTTATTTTAGGAGCCTTCTTTTGGATTAAATATACTGAAAGCTCAACTCTGTTTACATAATCTGCCAATTCCCTTTCTATCCACTTCTCCTCTTTCCTGGCAAGACTAAGCCGGTGGCTGCCTTGTAGCAGCATGTCTGGGGCTCTACAGTCTCTTTCTTTTCTGGATGTAGATTTTGAGTATCATCCAAATGGGCTAGTCAAATTTAATGGAACAGAACCCCATTTCTGTCTGTCTGCTGAGCCCAGTGGTTGTGATGTTAAAGGTAAACTCTGCTGAACTGAACCATGCGCAGAGTTTTGCAATATTTTGCATTGATTTCAGAGAGTAAAAATAATCCTTATTACCTCCAAATTAGGCAACTGTTGGAAATTACCCAGAGTTTCTTACTGATCCAGTTCCAGTTCTGACCCCTCCCTTGCCCTGCCCTGCCCTGCCTTGCCTTGCCTGCCTTCCCTGCCAAGAGAGGGATAAGCAAGGCAAGGCAAGGGGAGGGCTGAGCAGGGAAAGGCAAGGGAAGGCAAAGGGTGGGGTAGGCAAGCAGGGCGAGGCAGGGCAGGGCAAGGCAAGGCAAGGCAAGGGAGGGATACACAAGGGAAGGCAAGGCAAAGGAGGGACACACAAGGGAAGGCAAGGCAAAGAAGGGGTAAGAATGGCAAGACAAGGGAGGGGTATGTAAGGCAAAGTAAAGCAAAGGAGGGGTAGACAAGGCAGGTTGAGGCACTGCAAGGCAAGGGGTAGGCAAGGCAAGGCAGGAAGTGTTATAGGCAGGGGAAAGCAAGGGAGGGGAACAAGGCAAGGCAAGAGAGGGGTAGGCAAGGGGGGGTAAACAAGGCAAGGCAAGGCAAGACCAGGGAGGAGTAGACAAGGCAAGGCAATCCAAGGCCTGGCCTTGCCTACCTCTCCCTTGCTTTGCTTTGCCTTGCCTTGCCTACTCTTTACTTTGCATTTCCTACCCCTCCCTTACCTTTCCTTGCCTTTCCTATCCCTGCCTTGCCTATCCCTCCCTTGCCTTTCCTCTCCTTCCCTTGCCTATCCCTCCCTTGCCTATCCCTCCCCTGCCTTTCCTCTCCTCTTGTCTTTCTATCCTTCCCTTGCCTTTACTTGTACTGATCTGTAGATTTTTATATTATTGTTTTAATTAAATTCAATGCTCTCTTTTGTGATGAAAAATCAGGTTGCTTTTCCAAGTTCTCAAAACTGCAGCTGAGAAATCATCTGAATGCCCATCCCATCTTAGTGGTGTAAATACAGTCCTGAGTTTCTTGAAATGCAAGGCAAGACATACAAACTAAAGTTAATCAGACGGATGCTTATCTTTAGAAATACTTGTTTAACAACTTTTATCTTTAGAAACACTTGCTAAATAATCTCAAAGTATTTCACAGAAACATAAATGACACAGTAATTGATAAGGAAAAGTTATCAAAATGTTTGTTTCATCAAATCCAAAGTGACTTGGAAAACTCATAAAATTCTGAAAGCAAAGCAGTAAAATTGAAAGAGCTCTTTTATCTCATCAAACCAAATATTTTCATACAGCGTTTCAGAATAAGGAGAAATCTCAGAATGTATTTTGTCACATTATTTGTGGCTGTAATCTGAATAATCACTTGTATTCCAAGCCTCCTGCTTTGCACATCTCAGCCCTGTCTATGCACCACCTCCAGCTTCCACCTCAGGTTTTCTTTAGACATCCCACCTTAGGTGACTGTAATCAAGGAAGGAAATACAGTATAATATTATTATCATTTTCATTTTAGAGTCTTGCTGATAACTCAGAGCACTTGCAATCCTTATCATTACAACAGATTCCTTTTCATTGCTCAGCATTGATTAACTCTGATATGGGCCTGTATTCATTTTTGCCACCTTTGAAAATGAAAAATAGGCTGACAGGCTCAGAGACAGTGAGAAACCTTTGAAAAGAAAGACTTCCAGCTGTGTCCCTGATGGTAGTAAATTCCTTGCAAACTGTATGCAAACCCTTTCCTGTGCATCTGTTTCAGTAATAAAATGAAGGGTGAGAGGCACAATTTGTTTACACATCATGTGGACTTTTAAATCCTTCCCAGCCCTTGTCTGACTATTTAATCAAAACACATCCCCATCTTCCTGGCACCATGAGAATAACCCAGTGAAGAACCAGATGTGGTACCCAGCCCTAACTGAGGGTTACCTCAGATCTCAGGGTTGCTTTCTTTATAACATCTTGGTACAACAGAAAAACAGACTGGGGGGGTGGGGGTGGGGGGGGTGTTCTCCATTGACAATTTAAATTTTGTCATTCTTCTGCAAATACTTATTTTGCTTCCCAGCAAAAGCACAGTATTTTATTGCTAATACTGTTAACCACCTCCATGTCTTCCTCTTGGACACTGCATTTCACAGCAATAATGAAATCACTCACCACAATCCCCACCTTTGGTTCTCAGTACAGACATTGGATAAAAGTTGTAGGAGATTGGGAAAATGAAGAGCAAGAAGATGAAAGTTTACTTGAAAGGTATTTCAGAGAACATCCTTCTACCATGGAAGGAAAACATTCCCATGTTTGGGAAATGTATGGAATTCTGTGCCTTTCGGTGTGTCCCAAAAATGGAGAGAAGAAGGAAAAGGAAGGCTGGAAGGGATGCAGGAAGGAAGGGAGGTGGGAAGGGAGGAAGAAGGGAATTGAAGGAATGGTGGAAGGAAAGAGGACAGAAAGGAAGAAAGGAGAGGGAGGCCCAGATAGCAAAGGAAGGAAGAAATGAAAGGAAGAAAGAAGCAAGAAAGAGGATGAAAAGAAGGAGCAGATTTGGGGATTTACTTGACTGTGCTGCTCCTGCATGTCTGAAAATCTGGAGACCTCTGATTAACTGAATACGAATCTTATTAAATAAAAAACCACCCTTCTTTCCTTGGAAAATATGTACTAAACAGGTTTTGACAGGTCCCTTTAGTTCACCACTGAAAACAGCAGTTGTGTATTTGCAATTAAAATGGAAGGGAAATAATTTTTCAAAGAAATAAAAAGCACCTTCTAAGGTGCTAAACTGTGAGGAGGAGGAAGTGGTTTAGAAATGAGGTTTCTGATTCTTGCTTCCATCAGAGCTAAAAGCATTTGGTGGGATTTGGCGTTTTCCTCACATTTTCTGTATAATCAGAAGTTAATTTAATTTAAATGACCTGTTGCAGAACATAAGAAGCTTCCACCTCAACTTTGTCTTTCCCTTGGCCTCTGAAGAAACCAACCCCAGGAGCACAAAGGGAGCTGCTGCTGCAACCTTGGAGCCTGCAGGAGGTTTGGGGGTCTCAGAAGGTCTCAGAGCTGCACCCAACTGAAAATCCTGCCTTCACTCGAGGTGAGATGGACAGCAATGGACCTTGGAAGATGAAAAAACCTTGGGATATGTGTGCCTGCACCAAACCAGGTCTGAAAACAGTGTCCTCCTCAGCACACACCCAACACAGCCATCATAAAAGTAGTGCTAGAAGATAAATTGGAGCACACAAGTCCCTTCTGCCAGCCCAGAGGCACAGAGTGCTTTGTGCAAGGACACAAGACATGTCCTTGTAACGTGGGGGAACTTCCCTGGGGCTTGGAAGCATCAGGATTTGTGTAGTTTGGGGCTGAGCAGAAAAGTGAGGAGCATTTACAGTTACATGGAAATATCCAAAGTATCCTGTTTCCTCCTGAAAATGCCTTTGTTGAATCCATATCATTGCTAACTACAGAGTTGCACCATCTACTGAGAGCTGCACAGACCTGTCAGGAAATGTTGGCAGCAGCTTCTCTGGGCACTCCCTGTAACTAACTACACCCTCACAATGTTTGAAGAGAAGAGGTGTTTGCCACACTCCCCTGGAGTCTCCACCTCGTGCCCACCATGGATGGCTTGGATAGGGCTCCCAGTCCAGGTGGGGAAATTTCTAACCTGTGTCATGGGATATGAATGTGGGGAAAGGCAACAAAGACCAGCAAAATGTCACCAAAGATCATCTGCTTCTTCCTCTGCACCCTGATTGCACCAAGTCTCACAGGTAAATTTCTCAAGTATCTTCAGTTGAGTTCAGTCAGAAAATGCAGGATCTCAATCAAAGGTTTTCATCCTTTTGTTAAACAGGCCTCTACAGTACTGAAGTCAGATGATCTTGAATGTTAATTCTTTTTCTAAAGTTGATATTAGAATAAGCAAATTAAAAAGACAATCTGTAACTTCTGTATTCTACAGGTCAATTCTGAACTCTAAAGGGAAATTTCAGTTTGAAGGAATTTGAAGAAAACTGTATTTGTCTCTGCTCTTTTGCTGTTCTGAGAGAAGTTGAACTCCCAGTTCTTTTAATACTCTGAGCACAGGGATGCCCCGCCTGGGTGCAGGGTCACATAGGAAGGATATGAAGTGCTAATTAATAGCTCAAAATTGTTCACTGAGGGTCTCCTTTACCCTGGAAAGAGATTGCACACTTTGCAATCTGCTTCTCCAAGTAAATGCTGGACACCAAACACATCTAGAAGGGGTTTGGCCTCAGATCTCTGACTACACTTCAGTGTTTGTGATGGTCAGTCCTTTAGAAAGCAACTGTGCTTGTGTTTTCCCTAGTCCTGTCTTTCTCAAATGTGCCATCTTAGGTTGTGTCAACAACACTCAGGTTGTTTCTTGCTCCATTTTGTTCTGTGCCTCAGAAAAGAAATATCTTCTTTATTATTTATGTTCTTAATTGCTAATTACAGAAACCACTGACACAGCATTGGCTTTGAAAGTTTCTCCTGTGGAACAGGGAAGATTATGACAAATGGGTTTTAAAAGCTGACAAAGCTGGGCAATTATTCTTCACATAATTTTTCCTGTATCTTTGTTTAGGGCCTGGCTGTTTGTGTGATGTGCCCAGGCAGGAGCAGAGCTCTGTGTGTGCCAGCCTTGCCCAGCTCACACTAACCCAGTTTTGCCCTACACTGGCAGACAGCAGGAGAGGAAGGTGGGAGAAGTCTCACTGTGTCTCCCATTCTCTTGGCCTCGACCTGAAAGACAAAAATCGATCTCCTGATCTCCTTTTTGGGCAAACAACATTGATCTGGTTGAATATTTATGCCTTAATCTGCCCATGTGGTTGTGCAGAGCAGCCCAGGGTATAAGACAGTGTGTTCCTGCCCAGTGTAGGAGTCCAGGTTGGATTCCCAGGGGCTGGGGAGAAAAACAGGCAAAGGATATGTCCTGGGGTCTTGCCTTTTGATGTCAGTTTGTGTAACCAGCAGATGAGGGAGGGGATGTTCCAGACCCTTCAGGTCAGAGTTCTAGCCAAAGAGACTGCTTGGCATCATTTATTTCCATTGTCCAGATTGTTGTGTTTCAAGGAGTTCAGGATGCTTGGCTTTCATTTGCAACATTTAGCTCACAAAAAAAAAAATCTTCTTAGGATGTTCTAGACATTATTTTCCAGTTACCAATATTCAGAATTCAGAATTGCCTTGCCAGGGACTGTCACTGGGAAATGTCACTGACATTTCCTCCCATGGAGGGGCAGAGCATGCTCCAAGACACAAGGAGCTGGTGGCACTGGTGTCCTCCAGAGGAGAAAAAGGAGATTAAATGATGAAACACTTGAAAGTTAAAAGCCATTGCTTATGAGCACAGCAGAGAGGAAGAATTTCTCAGCCCTATATATAAAATTGTAAGGGACATGCCAGGAAAAGCACAGATTAGATGAAGCACTTCTGAACACTCCAATTCTGGAGCTACTGTTTCTTCTTGTGTTGTTAAGCCCCTGAAAGGTGAGCATGTTATGAATGAAGAGGTAATTGTATTAATATTTTCACACTGTTCAAATACATTTAACAGTAAGTAGTGGTAATAGTAGTAATGAAGTAATGATGAAATATTATTGCCAGAGCAAGAAGCAGACAAAAATCTATCCCAGAGCAATAGAATTTTATCAAATTTAAGACATTCTTAAATGAAAAGCAAGGCAGATAAATGTCCTGGACTTGATCATGGGTTTTTATAACTGTGAATTCTTTATGTTTAACATAAAGAGGATAAAAATATTAAACAAAAAGGGTCATCACCATTCTAAATGGAAATATATTCCTTGTGTAACAAATGAAATGGAATATACTGCTGAGAGGGTAGGAGGCAAAAGTGCTGTTTGCAGAGAAAAACTGCCATTACTTTTCCTTGGCATGACTGGAGTCATCAGGGTAAGAGTCGGGATGGCTGGAATGCCTGGAGTTTGGCTTTGCCTGGGAGGCTGGGAAGTCCAAAGCAGATGGAAAGGTGCAGCCCTGGGTTCTCCCCTTTACAGGATTGGTGTTTCTTTTTCCTTCCAAAGGCATAGGCCAGAGTTAATGGGTTATTTTTGCCCTGAAACACCAGACTTCTCTGGTTTCACCCTCTGCCTTCCCTCTTTATATAACCTAGAACTGTCTTTTCTCCCAGTGTCAAACTTGAATTTGTTACAATTGTTTTGTGGGCTGTTGCAACAGATGGATTGGAGAAACCGCGAACAGAATTAGTTTGGATGTGACACAGGATACATTATGTCTAGAACAAAAGTATTTTGGAAAAGCATGAGCCTCTCCTCCAAACTGTGACTTTCAGCATATAATGCCAGGCAGAAAGTTAAATCAGTGAACTTCTTTTATAGAGGCTGAAACTTTGACATTAAGGACTGAGTTTTTCCTGCTGAAAGGAAGAAAGAAACCTTCGTTTCTGCATGTGAACTTTTGTGGTTCAGTTGAAATGAGGTGTCAGGTCTCACTGTGCCAGCAAACCAGCAAAACAGTGTACCAAGATAAATATAGACTGGAAAAGTTTGGTTTCAACCAGCTCTGAAACAACCCTTAGGCCATTACAAGCCACAGACCAATTCAGAACTATCCTCTTTTTAAATAGGTTTCTAGACAGTTTAATAAAATAGGGGTTAGTACTGTTGAATAATAATTAAAAAATAAATATCAACAAGTCCTAAAGTCAAGTACTTAAAAAACACACATGCAGGGAATATTCTAAGGGCAGAGAGAAGATAGATGCTGTTCCAATGCTTCGAAAGAGCAATTGTCATGGAAACATTGATCATGGACTAGTCAGCCTGGTTTTGATCCTTGTTAGAACAACTGACATTAACTGGTTAACTTGGTAAACATGGCTCAAAAGAAGACACCCTTTTTAATGGCAGTTAAGGACTAGTGGATTATAAACCTGGTTAAGTGATATAAATTTAATTGTAAAATAATCTTTAGGCAACATATTGTGATAGAACAGTTGCCTTGTTCTGGAGAGAGTGTTTGCCACTGCTGCCCTGGGGTGGGAGAAACCACTGCACCCATTCCTTCCTTCCTGTGGTTCCATGGGAACCATTCCCTGCTGAGCAGAGAGAACATGATTGTCCTGGGCCAGGCAAGCAGCAGACATAGATGATTCTGTTCCCACAGGACAGTGCAGGATGTGCCCATGGGGAACTCTGCCTTCTGTGCTGGGGTGCAAACACTGCTGAGGATTTGACATCAAAATACCAGAGTGTAAAATTAACTGCATCCCAGATTAATGCTTTGATGATCTCAGAGTAATGTAATAATTTCATTTATAGAGCATTGAATGAGTATATTCTATTAAGAGGTACTTTGCAGCCTACAAGCACTTACATTATTAGAATCTTGCAACAAGAAAGGACCTGTACCAGAGCCAGGATCCTCCTTTCCACATCCAGCCTGGCAAGAAATAGCAAATTTGAACCACGACACTCATTGGAACAGTTTATAGAGTGTAACAGAGTATCTGTTATACTCCATTAAATCGAATGGGGTGGCTTGACCTTTTTCCACTGTTTCACTGATACAATTAAAAGCTCTGGAATAAGGAAAAGGCACCTTTGCCTTTCTGTACACAGTGCCAGCCTAACTCTCTGTCATTTGCTCTCTGGTTGTCATTTCTTCTTCTTTGTAAAATACTTTCAAATACTGAAGTGACAGTAGTGAAAAAAAGAGTCTGTATTTCTGATGCAAAATGCTGGTTCGTACTATTCTTCTAAGCTTTTTTTCTTTTCCTAGTATATTCAGTTTTTTCTTTCTTATACTGGGAATTTTAGGTGAAGATGCTTTGCTGCCAGCACCTCAGAATATTTCCATTCTTTCTACCAACATGAAACACTTCTTAACTTGGAGTCCTGTGGTCGTCCAGGGAGAAACTGTGAGATACTCGGTTGAGTTTCAGGGGTAAATTCTGGTTTTTTTTATTTCTTTGCTCTTTGAACACTGTTTATCTACACTTAAAGTCCTGCCTTCTTGAGGTGGTGGTGGTTGTGGTTGTGGTTGTTTTGAGCACCATTCAGCTCACAAGCCTAAGAAGAAGTTTGATACTTCAGCACTTCTAATCACAAGGGGAATGGGGGGAGGAGTTCCTTTTGCTCCAATTCTGAGGCTCTTTACAGGTTCATCAATAGCTGAATAATCCAAGGTGTGCATCAATTCCACACGAGAAATCTGCCTCTATCCAAAGAATTCAAAAGTTAGGAAGATTAGCAAAAGTTTATGTAGAAGTAGAAGGAGAAAGCATTTGAGATTTATTCAGTGCTAATCTTTGAAACATTCAACACACATCACAGGAGGTTTCTGATATATCTTGAGCTATGACTTGTATTACAATATGCCTTTGGAATTCTGGTGCACTGGGAATGCTCAAGTCAAAGAAGTGGGCAGGATCTGATGCCTCAACACTGCGTTGGCTCTTCCCACCTCCCACCATACCGTGCTGCATTTGGCTCAGGATCAGGCTGGCTCTGGGAGGGTTCCTCTAGATACCATCCCAAACACACCCATGCTGCTTTCACACACTCCTGGTATTCCAGCATATCCCAGGACTGGTTTCACCTGGGAAGAACCCCCAAGCAGCCTCAGCCCATGTCACAATCCATGTCCTGTCCATGCTGCCTGTGTGCTGTCTCTTCTCCTCAGGGAGTACGAGCGAGTGTACGCCAACGAGAGCTGGATCCCCAGCTCGGAGTGCTCCCTCATCACAGCCACAGAGTGCAACATCACAGAAGACATCTCTGCCACTGTGGCCTATTCCCTGCGAGTGAGGGCAGAGCTTGGTGCCAGCAGATCCCAGTGGGGCATCCTGCAAGGCTTCTTCAATCGCATCACCAGTGAGTCCTGCTGTTGGCTTAAGCTGCATGTTCATGTTACCTTCTCAGAGCCTGGTGCTGAGGGATCCTTCAGGTGTAACTTTGTCTCACAAAGGCCAAATAAGCACATGCTGCTCCTCAGCTCCTCTCATGCTGGGTTAGGGTGTTCCACTCATGGACAGCCATGCTGGGTTCTTGGACATGAGGTGGGGCCAAAACACACCAGGTCTTGAATTGGAAGGGTTTCAAAGACTGTAGGCATTTCTTCTGGCAAGTTGGTTGCTCTTGACCCTGATTTCAAGGAGTTCCAATCAACTAGGGTGGCTGTCAACCAATCCATGTCATGCAGTCACTTCTAAGGGCCCAGAACCTGATCCCATGGGAGCAACTTCTCTAGGAAACAGCCCTGTCACCCTCTGTGTGCCTTATGCTGTCCTGGAAAGCCAGATCCCTTCCAGACATGATTCCCTTCTCCCCTGTTGTCAGATACATGAAATAATCTCAGAAGAGGAAAGAAAAATGGACTCCATATCATTGCTCTCATGCCAGCAATGATATTTTCTCCATTTTCTTTCAAGTCCTGCAAAGCCTGAGGCCCAGCTTAACTGAAGGATCATGTTGCAGCCTAAAATTAGTATAGTATTTCCAGAGTTTCTCTGAAATGATTACCTCTCTTCTCTGCCATATATTCAACTGCTTTCTGCAATAAAAACTATGGTGAAAAACCCCTGTTGAGGCTGTAACTCTCAGTCTGGCATGGGCTGCAGTCATCAGCTTTAGCCAGGGAAGAAATTGCCTGTCTTAGAGCAGAACTGACCTGATATTAAATCTTCACCAGTCTTTGGAATTTATCTGCTACTTCATGAGTGAGCAGTCCACACTCACACAGAGCTCTTAGACAAAGCAGCACCTTCTGAAGTGCCCCCTCAGTTGGTGAATGTGTCTCTAGGTGTGGAAGTATTCCCTGGATAGTGCCTTAAATGAAAACCCTCTCCCTTTTCCAGCAGCTGGGGTGGCACAGAGCTGAGCCACAGTCCACAGTGCCAGGCAGAGAGAGGGAAGGACATTCCTGATACAGACAGGAACAAAAGCAGCAGCTTTCTCCCAGCTCAGTGAAGTATTTGACAGCTTGGTCCTGTGCCTTCAGGACCTCAACACAATCCCTGTGCAAGTTCAGAGGACACAGCCTGCCGTGTGAATATGACAACTGTTTAAAAGTCACTCTCAGTGCTTGTCCTTCTACATTTTTACTGCTTGCTTTCCCTTGTCTCTGCTTTCACATCTCTTAGGAAACCTGGCACTGAGTCTGAGAGGAATTCAAAACACAGCCCACAGGTTCTGGATGGGGTTCACAGACAGTCAGGGCATCAGCACAGCCCACAGTGCCTCCAGACTGGGGAGCTCCAGTGTCAGAGGCATAGGTGTACAATCACAGAAAGTATGATAGCACATGGAAAACACTTGGAAAAGATCTTCCTAAAACCAATAATTTAGTCAGCCTTACTTCTTCAATTATCAAAATTCAAATAGTTGTATCCAGTGTGCCAACACAAAGCTAAACAGAAATGCTCCTGTTTGGTTAGTAGTTGCATCTTGCAGTGGCCCTTTGTTGCCCAATATTTGTTATTAACCTTCCAATGTTATCAAATTCTGTTTCAATTTTGAGGCATAGTGTTAAGCAGAATTTCAGCTTTTCATTTAAAAGTATAAGTAGATTTCCAAGCCTCCCATTTCTGGCACATTCATCATGAACATACTTGGATTTTATCTTTTCATATTGCCCAGTGTTGGTGACAGGTCACTGGATGTAAAAGCAAATTCTATTAAGAGCATCTCTTCTGTGTGGGACTTATGCATTGCTAAATAAGGAGGTGGAAACTGGGTTCAGCTACAGCAGAGTGGTAAATAATGGTATAGACAAGCAGTGCAAATATGACCTCTGTACTGCCTTGATTCCCCATTCACAAATGTACAGGGTGTAGTTTCAGCTCTACTTGATTGATTCTCATTATTTCACTAATATTCATCACAGCAGAATCTCAGAAAAAGCCAAGCTTTGAATATCAAAATAAGCAGGAAGCAAATCACCTACAGATTCACTTGCACACATTTACAAAAACTTAAGTCACAGCAGATCATCACCCCAAGTGTATCTAAAACCATGTAGATACTAAAAGAAATGAGGATTCCTGTGAACTGCCAGAGTTATCCTGAGGCTCATAATGCCTTTTCCTTCACCTTTGAATAACTGCCAAAATTCCCATGAAAAAGCAGTGGTTTCTCAGCTCCTGTTCTGTGTGTTAGTGCTAAGCTAATGCCCAGGAGCAGAAAAGCTGGCTTGATCTGGCTGCCCAGCTGGTTCTGCTGCAGCTGGTCACGTGGGACCCTTAGGCCAGACACTGAAGAAAATTCCAAACCTTTCAAGTTCTGTGCAACACAGCTATTGCCAAACTCCTGTTTGAAATGCCAGTCATGGTCCTTCTCCCTTTGGAAGTCTGTTACTTTATCTAGACATACTGGGAGGTAGAGCAGAGAGGTTTCTGCCCCACAGAAGCAACCAGCTGTTCCACCAGGTTAGTGTTACTGTACTAGTGATGGCAGCTGCTCTTCCTCTCCAGGTGGGGAAAAAAAAAGGAGGGTTTTTAAGGATTGCCTCTGATGTGGTAATGATGCTCTCTCTGTGTTGGCAGCTTCTCTGACCCCACCTGTGCTAAAGGTCATAGCAGATGGGTATCATTTACTAGTGGAGCTGGAAGACATGGGGCCTGCCTTTCAGTTCCATGTTCTCTATTGGAAGAAGGGCCAGGAGAGGAGGGTGAGTCACCTTCAGGTTTGGGGTAATGACAGAGAGCCCTCAGGGAGAGAATATATGGACTGGTTGCCAGCCCAAGCTTGTGCTGTGAGGCTGAAGGACCTGCCTGGAGTCAGTGTGTCCCATATTACTCTGCACATACCCCTGGGTTGCTCTTATCCTCATGGAGAAGGTTGTCTGTGCTTTCCACATTTCCTTCTCTGGAAAGAGGAATCCCCTCAGGCACCTCAACTGGTAAAAGAAAGCAGAAGTGAGGTGTCCATCACACCCAGCAAAAAGCTCAGATCAGTCAGGACCTTAGTCATTGAGCCCGTACACCAGGGGAGTAGGTTATGGTCTAGTGTTGAGACCCAACATTATCATTCGGCCCTTTGGCTTCTTCTCCTCAACCCCTCCTAGCCTTCCAGATGTGTGTGGTCTCATTCTGCACTCCATTGTGCTTCCTTGTTTGCTGCCTTTGTCCCCCTCTCCTCTTACTCACCCAGTCCTCACTGACACCTCCTGCTGCTCCTTCCTTTTCTCACAGCAAAGTCTAGGCCAGCACAATGATAGGGCTCCCTTTCCATAATAGGTCCCTGCCCTGAGTTCTGATGCTTTCTCTCATGGTCCTGTGGCAGATGCAGCAGAAGGTGGTGAAGGAGGTCAGCTCTGTGGCCCACCTGGACACCATGGAGGCAGGAGCTGACTACTGTGTGAAGGCTCAGACGTACGTCGAGGCGATCAACAGGAGCAGCAGCTTCAGCCAGACACAGTGTGTGAGGGCACAGGGTGAGAGCCAGCCCTCCTCCTATTCCCCTGCTGTAGCCATGCCCAAGGGTACCCTGCACTCTTCCTTTTGTTTCCACCCCACATCTCATGTCTTGTTTGCAAATGTGCTGCCCATTTGTTCCTTGGGAGAGGTAAAAAAGAAAGAGCCCTGAGTGTAGCCCCCTCCATTGGCACTGGTATCCTCCCCTGGGGTGTGCCAAGGAAGGATCTCACTAGGATGGGTGGGAAGGGCAGCCCTCAGGGTGCAGGCTGACTGCAGGGGGTGGTGGGTCCTCACAGTCTCTCTGAGAAGTTTTGCTGCTTCTGTTGCTTTTAGGAGACACATCCATGTGGCTGGTTACTGCCCTCATGTCCTGTGCTGGCTTTGCTGTGGCTGCCTTAACCCTGCCTTTCCTCACCTGGAAAACAAGCAAAATCTTTCAGTACTCCTGCTGCCCCGTTGCTGTCCTGCCAGACACACTGGTAACTTTTTTTACTGATTTTATTGGTTTTTAGGGTGCTGGGTATTCCCAGGAATTTGGGGTAGGCAGACAAAGCAGGCACATAGGAAGCCTTGCTGAGCTACAGGGATCAAGCAGCCCTGAAGTGGCTGCACAGCTCTCACTGTCCTTGGTCTAGAGCCCTCAACAAGGAAGGTGTTTCTGGTGCTTGTGAAGAAGTGGCTTGGGAGGCATGGACTGACCCTGCCTGACCAGCTGCTCCCTCACCACACAACTGTGTCCTTGGCAACACTGCTCCATGTCCCCTAGAATGAGCTCTGAGCTTCTCAGCTCCTTGGTAAGGAGAAACCAATCACCAAAAGCTCATCAGGAGTATTTAAATGTCCACTTCAAGTAAGAATGCAGGCAGCAGCTTCTGTGGCTGTGGGTTCATGAGCACAGGGTCTCTGGGCAGTTGTGGCAGGAAGGATGAGAGGAACAGCTTGTGGGGAAAAGCAGAAGACAAATAGACCAGCTCATCAGCCTAAGGGTGTTTGAGGAAGTGTATTTCTTTTGCAGAATGTATCTGAGTCCTCCCCCCAGCTGATACTGCGTGGCAGTGAGGAAGCCGAGCAATGTGATCTGATGGTGGTTGTGATGCCCTCAGAAGAAGTTCTCCGACTGTGGATCCAAGAAACACTTTAGAGCACCCCACAAAACAGCCTCTTCGTAGCATCTTCATCTGTCTACACCAAAAGTATGTAAAAGTGACAGCTGCCAATTCTGTACTTCCCCTCCATATCCCTCCCCAGGAGAAGCCATGAGGGTTATAACATCTGCTCCCTTTCCCCCTGTCAGCCACATCAGTGGTCCCAAGGCAGAGCTCACCCTTCAGCCACCACAATTTCACCAGAGCAATACGTGGCCCTTAGTTCCAAACCATTTCAGCCTCAGTATTTTGCCTCACTAAGAGTTTCTTATATGGCAAAACCAGCAGGTGGAAAAAAGCTTTTAGGGCTGCAGGCCCTGAAATGAGGTGACACTCATTGAAAACGATGTTGACAGTGACTGGGTGCAGTGTCCTGATTTGCTGCATGTGACAGATGACAATGTATGGTACCACCAAAACCTCCAGATAAAGCCAAGAGGGATGACTGGCCTTCAGCTGTGCTTAGGAGGAAGTGATGTGAGAAACAGCCAGACTTCAAAGCTGGTTGGAAGGGAGTGCTGAGAACCTTTCGGGGAGCAGAGCATTGCAAGAGCAGCAGCATCACTAACAATGTAGAGGTCCAAATTCAGGGTGTCAAAAGTGGGAAAGCTGTGTCTGAGTGAAGGAAAAACTAGAACCTTTAGGAAAAATACAATGAGGAGTTAATTGTTTAAATGAGAGGAGATTGGAGTGGAGAAAGGTAGGGAAAGGACAGAGGGTTAGGCTTAAGAAATAGGAGAAGAAATAAAAATGTGCCTATCATAGTCAGGATTGTCCAGGGTGCCTGCTGGGCACCCCTGTGGTTCACCAGCAGGGCATTGACCATGTCACACAAGGCAGATGTGCTTCTGTGGCCAGAGGGCCAGGCTGAGGGGCAACTGCAGTGCTTATCCTGGCTACCAGGGGAATATCAGGATTTATGGATGAAGCATCACAGCATTGCCGTGTTAGGGAACACTCCAGGCCTGACAACACCATTATCCTCCAGATGTCTTGTCCTCTTAAGGAAGGAAATTGCCAAAGACATGAGAAATTCCTTCTAATCACAAATAAAATACAGTTGATGTGTATACTGCAATTATGGCTTCATAAAACAAAGTAACTTATTACCTGTGAAGCAGAGACTTGTGTTAACAGGGCACGAAAAGACATTGATCCGAGAAGCTTTTTTAAGGCTATCAGTAGATCTAATGAAATGCAAGACATCTCTTTCTTAAAGAATGTACCTTTTTCAGTTTCATTCCTGCAATCTTGCATAAGGCCATCGGGTGGCAACAAAGCACCGTGAGAAAGGACAAGTGACTCAGGACTGTTTATCCCTGTGTTCTCCTCTCCAGGCTTTTGCCCCTGGTCAGCACCTCCTTTGTGTGTTGTAGCAGTTCCTTGTTTTATTCCTGCCTCACTACCTTCTGTCTGGACAATATTGCTTAAATTTTCGAGGCATAGCTCCCCATCACAGAGACCTTGGAAGCAAGGCTGGTGTTTAGAGAGCTCTTGTGCTTCCCATTTATCCTTATTTTATACCCCAGTGATTTGGAAGAGTTCTGCTGTGCCCCACAGGGGTGTCCCCATGCAGGAAAAATGTCCTGTTTCTTGTGCATTCCATGGCTAAAAGTCAAAAAAACCTCAGCAATTCCTCCTACCTCTTCCCCCTGACAATGCTGCATTATGGCAGTACCAGCAATTGTTTAGGGATACAGAGAGAAGAGAAAGAAAAGGCCCTTGAAGCTAAAGGGCTTTAAAAAAATTTATTTTAATGCATAATTTCCAGCTGCACATTAAGCATAGAGCATATGTTTCTTTCTCACTTGCAATAACAGATTTTATGTCCTTCCTCATTGCCAATAAAGCAGTTAAACTGTTGTAGAAAACTGTGCAGACAACGTTAAGCAAAAGAAAGACCTGAAAACAAATTCTTACAATAGGGACATGGATGGGAATTAAGTGCCACTGCCACCTTAGCAAGGCTATTTTCAGTTTCCATCAGGATATTCCAGTTTATGGCAGCCTGAAGGCAAATTTGAGGTGGTGATTGAAAGTGCCTGGAAACCTTCTCCCTTTTTGGGCTGCACTTTGCTGAGCCTGAGTATCGTGGTGTGGAACAGGAGCGATTCCTCTGCCCCTGTGCCCAGTAGCACCGTGGCATTGGCAGCAGTGCCAGCAGGGACTCCTCAGTTCATTGCCCTGCATTCCAAGAGTTAATTGTGCCTCAGCAGTCATGGCAACCACTGCCTTTGATCCCTGATTTTGCTCCCACGACCATGATAGCACATTTCAAAGAAGGACCAGACAAGTCACCACAGTGAGGAGCACCATGGACTGATGAACTTTGCTCTGTTTCTTTCCCTTGATGTCATAGGAAGTGGCTCCATTTCTTTCAAAATATGCTTCTTTTTTATTTATCTCAAAATATGTTGAATGAAAATAAAGCATAAACCTGCACCTTCTTTTTAGTGAGTTTTGTTTCTGTGCTACATGTAACCTGTGGGTTGTGACTCAAAAAACACAACTTTGTAAGAAAGAAAAATGGTACTAAGGTTGTTTTTTCAAAGAACAAATTATGCAGACCAGCATAAAAACTGTTGATTACATGGACATTTGAGAAGAATTACATATTAATGCATTGACAAGAAAGCAAGGAATTCAATTATCTGTTCCATGACACTAACTGGCTGCAATATAGCCTAATTTTTCCTGTGAAGTACATTGCCTTACAAGTATATTGCTGTTTACAACTTTTAAAAGCCAATACTAATATACAGTCCAGCATTTCACTGCCCAATCAGATCCTTACTTTGATAAATTGCTATCTTAGGTATTTAGTGCATGATCACTGTATGTTTTGTCTCTTTAAAATTTACCAGCTTTCTTACAAAATCAAAAATAACCACAATCCCTCCTTTGACTGCAAGTCAGTTCAGTTTCTTGCAAAGGTGCTACTGTGTCCTAGAAATGAACTGCTACAAAGATAATAAACTTCTAATCCACTGCAGATACAGATGCAGATACGGATATTCATTCTTTAAAGAACTTGTGCACAGATGATCCTGTTGTTATTACAGTACCAAATTCCAGAAACACAAAATGACTCAGATCAGGTCTCTAGTGGTGTTTCTCAATAAATCGAACTATTAAAAAAATCAGAAATTACTAAATCAAGATATAAAAGCAATTAAAAGATGGCAAGGTTAAGTGAAATTGCCCAAGTAAATACACAGAGCCCTAATTTGGTTGCATGCATGTCTGGGCTATAATTTAGCTATTACTGCAGAAATGGCTCCAGCTGAGGATTGTGATGCCCATGATTTGCTGGGATCAAACTCAGCCCTTGTGGAGAGCCAAGGCTGTGCTGTCAGGGTGCAGCCCAGCAGACAGTGATGCTCCCCCAGACCCTGCTCACCCTGCAGCCCTCAGTGCCCCAGGGACAGCTTGCACTTCATGTACAGATCTTCAGAGCTGGAAAAAATAGCCATGAGGAAACGGCCAGCCCAACCCTTGCTGCTGTGGCTGCGTTTAATGAGAGAAGGGTCGACTTTAGGAATGTCTGGGGGCAATGACAGGGGTCAGGTCCAAGCACTGGATGGGTCCACAGTGTTGGGGCATAAAGCACAGCCAGGCGCAGCAGAACTACAGCTCTGGCAGCAGTGGCAAGGGCTGAGGCTTGAGCTCAAAGG
Organism: Hafferia zeledoni; assembly: GCA_035583235.1. NCBI lineage: Eukaryota > Metazoa > Chordata > Aves > Passeriformes > Thamnophilidae > Hafferia > Hafferia zeledoni. The sequence goes on along the minus strand of JAWWEV010000034.1, from coordinate 3,239,966 downwards.
CAACTCCCAGCAGGGGGAGGTCCTGATCAGAGTTTTCACTGTCCTCTTGTGTACCATCATCTGATCCCCAGTGACATGGGTGCACCTTATCAGAGCTGGTCTTGGACACAGGCCCTCTGGCCACTGACCCCAGCTGGTTCTATCAGCCTCCTCTACAAGCAACCCAAAAGACCTGTGTCTTCATTGTCCTTGGAACATTAACAATATCTGATTTTTTTTTTCCATTTTCCATTATCCTTTGTTTTTTTATCCAACATCTGAATCAAGAGCATGAGGCCTATTTAAAGACAGAGCAGAGGCTTAAAATAAATACATTCTACCTGCCAAACAATTCACATTTGGCAGAACTATTTTAACTGAGTGCTCTATATCTGTATCCAACCAGGCAGTCTGTTCTGTGCTACGGGTGTTGCATTAACGTACACAGAACAGAGGGCTCTGTGAAACCTGAATGGTTTGGAGCACACGGTGGAGAAAAGAAGATCTTTAAAGATGCACACAACTTAGACTTCAAGTGAAGAGGTGAAGTGTTCACTCCCTGAGACCTTGCAGGATATTGAGAATAGAAAGCACTTTTCCCCAGCCAAAACTCAGTCAAGAAAAGGGCTGGAAAGAGGAAATATTCATGATCAGCTGTGAACCTGGAAATACAACCCCAGCTCCTGAGCTGACCAGGCAGTCATTGTGCTACTGCTGAACGTTTTTCCTCCTATAGTTCCATTCCTATTTAAATTGCCAGATTTATAGCATTTTTCCTTTGAAGAACTGCTCTTTCATTTTGCCCCCTGCTGAGGCCAGAGAGCTCATGTGAAAGAGGTCCTTGATACAAGCCAGCCACAGCTCTATACTTTTTAGCATATTGTGGTCTTCAAACCAGCCTTCCACTGCACGATCCCTCTCTGCTCTCCTGTGCTTTCATTCTGCTGAGCGTCCTGCTCGTCCTCCAGGTTGCTCATATATCTCATCCCTCCTGCTGCTACCCAGACAGGCTGATGGCTAACATTTTCCCTCTTGCTGCCAAGTCCTGGCCTTGACTCCCTCTTCTGCCATCTGGTACAACTTCATTGCTAAATTTGACATTGTTCCCAACCCTCTGCTGAGTTTGGTGCTGCCTCAGATGTCCTGCAGTTTAGAGGATGTCTCTCACCATGACACTGTGTGTCATTCTGGGACAGTCTTACCCAGCCCTTCTCATACAGTTTGGCATTTTCTTAGTCACTTTTGCATACTCATTCACTTTTCTTCCAAAGCACTATGAAATGCTGTCCCCTGCTAGGCAGAGGCTCTCTGTGCACCAGCCTGTCATCCTCCTGTTGACCTTTTCTCTTCCACTTGGAACAGTTATGCAATTACCTGGCTGTGCTATGAAGAGAGACCTTTTCCACTAAGTTTTGCTTTTACTATCGATCTCCTGATTTTTAGTTCACTTGCTTTGTCCTCTGCTGTGCTCCTGGGGGAGAGATTTGTGCTCAAACTGAGATTTGGTACTGGAATGTTTAAAACCTTCTGGCTATATGGATGAATTTGCTGTGTTCTGTAGCTTCTGTTAACCAAGTGGGGGTCGTTGTGCTCTCCCAGGACAAGAGGATACAGTCTTAAGCTGCACCAGGGGAGGTTCAGGTTGGACATTAGGAAGAAGTTCTTAACAGAAAGAGTGACAGGGCTTTGGAATTGGCTGCACAGGGAGGTGGTGGAGTCACCATCTCTGGAGGTGTTTAAGGAAAGAAAGGTATTATGATCTGGTTGATATGATGGTGTTTGGTCATAGGTTGGTTGGATAATCTCAGAGTTCTTTTCTAACCTTACTGACTCTGTGATTCTGTCTCAATGTAGACCAAATGCAGTGTTCTGTTTCATTCAGCTTCTAGAGCCAACCTGCCTTCCTGTGGCAGCCAGACTGTGCACTCACCTTCAGCATCACCACCCTGTGTCCCTTTGTCTGCAAGCCAGAAACTCTGCTGGGGATCATGCGCACAGGCTCTTGATCCCTTGGCTTGGAATATGCCTCCAGTGACAGGATGTGCACTCATTCTCTGCAAGTCACACTGGACCCATCCAAAAGCCATCTCTGTACAGAAGTAGCCTCTCCTGCTCTGCTCTGGTAAGGTCTATTTTCCCAAATGCATTTTGCACAGAGTACAATTTCTGCAGAGAATATAGAGAAAAATGACCTGCAGGGTACAGAGCTTGCTCAAACAAGTCTGCCTGGTCACCCCTTCCTGAACTAAAACCTCATTGCAAGTCATATTCTACCACTTAAAATGCCTGGACATATGGATGAATCCTAATTATGGGAATAAAATACATGGACATACAAATAAGCAACATTAGTCTTCATATAAATGACACCAAATGTACACAGTTTAGTCCTTTGCCAGGCAGAAACTAAAAATTACAGACATTTAAATGTTCTGGCTGCTGTCCCCAAAAATATATTGATAATAGAAGGGAAAAAAGATCTTAAAAAAAGAACAAATGAGGAAGCAAGATAAATGACTTCATCTGTAGTTAGTGAATTAGGCACCTCCAAAGGCACACTGGGATATAACAATCTATAACTTTATATGAATATGGAAATCAGATGGCTGGGTTATAAAAGAGCATGTTTGTGTAATGAACCCTTTGATGTTTCTCAGCATTGCTCTGTTTGCTGTGGCCACCTTTGCTCTGGGGCTGCTATTTTGCCAGGCCAGGGTGCCTGAGAATATTGAAAGACTCACAAGCTGCCATTAAGACTTTGATGTGCAAAAATGCCTCTTTAATTGTAGCAGTAAAGAAAGTGGGTTCTGCTTGAGAGTTCTTCTTAAGCAGGGCTGTAACTTCTTGCAATAACTTAGACATATCAGAGCAAAGATAAGCCTTAACAAAACGTAGCAAATATTAATTAAACTTTCATCTTAATCCAATCCAAGGAGACTGTGAGGAAATAATTCTTGCCACTCTAAGACAGAGACATTTCTGATTCTAAAAGTAGGGTAGCATTACATTTTGTTCACTCCCAGCATAGGCTGACATGTGTAAATGGCCTATTGGGATTGGCCTCAGGAATATCTTGCTTGCTCAGCCATGACCTTTTGGACCATCTTTTGAGGCAACTCACCAGTCAGCTCTCCTAGACACGAATCACAACATGACTCAGACCTGTCACTTCTTTTCATCTCCCTTCCTCTCCACCAGCTGCTGGAAGAATTAAATGCAGATAGCAGCTAAGTACAAATCTGTTAACATCCCAGTCCCACCCTGTTTTTACACAGAGAGCAGTGCTGGATGATTAATGTAATGCTGTTTGGGACAGACTGCAAATCAGAGCTGCAGAGCCCCTTCTTGTTAACAGGGAAAATCAGAGAGCTGCAGAGCCCCTTCTTGTCAACAGGAGAAATCAGAGAGCTGCAGAACCCCTGTTTGTCAGCAGGAGAAATCAGAGAGCTGCAGAACCCCTGTTTGTCAGCAGGAGAAAGGGTACCTGGAGTCACACAGTCCTGGGGTGCAGGTCTTCGCTACAGTACTGTCACAAATAATTTTTTGCCTGGTTGGTTTAGGAACAGGAAGAATTTCCTGAGCAATCTTCTTGTCCTTGACTAAATGCCCACAAGCAAAGTACATGAAAGGCACACTTCAAGTCCTAAGTTGAGCTGAACACCAAGATTTCATGTGGTATCAATATTCAGCCCACCTTCACATTCACCCTAATGGGACTGCCCGTTTGCTGAAGGCTTAATTTCTGTAAAAAGCTCAGTAGTGATGTCTCTCAGCAGCATCTCTTAGATGAGCAGGATTACAGAGCTCAGCCTGTGTGCTCAGAGTGCTGAACACAGACCACTCTGGGTCAGAGGTCTGAGAAAAAAAAAGCAAATCCCAAGGTGAAAACAGCAAAAGAGAGACTGCATATAGAGAAGACAAGATATGCCTATACAACTGGGGGAAATACAGAGAGAATTTCTACCTCCACCCTCTTCTCTGAATATAAAAGTCAAATTTGCCATTCTGCTGGACAGAGTGGGGACAGGGGAAGTGTATTGGGGGCATAGCAATAATTCATATTTACTGTGGTAAGAGAACAAGAAAAAGATGAGCCGTGCAGATCTCTATGTCCAAGGAGGAAAATTCTGGCTAGAAAAGGAGGTTTTTAATTGTTTGCAAAACAAATGAATTGAGCAAGTGGATTCTGTGGCTCTGTGGTGCTGAGGAAAAGCAAAGATGGGCTGTCAGGAGGGGCCAGCCCAAGGTGGCAGGAGGAGCTGGGAAACTCAGTCCAGTGACAATACAAACACATGGGGAAGCCCAGAGGGGCAGAACTGTAAGAAATGAGAATTTCAAGAAAAGCTATAGATTTTTTTCAATGAGGATATCAAACCAGTATCTAATCCCACACAGCTGACACTGCTGGTATCAAATAAACAACCAGACTAAGGTCACCACGTCCCCATCACACCAGAAGACCCAAAAGTAGGACTTCCTCTCATTTCTGTGAATGGGGCTTCTGTTTGCCACCAATGAAAAACACAGCCTGACTGAAAGATTCCTTTGCAAGTGCTATCGTTATTTTAAATCCTCTGGGGCAAATTCTTTCTGTACGTGAGTAAATACTGAGTAACAACAATTTACACTGATCCTGTAAGAAATAGTAAAGGAAAGGGGCTTAGCTATAACCTGTGAAGGTGGTTATTTCTCACAACATCAGAGAAAAGCTATTGCTGCAAAAAGGTTTTTAAAGATTCTGGTAGCCACAATATGAAAACTACTTCTCTATAGCATTCAAACCCTTCTACTTTACTATTAAAGATAATACGACGTAAATACAACTTAATCCAGGCATCTGAACTGCCTTCTGCAACATATGTATGATCTTTCCATTTTTATACACAACAAATCTGATAAACAGAGATTATATAAAGAGAAGTCATTGGAGTATTACAGCATGAGTGTAGCACAGACTCGTTTCCTTCTTTTCAAGTAATCCCAACTTATGCAGCCAGAGGAGTCTAATAATGAAAAACAACCACCTGACTTCCTTTAGGAAACAAAATTATTCCTATTAAAAAAAGAGCACACTTTACTTTGTCCTCAATATTTTAAAATGTTTAATATTCTAAAAGCTCTGTGTCACAAAAGAGACCAAATTTCTGCTTCATTTTGCCTTTTTTTTAATATACTGCCACCGTCTCTGTTCTCAACAGCTCTGCCTGCCTGAAAAAGAAGAATGAAGAAGATAAGAAGGAACAAAAATAGAAATATCTATTAGGGTTAGGAATAAAAACAAACCATAAGAAGTATTCAGGACAAAATTATCACAGATAACGAAACTCTTGGATGTCCACCCCTCAGGGAGATGGGCACAGGGAGAAGCAAAGAGTGGAGACATTGGTACTGAAGCCAGAAAACACAATGCACAGGGCAACAGAAAGAGAAAATTTGTGAGAAAAGAGCTGTAAAGCCCTCTATTCACACTTGGAAAAGTGTGATGATTCAGATGTTGACAGCCACTTGAAAGACAGTCCTGAAGATCAGCACTAGCTTTCTTGTGAAGGCTTTCTGTCCAAGTTTTGAGTGTTTTGTTTATTCCTCTAAGCAAGTGGATAACCCTGAGAAACACAGAACACACAAATGCATTACTGAGTGAATGTCCTGCAACATAAAAATAATTGAAGCAATAATCCTGTGGTCCTCTAAACGGTCATCCTCTGTATGTCTTGCATGTAATTAAAACCAATGAAATTACACTGATTATTTGGCTGCAAGGTGTAATGCTGAAAAGGCTGGAACAGGGAGAGGTGACAAGCAATTCCAACAGGACAAGGAGGACCATGCAGAGGCACTTTGCTAGTGCAGACCACTGGAAGAAACCTGGCCCTGGGGAGGTGGCTGCCACATGTACAGGCAAGAGCAGGCCAAATGAAGGCTCTTGGGCAGGGAAGGGTCTGCAGCACAAAACTCTTTCACTAACCTTGCAAAGTTGCCGTTACTGTTCTCACAGATCCATGTGAGTTTTCTCATGAAAGTTTTCCAGCAAATTTCCAGTTTATTTTGAACACAAAATGATTAAAGCCAAGTGAGAGTTTATAAATATGGAAAATCTCATCAACAGTTGGGTCTAGATGTGCAGGGCAGGCACCAACAAGAGCCATAAAAGAGTCCTAAGTCTATCTATGAGGGCATCAGGGAGGCAGAACAGGTCCCTGAAGCCTTTTGTGGTGGCTTCAGAGGGAAACTTCACTTCATCCTTCCTGGCTTTCTTCAAGCAGCTGGAGAAAGTGGCCCCACATGTTCTGTCTGCAGGCAGCAAAGCACAGGATGAGCTTTGCATGTGTGCTGCCTTAGCAGAGTGCAGGGTGGGAGATGAGAGCCCTGTCCCCCTGATAGCACAAGCCAGTGTGCCTGCATAGTTATTTCCAGGGTTTGCTGGACTGCTCTGAGAGGCCACAAGCATTCCCAAGGCCCTTACAGGGAGTCCAAACAAGGCTGGAAGGGAATACCACTCAGTCTAAAGCAGAGGAGGCACATGCAGCTTCTTCACCACAGAAAATTGTGTTCATCTACTAAGGGCATGTAACTGTTATGTGCCAAGTGTGGCCAACCTCACTGCTTGGATACAGGTTCTTAGGGATTGCACCTTCACCACCATCAAGGGCTCCTTGTGGCACTCTGTGCTCACCAGGTAGCCCTGAGCAGTGTGGACAGAGGTGAGGAACCTTTGGAGTCAGTCAACCATCACAACACTTCTCTTTGGAAATGAGATATTAAGCAGTCCTCCCTGCTCTCACAGCATTGCCACCTGCTGAGTAAAGGCCAGGGTTTGCTTTAATTAGTTCTTCAATCTGCACAAACCAGGACCTACAAAATTTCCTATGGACTCCCTTCAACCAAAACATCTGTGTGCTCCGTGTGGAGATTAAAGCCTGAGAAAGGGGCTCCACTTGGCATTGTGAAAGATGTGCCTTCCGCTCATCACACACTGAGATCGAAATTCCTCTGGGGCTTTGCTGACTGCCAGAGCGAGCCCCTGAAGAGACAGATTTACACCAGTGTGCTGACAGCAGAATCTAACCCTGGATTTACTATTCACTAGCTCAGAGCAGAAATGCTAAAGTACCACTCGATCTCTCCTCCTCCTCCCGGCCGAATCTCTCTCCTCTGGTATATGAAAAATGCATTTCACGGCTCCACACAATAATTCTTGTTGGGACTAAGCCGTGACGCCTCCCCCAGTCCGGCTGAGCCGCCAGTGTGCTGCAGTGGTGGCCGAGCTGTGCGAGGACGGTGGCGGCGGCAGCAGCAGCTGTGCCTGTGCCTGTCCCTGCCCCTGCCGCCCGCTGAGTTCTCCTGCCCATCCTACGGGAGCGGAGGACAGCGAGTCTCGCAGCCTGCAGGTGTCTCCCGGCGGAGGAGGCTGCGGAGCCCCCTGGGATCATGTGTGGTACCCGAGCAGCTGTTCCGCGGCTCCCGACGAGGCAGAGCCTGTGCGATCCCGTCAGCGCGCTGAAGCTGCCCGGCTGCCAGAGCCCGGCCGCGCTCCCGCGCCCGCAGCTGCTCCGCTAACGTACAAAGGCAGGGTTTCAAGTGAAGGGGAAAGAATGGGAGTCTGGCTGCAGCGTTTCCTTCGCCGCCGCTACAGCAGATTGGAAGAAGCTGAGAGTTTTGGTGCCTGGACAACTGGATTCTGAATCGTGAGAGGCTTTGAAACCCCCCCCTCTCCCAAATAAAACGAACCCCTTTGACTTCTTCTCTCAGCAGGAGGGGGAGGGAGGGCGGATTTACCATGAAGACAAATCGAAGATGCAGAGCCCTGCTAGCAGTGAGTCTGAATCTGATGGCTCTCCTCTTCTCTACAACAGCTTTTATCACGACCCACTGGTGTGAGGGCACACAGAGGGTCCCCAAGCCGAGCTGTGGGAAAGAGAAGAAGACAAACTGCCTCAACTACGGCGGGAATGAGACTGCAAATGAGACAAACCAGAATGTGGTTCATTACAGCTGGGAGACGGGAGATGACCGCTTCCTTTTCAGGTATTTCCACACTGGGATCTGGTACTCCTGTGAGGAAAATATCAATGCTGCTGGTAAGTATAAAACAACTTCCTTCCAGCTTGTGCAGCTTCGCGTTTGCCTCGGCGCGATAAACACACAGACTGTGCCGTGCCGTGTCTCAGAGCAGATTCGCCCTGCAGAGAGAGGCAGGATTTTAACAGTTCTTTGTTGGAAAGCAACCTGTTTCCACCGGGAGCGAGGGCTGGGCTGTTTCCTTGCTGGCTGGTGCAAGGTGTGCGCTGTCCCCGGGCAGCGAGGTGTGCCCCGCGGTAGGCACTGCGGCCAGAGCCGGCCAGCGCTTTCCCCCGAGCCGCTCCGGGCAGCGCACGAAGGGCAGCGGCCGCCACTTGTTAAGGAGGGTCTGACATCTCATTGTAATCGCCCCGAGGACAGTGGTCGGAGTGGCAGGGAAAGCACAAAGGGCACGGGTTTTATCACACTGCCTCTTTTTTGGTACCCCTTAAGTAAGTGACCACCCGCAACCCCTTTCCTGGGTTATGTGTTTATTGAAGTAGAGAAATGGCAGTTAAAGGGCACAACTGGGCACAAAAAAGCTCATTTCTTTTCCCTGCTCAGCCGTTTGCTGACTGAGAACCACTCAGAAAGACATCTCTCCTGCTTATCAGTGCGTTCATTTCCTCTGCTGTACCCTGGCACTTACCAAGAAATAAAACACTGGAAGGTGGATGGCAGGCAGCTGCCAGGGGACCCGTTTGAGTCTCAGCAGATGCAAACTGACAGTCCCTGCTCCCAGAGGTGTCTGGTAGAGCAAACATCCAAACTCTGCTTTAGAAAGAACTCTTTTCTAGATTATGTGTCTGAAAAACAAAGTTTACCAATGTGACACAGTATGAGATGAAGGATTGTGGATGCTGGTTCCTCACTGGGTTGTTTCCAGCCTATCCTGCCCATTGCCCAAGGAGTAGACTGGGAAGTTGGTCCTTCACCACTGCTGGGAGACAGGAGCAGTTAACATGCTACATGTTCTATCTGAGGACACAACCTCTGTGCTAATGGCCAGTTTATGAGATCCTGGTAAAACTGCTCTGTAGGGATATACTATAAAGTGGGGCAAATTTGGGGAGGTGCTCACAGTCCATTTCATCGCAAGGGGCTGTGTATACTCCCTGGTATTTTTGAGGCTAGTTCTTCAAGGATTAGTTGGTCATTAAAACTCAGTTTAATATAAGAAAAGGAAAGTTCCTGAACTCCAACCTTGGGACTGTCAATAGCTCCATGCTGAAGTGAGGGCACCAAAGCAACCTTCTTGATGTTAGGGAAAAAGAAAAAAAACACAGAAAAAAAGATGATTTATCTTACTTATATGGGAATCAACTTAGGCCACAGCAGCCTGAGTGAGCAGCTTAAGACTCTGGCTTTTTGAGCATCTTAGCTGGGATTGGCACAATCAAGCATGCCCATATTTCTGGCATATACTGAAATCTTTCCAAGTCAAGATGTATGTGTGAGATAAGTTGTAACTGTGTGACTCTAGCCCACTCAGAAAAGTGAGTTATATGTGGGATAAGAGAAATACAGTGATCTATTCTGTACTGGGTAAACAAAGATGTGCTGGAGTGGGTGATTTCGGGAGAGAGCTGGAAGCCAGCTTTAGAAAGTTATGCTGAAAGCAGAAGAGAAGGGGTTGTTTCTCCCTCCCCACACCACCACAGCAGTCATGTGTGTGCTTCCTCTTATTTGAAACACTTAAATTGGAGGAAAGTACTCTTCAGTTAGCAGAGCAGGAGTGGCCAACGTTTGCAAATAATCCGGGGGATATGTTGGTTTTGACAGACAGCTGGCTCATTCAGATTTACTGTATCTTTTTCTGGTAAGGACAGGAACAATGTAAAGGACACAGATCTAAATTTGTCCCTAATAGTGTCAATATAAAATAAGTGACAGGTCTTCATTCAGGGTTACAGGTTTGTAAATCAGACTGTCAGTATGTTGTCATGGCCTTTTGCAGCTTGACTGGTGATCATTTTATCTGAGGCATCACCGAGCCCCAGTCCAACAGCACAGTGCTCATGCTTATATGTGCAGCCCCCCACTCAATATATCTGTGAATAATCCATGCCATAGGCTCGTCACACCATCCACAGCACACTCACTGACCCCACCCCTGCAGGTATCACAAGTCATACAGTCACTATGTGTGTGTATTAAATATTATTGTATGAATTGTATTAAATAGTAGTGTGTTAAATCAGTCAAAATCCCCAGCTTGAATGCACTGCATACTGCCAATAAACTCTCTCCTAAAGCTTTACCCAAAGCATACTGACAGTGACTGCACCAGCAGCCTTCCTCCAGGCAAAGCCCTCGTCAGCCTCACACCTCTGTCAGCAGCACATATGGCCACAGCCTCTGGTCAGCACCATTCCCACAGCTCAGTCCTATCCCTGGTTCCTCACTGACTCACTGCTGTCTGAAGTTAAGCACTGTGAATCCCACCAGGCACACGTGAATGGCAGTAACTCTCCCTGTGATGGTGATGCTGTCAAAACTACCCAGAGCCTCCAAACTTTCCCAGCTGTGAGCCACATTCTTCATCCAACCACCAGGCTTTTGATTTCTCTCTCCCTCCAGTCACACTGTCAAAACTTTCTGCTCCCTGTGCTGGTGCAGCTACAACACAGCAGATCTTGTAGTGCCAAAGTAACGGCACCAGTTCCCAGCTGGTTGAGGCTACAAGAACTCCAGGAACAGGACTCCAGGGCTGGGACTCAGTCACACCTTCAAATGACATTTAGGCTGCAAGCAAAGACATTTCTGAATGTCTTCTCCTTCCCTTTGTTTATGTGCAATGTGCATTTGGATTCCAGAGGCTGAGGTGCAAACAGCATGTCATCCACTTTGTACAGAGCCTAGCGGAGCGTGCCTTCCTCTTGGTGCCAGTTTCTGGCTTTCACTGACAGCTCTAACAGAGATTGAATGCTGTGATTATTTCTGAAATAATTTGTGAATCTAGAGTGTATTTTTATCCAGCATGTCTAGGACAGCTAAAGAATTAAAAAAGCATTTAGTACCTGAGAAAAGTAATTGTGAATCTCCTCTGGGAATAGAAGGACTGGAGCATTTCTATTTCATTGGTGGGGGAGTCCTGTAATTATTTAGCATGATTTCTGACTCAAAAGTGTGCTGAATCCCAGTCTGCCAAAAAGAGGACAAGGCTTCCCCTTTCAGAGAGGGCTCAGTGCTTTGGATCCCACACAGGTGGAGGGAACCTGTATAGGAGAAATGCACCTGGGCTCGGAAGGGGATGGAGCTGCAGCACATCCTACAAGCTCTGCTGGTCATGAGTCCTGTTCTGCCCTCATACACTGCACTTGAGGCGTCCCCCTGGGCTGTGAATTCCTTGGCCATGGCTCACTATAATTTAATTTCTTTTTAAGTGTGATTTTGAGTGTGTATCTTCTTGCACACCTGCAGTCCAGGCCTGTGCCTGAGCAGTACAGAGCCCTTCACAGGATATCACACAAGTGATGTACTAATAACAGCACTGGGGAACGAGCTGGCAGATTCCATGACTCAAGAACATACATGCCATGAAAAGATGACCACATAAAGTAGGCAAGGTGGTATATGGTATCCTAACAGGTAGTGGAATTAGAGAGCTGGGAAGCAGTAACAGATCAGCTGGCTTTGCTCAATAATGTGTTTGCTTTGATGTCAGATAAACTCAGACCTTGATTTAGATGCCAATGAACAGACAATCTCAGTAGTAACAACCACAAAAAGAGAGGAAAAACAGCTGCCTAATTGCCTTTTAAGAGCACTGCCCCATTAAATAAACAACAAGCTTTTCCATCATGCTCCCATACTGCCTGGAAGTCAGGAGGTCAGGAATGGGTATGCAGGGCTTGTTTTGTGGGTTTGGATTGATTTTTGAGGGCAAGGGGTCTGCAGCTCTTTGTATGCTCTGTGCCTCGTATTCCTTAGCGCTCCTGAGGGAGTCAATGGTAGAGTGGAATTTAGATGATATGTAAGGATGCATCAAAATGAGCCATAATCATGGACATTAAATGCACCTTGAGATGGAACCAGAGGAGGAGAGAGGTGAATCCTGCAGAAATGAGTAAATCTGTAACACATAAAGACCAGAACTTGCTCCAGAGTGGTTCTGCATCACCTTCTCCCCCCACCCCCTGTGATAATAAGCATATCACAGTGATTCACTGCAGGTGGCTGTCCAGAGAGGGACCGGGAGAAGCACCTTGTGAGTATATAATTAAAAGCAAGAGGAGTTGGGAATTCTTGCTGGATTATGAGAAATACGGTATAATTGGCATGACTGAAACCTGGCAGGTTTATTCACATGACTGGGATGCAAAAATTGCTAGTTATAAATTGTTGGGAAGGAAAGAGTGGTAAAAGGAATTGAGGAGGTAGAGCTCTGTATTAAAGGTAAAATTTCCAACACTAGAGGAACTAAACCCAGGGGGCCTGGATAATCTCCATCTGAGGATGTTGAAATAATTGGTACATGAAAATGCAGGTTTAGTAGCAAGAATCTGTACCTCGTTGTATTTAAAGAAGATTGGAAAAAAAGTGATACAGGTCACTTGACCCAGGAATTTTAGGACAGTTTTCAGGCAAAGCACTCAGTGCATGGCAACAAATGGGTTTTATCAAAGGTAGGGCTTTATTAAAGGTAAATCTTTTAACAAGATGAATCACTTCTTAGACAAGGGTAATGGATTAGACCCAGTCTCTGTGGATTTACAAAAAAAAAAGCCTTTGATGGAAGGTCCCACTGAAAATTCTTTACAGGAGAGCCACAGAGAGTGGAGAGGATGGTAAGAACATGGTGACAGATGCAGGGATGCTTCCACACTGGGGAGTGCTAAACTGCTTGAGCTGCTTCAGGCTGGGAGGAAGGCACAAGGTGCAGAGAGATGTGATATTGGAGTGGATCAAGTGAGAATGACAGAGATCAGACAAGACATCCCATTGATGCTTCTGTGATTTAAGAATGAAAAGGCATAACAGACAAAAATAAATACTCCTTCCTGCAGAGCTCCCTGCCTGGGAATTCTGTGAAGGTTGAAACTGGGGCTTGCCTGGATCCAGGGAGGAAACATCCATTCCTGCTACCAACAGGATGGTTTAGAGCAAGTCCTGAATGGGAAATCCCCGAACTATTGGTGCAGTACTGGTATGAAAAGGGCAATATATGAGCAGAATCACTCTATGCCCACCCCCTTGTTCTTCCCTAAATATCTATCACTGGAGGTGATACAAAGACAGTGCAGAAGACAAACCTTTTGCTTGAACCTGTTTTGCAGATTGTACTTAATTTTATTTAATATGATGGGGATAAATAGACAGTAAACAGCCTAAAGTACAATCTTACAAGGAGGCTGTGGCAAGTAATACAAAAAGGGGTATTATCACAATGGGGATCAAATATTTCTACTTGTCCTGAAATTTGGAGTTGGGACTGGTCCTGTTCTTGGTGAGATTAGCAGTCTAGGGAAAAAAGAACTAGGGTTACAATTTGTGGCCTAAAAAACTAAAGGCAAGATGAATCCACAGCAATCCCATGGACATCAGCAAATGTAGGTAGGTGTCTGTGGCTAAAGTGATCAGCATCATCATTATAGAGGAGGGCAATGAGCACTTCTTGGGGAGATTTCATTGCTGCTCCTGTGGGATGAACTGAGCCCTCAGATGACGTGTTTTCCTCATTGGCCAAAAAGGAATCTGTGTAAGACATTGCAGTTTTAACCCAGAAGTCTTAATTTGAAGAGTATAATCCTGCTTTGGATGCATGTCTTACGTACGCTGTGACACAAAATCTGGGAATATTGGCATTACAGAGCAGAGATTTTTCTGCATAACTGAAAATGTGAGCTGGCCTGATTGAGTTGTAAGAGCAGTATTACATTTTAAAGAAGGTTAAAAGCACCAGATGCTAAGGCATAAAGCTCTGTGAGGTCACAGGTATTACCAATTGCAGGGAAAAGATAAGAACAAGATGGGGACCAGTATTGTGGGGTGACTGTGAGCTGTGGTATAAAGGAAAGGTGTTATTCTAGGGAAAAATCAGCCCCACAGGGCAAGGCACAGGTGACACCAGTGCCTTTTGTTAATGCCATGCTATGGTAAGAAAAGGGAGAGGTGAATTCAGATGGAGAGTAGGATTTCCAAGGTAGTTAAGGGAAAGAGGATCTCCTCCAAGAAAAGAAAAATGGTCCTCTTTAGTATAATAAATTGGAGAGCTAGAGGGAATGTGGTGATATCATATATATGGGAAAAGAAAATAGTATTACTTAAGTAGCTTCTCACTGAGGAAAACAAAAGTGCAAATCCAAGGATAGGGTTCCCAGAAAGTGGGTCTGGACCTCAACTCCACAGAGGGCAGTGTGAGCCAGGGAAATCCATGGGCTGAAATGGATGCCTCTTAAGCCACAGGAAGGACTGCAGAAGAGAAGAGGAACGTTCCTGGCATGAGGAAGCTTGGAGAGAGTCCTGCATGGCTGATTTGTTGGTGTCTTAAGGAGGTCTGAAAGGAGCCATCCTGCCTGGTGTCCACGTTCTGCTCTGGCACAGCCACGCTGCCTGCTGGGCACCACTGGGAGCCACAGTAGACAGGGCTGCTGACTGGATTCATGTCCCATTTTCTGGAGGGTTTTATGTCTCCTGTAAAGCACCAGAAATTGGCTACAGGTGGAGGCAGTCTGTGAGGAGACTGCTTCATGCAGCATTATTACAGCTTCTCAGGATCTAATTGGTATGGCTGCTCATGCACTGCACATTAAACTGATGATCTAATTTGGGATCAGAAGGGAAATCTCCCTCAGGCTACATACCAGGGAGAGTAACAAATTTTTGCCTTCCTTTAAAGCATAGGGAAGGATCCATTTCAGAAAAGTGCTTGTGAGCTCCTCCTAACAAATGCCTGGTATTTTGCTTTTGGGATGAGACAGGCTTGGCCATAGGAATGGGCAGATTTATTCTTGTTCCTCCCGATGACTCTTGCTCCCTTCCTGTGCTACATGATTTCTGTGGTGGTGAAAACATTCAAGTTTTTATGGGATGTTGGGGATATTTTATGTCTGCAGTGCTGTGGGAGCTTTGGATTTTAGGTCCTCCTGATCCTGCTAGACAGACTAGCTGTGTGAACGTCTATCATCCATAAATTGTGGGTATAAAGTCCCTGCAGGCTGAGCCTTATAACAGAGCAAGGTAAGGGAGCAGGCAGGTAACTGCTTCTTCTTTGATATGTTACTCCACCTCACTGTGTTGTTTTCTCTTTGCATGTGTCTGCCCTCAACCACTTAACCCAGTAGCCTTAAAGGAAGTATCTGAGGGGTTCTGTTAGTCCCTTGTAAAGTAATAATAAACTTCAAAGTGCTGTAAGACTAACACAGAAGTCCCAGATTTCAAAGAGAGCTGAGATGCCTTACCCCAATGTCAGTGCAAAATAGAAACCTGTGCATTCAGGGCTATGGAAATAAATATAGGATGGAATATCAAGTATTGTGGCATCCCCATATCATGGTTTTTAAATTACACCAGAGTCAATCCTGATTTTAAAACTTTCCTTCTATGAATAGGAAGATCTGGCCTACTGGCAGATCTCAAAATGGGGATCTACAGTGTTTTGGTTTAACCCCAAGTTAAACCAAAAGTACCACTCAGTCCCTCGCTCACTGGGGTGGGGAGGAGAAACAGAAAAAGGTAAAAGGAGAAAAAAACAGTTTAATGATTGAAATAAACTAAATTACAACAACAATTAATAAAATCAGATTAAAAGGGAGAGAGAGGACTAGAACCCAAGAAAAAAGTGATGCTCAATCCAGTTGTTCATTGATGCCCAGCCCATCCCAAAGCAGCTCCTGACAAACTCTCCCCGGTTTATATACTGAGCGTGATATTCTGTAGTGGGAATATCCCATTGGCCAGTTCAGATCAGCTGTCCTGGTCGTGCTCCCCATTGGCTTTTTGTGCACCTCCTCACTGGCAGAGCATGAGACACTGGAAACTTCTTGATTAGGGTCAGCACTGCTCAGCAACGACTAAACCACCAGTGAGTTATCGACACTGTCCTCACCCTGAATCCAAAGCACAGCCCTGGACCAACTACTAGGAAGAAAAATAACTCTATCCCAGCCAAAAGCAGGACACCAGAGAATGGGGCTACTTCTAGCAGGGTCCCGTTATTCACCAGCTGGTGTAGTATCATTCAGTCTTCTTGTTGGCAAACAAAATGGGAATATAAATCTTTGCTGATCTAGCTT
>JAWWEV010000034.1:3165198-3223592 GCA_035583235.1 Hafferia zeledoni | reverse complement strand
CTTCTTGTTGGCAAACAAAATGGGAATATAAATCTTTGCTGATCTAGCTTAGAAACAACTAGAGAAGACAGTGAGTAATAAGAAGTAGATGTTATTACTGTGGAATGACATGACCTGTAGAATAGTCACAGCCAAACAAAATTCACTTTACGCTGTTCCACCTTCCATTTGGCTACATTTGATGGGAAGATGGACTCAAACCATGTCTACAAGACGTTGTGTTTAAACTCCCTAGATTTGGAGAGACCAAAAAATACATCATACTCTCATTCAGCGTGATTTAACTGTGCATCATCTGGCCAGAGAAAAAACACTTGAGTGAGAATTTTTTGCAAAGTTATTAGGTACAAGCTTGGAAATAAGGTCCACTAGAGGAAATACAAGCAAAACCTTTTTCCACTTGATTTCAAAAACTGGGTATTCATTTGCAGAGCACTTTGTTTAACAAAGTTGTGGAGCAAAGGTTAAAGTTATCTCAGCTTCCATATTTCGAGTCAGGGGCACCTGCCTGGAAAAACAGGACACCTCAACCCAGAAAGCAACAGAGTATCTTGTGCACAAAAGTGGAAAAGTTTCTGGAGTTCACTTTGAAACAGGCAGCCTAAAGTACAGAGGTTAAGAGGAACAGAGCAGATAGATGGGCAAAACAGGAAAGAAATACTGTTTGTTGTTAACAGAGAAGGAGAAATACAGGCTGATGCAGTGCAGGCTCTGGCATTCAAGGTTCCCTCCCCTCCAGAAATCCCTTTGCCTTTCCCACAGTCACTTGCATATCCTTCTAGCTGCAGCCTGAGGGCTCATGTTCACAGCATCCTGCCCTGCCATGGGAGTAAGGCTCTGTCCTGGACCCCCTTCCGTCCATTTTGGCACCTGTCAGCTTTTGGGATGTTAATTTTCTGGAGTAATCCATCAGTTAAAACCTTTCCTCCTTTCCTGTCAGTGACTTTGATCTCTGCCTGCCCTGCCCATGTGTCTCTGGACACAAAGCAATGCAAACTGGCGGGGCATCACCTGGACAGTGGCACTGACATGGTTAAAAGAGAATCCACACTGATCCACAGCTAAGATTTGGAAGGAGTGAGAGCTACTGAACTGTATTTCATCTCCAATCAGGGCTTTAGGGTCTTAAGGGTTATTTACTCCTTTGATCACTGTTAGTCACCAGCCTGGATGGAACAGCTAATGCACCCAGGAGGCTGCAGAAGGCATGTCATACTTCATGCAGTGCAGGATCTACATCAGCTCCATCCTCCTTTCTAGTCTTTGCAGTTTTCTGGGCAGCCCTATATTCCCACAGACACCGAATTGCCCAAAGCTAGTTTGGTTTGGCACATTTACATTCAGAGAGTCAGCACAGTGTGGCAGATGGTCACCTGTGGGATAGGCAAGTGAAACCCTTCCCATTCCATGGCTTGCAATGCTTAAAGCAACTCAGAGTTCGGTCTGATTTAATGCTTTCCAGATTATGAAGTCAGCTCTTATTTGACACCAGAATCACTGAAAACCTCCCTCAGAACTGTCGTTTCCTCGATTGTTCCAATTATTTAGAAATCTGAACTCTTTCCCAGCTCTCCAAGTGACAGATGTGTGTACACATCCAGCAGGTCTTACCAAGATACTCAGCTGAGTCCTGTGACTTCGCTGTGTTTCAATTAGACCTGATTTGGGAGCAACCTGTGGAGATGTTTGCTTTCAGATACCGTGCAAGATTTTTCACATCAGGGAGAGTTTCAGCGTGGAAAATGCAGTTGCCATGGCACATAGTGCCAGGCAGCACCAACCCCTGGGCATTCCCAGCTCTGCCCACACCCACAGCTCTGAACATCTCTCCACTGCTCCAGCCAACCAAGGGGAAACCCACTGTGTGGATGGTGCCTTTCTGATGAAATTATCACCATTTCTTGAGTATATGTGAACTGAGGGGTAAAGCAAACCTGAAATTAAAAAATAGGAAGCTTTAAGCTTTTTCCACTTTTAAAGGTAGGAAACTTTAAGGGGTTGGTTTTGCTGGAAGAGAGCAGCAGAGCAACACTCAGATTTGAAAACAAGCCCAAAAGGGAAACAGATTGTGAGTTCACTCAGCCTGAGAAATGGTACAAATCCTGGTGTTATTTAGGAACAGCAGAAATGTTGATGGGCAGCAGCAGTGAATGGCAGCTGCCAGAGGGAGGGAAAGAATTGTCTGCTTAGTTCAAGGTGTCTTTTAGTGCAGTTCTGTATGAACTTGCTTATTTCCCAGAGGAAAACATCACTCCAGCAAAATCAACAGGGTCAGCTGGAAAAATGGTGATTTTGTGGATTAACACTCCATTTTTCATTAGAAAACAATTCAATTCAATGCTCTGTCTGGGATCACTTTAATCAAAATTGGAGTATTTCAGTTGTTAATTAACCTGCTCTAACTCACTCTGAAGGAGCCCATTAACCTGTATTTTCCCTAATGTAGAACATTTTTTCATGGAAGTTGTGTCGGAGTCCTCAGCCTCGTCTAGGCTGGGATCCCTTGTGGGTTATATCTTTTTTTAGACAAATACAATGATTTTACTCTAACTAGATGATATGGGATCTCATCAAAATCACATGACTCCAGATATAATTGGAGAGATAAAGATTTGTTAGGGCCTATTGGGAAAAAAAAAGGGACCTTGTCTGTCACAGGCTGTGAGCCAGGGTGTTACTAAAAGGGAATGTTGTTTAAATGAAACATAATCATTTAAATTTCCATCAGAAATGTACTTTTGAACTCGTAAAATTTTATGCAGAGTAAGTGAATACAGACAGCTCTTCCTTTTCTTCTTTTTTTTTTTTTTTGGTGAGATGAAAAGCAGAGTCATAACAGAGTTCACTCA
The DNA here is from genome assembly GCA_035583235.1 of Hafferia zeledoni. Lineage (NCBI taxonomy): Eukaryota > Metazoa > Chordata > Aves > Passeriformes > Thamnophilidae > Hafferia > Hafferia zeledoni. The sequence goes on along the minus strand of JAWWEV010000034.1, from coordinate 3,220,743 downwards.
CAGCTACCGGATTTCTTTTAAGTCAAATTATTTAACTAGAATATTTTCAAACCGTGTCATTGGCAGACATGCAAAGGAGGAGTTTTCAGAGTTGTTTTTATTTTGCTGCTCTGGTAATTAATGAGCCATTTATCCCTGGCTCAGAGAATAGCTCAGGAATGTAGGACCAATAAGTATGATCCAGGACATCAACTTCTGGTCCTTGCTATGGCAACAGCCACGTTAGAAACAGAATATTGTCTTAAAGCTTTTTCTGGTGGTTTTTTTTCTGCCTTCTTCCTGATTTCTAGTCTAAACCACCAGGTTCCTGAGGTGTTCTCTGGCCAAATCCAACCAGCTTTAGGCAGTGTGGGGGCCTGAAGACAGGAGCAAACAAACCCCATATTTTACATGGGAGAAAGAGTAGAACACACAAAGGCTTAAAGCCAGAGAGAGTCCAGCGAGCACACTGAGCTTGGATGTACCTCTGTGTGCTGGAGCCCAGACCCAGCCTCTGCACACCTAGACCTGCCCTGGGTAGCTCTCTGATTGCCCCCAGGTGTCTTCCAGAGGCCCACAGAGGGATGCCAGCCTGTCTCCATGCTGGAAGCTGCAGCCAGGCACCCCTGCTGTGCAGTGACTGTGCCCGTGGTGAGGTGGGCAGAGCAGAGCAGGGAAAGCAGCCCAGAGCCCTGGAGCCAGAATACCATGAGACCTGCTGGCTCTGTGGGACCTGTTTTCTCAATTTTCTGGCAGGACTGAATCTGGGGGGTTTGGAAAAGCCACTTCTCTTTGTTAGGTTTAGCTTTCAGATGGCTGTTCAGGCTGGGGAGGGACAGCTCTCTCTGAACTCTGCCCGAGGAAAGCACAAGGAACAAGCACCTGCCCAGCTGTCCCAAGGGTGTGTGGCACTGGAGTGCAGCTCCTTGTCAGCAGTGACCTGCAGTGCCTCCTGCCATCCCTGCAGCAGTTTGGCTCTCCCCAGCTCATTTCCTTGCTCCAGAGCACAGCTCTGCCAGCCCCATGCCTTGACTTGCACACAGCCTTCCACTCCTTCCTGAAATGTTGGGATAGTGCAGACATGAGACAATTTTCATGACAGGCACATGCCATAGACTTGGAAGGGCTGGAAACTCTGGACTTCTCAGCATGTTGTGAGCAACAGAAGGACAAGAGTATGAGCCTCATGCTGAAAGCAAAACAGAAGAGTCATCTCCTTGTGATGCCACAACTTTGTTTTCTGAGTCCCTGGCACTGATGCAGTAATCAAATCCACAGCCTCCTGTAACTCTTTCATAAGAACACCCAGAGGCCCAAAGCTGAGCTTTCTTCAGCAGAAATTGCAGTGGAGCTGGAAAGCATTTGCCCTGCAGAGCTGCGAGATCTTCCTCAGCTTCAGAGCCATGAGGGGGCAAGAGTCCCAAATAACCCGACTGAGGGAGTGCTGAACGTGCTCCTGGGAGGCTGAACACGGGGATTTTAAGGCCCAGGGAACTCCCTCTCCCTTGGCTGTTTGCTGCTGGACCCCTTTCCATGTAGGGTGGCCTGTGTTCAAGGTGCAGGTGCACACACAAATGGGAGCAGGCATAGCACTAATGTGTCTGGCTACACAGACTCACCAAAGACACCTCTGCCTTTACCAACACCCCAGAAACATCATCCTCATCAGCAAACTTGCTGCCCTTCCTTCTGTGCTTGAGCAGGTCTGCAGATCACTGCTGGAACATGCTCATGATGTCCAGCTGGAGATGCACAAGCACATCACACTGATGGTCCATCAGATATTTCCATGGGCTCTGAGTCTATCATACATATCAAGACCTCAAGACTCTTACCCACCCACCAGCTCAGTCTGCCCAGATGTGTCTCCACCACCCTCTGGCTGCTTCAGTTTGAATTTCCCCAGCAAGTTACAATCACATAAACATGCACAAAAACAGGATTAGGTTATTTAATTAGGATTGCTTAGAGAAAAGCCCAGGTAAATTTTGAACTGGTAGTCCCCAGTCCTGGAGGCCCCTGTGACCCATTATCCCCTCTCAGGAAGGCCACCACAGGCAAGCCGAGGAGGGAGTGTGTTTGCCAGAACTTGCATAGATGATGTTTCTACCTCACCCTTGGGAAGACACAGAAGAAGTTGGCACCAAGTGCTTTCCTTATGGATCTTTAGGTGGTTGGTCAGTCCTCTCTCCTCAGCCTCCAGCAGCTCCCTGACACTGCTGAGCTCCACAGAGCTTCCCATGCACTGTTCCTGACCACTGCTTCTGTGTGGAAGTGGAGAATTCCAGCCAGGTCACACCTCTTCTTTGTGTGAGTGAAGTGCAGGACAGATCAGTCCTTGGCTTTCCTCTCTGCCAGAACTGCAGACAGAAATGGGTGAAGGCAGGACTCTCAGAAGGATGAATTCTGGAGACTCTTCTTGTTGCATCTCTAACCAGCCTTTTCTGTAGTCTCTAAAGACTTTCCAGGAGCCTGGTTAGGAGGAGAAGATGCATCTGGAAAAGGACAGCACAGCAGGATAAACTCTGCCAAGTCTAAAATTAAACTTAAGAGGGCTTAAGAGATCAGTTATACAAGATACCCAAAAATAACTTAGAATAAATCCTAAGAGGAATAGTGAAAGCACTGCTGACATCTTCAGTTCTCAGTGAGATGCATGTCTGCATGTGGAGGTATGGATGTGGTCTATAAATACCACCGGTGGTCACCCCTGAAAATGCAGGAGGGGTTTCCAGTGCTCCAGCAGCAGGAACAACGAAGGGGAGTGTCAGGAGCTGCTGGTGCAGGTCCTTCCATGACCTTCAGCAGCCAGCCAGGCACAATCCAGACAGCAGTTTTTAGAAGTGAAGTGACATCCTCCCAGGCTTCCCTGTCTCCAGCCTGTGCTCAGTCTTCATTCTGTGACTCCTAAAGGAATTTTTCTGGACACTCAGCATCTTCTGTCCATATCATTCAAACTGGAGGCCTCACCACAGCCATCTTTCCTGGGAGAGATGGTGTCCTGGGCAAGCTGCTTTGAGGATGCACATTCCTCCCAACAGCCTGAGATCACACTCTCTACTCCTGTTCTGCAGACAAGGCAGGTGCAGCCAAACTGTCTGTACCATCATCTTCCTCAGTACCCACATGGCAGCAAAGCTCTGTACCTTGCCATGTATCTTAAAGGCACCTGTACCTCCAGCTGTCAGAGCTGCCTGTGCAGTTTCTGTAGCAGTGAATGCCATTCCCCTCTGCCTGTCTTGGCATAACATGCTGGAGAGTCAGGTATTTGTTAAATTTTCCCAGTACTATTCACTACAACCATGAGTGAGATCAGTGCTGGCCATTTAGCTTGAAGTCAGGTCAGAATTATGCTTTCATGAAAGTAATAGCTTACATCTGGAGAAAATAAAAAACAAACAAAACAAACCAACCAAACAAAACATCACAAAACCAGACCCAAACCACAGGTCCATATGGCTACAATCAAAAATCCCGCGTAATCTGCTTATATCAAGTCCAGATCTAAAGGTCACTCTCCCTATATTCCCTTGATTTTATGTCAGTGCATTCCTGAAAAACCTCATGCCCTAAAACTCCAAGGCTGTGCATGAAAATGTTTCCTACTTACAGCACAGTCTCTTTTATAGTCCAGCTATTTCTCTGGATTTCTTGGTCAGGGGCCTAAACTACAGCACCTGTGAAAAGAAGCTGGGGGAGCTGGGCTTGTTCATGTCCCTAAAAATAGAGAAAGAATAGCACAAAGATGCCAGAGCAGCCAGAGAGGTTCAGGTTGGGTGTAAGGGGCTGTTCTCCAGGAGGATTGGGCAGCCCTGAGACCAGAGCAGAGGAGAAACTCCATCCTTGGTGTCACTAAGTGATGAGTATCACCACCCTTGAAGCATTTCAAGATTTGGCTGAAAAAGCCACAGCAGGTGTTAGTGATAGTCCTGCTCTGAACAGGAGGCTGGTCAGGTGACCTGCAGGGTCCTGCCTGCACTGCTGGGCTGGTGTCATTTCTGTGATCCATCAGTTGTCTTCGTGTGCCTGCCCCAAAACTTCATAACTTTTCCATCTGGTGTTCCTTCTGCTTAGTTACAGCCTGTCCTACCTGCTTGTTTGGAAGCACAGGTGGTGCTTTGAGATGTCTTGACTGTCTTCTGGGCAGTGCCTGGATTCACAGAGGAGAAATCCTTCCCCTGCCATGGAGTTATCAAAATGTTCATTGCAATGTCAACTGAACCTTCTCTTTTACAACTTATATATAGACTACAGAGAAGGTACACAACATTTCTCAGTGTATTTAGCATAGGTTTAAAACTGCAGAAAGTAAAGTAGAAGTAGTAATAATAACATTATAATAATGGATTTTTATGTCAGCAATGCCAGCATTTGAATGGTTAAGTTTACCTCAATCCTGCCTAAAAAGACACCAGAAAGGTTAACATTTTATATTGGTTTGTACCTGCACTTGTATTACAACCAAGAAAAAATTACACACTGACTTCCCCATCACTGTGGCATTTCACTGCTTATTCTTTTTTAATAGCTCACTTTTGCTAAATCAGTCCTTTGACCCTGCAATTAAAAATGAGCAAAGCTAATAAAAAATCCCCCAGTCCTATTGCTGCCTTTGCGTCAATTAAAGTCTTAAAGGGCAAGTTGGAATCTCCTCCATGACCCCTGGCAGGCACACTGGGCTCTGACTCCTCCAGTCAGGTGAGCTGCTGAGCACCTAGAATATATCAAAGGAAACACATGCCCTTGGTGGATGGATGCACCTGGGCCAGAGGAATTATTTATGATCTCTGACTGCCTGAAGAAGTAAAAATAAAGGTCCAAGCATCCACCCTTAAGATATATTTCCTGTTCAGAAGCAATAGGCTTCTCAAGAATGCTGCAAACACAGAGGTAAATAAAGGAGGCTTTAATTTACAGTAATAAGTGCATGCAGTAGCCATGAAGCAGAGGGAGTGGCACAGGCTGTGATGCTCAGAGCAAGGCACTTGCCTGCTTTATAAACTTTTTTAAATGCTATGTGAATGCTTAACTTCTTTGTGCTTCAGGTTTTGTCTGTCCTGTCTGTCCATGGAGACTCAGTGCCCATGGCAGTGCTCCCCCACACCTGATGGGGCACAGGCTTTGTCCAGTGATGAGAAGGAGGGCAAAAGTGCCAGTGAAAGAGGCCTGTGCCCTCCCAGTGCAGGAAAAGCCGTGGTGGGGTTTTTTCCTGTGCCATTTCATGGAGGGCAGCATTGCTGCTGGGCTTGGGAAGGAGCATCACTGACCCAGCAGGGACTCAGACAACAAAGAATGCTTTTCCCCACTGCCTGTGTCCCCTATTTCTGATGAGGGGATTCCTAAAGGAGGGTCCAACCCTGTGGGCAGAGGGCTTTGGTCAGGATGGAGGCACAGGTGAACATCTGCCCTCAGTGTGGGACAACCCTGTGCTCCTGTAGAGACTGGGTGGGAGCGATGGCAGGAGCCCCAGTGAGGACGAGGAGGCAGAGCAACACCAGTCAACTGCTGTCTCCTAAACTAATCCTTTTCTTTTAAAGGTGAAAAGTGTCGAAGTTTTATTGACCTTGCCCCGGCTTCTGAGAAAGGTAAGACAATACAGTCAAAGCTTCTTCCCATTCTACAACTTGAATCAGTCTTGTGTCTTGTCACCCTGGGGAGCCAGTGGAAACATCCCTTCCCCAGCACACAGGGACCTGTCTGTCCCCCAGATTACACCCAGCCAGGGCACACAGACCCCATGGGTTGATGACAGCTGTTTGCTCAGTTTATGAGGGTCTGTCATTTCTTTGATCTTAATTCAGATGAATTTTTTTTTCAACAAGATACAGATTTATATTGTAATACAGACATTTCCCTTCTTCCTCCAGTGAGAAAGGACATGCTACATGGTCTCCTCAGGCCATGAAGACATTGATGGTCAGAAAAATGAAGTCACAGTACCAAATGTTTCTTTGTGAGAGGGAACCATCTAGATGCTTGTTTGTTTGCTTTACCCTTTTAAAAAAACTATATATTCAAGTGCACAGAGGCAGGCTGCAAACATTTTCCTTACCCTGCTGTTGGGGTTTAACTAATTAATTATTGAGAGTTATTTAATTATCAAAACAATTTAACTTATATTGCAAATAGTATCTACAAGTAGCATTCCATTAAAGTCTCAGGTGGCTCAGCCCATCCTGCTCCCAGCTCCAGACAGAGCAGAGCACTCTGTCACAGCTCCTGAGGTGCCAAGTGTATTTTGTTGGCTCACTTGAGACAATGCCAAGAGCTTTTGGGCACACAGTGCCTCCATCAGACCTGCTGGAGCAGCAGGAAGAGGCAGAAGGGACAATTGTTCTTAGTTTGTGTGAATTGCTGATCCCCTGGAAAAGGGAGGAAAAAGCAATTACCACTAATAAAGCAGGGGTGTATTGCAGGGAGAGGAACAGTCACAGGGAGTGTCTGTGAAATCCATTGTAAGCAAACCCAGATAAATTATGCACATAAGGGAGGAACAAGCCTGGGATTACTGCTGCTAATGGGCTCCGAGTTAAACCTCACATACACAAATGGGACCTTGGGGCATAACTGCTCTTCTGAAAGCAGCAGCTCAATGCTCAGCAGCAATCAGAAAACAAACTGGCTGCTAGAAAGCATTAGGAAAGGACTGGAGAGAAGAGCAGAGAGCATGAGGACTGTACACATCTGAAGGCTTCACCTTCGTGTAGGATACAGTGAGGTATTTTGTCCTTATTAATGCAGCTCAAGGATATCGAAGTTCTGGGAAGTTCTGCACAAGGACAAGAGTAAGACACTGCAGCCTGAAGGAGAGACATGGGAGAGGAGATAACATGGACAGTGATAAGGATGTAAGAGGAACTGAAGAGGCAGCCTGGGTGTTTAGATCCAATTACTGAATGGTTGTCCCAGCTCAAGGACTGGTGGGCACAGCAGGGCACCTTCAGGGGACAGACAGAGCAAGCCCAAGGTGTCTACTGGAGAGCCACTGGGGTGCTTTTCTGCTTTCTCCATTTTCTGTGGAACTTCAGGATGGTGCATAATGCTTGGTTGCATCACCCACACACTTTCCAAAACAGCATTTAGTGCTTTACTTTTAGTATTTCTTTTGGTTGTGTGAAATGCTGTCAGCATTTTTTTTTCCAGGAGAATTTTAGAGTTGCTGCATGATGTGAGTGCATAATTCTAGACTATTCTGTTTTTCCTTTTTGAGGAAGGAAGCTCCTTTGGTGTAGTGTTCAGAAGAAAGTGATATCCATATCTGAAGTCTTTCCATGGAGCTGTAAGGCCTATTGACAGAAAGAGAGGGGAACGCTTTGTCAGAGATGGAAAGTGCTGACCATCAGACTCATAAACAAAGACAGGGTAAATTCCACAACTGTAAATCAAGTTGGACACTGCAACATAGTTAATCTGAAATTTTCACCACCAATCTTGTACTGTACAGAGAAACTCTCACCACCTGTGAAGAGAAAATGTGTACCAATGATGCCCAGTTTACTTTCACTGAAGAATTCTTTAATTTTAGTTATTCTGCTCTTTTCCAGTTAGAACTTTCTTTAATTTCTTTATCCCCTCACTCAACATTGACTTCAATGATCAGAGGCTTGTTAACTACTCAGTTACACTCAGTTCTAAGACAGATTCTTGATTCTTCTTCCAAGTAAATGAGGTTGGATAAAATACAGTGAATAGCAAAATTTGAGTTCAATTCTACAAACAAGGTGGATTTCACAGTCCATTGTGTAACTGGGAAATTTTAAACTAAACTTCCCTTCCCAATGAGACTTCAGCTTACTCAGTTCCTGTACATATTCTTAGAGTATTGAATATCCTTATATATTCAAGCACCAAAATCTGGTTGTTCAGGTTTTGATCCTCTGAGATACCTCTACAGTACCTACTCTGGTACTGCAGCCAAGCTTTCAGGCTTCCCAAAGGTTCCTTTTCAGTTGGTTTGTCCCTGATCCAAAGAGCATTTTTGTCTGTCTGCTCACCTTGTAAGCTAAAAATACAGGCTCTTGAAGCCTGTGCCTTCTGAGCACATCACCTTCCACTTTTCAGACATGCTACAAGAAGGCCTAAGAGCCAAGCCCATCTCCTCTAGAGTGCATTGCCAGTATAGCAGCAGGGCAGTGTAAAACTTCTCTACAGTGTTTAAAATCAATTACCTGCAGGGCAGTTTAAAACTTCTCCATAGTGTTTAAAACCTTCTTAGCATAGAAAAACCAATCCTCAAAACGCACAGTAAATAAAACCATCTATGGTGAGGTCTGGGCACATCCTTTTCACAAGCCTTGCATTCATAAATTCAAAAAGTGTCTTATTCCTACTGTAAAAATCTGGTGGTTTATGGCTGAGCTTCCCATGTTTCCCCCTTGGTGCTGATCAGCTGGATCCTGTGCCTCTGATCAGTTATTATACCTTTGGCATATATCTCACCAATGACATCTCCTAAAAGGAGGCAGCAAAATTTGGGGCAAACAGACCCACAGTATGGTATAAATAAGCATTTCCAACCCACACTAGGAGAGCTTTTTCCTGCATTTCAGGCAGCTGCCAGCAATCTGTCAGAGCCTCGTAAGCCTAACATTGAATTTATTAGCTGTTGCTGGTTCTTAGTGCCAAATCTGCTTAACAAAATCAGCTTCGTGATGGTAGATAATAACTAGGAAAAAACAATTTCTTCTGACAGTTTACATGTGCTATAGATAAAAAATGATAGAGCAATAGCTGGTTACAGTGGCCAGGATTTTTAATGGGCTCTCACACAGCAGATGTTGGGTCCCACAAAGTGTGGCCTTTTCTAATTTTTATTACAGATGTGAGCAGTAAGATGGCAAATATTTCCAAAAGGAGTTGGAAGGGAACTGCCACAGTAGGCTGGACCTGATATTTCAGTTCTAAATTGCTTCTGGGATCTTCTCCACAAAACTTACTCAAAGTTTTGTTCCTGCTGAGTATTTTGCTGCTTGAGGAAGAGAAGGGTAACCTATTTAGTGAGGGGCACTTGTGTCCCTGTTGCGGTGCCCAGAACTCTGAGGTTGGAGCACACCACCACACTCCTCCTCCCATTGCACCTTCTGGATGCACCTTCCAGCTCCCCTTTCCCATTCCTTCAAATCTGTGCCCAAGAGCACTTCCAAGAGGCCATGGAGGATACATTCAAAAAAGAGGAAACCAAGGCCAAAATTGTCTGGAAATCCTGGCCCCACAATGGAAGCAAAGATCACCATATGTCCCATCAAATGATGTGGTAAATGGCTTCTCTGACTAATAACAGCACAGCTGGATGCAAACACTGGTGTGTGTTCCTCCCCTGCCCAGGGCTGTGTGGGGATTCAAACTCCCACATCCTTCCAGAAATGCATCCCTGCCAGCTCCCAGCCACAGGGACAGCGAGAGACGGAGGAGGAGGAGTCCTGACCAGCTCAGCTCCTGGTGGGAGTGAAGCCTGGGATATGTACAGCAGAAATCAGCTGGAAGCAGCATTTGTGCCAGAAACATTTTGCTGGAGAAGAGCAAAGGTTTGCAGGGAATGTGGTGCCTCCAGGAGTTTTCTGGATTGTGCTTCTGGGGGCTGGGACTCAGGCACTTTCCAAGCACATGGAGTGCCAACAGCCTGCATGGAAATGAGGTGCTCTGGCCCGAAGAGCCCTGTTGGGAAGTTGCTTTAGGAACAGACTCAAAGGTCAGTGTTGGCTAAAAATTTAGAGTGACCAAACAAACATAGAATAGGATTCAAACTCCTTACAGGCTGTGTAGGGCCTGGTCCAAGTTGCTCTAAACCTCTGCAGGATCTCACTTACTTCAGCTGTGATATCTGTGGAATAATTCCCACATGGAATGGCAGAGCACAGGCAGCATCTGCCTGGATTGCACTGCTCTCTACCTATTGATAGGGAAATTCCTGTGCATTAAATTAAACAAGGCATTGTAGGGACAAAACCTTGCAGAAGGAAAGTGCTCTTTGCTAGTGAGCATTTAACAGTCCAAAATGTTACAGGGGACATTTTAAATTAGAGACTGTCCTGGCAGAGGTAGGAGATGCCTCCTGCTTGTCCTCTGCACAGCTCATGATGATGCATCCTGGAGAGATGTGGCAATAAAAGCTCTGCATTTTCTAAAAAGTGGCTGGCAAAGCTAAGGTAGCACATGGCAAAGAGCAAGTAAACAAATCAAGTCTCACCTAAACACAGCACAGAAAGAGAGAAAGCTGAGCCAGCTCTGTACATGCTCCTAAACCAGCACTTCAACAGCAATTAATGAGAAGAGAAACAAGATGCCTGATTTTAATGGAGACTGATATAATAGGTGTACCAGAAATTTGATGGGAGAAAGATAATTAGTGGGACATTAACGTCTTGGTGCTGATTACACTGGAAGACAAAGCAGATGTCATGTACTAAAGCTGAATCAGAATAACAAGGTAATGTCATTAATGAGCAACACAATCTCTGTGGATGGATTCCATGTTCAGATAAAAAATGCAGGATGATGTTAGTGATCACCCACTGGGACAGTTTCATAGATAGCAGGGTTAAACTTGGTAGCAGAGAAAGTGTGAGGACCGAAAACAAAACAGTAGGAGACACTAAAACCCCATGCACAGACTGAGAAATCCTGAAGCAGAGCCTAAAATTTGGACAGACTTCATAGCGTGGAGAAATTAGTGGGAAACTTGTTACTCTTGACTTATCCCTGAGAGGAGAATGTGATCCCAAGTGTTGGTAAGACATACCTTGTCAGGGTGACTAAGACAAAGATTCAGTATCCTTCAGAAGCAATAGAAGTATTTTTTATAAGTTGTGAAGAAAGGAGCCCAAGAAAAGCAAGAGCTGATTAAAATACATTAAAATGTTCAGCTAAAAAGGCAAATGAAGCTTGAAAATTTTGAAGCTATGGATGTACTGCAGGCCCCTGCCTTTGTGACTGAGAGCACATGGCAGATAATATTCAGTGTTGATAAATGTGAGGTGGTGAACACGAAGAGTCAGCCTACCTTAACATATATAGTGATGGGTTCTGAATTAGCTTTTTCCCCTCAGGGTAGAGTTCTTGGAACAATGACAGACACTTCTATGAAAACATTAATTCACTGCTCTGCAGAGATTAAGATGAAAAGAAATATTAGGATCATCGTAGGAAATAAAGAACAAAACAAAAAAGTCACCATGCCACCACAAGTGCTCATGATGTACCCACCTGCAGCTCCCTGGGAGCACCTCTCATCCCTCCCCTGCCAGCCCCAGCTCAAAGAAGCTGGGACAAAATTTACAGGTAGAGAAGAGAGAGACAGTTTGGGTCAAAAATAGGGAAATACTTGTTTGTATGTGAAGGACAACGCAGAACAGATTTCAGGCTGGAAAAGGGACAGATGAGACTTGTAGCAGCCAAGTCTAAAAACAAACCTCCTTTTTTGTGTACTGGGGAGCTGTTCCTGAGAAGAAAAACAGAGAAAATATTTTCTGAAAGGACCACTTAGAGACCTACATCCAGTAAAAAGAAATGTAACTGAGTCTCCCACAAGAACTGTATGTTTTCCAAAACAGTGTCTATATTCTTGAAACTTCCTATTGCATTTTTCTTCATGTATCTGCAATAGGGTATATCCATTTCCACACTGACAGGTACCTGTGCACTCATGCCAGGAGAGCTATGGTTAAGTATGGAGGGGAAAATGTGTTTTATCTGTGTTTCTTACACATCCCTTATGACTTATTGATGTCAGTTTTAAAAGCTAATTAGATATACAAAGGTGAAACAGTGCTTAACAGCAGAATTCGAGGTTAGTTCCTAATTCCTAAAAGGAAATAACAGTCTTGGGATGCCAAGGACATGGAGGTCACTGCTCTGAACATCAGTCATTTCTCAGCCCAGTGCTGAGGGTGGAAGTGCAGCACAGGCCCTACACTGGGGGTCTTTAACGGGAAACAGTGATCCCAAAAGGGTTGAGTAAGGAGTGTGGGATAGTCTCAATTTAGAGTATTTTTCATCCTTTTTTCCACTCTATTGCTCTACTCACTATGTCACCATAGACCAGGAAAAAGAGAATATAGGCAAAAAGATATCCCACGGTCTGCTCAGTATCATACCCAGGATCAAATCTGCTCCATGCCAGAACCATCAAAAGTCAGAGAAAACACATCACCAAGTAGAAAACAATCATTTTATGATTCATAGCTCCTCCTCACCCTTCAAAATAAACTAATGAAGAGCTAAAGCTTAACCAATTCAACACAGCTGGCTTTTCCTCTCTCCCCTCAGCAGTTTCAGGTATTTATTGATCATCTGGTTTCTCATGTTTGCAAACCACAGTCTCCTGGTTGGGGACCAGTCCTTTTTCCATCTTGCCTTATTTGCTTTCCAGTTATGGGTGGCTTTAGGTGTCTGTGGAGGCATTTAGGGAACTGAAGCTCCCTTGGTCTCTTGGAGCTCTCCTCTCCTTGCAGTGTTTTTCTTACTGATCCCTCCAACACTTCTGGCTGGCAATTCCCAGCAGTGGAGTAGAGGAGATGAGCAAACTGCTAAAATCATCAGAATGGCACTGGAAGAGGAGTGGGATTTCCATAAAGTTTACCTTTAATGTCTTTCCCAAACAACTTGCACAACGTTTCTCAGTGTGAACCCGTTTGCCTTATTGTGTTCTGTCTTCTCTCTTGCACTGAATGTGAAGAGGAGAGATTAAAGTGAGTTCCAGGTGTCAGTGCCAGCATAGCCACCAAGTCTGGAAAAGCACAGCAGTGTCAGCTGGAGTCCAGAAACATGAGGACAGCAAATCCAGCCCAGGAGGGACATGAGCATAACTTTTTGTTGCATGCCCAGAGACCAAGAAGAAGAGTGAAATGCTTTTGCCCAAAGAAGAAGTAACACCTGCACCATGGCAAGTTCACACCACCCAAACCCAGGTTTTGTCCTCATACATGGTCTTTATCTTCCCAGATGTTGGATGAGAACTGTCTAGTTGACTTGCCACAGCCTCCTGTGGTTTTCCTGTGTTGTCTGGCAGTTTGGGGATCTTGGGTACAGTGACTGTGTCCCACAGGCTGAGAGGAGCACTTTGTTCCCTGAGCACCAGCAGCAGTGTTGGGGTGAGCAGCATGTCAATGAGGAGGCAAGAAGGATGCACACTCTCCAGCACAGCCTGGCTTGGACATTGATGTCTCTTCAGCTGCTCTGCCCAGCTTGTCCTTTGAGTGCCTGCTCTGGAGTTCATCTCAGTCAGGCACGGTAATCTCCACAGTTATTTAGGAGCACACTCTGCTCAGCTCCACTGCTTCTAGAAGATAGAAGGGGGTTTTGTCATATGATGAACTGTGATGTAGAACCCCCCTCAAAGCCTCTCCTTGCTCTTATCAGTCAGATCAAGGTTGAACTGGCTGAGGAGTGACTGGAGGTGATGTCTCATTGTGTCTCAGACAGCCTGGGACCCTCAGAGCAGACGTGTGACACTGAGTTATTACGAGGAGTGTGGCAACAATAAACCTCTTCCAGATCTCTTTGACTGCCTGTGGCATTGTCCAGCCTGATTAGCTGCTTGGGGACAGAGTGGCACAGTGTGACAGCTCTGAGGAGACTGCACTGCTCAGACCCTTCAGCCCATCAGCCACAAGGACAGTTCAGCTCCCACAGGGGCTGGGATGAAGCAGCCACAGATCATCTTCTGCAGGGAGCAGAGGCTGAGGCAGTAGGTGTTTCTAAGGAGGATGAAATCCCACTGAGGCATTCTGAATATGAGCTTACCCCAATTAGGAAGCTAATTTTCTGTCTGAAAGGGCCCTCAGAAATCAATAGAGATTCCAGACCATTTCTTCTTGGGCATTGCTCAGGAGTGCTGGGGTTCCAGCAGGCAGTGCTCATAGCATAGCACCTAATATATTCATTTATGGGGTTATTTATGCTGGCATTATTTCCAAGCCACTAGCCAAAGTGCATGACTGACATTTTCATGCACACAGTCCCTGTGTATAATACAGTTAACATGACTCAGCAATCTCCTTCAGGAATAGCAATATGATTTTCCCTGAAGGAATCCTTTAAGAGCAAACAGCTCATGTTTATGGATTAAAAATGCTTTGAACTCTCACAGCAATTCCTCTGTTGGCCACCTCTTCAGTGTTGCCTTGAGAACATACACTGGATCTTTGACAGTCATTTCCATGGCCTCACCAGCCTGGAGAAGCATCCAGGAGAGGATTTCAATATCAGTATTTCAGCTGGAGATAGGACCTCCAAATCTGGCATCAGAAAATGTTGGCACAGTGAGCTGGCACCAAAAATCAACTTTTCTGATCCGCTGACAAGTATGCATCAAACTCCATGGCTGCATGTGACTGTAGGTGGTAGGAGGTATAGATGTGATTTAGACTCTCTAGAACTGCCTTGTTGGCTCTAAAACTCAACAGTAATTGAAATTATGGAACTCTGGCGTTCCAGAAACAGCAGCAAATGCTTCTTTATCATCCTGTAACTAATCTCATTCAGATGTTATCCAAGTTCTTGGTGTTTCAATCCAAAGTGCTAACGAGTCTGAGACTGGTTTTAATAATACAACACAGGACACCTAAGAATCACCTTTGCATGTTGTGGGGAAAGAGCCCAGAAGGTCATGTCAGGCTTGGCATTCCTCAGTTTAACCAGAGCTCTCTCACAGACAAGTTGGAGTCAGCAGCTGCTGCTTTTCTGTGGCAGCAAGTGGCAGTGGATTGGAACAAGGAATCAACTTCAGGTATCAAGCAGGCAAAATCAGCTCAAAGCTCCTGAACATCATTAACCACACTGTTCTCTGGGTTTCCTCATCAGGAATTCACTGGAATGCCTCAAGTTCTTCTACGCAGAATTCCTATGATTTGGGTTTTTTTCAGAATTCCTATTTCAAAGGAAACTCCATATTGGAGCTGCCTGACTCAGAGTGCTCCTTGGTGGGGGATGACAGCATGTTCATTTATAGAGTTTTCCCTGGTGATCAGGGCTGACTTAAAATGATTGCAGGCTTTGTGGAGAACTTCATGAGACTCATTGCAGGCTGAGGTAAAGCTTCTTTACCTCCCTGTCAGAGAAACATGCTTTATTTCATTCATTCCATCAGGACTGTGTGTCACATCCTTCTGTTAACACTCTGTCTCAACATGACCTGCAGCTCCTGCAGAGGTGCTGTCAGGATCAATAAATCTGCTCTCAAATTGTTGCTGCTGCCCTTTGCTGTCTGACAAGAAGCCAAGGGGCTGGGCTTGTCAGATGGTTCATGATGGACTTGAGTGCCAAAAATCTGTGGGTACCAGTTATCCTTTCAGTCACAATGAAGAGGATGCTGCCTTCACTTGGGTTTGCTGCAAAACCTGTTCCCTTGGCATGTAAAAATGCTGCTGCAGGGGCTCAGTCCATAAGGAGGTGGCCCTGGTGCTTCTCACCATGAACTCCACAAAGACAGTCTCTTAGCACATTGATGAATAACTAACAAAAGCTCAGAGACACAAAGAGGATCAGTAACATCCCAGTGGGCTCACCAACCTTCTTGTGAAATCAGGAGCCCTGGATAATGATGGAAGCACAGATGAAAAATGTGCTTTCAGCAGGGCTGTGTTTTCATTGGAGGCAGAGCTGGTGACCATATAAAGTACAACCTGCCTCGAGATCAGATGATATGGAGGTGATACAATTCCTTCTGAGGTAGGAGACCTGGGTTATAAGCTGACTTATGTGAAGTGTCTTGGTGAGTTCCAGCTTTGCCATCTCAAGTCCCAGGTGAGCAACTCAGCCCAGGTGCTTTACTGCAAGTTCTTTTGCTTCACAGGGAGGTTGCCCTGAAGATGGTGATCCCTTTACCTCCAGGAACAGCTTCACAGGCTATGGAGTTCAGCTGCAGAGCAATCCCACCTGTGACACATGGCATAATATCTGTGGGGCAGGAGCAAAGATCCAAAGTGTCCCACAGTACACAAAGGGGACTCTGTGTGCTCCTTGCACCTGCTTATTGGGAGAACTTGCAAGTGAAATCAGTTTTGTTTGAGTTTTGTTTGAAAGTCAAAGCCTCTCCTTTCCTAGTAGGTCTCACTCAGTGGCCACAATGTCACAGAACTATTCCCTACCCATGAGCAGGGGTGGCACACACTGACAGAGACAAGAGGAGGCAGGTCAGGGCCTGAAATCCCTCTGCATCAACAAGAAATGTCCTTGGCACAAAAGGCAGAGCCCAGCTCTGCACACAAACCAACGGGACCTTCTCTACACACGCAACACTCGGTTTGGTGAACAGGCAAGGAAAATGCATAAACAGGATGAAGACTGAAAAATGAGAGAAATCTGGGGATTGATAAGAATGCAGACCCTCAGATAGAGGCCATCCAGGTAGAACCCTCCAAATGAATCAAGTGCTGACTCTTCGGAAGGAAAGGTTTTTCATAAAAGCTGAGTTAGGGCAGACAGATCCCGGGGGCAGAGGACACAGGCTGGAAAAAAGTAAGAGAGACAGAAAAGGTGACAGCAGAGAAGATTGGAAAAGAGAAAAGTCCTCTGGAGAGCTTCTTGCCTGTCACCTGGAATGACTGAGGTCTCCTCAAGAGAAGGAGCTCTCTACTTAGCAGGAAGGAGACTTGTAAGTGGAAGTTATGCCAAGTGACTGCCTCATGAATCTCATATTGAGAGAGGAGCAGTGGGAGATCACTTCACCATCAGCTCACAACAGAAAGACACTGTCTCCTGAATTAATAACCTGAAGCAACTGTTCTGCTTCAGGCAGCCACAGGAAGATGCAAAATTCAGATACAGCTTGCATTTTCTGGTGTTATTATTTCAGATGAAATTCCAAATCAAAGCAGGCAGAACAGGACATACTCAGAACTATGCAAACACTGCATGTGGGACTTGCCTTCCCCCACATTAGATGCATTTAAAAATGGCTCAGAGCAGGTATTCAGTGTGCATCATGAAATTAGACATGAGAGTTAGACATAGCTCCTTTGCAGATAGGAACAGGGCCCCCCAAAAAAGGAAGAATTGAGTATTCCTTCCACAGCAAACTCACCCAGTCTTTGTGTCTCATGAGGAAAAGGTTTTATAGAAGAGCAAAGTCACATCTCATTGAGTTTTTCATCTTCTCCTTGCAAGGTTATCCTGCTGTCAAACCCACCGTTGTCCCAGCCTTGTGGTAAGGGAAGGCAAAGCACACCCAGCCACACACTCAGGTGTTCCTTCCTCCTGTTCCCTTTTCCTTGCCCAGGCTGATAAAGGACACCAGCCAGGCCGCCCCAGGCTCAGCTCCCAGAACCTTTCTGGCCCTTCAAAGTGCCAAAGCTGCCTTTACCAACATGCCCTCACCTGCCTTCTGGACACATTAACCCAGACCCTCCCACAGACCTCTGTGCCTCTCTCCAGCTCTCAGCACTGGGTTCTGCAGCATCCAGCTTCAGGCACTGGGCAACAGGTCCAACCTGGGAAAAAGCTGTGCACATCAGCTGAAGCCCAAGCCATCAGCCAGCCTCCCAGGTCCCTTTTCTAGGAGTGCAGGACAAGTTTTCCCCCAGCCTGTGGGTACATCCTGGATTGCACTGTCCTAGGAGCAGAGCCCAGTGGTTGTCCTTGCTGGATTTCATATGGTTGGTGGTGCACTCACACCTACCAAGGTCTCTCTAAGGCCTCTCCACTCGCAAGGGACTCGATGTCTCCTGATTTAGTATCATCAGGAAACATCCTTCAGATTGCACTCAACTCTTGTGTCCAGGTCTGACCAAACATTCAGGAGAATTGGCCCTAAGCCTGAGCACCACTAGAGACAACCAGCAGCCTGATGTTCCTCATCAACTACAACCCTTTAAGCCCAACCCTGCAGCCAGTTATTGCCCCAGGGAAGTGGGGACAGAGCCACACCACAGCTTTGAGCTGCACATGCTGTTGCAGCACTGCCCTGGTGTGCAGATACCACCAATGGGTGTCCTCCAGAGTTGGAAGAGAGCAACAAACATCTGGGCAGGTGTGTTGTGTATTAATCTTTCAAGTTTGGGCTGAGTGAACTGGAATTCATTAATTAAGGCTATCAGCTGCCTTGGTTTATGGGTCAGGTTTTCATAATCTAATTCTTTGAAACTCAAATAATTTCTTCATTCTTTCATCATAGAAACTGCTGGTTGAGAGAAAATGAGGCAAAATCCCTTCTAACTCCTGCTGTATCACAGAACAACACTGTTGCTCTCCTTCCCTTGTATTTGTTTTTGGAAGAGTGTGCCAGCTGCCTGATACCACATTGACTAATAGGAAGGAGATAAGCAGCTGTTTGCTGTTGATAGATGCAATATTGCACTACAGCCTCTGTGAGCAATTAAAAGGTTTATTTATTGCTATCTCTGTAGTATGGCTTAAGAACTCAAAAGGTCAGATACAGTGGCAACAACGAATAGCACATATTAATTAGATGTAATTACAAAGACAAGTTTCCAGAAAAAAATATGAGCTGAGATCAGCCTGGTCACCAAGAGAACACTCAAATATTTGATAAAAGTGAGACTGCCTATCTGGTTTGATAAGTTCAACTGTAGGCATTATCACACATGTGCTCTTACAGTGAGGAGAGAAGGTATTAATATAAGTGAAGTCTGTAGCAGTCTCTATGGTTACAGCCAACATTTTCTAATATAAGCCATTGTCTTCAGATGCTTAACTTGCCATGTTTCAACTGCTTAGGCTGAAATTTTCCATCACTGCTCATTGTTTCCAGGTGAATTCTCCAGCAATCAGGTTAGCAAATGTACTGGAGAATTCGAGCGGATTCTTGTGCTGAAACAGCAATTGGAGATTGGGCAAACACTCAGTATTATCATCTGGTCCCATCCTCTCCCATTTACCCCATGGCTTGGTGACTTCAAAAGACTCAGCAGATCCTGGCAGAGGTTTTGTGCTGAAATTTCCAAATGTGGTGTCTGTTGTGGGTGAATCAGCCTTGCTGGGCAGTGCCACCCTCTGCCAGGCCCACTGCCCTGTGCACGACCCCAGAGTCCTGCAGGGCTCACATGGGGCACAACAGCTCTGAGGGTTGTCCCCAGGGGCTGAGGGGACAGAGGCCAGTCCGAATTTTGTATCTGCAGCCCTTCAGCTGAGCATGTTATGGATAACCACCCCCCCTCTGCTGCAATTCTGACAGTTCCCGTGTCAGTCCCTGTGGCACAGCCCTGGGTGGTGCATCCAAACACCTCGAGCCACAACAGTCATTCTGCAGGACAGCTGTGTAGAAGAGTTTCTAATGACAGCCCCCCCACTATGACAGGCATTTTAAAGCCTGGACTGAAAAGGTGTTCTTAGAACAGCCTTGTGAGGCAGAGGCAGCCAAGCCTGCCCAGCTCCCAGCAGTGCTCAGATGGGCACTATCCTGTGCCATCTCCTCCATGTGTGCTGAATGTGCTCATCTCAGGGGTGGCACAGAGAGGAAAAAGGAATTCTGGGTGCTGTGCTTTGGGTCAGAGGAGCCAAGAGGTTCCTCGATACACCCAAGGAAGTTCTTTACTCTGACTGGGATCTCAAGGAACAGTTTGTTCTTCCTGCAGTGCCCTTACCCCCCCTGCCACCCTTCACTTCTTCATTCACCACTCTGTTTTTCACAGTTTGGGTCATTGTTTGCTGAGTTTAAACTTTGTGGATCACAGAACCATTTAGGTTGGAAAAGACCTCCAAGATCACCAAGTCCAACCTTTGACCCAATCCCCCCATGCCCACTAAACCAAACTGCAGATGGCCATGTCTACTTTTTTTTTTACCATTTCCAGGGATGGTGACTCCACCAGTTCCCTGAACAGGCTGTTCCAATGCTTAATCATTTTCTCAGTGAAGACATTTTTCTTACTGTACAGTTGGTGTCATAAACAATAAAAAACAAAACAAACACAAAACAAACAACAAATTACAATGGTGACCTTAAAAACCAACCAAATTTAACCCACTTAAAAGAAACCAAAAACACTCTAATACACAGTTACATCTAGATATTCCTAATTTCCTAATTAATTTTTACAAACTCAGCCCTGTTGGAAGTGTTTCCCAACTAACTGGTTGCTGTTCTTGTGCATTGCAGGTGTCCTGTGGCTCTCAGTGGTATCTGAGGTGTTGTACATCATGCTGTTGGTCGTCGGGTTCAGCCTTATGTGCCTCGAGCTCTTTCATTCAAGCAGTGTGATAGATGGGCTCAAGTTAAATGCCTTTGCTGCTGTCTTCACTGTGCTTTCAGGTATGAACCTTCTCTTCCCCTTTTACCTGAGGAGCCACCACCAAGCAAAATTCTATCACTTTGGAAGTGGAAAAACCAGAGGCCTCAGGACTGTCTTATCCCCATTTAGCAACCACATTTTTCACTGTAATTTTTTGTTCCTTTGCACAAGGACCACATGATAAATTTGCCTCTTGCCAGGGAGAAGTGAAAATCCTTATTCCTGATTCCACAACAGCAGTGCAGTAATTATCCCTCCCCAGCCTGCACAGCCAGTAGCACAGCTACAGCCTGAGCTCCATTTGCAGCATCATCACACTCATTTCCCAACAGCAAATTAAAAACAAGTAGCGTTGAAAATTCTTTTTCTCTGTGTTAATCCTGGGAGTAGGTGAGGGCTGGATTTGTCAAAACAAAGGAGGAAACCCATCTTCTTCATCAGCAAAACTGAGAATGAAAAGGGTTGTAAGGGTCACACTGAGGTGCAACCCCAAGAGTAATGTGGGGACATGTTCATCTCTCAGAACGAGTGTTTCAGGCTATTTCCATGCTCAGCCTGTACTTGGGGCCCTCCAGCTTCTGAACTGGAGCAATTCACTTCTCTAGAAGAAGTTATGAAATCTACCCATGTAGTTAAGTGCCCCTTCACTCCTGGGAAGGTTTGCTGGCTGAAAACCCTCCAGGATTTATCCAAGCAGCCACAGCTGGCTCTTGTGAGCACTCCTGCATGGACCTCTGTGGCAGAAAGAACTTCTGCAATAAAAGTCCATTTTATTCTGCTGCATTTCAAGCTGAAAAACATTACAGCAGGCAGTGTACATTCTGTGAAGGAGTTTGTATCTTCAGGGCTAGCTGCGAATTGTGAAATAATAACACCAAAAAAAGAGATCAGAAGTAGAGTTGAGATGACAAAAGAAATCTGGTAAGAACTGCCAAAGCATATTTTTCTGCTTTGGATGTAATTTGGATTTCTTAAGAACAGTCAGTTCAATTTTCAAAATCCAACTCTGTAGAATTCTTCAGCATTCAAGCAATTCCTTCCATGCTGTTTTTCTCTCTCTTCCCCATTAACTGCAGTTTTAAAGTTTTGTAAGAATGATGAAGTTTTCTTTCCTACACATCTTTCTATTTTTATTTTGCCCTTCCCTCTTTCTAAGCACATTGCCAAGCTGGTCCAAATATAAACTTCAAAATTTTACAGGGAAAAATAATAGGAGAACAGAAAGAAGCAAAAACCCCCAAACCCCAACACACTGCTAGCTGTTATTTTTCCATGCCAGGGATACCTGAGGAAAGAAAAAAAACTATATTTATTTAAGCCTAGCATATTTATAATGACAAAGCTTAATAGCAATGAGGTAATGAAGAGGACTTTGCATTGGAGCATAACACCTCTCATTAAATTCATGGTAGAGTTCCCTCGTAAAAGTGCAATGAGACCTTCATATCTGCACAGCTCAATATCTAAAGGTTAGAAAAAACATCCCAGTGGTGTGGTCACTTATTGCTGTTCCTTAACCTCTTAGGAGGCACTAAAAGAGACCCTACAACATCACAATTTTGGTATTACTCTTAACCTTACACAAATTAAAAATTTGCATATATCTCTCACATAATATTTATGATAAAGCATTTTAATTAATGTGATATATTCCATAAATGTTATTTCTAGTAATAGTATCCAAAAATGCTTTCAAATATATTGTCTTTTCCAAATTTCCTTGATGTCCAACCTTCCAAAGTTCCTTAAGCTCTCTCATTGCAGAGTTCCCCAAACAGTTCTGGTCCTGCCAGGATCATGATCTCAGGTCAGCTGTAAGTGGTCAGTGTTCCTGCACTCCCATTCACTCCAGTCCACCACATTCCCAGGATTTCCCATCTCTTCCTGTCCTGGCCCCCAGGTGGCTGGGCATTACAGGCATTTTTTTGCCCAGCCTTAAGGAGCCAGCTGGGGGAAGAGGTGATCCAGTAAACAGAGCACTTGTAGATTTATGTTCCAGGCAGCTCATTTTAGCCAAAATGTGACACTGAGTGCCCAACCAAAGGGACCACAGGGTATCCCTGTGGAGAAAAAGGACTGTGGAGAACTTGGCAAGGCACATCTAAAATAGCCCAAACAAACCCAAATGCACGTGGAGCAGCACAACAAAAGACTCCTGTGGTTTTGCCATAGATTGTACATGGAAAAACAGCACCAAGAGCACTACCAGGGCCAGATCCAGCCCCGACCCTTCCAGCACTGGGCAGATAGAGCAGTGAACATGTTTCCATTGTGGTCCCTGTGCTACAGCAGGACTTGCTGGTGACCTCCCACGCTCCTGTCTCAGTGGGATGTCATCTCAGCCTCCCACACAGAGACAGGTCTGAGTGCTGCTGAAACCCCATTAAGGGTTTGCATGACAGGAGGGAGCAGCTCAGCACTGCTAAAGCTCGTCCTGGCTGTGTCAAACCTCCCCCTGGCTCTGAGGGACTATGATATGTCTCAGGGCAGGCTGGAGTATTTTATTAAGGTTGAAAAATTACGGGCAGTATGCATAGAAACAGCAAAGCCCAGACTGAAGATCGATGCAGAACTGCCAGCTGAAGAAAAATCCACTGATTTAAAAAGTGCAGCCAGGTCTCAGTGCATTCTGGAAATTAAATATAGCCAGAAACAAGCAAGGTGTGTCCCACTTTGCTGTGCTCCCATTAGGCCACCCACCCTGCCCAAATATCATTTCTCCTGAAGTGAATTGCTCTTTCCACCTCCTATCTCTGCAATGTCTCTCCAGCACGAGGCAGCTGAGCAAATCACCACAGCTGCTTGTAACAGAATGTCTGCTTTCAGCTCTGCAGTTGTTTGTATCAAATATGACATTTGTCTTGCTCAAGGTCCTGCTTAACATGCTCACAACACAAACATGACATTCCCACACTTGCCTCCCCCAGCACTGCCCTGAATCATCCAGTCATCTGGGGAGACTAATGAAGTGCTTCAGACTCTGAAAATGAGCAGGAAAGAAGAGCCAAAATTTGGGTGGGGGGTGGGGAGGATGTGTCAGGATAACAATGGATGCTGACTTTGGGTAAGGTGCAAAGTGCAGCAGGGGGACCTCACTGTCCCCACTGTGGCAGAACGTAGGTGTTCCCAAGTGCCTTGAACTGCCACTGCAGCACAAGAGGCATTTTGACATCTGTAGGTCAAGGCCTGTTTGGGATGTGGTGGCCCTGCCCCTCTTCCTTAGCTCACTGCTGATCCCACACCTGAACTCCTTGGGGAGCACCTCTCTGCACTGCCCAGGTGCTAGGGCAGGAACATCCCAAATTACTGCAGCTAGAAAACCCTCCAAGCATCAGAGCTGCTCCTGGCCAGCACTGCCCAAAAAGTGGGGTTTGGTGTTCCTCAGAGATGTCTAAACATAAAGCTCAGGCAGTTTTTTCTGCTTAAGCTGCAGAAGCAGCTCAGTGGCAGAGCTAACTCGGGCCACCCTGTGATTTAACTGCAGGCCTGTTCTTTACCATCCCAGAGCCTGCAGTGTCTGACACATTGTCTAATCTTCACCCAGTTGCAGTTCCCAGCAGACTGTAACGGTGTCACAACAGCATCACCAACACTGTACCATCCACAGTGTCCCTGTGGTGCCCTCTCGCCACACATCACCAGGAGTACTGAGCTTGCTTAACTTCCCTTTGTAACCACCAAGGGTTTTATAAGTGTTCAAATTTATGAATCTTAGCAACTGCTGAGACAAAATATGGTTGTTTGGCATTAACACATTCAGTCTGCCTTGCCCACAGAAGCCTCTCTGCTCATTGCCTCACCTGAGGCCTGTCTGTGATGGGCTAAGTGAGATAACTGGTGGGTGGCACACCCCTGTTTTGCAGCAGCAGGGTTGGTGGTGTTGCTAATTGTGCAACATTTTCTTCAACGATTTTCTTTCTTTAACTCCTCTTTTAATTGAGAATTCAGTATGATGTAAAATAATGAGCTCTCAGTCACATCTTTCCTCTGCCCATGCAGCTCCCTCCTCCACAGCAGAGCAGGAGGCATAAAAGTACAACAAAGACTTTTTTGGAGCTCTCCAAGCACTTCCAGCAGTAGCTATCTCAAGAACTGTAAAACTCATTAGCACAAAAATTCCTGTTGTCATCCCTGCTTCCCAGGTCTCTTGGGGATGGTGGCACACATGATGTATACTCAAGTTTTCCAAGTGACAGTCAGCCTGGGGCCAGAGGACTGGCGACCACATTCCTGGGACTATGGATGGTCCTTCTGGTAAGTGTCACCACCAGTTAATCTCTTCTCTTTAGAGTTGTTCCATCAGTCTTTTGGGGGGTTGTACCCATCCCCTGCAGTTGCCAGGGGCACCCTGTGGGTTCACAGCTCCCCAGGTGCCAGGAGCACCCTGTGGGTTCCCAGCTCCCCAAGTGCCAGGGGCACAGAGCCCAGGGCAGTGCAGTTGTCACGTTGTGTGGGGACAGTCACTGGTGGCTGTGCAGCAGCAGCTGTGCCTGTCAGCAGGTACAGAGCATTTGTAAATAAACAGCACCCACAATTACCAACACAGATTGAGCACTCTCATTAAAGTTCAATTTAGGTACATAATTGCCATGGCATTTCAGAGACTTTTAGCTTTTTTTTTTTTTCTTTTTTTTTGGTTTTAATTAATGTCTCAGTTGAACCTTACGGTGCAGCTGCAGAGGAGGGTGCAGTGCTGCTGGCACGACGGGACTTCCCTGTGGACCATCAGGGGATGGCTTGGGAAAATGGACATGGCATTTTGGATTTTACCTTTCCCATCTGTCTTTTAAAAATCCCATAAAAATAATTTGGCCAAGATACATCAGCTGTGCTGTGTTGCTTGCAAGTTTATAAGAAGCTTAACAAGAACAGGAGACTGTGGAGAATAAAAATACCTGCAAACATCGCCACCATTCCTCTGGAGGCATCAGCCTCTTTGGCTGAATAGGGAAAATACTTTCTTTTTGTCATTTCCAAATATAGCATATTATTTTCTTTCCATCTCAAAGCAGAGGCAGCAACCTTTGCTCACACCAATAAATAAATACAAATACTTATGCACAGCACTGCAGGGAATTATTAGTCTTTCCTTCTCCCCTCTTTATCCTGTGTTTCATGGGAGGAGTTACTAACCTTTTAGCAACATGTTACAAAATATAAATCACATTATATTTTAAAAAACAGCTTATTTTGTGTCTCAATAATGAATATTTATTGCCTGTGATGATGAACTTAAAAATACACTGCATTCATATATTTATGATATTTATATTAATATTTATAACAACTCTGTCATAATAATTGTATAATTTTCAATACATTTAAATAATAAGGCATATTTGTCTTCAATAATCTATTTTACCATTCCCTGCAATACTCAAAATTCAGAATGTTGTTAAATGTCTAGAATGATAAACACTCATTAGAGTATTCTCCTTCATCTTATGCAAGCTGAACCTCCCCTGGTGGGTCCCACGGGGCCTCTGGGGCTCTGCCTGGTCCCACCATCCCACCCACACTCCAAGCAGGCTGCTGGGAGCCCAGTGCCCCTGGGATGGAGCTGGAGGCACTGGCTGGCACCCCCAGCCCTGCCCAGGCAGCCACAGGCAGGGCACAGCAGGCTCTGCTTTAAGGACCAGCACTGCCCTGGTCAGGGCTCGCTGTGGAGGACATGGAGATTCCCACAAGCAGCAAATATGGGAACTGCCTCCTCTCTGCCCATATTCCTGAGGTGGGACCTTGGCTTCACTCCACACCATGGCTGTGGCTCACAGCTGAGCTCTGCCCCAGCTGTTGGGGTCACAAAGCACCTTCTGGAATTTGATGGTCTCCCTCCCACCTTCCAAGGCAGCACATTTATCTGTGCAGGATGTGGGGCACACACAGCTCAGCACTGAGTTTTCTGGGAGCACTTCCAGCCTGCTGCAGTGCCTGGGGAAGACCATGAGGTCTCTCACACCACGCCAGTGATGGACAGCAGACCTGGAAAGGGAGGGTCCTCCCTTCCAGCTAACACTGACACAGCACTGCTCTACAGACCAGAGAGCTCCAACCTCCCCTGGCATCACCCAGACTTGAGTACCTCCTTTAAAAAGGGTGAATAAGAAATGCCCACTAAGGCTGGTGGAGTTTGAAAACTGCACATGTAGGAATTAATTTCTGCTCCATTTAAATTCTGGTGAAGTCCTGAAACAAGAGCATTAAGTACCCCTGAACCACCAGCATTTTTTCCAACCTGCTGTAAATATCCCAGAACCTGTCAGAGCCCAGAGAACTGTAACAGTGCTGACAAGTGGGAACATTGTCCCCATGGCCAAGAGCCCAAAGGATCTTGGAGGTCCAGACTGCCATTCCCTTCCCAAGTGCCAATGCACTCTGTTGAAAACTCTATTGAAAAGGAATGAGCAAAGCACGTCTCCTCAAAATGAGGAAGGGCTGCTTGTGGTCTGCTCAGGTGGGGCTGAAAATGCCCTGCTTGGTTCCTATTACCCTGCCCCATTCCCAAGCCATTGACAAAGCCTGGAGGTTGTTGTGTGCTCTGGCACAGGTCAGGAGTGATTCTGGGGATTCTCTGGGCAAGGGGTTTCATTGGCTCTGAGAATCAGTGAATGTTCCATTTCAGCCCCTCTAAAGAAAATAGATATAAAAACCTGAGCTGTTTGAACTACAGAGGAACTGGAGAGCCCAGCCCTGGGCTCAGCTACAGAGGCACTACAGGTACAGTCCCACCACATCTGGGCCACAACTGGCAGGGAGGGGCACTGCTGTTAAAGAGGTCTTCACCTAACGTGGAGTGTAACTCTTATAGGTAGGAGAACCACTCTTTACACTTCAAAATAAATAACATTTAACCAAGGTCCATAAAAAACTATAACAGCACCATCAAAATTGCCTGATTATGATGATTTACCATATTAAGAGTCTTCATTCTGTATTTCCTTCTCTGAACCTTTCAGCATTTCTGAGTGCATGATTAGAAATCATCCGAAACTTCAAAAAGGAAAATTTTCCTCCAAATGTCATTCCCCAGGCACAGTGAAGCATGTGGTTTTTGCTGGCTTCTTCCTGGATACTGTTTAGGAGCCCAGCTGGAAATGTTTGCAGCTGCTGGAGCTTTTCCACACACTCCATGTAGGAGGAAGACACATGCCAGGACAGAAAGACACTGTGCCTGAACACTCACACCTAGCAGGATTTTTCTCTCCACTTCCTCACCCAACCATGGGAAAACTCAGGGAACTTTGTCACCCCAGAGGTCACTACATTTCCTTCTCATTTGATTGCATCTGGCAAAGGGGTTCAAAACTGGTGAGGAAAGAGCTGCCTCCACACGTCTCTTTGCCTCGGGAGTCCCTGAAGGACTTGTTAGGAGCTGAATTCTGAAATCATTGAAATGAGCCATTTCTGTTTACTTGAGCCATTTTTCCCCTAGATTTTTCAGTTCATGAATATGTGTTGTTTTTCAAGTTTTGCCTAATTTGAAATGAGGAGCTGTTTCCTTGTCTGCAGGTCCTTTGCAGAGTGGGAGAACAGCTCATGCTGAGAGGTGTGTTGACAATGCGTATTTATAAGATAATGCTGCTGGGGCTGAATTCTTTCTGCTCTGCATAACTCAGACCAATTTATTGTAGAAAAGGTGAAAAAAGCAGCAGAGGGAGTGTGTCACTGTCACACACGATGAAGTTAATCCAAGTTTGTTGGGAAGCCTCTGTGAACTATGTGCAGCCAGAGCTGATGGGCTGAGTGTGAAAATCAAGGGGAGCCAGAACACAGACGAGCTCTGCAGACAAAAGGAGGAATTCAGGGCCTTTTTATCGTCCCATTCTATGCTCAAAAAGTATCTAAACTCCTTGAGGCCATAAGTCACCCCAGCCCCATCTGAGCTAGAGGTCAGTGAGGTGCAGGGAGGGCAGAAGAACCGAGGGGGAAAGCCTGTCCTCCAGCAGGGAACAGAGCAGCTCCCAGATGACCCTCCTCACCAGGAGACCCAGGACAACACTTGCTGCTGTTCCAGCTTGGCATTGGGCCAGTCATTCTTTTCTTCCACTTTCCCTCTCCCTCTGTCTCCTCATGCTCCTGGCTGGCACTTGCAGATGTCCTGCCCCTGGCTGCCCAAGGCACTGCCTACACACTGGGAGGGTCCAGTCAGGACATGCTCAGGTTGGGTCTCTCCACAAAATGCAAGTCCTGTCTTCTATTCTGGGCAGGCTTTCAGAGACCAGATATAAACCAAGAATGCTGGAAATGTCCATGAACCATGAAAGAACTAAATACAGTAGTGTGATGAAAGCATAAAAATCAGATTAGAAACCATTCTTCCAGCAGCATTGTACAACCAGAGTCCCATGGATATGGGAGAACTTCCACCGGTCCTAAAGATGTGACCTCTGGGACATTATTCCTCCCAGGAGGATACAGATTTTAGCACTTGTCTGCAAGGCTCTGAGACATTTCAGAGGGAAATCAGGAGGTGTTTGGCTCTCCTGTCAGAGAGCATCAGGTGTTCCCCTTAGCCCTGGTTCTCCAAGGATGAAGGTGGTGCCCAGCCCCTTTTCCAGCCTCCTGCCTGCACCTTAAGCACGAGCCACAGGTCATTTGAGGTAAGACGAGAAGAATGGATCTGTCACCTCTGCCTTCCTGCCCAGTCTCACCCTGTGTGTGTGTGTCTCTTGGCATCAGAAATACACCCTGAGCTGCTGTGTTAACCCAGATCACCTGCTGGTTTCTCTCTCCACAGTCTGGCGTGGGGCTCCTTCACCTGCTGCATGGCCGCCTCCGTCACCACCCTCAACTCTTACACTAAGACTGTCATTGAGTTCAGACACAAGCGCAAAATCTTTGAGCAGGGCTTTCGAGAAGAGCAGAACTTCCTAGACCAGGAAGCCATCAAGTACTTCAGAGAAAGGTCAGTGCAGTCAGTCGCTCCATCAGGGGAGGTTTCCATGGACTCTGCTGATCCCAGAAAATCCAGGCTCTCCCCCACTGCAGCCCCGTGGCTGAAGGCTCTGAGACACCTGGAGAAGGTGTGTGTGAAACAAAAGGTCCTCCTTGATTTGTTTTTTCTTGAATTCTGTGATGTCCCAGTGCTTGCCCTTCCTTATATACTCAGGAAAACACAGGACTGACAGGTCCTTCCTGTATGCATCCAATCCATAGGGATTCACAAGAAGCTGTGCTGCCAGTGTAAGCTGATTTTCCCTCTCTGGAAAGGTAAAACTGTGGTGATGCAACAAATGTGACAGACATCCACATGTAATAAGCACCTCCCAATAATCCCAGCAGCTGCTGAGCCACTTTCCAGCCACCCCTAGGCCAGTTTGGAGTTGCCATCTTCCATGGGCACATCCCTGTCTCCTCACAAGCCCCATCCTCTGGAGCTCCTCCACACAAGTTCCAGCATGTGCATTACAGAAACACCCACACAGTGCCACCCACGCTGTCACCAGGTCTTCAATGGGCCCCCAAAGCCCAGAGATGCTCTGTCACTCTGCCCCACGTGGCTGCTCTGGGACATTCATTGCCCTCATCCTTTGGTGAGGAACTGAAGGCTTTGTTTCCAGTGGAATGTGAAGAACACCCAAATATTGAGCTCACACTGCAGGGAAGGTGTGAGGGGCTCCACAGGGGTTTGTGCCTTCACAGAATGAAGAGCTGATTAAGTACAGCAAATCCTCACCAGAAGTCTATTGCTTGGAGTAATGTAAAGATATTTGGGGGGCAGAAAACATCTAAAAGAGGAACCATTCCTGTTTGCCTGCCCACTGTGGCAGTCTCTCCATGGTGGAAGGGGACAGGAGGTTTGCAATGATCAGCATTTCAGCAGCAAAGTGAGGAGCTCTCCTGAGAGAGAAGAACTAGAGACCTTCCCTGCTTATTGTTTAGCCTTGGTTATCCTGTCACTTTTTAGTCTGTTGGCACAGTTATTCCTCTGCTAACTTCAAAGTTTTCTCTCTACCTTTCAGATAGTCTGGAAGGAAGAGAGAAAGGATGCAAACAATGATGTTTTGCCTAATTTTGCATTTGGAAGTGGCAGTAAATCCTAAAAAATTCTCTGTATGAGAAAAAAAAGCGCCTAAGCACAGTGAAGAGGAAGAGGTCAGTATGTGCCTCAGGAGAAATCAGCACCCAGGGAGGGAAAACAGATGAATTATTGAAGTGAGAATTACAGATAAGAGCCTGGCAGAATTCTAAGGGCCAATATGTTGAGTTACACTGAGAAATGCTAAGGAAAATTGATAAAGTACCACTGTTGCCCTTTGTGCAACAGTAAATAGCAACAAACATTAGTGGCCTAGAGGGCAGCAACTCCTTCTCACATGGGTGTTGTGGGTTTGATTTTGACTCCTCTTGCCCTAACCAGATGACACAATTTCGCCCCCAACAATTCCCTCCTCGGTCACACCCCCCAACCCTTCCACACACACTTGGCACACATAGCTCAAGCATGTGGTGTTCCCAAAATTCATGATTATGACTTTCTTTTTTTATATCACATTATTTTAATTGTTGTATCTGAATACATAATAGGAAGCCCAGAGACAGTGTTACCATGGGATCATTCTGGAGGTTTAAAGCTGTGCAGAAATATACCAAATTTTTTTAAATTTATCATATTCATCATGAGCTTCACTGCTGTGACCTGGGAATATTCTGGGGCTCCAGGGGGTCCAGGGATTGTCCATTAGCAACCCCATATTGCTGCATGCTGTGGGTGCCCACAGGCCCACACAACTTCCCTTAGCTCCCATCTGCCTTTGCACAAATAGAAAATAAAATAAGTTCTCTTTCCTTCCTGTGCATATACCCAGGGATACTTCACATTCCCTCCTACTCCTCCACCTCCATGTTCCTTTTCATACCTCATGAATAAAACCCTCCAGCCTTTCTTCCTTCCAGTCACTTTGTACATAACATTACCCTTTTTGCATGTTCCTTTTCCTCGGTGCCCATCCACCACCCCCTGAACACACACATCTAACCTGTGGGTTTGGACAGACTCTGTGCAACAGAGAAGTTAAAGCATTATTATCATTACAGTTATCATTATTCCCAACTGCTACATTTATCATCTGGGACACAGGGAAGAGAAGTGTTGGCTCCATTTTGCCTGATAAAAGTTTTTTGTTGGAATATTCTTCTACAGGCCCCTGCTCCCAGAGAAGGAATTGGCTTTATGAATAGTACTGATAGTAAAACACTGCTAATCTTGCAAGTGCTTTGCCAAACATAATTCCATTGTATTGCACTGGATTTTAATTGCATGCAGCTTATAAGTTACAAACAGAGACAGCCAAATTCTGTGCCTGCTGCACCCCAAGGGCACCCCAAGGCTCTGTCTCTCCATAGCCAAGCATCCCCCTGTTCCTATCACTGGGAAAACGTTCAAACAGCTGCAGAAAAATCAAAGATTCATAGTGTTACATGCAACAATCATTTCCTTCCCAGGCCTGGGCTACTTCAAAAAGTCAAGACGAAAGGCACTCTGTAGTTCACACCACAAAATCAAAAGGTACAGCTCTTCAGATATAACAGGTACAATGGCCCTTAGGATAACTCTAAGAAAAGCAGGTCAATTATACAGACTTGCAGGTATTATCCAGGTATTAAGTGTTCTATAAAATGATCAGAATTATCTTCAACATGTCAGCTTTCAGTCTTTGTCCTTTTATTGTTTGTCCTTTTTTGCTGGTTTTCCTTTGAACTGAGTATTGGTCTAAAACTCTTGCTCATCTTTTTCAGTTCTTAACAAGTGTCTGTCTTCCTTCCCCCTCAGTTTCTCTTTCTGCCCTGTTTCATAGGAATACTCTTGCCCATGAGGTCCTGAGCACAGTCCCTTGTCTGTGGCCCACCCCAGCTGGCAGAGGAGGAACCCTCACATACCTTTCTGCTTTCTTTGCTCTGAGGGTCCCTCCAGAGAAGCCAAAGGGACAGGGAATATTTATTTTCTCCCCTATAGTCTGATAATCTGTATGACAGTCAGCTGAAGGAATGTCACTGTGCCAGACCTTCTCCTCCTCCTCTGCCCAGCTGTGGCCGTTTGAGCAGCTTTGCCCATATGGCTGTGTAATAATTAAAACACAATTACAAAAATTCTGCTCATTTAGCCCAACTGGCTACACCAACACAACAACCACATCCATTCAGGCCAAGAGCAGCACATGGAACGTCTTTCCTAAATTTGTGCTCAGCTTCTTGCTCTTTTTTTCATGTATTAAAAACCTCCTTTCAGCCACTGCCCCCTCAACTTTCCCTGCTCCCAGAACTCTGGTGGACTTTGCTTTCAGGACAAGAATGCCAACTTTCCTCTCTGCTTCTCCCGTGTGGTGGGGGCAGAGAGGGCAGGGGGCAGGTGGAGACCCTGGGCAGGGGGCTCAGCTGCTGGAACAAGGACAGTTGTGGCTCCAGAGAGGAAGATGTGGGGCAGGGGAATGTCCAGGCTTGGGGTGAAGGTATGTGAGGTCTGGGGTAAGGGATAAAGGGCCTGGAAGGGTGGAAATCAAATCCAGGTGAGCTCCTCATGGAGAGCTACTCACTGCCTTGAGCAAGACATAACAAGTTAGGGAAGTGGTAGGAGTAAAGCTCATTACCCAGGGCCCTCTTTTAGTGATGGCAAGAGGAGAGAACAGCAGGTTTTGGGCATGGACCCATGTCCAGGAGTCCAGGGGTGCTGAGTCCTACTGGCACTGAGAGCACTGCACAGAGGGATAAAGGAGGTTATCCCAGCCTGGCACTGCTGGGAGAGGGGACCTAGAGACCAGCATAGCCCTGCTCCAGCCTGATATCCAGCCTTCCTGCTCCTTGGGAAGCAAATCTCACTTAATAGGTGCTGTTAAACCAACATACAAATTTAGCCAGGAAATCTGGAGGATTCAGCCTTCCCCAGCTCAGCCATCCGTAGCACAGCTTTTGCCAGCTTGCAGCTGTCCATCAACACCCATTGTGGCATTCCAGCTGATTGCACAACATTTTTCTTGCTGACTGAGCCCTTACTCTGATCTGCAAACCCAACTCAACGTCAGGCAGATGCTCCTGGTGAAAGTCTGGAGTGAACTGAGTTCAAACTGCTGCTGATACCAGTGCAGACAAAATGCCTCTGCAGGGACACAAAATGTGGTTCTGAAGTGCTGGGAGCAGTTTGAATCAGATGGCAGGACCAAAGCTATTGCAGACATAATGAATCAGGACTCTTCCCAACACTGTGAGAACCAGAACTTCTCAAACCATCTTTCACACATGCTATTTTTTCCCTTTTTGTTCATCTCAGCAATGTATCATGCTCACAGCTTGCTTCCTCTGGCTCCACTGTCCTCATGTGAGATGTGCAGATCATATCAATGCTTTCCAAAGGCATGCCAACCTTCTGCTCTGATTTCCTCTGTGGTCACCCAGATACATGAACAGGGTTTCAGTCCTGGCCCAGTGTCCCCCCCATTCGCAGAGTCAGTACCTTTTCACACAGTACAGGTTTCCCCTTTCAGTAGCACACAGGGATAAGTGTAACTTTCTGCCTTGGATTTATTCTGTACTTCATTCTGCATCACAGGAGGGTTTATCCTTTTGGAGAAGTACCTGGACTGGCAGTAAAATGGTGTAGCAGTAGCAACATGCCCACTTCCAACACACACCTACTGTACAGTGCTGTTAGTCCTCGATGCTTAGATGCCCTGAAGAGTCAAAGAGTGGGAGAGACACAGCCCTGAGCCACTCATTTCTATTCCCCATGGCCTCTTTACATGAGCTTTCCCCAAGAGGGGCAAAGCCAGTGGAACCAAGTCCTTCCTGAGACCATTATGATCTCCAGAATGGGCCTGGCTCTAGATGGAGGTGCCCAGGTATGTTGTGCTCTTACTGGTTTTGACCCTTCCATTCCTGTACGTTTGGGAGCAGCCTTTGTTTCTGTTAAAGGTGCTACTTGTATATTCTCTTTTCCAGGGCTGAGGAGGAGAGGGCTGAGGCTGGGGACCTGAGGTTACAGTGCCTCCATAGCTGCTCCCCAAATAGTAAGTGACCATGGCTCGAATGTGTCCGGCACACAACGGCTTGTTCTGTCCCCACGCTGCCTCCTGGGGTTCAGGACAAGGTTTGGAGTAGGAAGCTCTGGAAACAGAGGTTTGTTACCTTCCCAGACAGCACTGCCCAAGTGATAATCAACCAGCACATGAACAGTGCAAAATCCTCCACCATTCAATTTAGGATGTGCACATATCCTATAATTTTGTGTTATCTCAAGGAGCTCTGACTTCATAGTAGTTTAAAAATATGCTCTAATTTACACCTGTATAACTTTCATTATCACTACTTTTTTTCATCTATATTTATCACCAATTCATGATGATGCATGCTATTGAATATAAAAATGATTGAAAGCAGCTTTGGTAGACAATAATGTTAGTATAATTAATGCCATTTCTTGCACTTTCTCAGAGAATTGCTATGCTTTTATTCAGCTTTTGCAAAAGCTCTTGCTTTAAGCTGTGGCAATCAGTGGTTCAATGTACAGAGCAATACTGGAGCTCAGCTCCTGCCCTGCTCTGAATACTATACTTTTTCTTTACTCTCCAGGAAAGATGTGTGCAGTTTCATGCATCTATTTCCTTGGAAAGAGAGCAAGTGATCCTTCATTCAGCAGGAGGGAGACTTGGGACAGTGACTTGCTGACTCTGCGCTCTTAAAATTTGGAAACCTCCTGGCATTTTGCTGCCTCTGTCTTGCTGAGATGCACATCTCAGCCACATGTTTGTGGAAGTTTGGTGTCTGTAACCCCAATCCCTGAGGGTCCTGAGCCCTCCCCAGACCTGCTGGAACAGCTCTCCAGTCCCATGTCACTGCAGGTGGTGTCCCCACAGGCATGATGGTGCTGGCACTGCTCTCCAGCTGGGTTTGTCATCAGCTCACTTGGTAACTCCTGCTCCTTGAAAATGTCATGTCAGTTATGGACCTTTCCACAGGCACATCCACATCCCTCATTTTCACAGGCCTGAGCATGTCTATTGGTACATAATTGGTCTGGGTCATGTTTCCTTAGAACATTCTCCACCTGCCAAGCTACTGGCAGGTGCTCAAATGTGCTTATTTTATTATTGAAGCCTGTCCAGAGATCTTTGTTTCAAAGAACAAATAACAAGTCTTGGCATTAGGTGTTCCAAGGAATAGGACCAGGGCTCTTGGTGGTCCAACACCCAGCCCTGCCCCAGTGCCTCAGCTTTGAAGGACACAGAGCTTACCCCCACAGTGCTGCCAGCGCTGGGAATGCAAACTGCCATCGAGAGAGAGGCCCAGTGTCAGGGTAGAGAACAGTGGCCACTCTCCAGTGTTACCTCAGCCTCTGTAATGAAATCAGATCAATATTAATGAAGTGACAGGAGGGGAGTTCTGCTCTCAGTTCCCAGTTTACTTACGAATCCAGTGTAAGCTGCAGAATCTTCATTGCTCATGCTTATTAGGGAGGAAAAGACATTAGTTACTGCTGCTCTGGATGGCAAAGAGCCTCACAACCCTCAGAAGAACATCTGCTTCCTTAAACAAGCCCATCAAGCCTGCATCTGACCCAAGGATTCTCCTTAAATCTGTTTGTAGCTTCACACACTCTCACTCTGTCACATTAACCATGCAGCGGGCTCGTGGCCAGCAGAGAATTGATAACAGCAAGAGAAGCTAAAGGCACAAAGCCACAAAGAGCAGCCACAAAGGTTCCTCTGGGCTCTGCTTGGATGGAAGAAGAGGACACCTGGAAGAGAGCAAGTCCTCACCACTGCTTGCTTAAAGCAGCACCCACGTGCCACTCACAGAGCAAAGGCAGGAGATCACCCTGAGCACTTTCTGAGCCCTTCACACAGAGGTGGTCACAGAGCAGGACACCAGGAGGTACCACCTGAAGTTATTCCTGCTGCTCACTTGAACCAGCACTCCATGCCCTGGAGGACTTGCCAGCTGCCCTCACTCAGAAATGCTCTGAGGATGTTCTGATTGGAACCAAACAGCAGACAAGGAATATTGGCTCATCCTCAGACATCATGACTCTTTCTGTCCTCCCACCAGGACAAAACAGGGCATCTGTCCTGTTTGGGAGGCAAGGATTTGGGGGAGTGTCACTGAGAGTGAAGGAGTGAAACCTCTAAAGCAAAGAACAAAAAGACAGACACCAACTGCCCAGGTGATTTTGGAAGAGACAATATTAAAGGGGTTTGAG
This sequence comes from Hafferia zeledoni, assembly GCA_035583235.1. Lineage (NCBI taxonomy): Eukaryota > Metazoa > Chordata > Aves > Passeriformes > Thamnophilidae > Hafferia > Hafferia zeledoni. The sequence goes on along the minus strand of JAWWEV010000034.1, from coordinate 3,184,389 downwards.
CAGCCCAGGAGCACTGTGGGAGCACAGGTAGCACGAAGGGCCCTGTGCCAGGGCAGGATAGCAGGTTCCTCTGTTGGCAAGCCTAAGCTCTCTATTTTGAGAATTACCCTTACATTATAAATCTCATCAAAATCTTGATCCCAGAGGAGTCTTGACCAGGACAACTATTCAGTCTTGCTAATTCTATATTAAGCCATTTAATGTCCATCACTAAACTATAATTTTCCTTTACCAGGGTTAAAAACTCCCACATTTTATTTTCTTGAAATCTCTTTAACAGGGTTTAAACTTGCCTGAGCTGGGCTAAGAACAGCACCAGGGAGCTCTAGGTATAACTTGGCATCCACTGCTCTCACCAAGCCACCTTCCTGTGCAAACATATGGCACTGGCCCCTATACATCTGATATCTTCAATGCTGATTTGCTCATATCAAATTTAGCATTTCCATTGCAACTCTTAAAGTGCATTTGCTGTCATTTTGAGGTGTCAACTGTGCCCTTCAGATGTGCAGGACTTGAAGGTCTCAGTGATCCAGCTGTGCACAAAATGATGGAAGGAGAAGTTTCACATCAGGATTTTTTGGTTGTTGCAGTTATTTATTGCCAAGAAATGCTCACTATGATTAGGCTCCAGACAGCAGTAGTACCTTAGGTCAGATATCTCTGTGTCCATGCCAATTCCACCCTCTCCTCCAGTGTTGTCCCACTATGGGGCATTAGTAGGAAGAGCCTGGAACCCACAGATGTAGAACAAGGGGGAAGAGGCAGGCAGGAGAAATGTCCCAAAGCACAGGGAGGGACAGCTATGGTGGCAAAGCCAAAGAAGAGACAGGTGGCCCAGAGGAGCCAAAAGCTGAGCAGGAAACAGCACATTCCCACTGCGTGTGGCTAAAAGCCGTGGTGTTATCTGAGGCAGACAAACCCAGGGCTCAGGACACCAGCCTCTCTTGGGGAAAAGGGAGAGATGATTCAAAATTAATTCAGTGTTAAAAAATAATATAGTCACTGTTTTTGGCTGCGTGGGCATTTTAGGAGGGTCACCTGACAAAGAAGAGGCCTTGAAAAAGATAGTTTTATCCTCATATCATCACCCTGGAGGCATTTCCCCTGGGTCCGTCCCACAGCTCCTCTGCCATCCTCCCACCCCGACTGTCTCCAGCCAGATTGAAGCAACCAGCCCCTCAGTGCTTCACTGGAAAGCAAGTGGCATTTTTTTCCTATTCACACAAGTTCACAAGAAGAACTCCAGACTTCAAACATGGTGGAAACGATTTAAAAAAAAAAAACAAAAAAAAAAGAAAAAAAAAAAAGAATCTCCACCGGTTGGGGTTTTTTTTCCCTTGGTCGCAAAGCGCCACGGAAGGAAAGTGATGCTGGATGGGGAGACGAGTTGACGAGTTGCGAATGTCTCCACATCCAGCGTGGTGCACCAGCTCAGCTGGAGAGGGCAGAGCCCAGCCAAGGTCGCGGTGCCAGCGGGGAACACGCTTGACACGCCGCGCAGCGCCGGGCGGGGAGAGACACAACGAGCGCTCGGAGCGGCACTCAGAGCCGAGCCAAGGTGCTCCTTGCGGAGGGACCTGACAGCTGCAACCGCTGTCTGTTCCGTAGCAGCATCGATTCCAGCCCCAGGGCTTGCCATTCTTCCTGTCCTTTATTCCGTTCGTGGTGATTCACTTCAGAAAGGCAGGTGGGGTGAAGTGCCCTCTGGTTCTGGGCTGAGATCCAGCCTGGCTGTGCTGACAGCACTGGGAGACTCATCCCTGTCTTCAGGCAAACCCTTCCCCTCCAGCAAACTCCAAAGAGAAAGGTCTCACTGCTGTCCTCGTTTGCCTTTGCTCACATCCAGGCTGACATTTCACTTCTTAAGCAACCAGCTGCTCTGTTTCCAACATCAGCATGTTGGTAAAAGTAAACTCAGTGCCACCTTTAGCACAGCAGCCCGTGAAAATTAAAAAGTGGGAAAGGAAAGCAAAATCAGCTGGTAATTTATAATACTTATTTGTTTCCTCCAGTGCACAGGTGAATTGGAAAGGTTTCTTATATAAATTTCAGTGGGATTAGTTATGAAACGTGCTCTCTGTCACTCTCTGAAATTGGATCTTTCAATAAATGTTTCATCTCCTGCAGCTAATCCTGGATTTATGCAGAAGAACCTCCCCAAACCAACCTCTGCCCTCACCAAAAGTCAACCCTGTCCCACACTGCTAGAGATGAGCAGTGAAGTATTTCAGACTGTGTGTCCACCTAAATAGCCTTTCACTTACTGTGCATATTATATTTCACCCCCAGGATGTAGGTAGGAATTGTTCATCTTCAGATAGTTGAGATATTTGAGGACAAATATGTGTATTTTAAACAACAACAAAAAAGTTACAACAAGCATTTTTATTTTAGTTGCCTTAAAATGGGGTTTGCTCTTGTCAGAATTAGTTCCCTGTACTTTGCTACAGCAAAACAGGTTTTCCTGGAAATGGTGCTTTGCAGTGACTGCCTGAGATTCAGCTCTGATTTAAATAACCAGTCATTTTGTGTTGTCTCTGCCAGAAGACCAGTCTCCCCACTCCTCTTGGTCCCAGAGCAGCCAAATTCTGACTTTTTGAACACCTCACAGCAGGACCCAACCTGGTCCCACCATTCCTTCCTTTCAGGAGAGACTGAGGAACAGCAGCTGAATTTGCCAAGGCAACCCAGCACAGATGTCCAGCTTCAGGCTGTCCCCTCTCCCACTGCCTGCTCTTCCTGATTCCCCATGATGCAAGGAAGGGGCAGCAATTCCTCTGAGCCAAATAACACTGTTTTTCCTTTAAAAACCTTATTTATGAGAGACTCTCCTGCAGCAGGCACTATTAAGTCAGGATGGAATGGGACAGCCCAGAGGCTCCAGTGGAAGAGAAGGATGGTGAGATGGGACTCAGAGGGGAGAAAAGTGAAAGAAGAAAGAGGAACTGTGGGGAAAATAAGGTATTTTCCAAGTTAGGCAGAATCACAGAATAGCACAGTGAGGACAGGGCTCCTGAGGGCTCTAGTCCAGTCCTGTGCTCCAGCAGGGCCAGGCTGGATCAGGCTGCTTCCTTCCTTGTCCAGCTGAGTTTTGAAAACTCCCAAGGATGGAGATCCCAGTACCCCTCTTGGCCTCTGTCCCAGTGTTTGAACACAGAGTGAAAAAGCTTTTCTCATATCCAGTTTGCAGTTCTGGCCTTCCAGCCCTGTTCAGCCTGTGATGATGGCCAGGCACTCCCACTCCCAGGGACAGGACCTCCCTCTGCCACGTGTTTGCTTGTTTTCTCTCCTGCCCTTTATATAACTCATGTGTTTTGGCTTTGTTTTTATGCAGCAGGTCTGTTACTGTCTGCTTTTCCAATTATAAAACTTCTAAATTTGATTTAAACCTGATAATCAAACCATGACTTAGCACATTAACCCCAGTGAAGCCCAGAGGTGTGAGACCTGCTCTTTTGGACCTTAGAATTTGGTGTTTAATTGCATCCAACACTGAGAAAGGTGCAGAGAAGTGCAGAAGTGACTGTGTAGCTAATTCAGGCCAGCAGTGCTAACAGGATCTGTTTTGGAGCTCATATATCCCATCCAGAGCAGATTTTCTGCTGTCTTCCACCACAAGAGAAACAGGAATGTACCAGATGCACAAGAAGACTCAGTTGGTCACTGGCATCACCACAAAAGTTTGTCATGTCCTCTGGCTGTTGGAAAACCTGAATCATGATCTGCACAGTGGGTGTCTTTGTGTTCCCCTTCAAGGTCAAAGCATTTCTGGCTGCATTCTCTACCTATCAGGACAGTTCCAGGCCACAGGGGTACATCTTCCTCTCTTGCCATCAGTATTGACAAACTAAGGAAAATTTAGCCACAGGGGACAAAAAAAAAGGCAAAAAGCCTTGGGCATTGGGATCTCTCCTGCCTGGAAGCAGCCAGGAGAGGAGTATGGGAAATAATATCCAGGAGGGGCGATCTGACATCCCACACAGTTGGCATTTCCAGCCTCCTAAAGCAGCTGGTCAGCCCTGTACACAGTTTGCAGCTTAGAGGGGAGAAAGACAATTCCTGAACACATCAAGCTGTATAAAAGAAATGCCCTACATCACCACAGGGATCTGTGTCATCTGTGCTGCCATTCTCGTTCTACCTTGCCTGTTTATTCCTCTCTTAGTTCACTGGTTACCATGCAGAGCCCCAGGACACTGAAGCCTGTGGGTCCATGGCAGGCAGGCAGGTCTTCACCGTTGGCAGGGCTGGGCAAAGGCAGGTGCTGTGGCAACCTGCAGGCCAGGGTTTAGCCTTTTGTGTTCTCCCAGGTGATATGGCAGTAGCTTTGTTCCTTTCCTGTCCTTCCCCAGCCCCAAATCCTTGGTTCTTGTGGAGCTGTGTGACTTCTGGGAAGGAGAACGTGGGTGTTCCAGTGATTATCACATTGATGACAGCTGACCAGTGCTCAGTGGGCACCAGGGAGGAAGTGGTGCTGAATTTATGTGCCTTATTCTCAAACACTTTGCACTTTGTCATGAGAAGCAGAGGGTTTTATACAGACCTGAGAGGCAAATCAGCCTATGGGGAAATGCAGTTATGGGAAACAGGCTGAAAATTGCCCCAAAATACACCTAAACTTGTCTTACAAGCCTTGAGCCCAGACCAGAGGCAAAAGTGTGTGTTTGTCTTTCTTTAGGGCTTCACAACACCCAGCTCTAAGTGTCACTAGCCCGCAGAGGAACAGGAGTGACCATAATGCTCAGAAAATGCCCCCATTCGCTACGTCAAGCTCTTCCAGCGACACATCAAGCAGCTCTTCACTTTCATCAGAACCAACCAGCCAGATCTCCATGGGTCAGGATCAAACCCTGCTGGACATCACCTCCATCACTAGATTGGCCCCAGGAGAATCACCAAACCCTCAAGCACTTGAGCAAAAAGATACAAATTCAGCAATATTGTGTTCCAGCCCACTCGGAGCAAGGACTATTCCAGCGTCTTGCCCAGCCAGCCTCAGGCTCAGTCTAACACCCAGCTCAGCCAAGCCACAGCAATACTCTGACTCCTCTCCAGTCAGCCCAGGGATCAGTGCAGCTTCCTGCTCCACCTTCTGTCCTCACACAGCACAAAACGAACAAGCTTCAGCCTCAGATCACACACTGAGCCCAACCAGGACAAGCACAAGGCCTCCAGCAACAGCGACTCCTGAAGAGAGTTCCCAGGCTCCTGGCTGTTCTAAAACTGACTTAAAGAACACAGGAAAGGACTTTGAATCAGATCTGGAAGATCCTGATCATGAAAGGTATGTATCCAGATCATACACCTGTCTAAGTCCTCAAATGACCCATTTTGATTTAGCGTCATTAAGAGCCCCTCATAAAAAGAGTTAAATATCTTTTATGATTTAGTGTTCCCAGAGTTTCTTTTCCAGTAACTACCCTGTGCTCCCACTAAACCTTCTTATCCAAGAAGCAAAATACCCTCTTTTCCATACACCCATTTAACTCTCCAGACCTGATGACAGACCATCCAGGTCATCAACCTCAGCTCCTTCAGCAGGGCACAGTTTTTGGGTACCTCCTTTCCTTCCAAGTGGCACAGCACATCTACCCCTGGCACCAGCAGAGAGAAGCTCTGCTGCCCCTGTGGAGCCTGACAGAGCAGAGCTGGGGATGGTGCTCAGCAGTGTGGCCAGGACCTCCCTCCCAAAGCCCCAGGCAGGCTGGGCTGCTCTCACTCCTCTGAGCCTCTGAACTCCACCCTGTCTCTGCCACTTCTTCCCTTGGCAGGAGATTTGTAACGGCAAAGGAATTCCAAGCCATGGAGAAAGAACTAGAGGATGTCAAAGAAGACCTGCAATGCCTGAAGTGGAAGGTGAGACACATCGGGGGGCCGGTGCAGCCCCTGGCCGAGGACAGCAGGCGCTACAACGGCTACACCCTGCGGGAGCTCAGGGCCATGGTGCAGTGCGAGGAGGACCCTTACAAGGCTGCCCACAAGATCCTCACGGCTCTGTTCAGCGATGGGTGCCACCCACAGCCCCCTGGCACCCCCCAGCCCTGCAAGCCCCGCGCTCTGCCCGAGCCCCGCAGAGACCCAGAGCTGTACGCGGTGTACTGCCACATCCTGAATAGCATATTCCCTGGAATCAGCAGCCAGACCTTGAGGGAAGAGACACAACACGTGCAGAAAGGCAGCCAGAAAGCAGTGCAGTAACAGCAGAGCCCACAGAGGTTGTGCACAGTGAGAGGTCTGGGGTGATTTGAGGACTGAACTGTGGGAGGTACCAGTGGTTGAGTCTGTCCCTTCCAGGTGTGGGTTGTCTGTAAAGATGGTGAGCTCTGAGCCCTCACACCACCTGCCCAATGACACAGAGTGGGAAGGCATCCTGCAGACTTCCCATATTTTAGAAAACAATTGCTCCTTTAGTGTCTCTTTCAATCTATGGACGTTTCCTTGTTTCCAGCAACTACAAATGCTGGCACGTCCAAGCAAGGCCTGGCACGTCCGAGCAAGGGCCTTCTCCCAGCCCCAAACAGACCAACCAACCAACCAACCAGCATCTGGGTAGTTTCTATTTTCTAGAGTGTATCATTCATTAAATGACATTACTTGTTAGAAAATCCTGCCTGTTCTTTTTTATTTATTAATGCTTTGCACATCAACTCAATCAGCATCGTAACCTGGAAGCACCCTGGGATGAGAGCTGGGCATTGCCAACCACCCTCCTGTGCCCACCTGCATGGTGGGATGCATGGGGAGACATCCTGGACATGGCAGGGAGCAGCTGTGGTGACCCCAGCCAGGGACCAGGGCACTGCAATGTGCCCCTAAATCACCAACCCAGCAATGAGACTGGTGAAGGTCAGTGACCTCCAGCTCTGCCAGTCTGAGGTGACTGGGCTGGCAGAGCAGCTCAGATGTGCCACAGTTCTGCCTTGCAAGGCTGGGGCCCCTTGCATGGGTCTCAGGAGGTGATCCCTGCAGTGGAGCCTGCCCGAGGGAAGGAGGCTGCTGGTCATGGGGAACACAGAGGAAAATGGCCCTGGAGCTCCTTCCTCCCCATCTGGGAGCCAGAAAAGTGTCATGCCTGAGCAACAGTTTGTCCCCAGGTTCTGCTCACAGGGCTGGCCTTGCAGACTGTTCTGTAAAGATACTGGTGAGGGTGGAGGGGTGTCCTTGTGCCACTTTGCTCAGTCCCCATGGCAGCCACTGCTCCCCTACCACACTGGCTCACCCACTCCCTTCCAGAGTCATTGGCACCTCCTGGGCACAGTCACTTCCCTGCTCTGGGTGTGACAAAGCCATTAGAGCCCTGGGCAAGTCCATCCTGCCGGTGGCTTCTGCTCCCTGCCAGGCCATGGGGGTGGCAGGGGGGAACCTGTGAGTTCAGCCCACCTTTCCCTCTGCTGGGCTATAATCCACTTCTCAAGCTTATTTCAAAAATAACAGGGAGGAGGAGAAAAAACCAATTACAAAAATCCCCCAAAGCAGATCATCCCCTGTGGCGCCACAACTCCAGACATCCTGGGTGATGGGAGGGGGCAGCACAGTCCAAGGACATGCTCTGGACCTGCTGGGCACATCTCCATAGGGACAGGATTCTGCAGGAGAGCTCCCAGCTGCCTTTCAGCACAATGGCCTCTGCTGTGCTTACAAATACATTGTTTTAAGCTCCCTGTTATTAGCAATTTGTTTTACTTTGCAGCCACTGTGCAGGCACAGACACAGCACTGCCCACACAGCCTGTGTGTGCCAACTGCAGCCAAGACCTGCAGCCACAGCTGGCAAATTCCTCCTGAAGGAAGACTCCGTGCCCCATGGAGGGGATGGCTGAGTCCCACACGAGCCCCCCCTCCATGGCTCTTGTAGGAAAACACGTGTCCTTGGTTCACATGGGTGGCACCAGGCTGGCCCTCCTCTCACAGACACATTTTTCTATGGCAGACCTGCCCCCCAACTCTCCCAGAGGTCTGTCTTTGTAAAGTTTCCATAACGTCCAGTGGACACAGAACTGACAAAAACACAATTTAGGGATTAGCAATATCAATCCTTACATGTTGCATTGCCTGCCCTCTCTGCCTGTAAAAGCTGAATACATTTGTTCCTGTAAGAACAGGCTCTGTGGCTTCTTGTGTTCATGAGGCCAGACAATATGATCAGATTATCACTTTTATCCTTGTTCCCCCCATGCCTCAGATCCAGCACAAGTCAATGAATTATTTTTATTAGCCTTACGTCATCAAGGCTGGTTCTGTCGAATAGTGTCAGTTCTGGGTCCCTTTCATGTTGCAGTGTCTCCTTCTTCTGGGTCAGTTGTGCTATGAATCACCTCTACTCATTTTAGTGATGTGCATTTTACCCTGAGAGTCTTGGCTTTTACCTGTTTCAGGGGTACTTTCAGGTTACATGCATCCAGCTGGAGCTGCTCAGTCTTGCCAGACCTTCCACACATTATGATCAGGTATTTGCACTGCAGTCTGTGCCCAGTGCCCTGCCAGCCACAGCAGCCCCTGTGGCCAGCTGTGAGCAAACTGGGAAAAGAGCAGCAGGACATACCCACTCCATCTGTCCATCACAGATTCCTCACTTCTCCTATTCCTCCCCTGCCTTTGCACCTTGAAGGCAGCTCTGCCTCTGGGAAGATGTCTCAGCCTTCAGTTTATTATCTGCACCTTTGGAACCATTTCCAGAACTTGAGGCACCTCTCCTAATTTTCACTGATTTTTCTACTGATTTTCCTGAGTAGTTCTTTTTCTTGTTATTCCTGTGCATTACCAAATCCTTTCATCCTTTACAAGCCTCAGCTTTCCTTGCTGGTTTTGCTTCCCTAGGTTTGCTGGGGAGAGAAACACGGCTGCCGGCCCACAGTTCCAAAGAGTTTTTCTGTGTCCAGTCTATTTTTTCTGCAGTCACCCACTCCTCACACAACAGGAGGGTGAGGGCTGGCTGCCCACTCCCTCAGGACTCTTTCTCCTCCTCAGGGGGCACCAAACTGAGTCAGCACAACCAAAGGAGGACAGCAGTGTCTTAAATACATGGGCCTGAAAGCAATTTTTTTTGTGTTCATTTTTAGCACCCTGCACTTGCCAGAATGTGCCCTGTTACAAGCCTGGTCTCTCTCAAGGCTCCAGGGCTTGCTGTGTGATATTCAGAGAGAAAGGCAACTCCACAGTCCCGTTATTGGGGCAGTTAAAAGGATTCAGCCACTGCTCCTGGGGACAATCCCCACTGATTCACACTGTGCCCCTGTGGCTCCTTAGCATAAATACGCCTTCTCTGCAAAATGTTATCACCTCCACTTGTACAGAGACAGGCAGAGCAGGCAGTCAGACACACAGTGAAAAGTTACTCTTTAAATCCATGTTGCATTCCATCTATTCTTCATTAAAGTATATAAGTCTATTTTTTCCCTTGGACACGTACTGTCAAGCCTGAAGACCCAACACCTGAGCAAATGATTTCTCCTTTTCTCTCCTAACTAAGGGCACCACATTTGCTGTTCTCCAGTCGTACCCAGACCCAGAGAGTCATTAGTCCCACACTTATGCAAGCCCCATGCTGGCTGACAGGTATTCACCCTGAGGGCCTCAGAGCCCTGGCACAGGCTGCCCTCCCCTGGGTCACCTCCCAGAGCAGATGCCTGGGCAGAAGTGCCAGGGCAGAACACGTCTCCAGCCTCAGGCAGTCTGTGCTTTGCACTGATTGACTGCGTTAAATAAGCAGCCTATTAATATCCCCACGCTGGGGCTCGATGGGCTCCAGTTGGCAGAACAGCTTCTCCAGCAGGTAAGTTATGTTAACCAGAGAGTCCTGAGCATCCTGGTCATGGAATCACAGAACAGTTTCAGCTCTGGAGGTCAGCTCAGCCAACCCTTCTGATCAGACAGCACTGTAGTGAAGAACCCCAGTAATAACCCAGTGCTGCAAAAACTAAAACACTGCAATGAAACAAACATTTAACAATAAAAAAAAATACTGGGGGGAAAAAAAAGAGAAGCAGCTTAATTTACATCTGCATCAGTGGATAAAGAAGATAAATGACAAACTTTTTGTAGCACTGGTTTGGAGGGCCCTTTACTCTGGTTAGATCTACAAGCATGGCCGATTCATTTGTCAGCCTTCTCATTAATCTCCCTAATGCATAATTGCAGTCAAAGTCACTCACTGATCCATACATTTTATGACCTCATGGTTACCCTTTTGTACTACTAATAATAATACCCTGCATAATGCAAATGTTTTATGCAAAACAAGTCCACCAGCTCTTCTGCTTTATGACTTAAAATACAAGAGAATGAGATTTAGGCAACTGTCTGCATCTTTATATCATTTATTGACTTTATCTGTCCTGCAATGTGAGTCACAAGGGTCTGGGCAGTGCCATTAATTACCATTTATCCCTTCTCCATTTGTCCTACCTGAATGCCTGTTCCCCATGCTGTGTTCTCTATGCATTTATATATCCAGTGCCTTTTGCACAGTTCAATTCAACTTTACTTCAGGAATTTCACAGTAAATCTACAATCTTGTTTTTCAAGGTGAAACTTTCCCTGGAGACCCTTTTGCATTTCCTACATCCATACATTCTGTAAGTGGTTATTTTTCCACTCTGAGCTGGAGCCTCCCCCATGGACCTCTTCCCTCCTCGGGGTCTGACAGGCAAACAAGTGCCCATAAGTCATCCCTGGAGCCCTGTTCTCACAGCACAGGCAGGTGACCAAGGTGCAGATCTCCTGAAGGCCTAAATGCTGCTCCTTTAGGAAAAACAGTGACACTGGAGCATCCCAAAGGGCTTCAGACAGAGCACACGAGGACAGAGCTCGCACTGATCTACCCAGGCACTGTCCTGAGAAATGCAGATCTTTGCTTCTTGCAGATTTATTATGAAGAGTAAATTATCTGAGTGGCCCAAAGGGGGTGATTAAAACACACATCAGTGTCTTGCTGGGTCAGTGGGTTTTGATCAGATCTTCCATTTTGTGTTAATATTCAGATACGTTACTATCCCAGAGGGATGAATAATAGTGGCTATTTAATTTCTCTGACAATATTAAACATAATGAAAAGTCATACTATCTTCCCACATCCTTCCCCATGAATTCTGGCCACAGACAGATCTCCTGTTAGTAATGGAAATGTCACTTTGATTCATCTGTTCCCCAACTAATCCTTACCAATTTCCGGTATACAGCGAGCCATCCCAAAACATTCTCTTGGAAACATTCCAGAACCGACATTCACAGTGGATTAGTTTTTACCTCTGTTTAGGCTTAGACCATTTCAGGTAGCTTTGCAACTGACTCTATTTTTAGCAGTGTCTCCAGCATACCAGGAAAGAGGCAGATCACAAGACTTCAACTAATCTGCAAATCTGAAATTATAGTTGGGAGATGGAATTTATTATTACACAGCTCGATGACAACAGCAGAGATGACCTTTCTGCAATGCCAAAAGTCTTATCCATGCTGATCTGGGTCTTTAATCAGTGGGGAACAGTACAGGTTAATATGTGTCAAAGGCAAAACTTTTTCCCTATTAGGAGAGTTAAGGACTAAACCAGATTGCCCAGAGAGGTTGTGCAGCCTCCATCCCCAGAGGGTTTCCAAACAGATTGAAACCCTGTGTAAGGTTAAAAAGGAAAAGGTGTGTGACTGCAGAAAACAGTCAGGAAAACCTTTGCTGAACGAGAGTACAGAGCCAGGAATAATAAGAGGCACCATCAGTGTGTCCCACTTGCTGAGCCCACTGATGGGCACAGCGGCTGTCCCGTCCCAGCTCCCTCCCTGTGCTGTCCAGAGCATCCTCCTGCCAGCCCTGCATGCTCAGAGGGCTGCTGTGCCCCTGGCCCTTTCCAATGAGACATCAAAGCTCTCTTTCACTCAATATGAAAGCTCCTTCCCCAGCTTGTTACACACAGAAACCTCTGTTCTGGCAGCCACCTCATGCTGCCATCAGGCAGAGGAGAATTCTCGGTGAAAGAGATGAAAGGGCTCAGCTGCTCTCGATTCATTGTATTTACCACAGGAGCCCTCTCTTTGCAAAGCACAATGCTCGTACTGGGGGAAGAGTAATTGCCCTGAGAAACCTTCACAGCAACAGCAGTTTCCTCTGTATTCCCTTACCCTTATCCTTACCACACTTGGCTTTCCATCCAAGCCTTTGCCCAACATCTGCTTCAGCTCTAGCTGCCCTGACTGGGATACAGTTTGGAGACCAGTGCAGCCCATAATACCCAGCTGGGCTCTCTCAGGAGACAGCAGCCAAAGACCAGGCTGTGTGCTGCAGTGTCCACATCTAACACTTCTCTCAGCACTGCTCCCACCTCCTGCCTCCTCCAGGGCCAGCAGACTGTCAGGTAACAACAGCTGCTTTGCTGAGAAGGAGGAGACTTGACTATTTCTAAGTTTCTTTACCATTCTTTGACATTCACCCCCACATGCTTAGCCCAGCAGGATGTTCTTTCAAAACCCACCGTAAAGCTCCTTTTCCAGACAAGCTGAGAAAAACAAGCAACTGAGCTCTAAAACAATAGATCACAAATCTGTAAGAGAGAAGAGTTGAGCATGAGTTAATTGTACCTGTCTGATCCATTTCCCTAGATCTATGGTTCCCCAAAATGCCCATCCTCTCTCCCCAAAATGCACAAAATCTGTACCTGCTGACATTTTTGGAAGTTCCATGGGCAATAGGACAAAGACCAACACTTAGAGTTTGTGAGTCAAGTTGATTTTAATCACAGCAAAGGGACCTTGAGTAAGTTGAAAGCTAATGGCAGGATTTCACTGTGGTGTCTGCAAAACTGAGACCCTCCAAAAATAACCAGTACCTGGGGAAGGCTGCTCAAGGGTCAGGAGATGGAGGTTTTCCTCCCCTATCAGGGCCAAAGCAGTGAGCTGTGGGTGAAGGACCATGCAGTGTTGGAAGTGATATTTCAGGCTGGGAAACTCCAACCCTGCTGATCACTGGGGTGGTCAGCGCTCTCCTTCACCAGCAGCTCAGAAAGGGAACACAGAAGAGCCATCAGACAGAAGGTCTCTAGCCTGGTTTCCCCCTTTCCCAGTAATTCCTAGGTCAGTAAGAAAGAAGTGGCCAATTGCAAATGTTTCCTTTTATGTCCAGATCTCAACAGTGCAGCACTTCACGGGGTCCTGAGCCAGGGTGATGGGAGCTGATGGTGTTGGACAAGGGTGGAAAATTGATCTCTTCCCTGCAAGATTTAGAGGCCAATTGGACAAGAAATTACTCCAGCTGGGCACTCCGTCCCCATCTCTCAGCTCTTCCTGCAGCTCAGAGATTCACTCTATAATTGCTTTCTTAGTCCACATTTTATCCTCAGCTGACAGAATTCCATTAGGGTGATACAAGCTGGGTGATAAAGGGATGTTTGTGTCTCACATGGGCTGTAAGTCATTTCTCAGCAAACAAGCAAATAGTCACAGAAATGGGCAAAGAGGCCACTGAGCCAGGAGGCCACTTCTTGTACTCTGCCCAGCGGGACCTCAGCAGGCAGATAGAGGCAAACACCTTCCCAGGGTGTTACACTCCTCTCTGTCTCCCTCTCTGCTCTTTGGAGGAGACGCTTCCAAAAGGAACATTTTTGGATAGACAATAATCCAGCAGGCAGCCCCACAGCATGGGCACCCCTTGAAACAGGGGCCCCACACAAACAGGAGCTGTGAGAGCCCAGAGCAGAGAGAAGTGTCCTGCAAAAGGGAAATGAGATGAAATTAAACTAATCTTTTACCACATCTGAGCTCATATGGCTGAGTGTAACAGGTTGGTCACACCTGTGAGGCAAAGAACAAGGATTCCCAACAGGACCTTCAGGACTGTATTGGAGGGCAAAAGGGGTGACTTCTAAGCAGAGTGATGCAGCTAAAGGAGAGACGTGATGGGCAAAAAGCTGAAAGGGAGCACAGGAAGGTGCCTCAGGAGCTGCAGAGGGCACAGTTTCAGTGCCTGCCCTATACAGGCAGTGAGTGCTGGAGTTCACACTTTTGGAGGAATACTGGAAGAGATTTGGCTACTTTGGTGATGTTTACCAGAGTAGCGGCTCCTGTCAGAGCTCAGCCTCCCAGATCAACAGCCCCAGGGAGTATCAACAGCCCAAGGCATCCCTCCACAACTGTTGGTTGGGACTCTGCTCACTCCCTGTATTGCCCAGGCTGGTGCAGAGCAGATCCAGCAGTGAGGGCAGCATGAACAGGGAGCAGGAGGGAATGGGGAATGTTTCTGACTCACACATCAAAGGCAAAGCAGACTGTGTCCCCTGCATGTGGCAGAACTCAGATGGCACTACAGCCCTTCAGGTTTGCTCTTACCTGACATGCTGGGAAGGGAGCTTTTCATGGAAATTCCAGCAAGTTTAAAGACTCAGCATTCAACCTCCCTCTCCCACTGTTCTTCTCCTCACTCCTCACTGGCAGCAAGTCCTGTCTCTGCCTGTGCCAGTGTGTTTGTTACCTGGTGTACAAGATCTCTGTCTGATTTCACCACACTCCTGGGCACTGCCAGGCTCCTGCAAGTGTTACCAGCCTGGCACACATCTCTGGAATGGTAGGACTTGACATTACAATGGGGAATGACCCACACACCAGGAACATGGTAAAAGTCCAGCAGGACCAGGAAATCTTACAGAAAACAGCATCACCTAAGCAGGACTCTGTAGTGCAGTTTATGTCCCAGTCCAGTCTAAGCTCAGTTTAATGTAGCTGCTCTATGTGGCTCCTCATGTTGCTCCTATGAGTTCATGGATGAGTCTCCTCATCAGGGACACACAGCCCTCCATGCCTTCCATGCTGCCTTTCCCACTGTCTGCACCACTGGCAGGTGCCCCTCTCTGATGTTTAAAGCACAGAAAGGCAGAAATTGCAAAGTTTCAGGCCTTCCCAGGCCTCCCAGCTTTCAGATTACCATGAAGACTGATAAAAATATCCTTTTCTAGATCAAAAACTAGGCAGCCTGACATATACTGCCTCACAGATTATTACTTTATCCTCTGTCCTTCTCAGTGTCACTGTGGGACAAACAAACTCATTTCTGTTATCTTGATCCATGCCCTTCAAACCAAATCACAACAGGTAAAGGTGAGCAACATCTTTGAGTGGCCCAGAAACTGGAAGTGTGTGAAAGTTTAATAATTTACATCAAGGGCTTCAGCAAGAGCTCATTCCTTCCCTTCCATTTGCCATGTTTTGACGGTGTCAAATGATGTTTCTGGGCACATTCTCACTGAATCACTCCTGCTGAAACTGTGCCTGACAGTGACTGAAGTGCTCCATGGGGATTGCCTTGATTGCAGGTTTACTCTTCCTCTTGTCCCTCCTGTAAATGCTTGTCTGGCATGGATGTACTTGTGAGTAGTTAGTTAAAACAAGGTGAAAAATGGAATAAACCCCTTTTCTTTAACCCTGATTCACTGAGGAAATGAGTCAAGTGTCTCTGTTTGCGTGTACAAGGCTGAGTAGGACACTTAATTATCTTTGGTTCTATAAAGGGTCATTACATCTCAGCTCCAATTAGGAGGGCAAATGCTGACATCTCCTACCCCACAGAGATGAATGAAGTATTTTCTAAACATTATGCTACTTTGCATAAATGCCTGACTGAAATCAAGGGCTCCCTGAGGCTGTTCCTCAGGGGTGTGTGTCACCCCAGAGCAGACAGCAGGCTGGCAAACCCTCCCTGCAGACCCTGCACAGCAGAGTGTTCCACAACTTCACAACTATTTGAAATATTTTAAAGACTTTCCTGCTCTTTCCACAGTTTGGGGAATCTCCTGAATAGGTACAAGGGCTGCTAGGAGAGGATGGCAGAGGGTTAGAGCCCCACAATGCCACTCTGAGCCAGAGGAGCTGCACAGGACACAGATTTGCAGGGGCAAAAGGGGTGAAAAGTGGCTGCAGTTACCAGCTGGCTGCTGAGGAAAGAGTCAGAGAGAGCTGTGACCCACCTGGGCTTGACCAAGTATTTTGCAATAATTTACAAAACCTGGAGTTACCTCAAAGGATTAGGATTGAAAAATCATTAGTCCAGCACACAGGACTGGAGATGCTCCAGACAGATCCAGAGAAGACAGATGAGCAGAGGAAGTCCTCTCCCCCTCATACCTTTGCAGATCAATAAAGATGCTGCTCCGTGCCAGGAAACAGCAGATTTCATTTGTCTGAACATTCAATGCAATTTGCTTAGAAGAACAAACAATGTGACATCCCATTCAGAGATTGCCTGCATGACAGATCTGTCATTGTGCCCTAAGTCTTCAAACCTTGCTATGGCCTCTCCTCTTCCACACACAGACATTTCTATCTGTTCTGAGCCCTACCAATATCCCTACTTTCAGCTGCTCCTCTTTTTCATTTTGGAGTTGCCTGTTGTATGATTTGGAGCAAAAATTAGGACTTGGTTCTTGGTAGAGCTACACCAGGGAACACTCTATGGGGAGAGAGATCTCAGAACAAGAGGGTTCTCTGGTCAGTGCAGGATGGGAAGAGCCCTGAAACAAAGTGCAGTGTGCTCTCCCACACTCTCTTACATTTGTGTTTAGTACAAAATACAGTTTGCTGCTCTGTCAATACACAGAAATCTGGGAACTGCATTGCTATCTTGTGTATTTTCAGCTGAGCCAACAGCAGTGAAGAAGTTTTAATAAGCAAATATACAAGATATTGCACCCCTGACTTGGGACAGAAAGGGAAGCAGCACAGATTCTGCAGCAACAGCTTCAACAGGAACTCTCTTTTATGTCTAAAAGCACATCCTGACTTCAGTGTTCTGTTCTCTCTGGAAACAATCATGGAGTCATCAACTGGCTTGGGTTGCAATGAGCAAGCTGTAAATGAGAAAGGAAGAATCTACTATGGAAGAAATTTATTCAGGTTGTCACAAACACCAAATTTTCAGTGAAAAGTACATTTGCATAGCAAATCCTGCAGCATATTTATTTGGTTAGAACCTTAGTTTCAATGACTACATAGCAGGGTATTTTTTGTTTAAAAATGCACTCTGCTCCTGATCTTCTGCTAATTAAAATGCATTTACCATTTCTCAGAAGTGACAATATGTTGCTGGCAACAGATGTGGTTAGTGCAGCACAGAGGTATGGCCTCCTTGTTCATATAAACAAAATCAGGCAAAACAGGAGAAAAGAACATTGCTGTGTAGCAGGAGGACTCTGAAGAATGCACAGAGTGCCTGCCAGTGGCACTCCAGGCAAAACACCTCATTGCTTTTTTCATGGTAGTGAAATAATGAAAGAAATTATTCTTTCACTGCAAAACATGAAAGGAGTGACAGCTGAAATGTACTTACTAAACCCTGATAAACCTTCTTCCTGATCTCCATTTCCTAAAAGCATCCATCACACTTCTGCAAGCCCAGGGGAGCCTCTCCAGGTGTCAGAAACAGTGTCAGCTCCCACAGAGAGCCACAGCATCAAAACATGCAGTGGCAGCCCAGAGACAGACAGGTAAAGAGTTATTTCCTCTAATAAGTGCATTTCCCAGAGAACTATTTTCAGGCATCAGAAATAAAGCAACATTTCCTTCTAGTGAGGAGCTTTGTGATCATTCAGCTAGGATCTGGGAATAAAAGCTTGAGAAATATTCTGAAAAACCTGTGGTTCTAACCATCCTGCTTCACCCAAGTTCTTGGTACTTGGCAGGAACAGTTGTCGGCACTAAGGTTTTCACTCTCTCCTTTATGTTCCTTCCTCCCTGGATTTTCAATTAAGAGATGAGGGGGAAAAAATTCAGACAGATCATGACAAAAAAAACCCAGGAACCAAATCTATGCTTTAGATTTCATTGGGAAGAAAATTTCCTGTAGCAAGTCAAACTGCCTCTCATAAGACAGGAGGTGGTTCAGCAGCAGCAGACAGGGAAAGTCCTCCATTTGGATGATGCCTGTTTTGGAGATGGAGATTGCAGTTTTGGGGGCTGGATGCAGCCAGGACTCTCCTTGTTACCTTTTCCTCCTCTGCAGCCCCTTCTCACACATGCAGGTTTTTGGCCTCAGAGCTGTGGAGGCAAAGGGAGGGCTGGTTAGGGCTGCACAGGGAAGCCACAGAGCAAAGGCAGCTAAAAATGCCCATTTTTCTTCCCACCCCTGAAGGAAAGCTGAGCTCCTCCTCTCAGTGCTGTTTCCTACACCCGTAGTGAGGGCTGCCAGCTTTCCCACAGTCCCAGGGCTTTGCTCTCCTGGGCATCTCCTCTGACTTTAATGCTGACACTCACCTGAGTGAAAGGACCCTCTGAGGTCTCCTCCAACCCAAACCATTGTACAAACCTGTTATCACAACCCCTGGGGATGATTCCAGAGGGGCCAGGGAGCAGGGCAACAGGCAAGCCCTGACTGGTGACTTCAGAGCAGTTCTGTGCCCTTTCTGCTTGGACAGGCCACGTGATGGTGATGGCAATGCCAGCTGTTCTTTACTGGCCATGTCTGCTCTGGAACCCAGGATGTCACTCCAAGGGGCACAGAGATGTCCAGGATGCTTTGGGCACAGCCAGTGCTCCTACACTAATAACTTTCAAGCTGCTTTGGTACAGGCAATGGCCTTTCAAATCCTTCTCCAACAGAACTGTTATTAAAAGCCATCAAATAATTTCTGCAACACTTCCTAGAGAACTAATTGGAGAAAGTGTCATGCTCAGGAGAGAAAACCAATCATGAATATACCAGCTTGGCTGAGAATTTGTAATGTATTTAGGGAGCTATTCTGAGTAATTTACAGTGAATGAATGGGACTCTTCAGACTATAAATACAATCTACTCTTTCTCCTTGGGAAAAAAAAGGGGGTTGTCTTTTTAATTATCACTTTGAAAGAAAAAAGACCAACCAGAAAGACAGTGGGAGGAATAAAGTCAACATGTTTTCCCCCTTGTTACACTTATCATGATTTTGGATTTGCTCAAGGAGCAACAAGCAACTGATTCTCAGCCACATCTGCATCATCTCTAAAGCTGCTTAAAAGATCAGAGGGGATGCAATGAGCTTATTATCTATGGACCTGCACAATTAAGTTCTCAATTCATCTTCAGTCAGCCTCCTTCCTGAGCTGGCTGGAGGGTCAGGCCCAGAGAGTGCTGGTGAATGGAGCTGCATCCAGCTGGTGGCCGGTCACCAGTGGTGTCCCCCAGGGGTCTGTGTTGGGTCCAGTCCTGTTTAACATCTTTATTGATGATTTAGATGAGGGGATTGAG
>JAWWEV010000034.1:3146068-3165098 GCA_035583235.1 Hafferia zeledoni | reverse complement strand
AGTGCCATGATGTGGTAAAGGGACTGGAGTTGGCCCAAGGGTTGGACTTGATGATCTCGGAGGTCTTTTCCAACCCAGTCGATTCTATCATTCTATGATTTCTCCATCTGTGTTGGCATAAGCCACAACCACATACCACCTATGTCTTGGATCTGTATCATCCTCTTTCAGATTTAAAAACAGAATAAAAATCCACCAGATCATGTAATTCATAGTTTGCCTTTCTATGGTAGAAAAAGTAGAGCTAAATATATGTAAGAGGTGTGAGACTCCCCAGTTTTCCCAGTTCAGGTCTCTAACAATGCTCTTTATCCACACTGTGATCTGAAGGAAACTGTGGCAGACAGACCTTACCTGGATCAGCCACAACTTGTTTCTTTTTGCTGTTGGTGACAATCTCATTTTCATTCATCATTCGGACATCTTGGTCTCCCACATGATTGCTGAAAAGATTCAAATCAGTGAAACAGCCAAAATAATCAACACTGTGAAAAGTTAGGAGAGCTTTCCATGGGAAAAGTTACCAAAAATCATAACCTGAAGGATTTCTTGCCAGTTTTAATTAGTGACATCCATTCAGGCACACATTCAAATATAAATATCATATTCACTCTACAATTTTCAAGCCTTGCCTACACAGCTTGAACCACATTAACCAAAGTGAGATTTTAAATCAGAGCTGTGCATAGAGGGTATAAAAATCCCTATATGGAACTTCACACTGCTTTGTAATACTGAAATAGCATTATTTGAAAGTTTCCTGAACTAAACAAAATTCATTTACTGTGACAATTTTTATTTGCAGGCAGTTGCAAAATTTTAACCATTTCTTCTTGGGAAAGAAGTAATAACTTCAAAGCCAAATTAAACTACACTAATTACAGGGAAAAATGTGAGCTGCATTGAAAGGTGAAGAAAACATCACTAATAACACCTCCCTTTCACACAGACAAAGCAAAACATTCATGCCTTTGGAACAAAAGAAGTGTATTTTTCTTTCTTCTACAAATATTGCACAAAATGGGTTTCTATTTTTGGAGGAAAATGTAATGTCTCTCAGACTGTCAGAGGGAGGCAGGGGAGCCAGTACTGAAGGAAATCAGAAGGTCCACTATTGATGATAATATCAGCCTCAAGTTCAGGGTTCAGAAAATACTGAACATGTGAAAGAGAACAGGCAAAGATCAGAAGTAACAACATATAAAAGCTCAAGGCCATTTTTGAAATGAAGGGATATTATCCAGCATGTCCCCTCTTGCTGCTGAAGTACCCTATATTTTAGCAGGGTGGGAGGTGGAAAAAAGGGGAAAGATAATTGCAAACCAGGCAAAGAAAAAGACCAAGAAAGCTTCTGCCCAGAAGTCTAGAAGAGAAGAGGCTCAACATGGTCTGGGAAACAGATGATGCAGTTTTTTTGACCCCAAAAGATACTCCTCTTAAGACTAAATCAAAAGATATTTGTTTTATAAACATGTGCAAAGGAAGTCATGTGAAAAAGATCTGTGATTACAGCTGGTGCTTCCCTGCTCCCAATAAAACAACTTCACTCACAGAAAGACCTGAAGCTGAGCAAAGTGAAGTTTCATTTCCCCTCCTCCTCCTCCTTCTTATCCCCCACTGAAAAACATCTCAAAACCTTTATTTCCTCGAGGCATTTTCATTTCAGTAAATTTTTCACTGGAAAAACTGCTCACCTCCAAATTCCACCATGACAACAGAGCCACTTGTACAAAACATGAGCCCAAGTCAACACATCCAAACCCCACTAATTTATTTAACATCTCACAGTGCCAGTGGCCAACAGCCAATGCTTGAGAGAACCACAGGAAAGCAAACCCTGCAGGCAAATGCAACCTTTTGTTCTTAATCAGGACACCTTCTATTCCTTCTGCTTATTTCTAAATATTTGAATATTCTTCTCAATGGATCACCTGCCATTTTTCCATGCAAAACTTGCTTTTTTTTCCCCCAGTGGTGTATTTGCAAGACATTCTATTTGTTAGCTGTCCAACATGTAAGAAAGTGGTCACTTCCATAAGCTTTCATTTCTTCACTTTTCAATCCCATTTAAAATAAATTATTCTTTCAATCTTTATTTTCCTTTGCCAGGGATTAGGTTTAGACTCTATCAATCCTGACCTTCTAAATGTAAGTGTATTTTTCACTGCATTTCATCACATTCTCTGTGAGATTGCCAACTTAGTGGTTTCAAAGTGTCATTTCTGCAAATGTAACTCATTTCTCATTTTAGCAAGTTCATTATTTTAGAATGTTTATAAAAGAGAAGAATTCTGGTTCCTTAATTAGCATCTCTGTCAAATCAGAGGACTTTGTTTTCTTTAATATTGATGCTTGGTTCTTTTTCATTAACTTTCTATTTTCCCCTCCCCCTGTATAATATCATTGGGATTTATTATTCCTTCTCTAAGGAAGCTTAACTTTTTTCTTTTGTGTTTATAGGCTTGCATGCAAACACATGTAAATATGAATCATGAATCCCAGTAAGTGCAAATCAAGTTGGCAATTTGGCCCTCATATCTAAAAACCTATTTATTTCTCATTAAGTGAGGCACTTTGGAAGGGAATTTCCTACAGCACTGCACATATTGCTGACATCAGTCACATGCAAACAGTGGTTAAACCCAAGATTCTTTCTTCCAGCCTGACATACCTAATGACAGTTCTCTTCTCCTGATGACAGATCTTCTCATCATCTGTGAAGAGGATGGTGTGATAGGGCACCACAGGCTCACAGGTTGGGAGGATTCCTGCCACCACATGGCTCACCATGTCCAGAATCCCATTGTACACCAGCAAGTCATCCACCAGAAGCTACAGATATTTCAGAAACAAACCAAAAATCCCCACCTGGAAATCAGGCATTGCTTCCAGCAATTAACTAGAAATCATTTTGCCCTACTTGTTTTACAAATCTGGTCACTAATTTAGCTTTTGTTCCTTAAAACTTTCATTTCTATTTGCTGCTGGGGCTTGATTTTTTTTTCCCCTCCCCAAGTTTTTATCCTCTCACTGATGTTTTTTAATGCAGCTTTCAAGTAGGTAATTAAAAATGTATTTCATGTTTTACATAATTGCTGTTCTATTCACTGGAGTGAATCACTCTTAAATCTAGGAATTAATGAATCTCACCTCACTTCAGCTGTCTAAAACTTGGGTGTGTAGTTTAAACTAGTCTTCCAGGGCTGCTCTACAGTCAGTGGAAAAAGAAGAGCATTATCCTATCTTAAAACAATTATCTAAGAAAAAAATCAGATAAAGTGTTCTTTGCCTGGACAAAAAAAAGGAGGACAGATGAGTGGCATAGATTAGTCATTTTAACACTAAATGCAGAATTAAATGAGATGAATCCCATCCTTTGAGATTCTATGGAATCACACTTCAGTAAACTGTGAAAATCCCTACAGAAACCAAGCAGGCTGACTCACCAGAGCACAGAGAATGCCCAGAGAAGTGACTTACCCCAAACTCTTTCACACCTCTCGGGGGAGTTTTGGCATAATTCCACAACTTGATCATCGACACCGTAGTAGGGACATCAAAAATGACATACACCCTGTTCACCTGGGAAAGAGAATTAATTTATATTTTACAGCCCAAGCTGCCCAAAGAAATGAAATCCTCATGCATCTGGCATCCAAAGAGGCTCGTGTTTAAAGAGCTGAGCGGACTCTTGCTAAGGATTGAAGTTCAGCCTCGTCCCTGTTGGCAATTCACAGATGTTGTTTCTACCCCACAGCTGCCCTCTACAATCTGTGTAACTTGGCAGCAGGTGACACCTCGACCACCCTGGGCACCCTGGACTGCCTAGCAATTGGAGGGTGGGTAGGGAGACACTTTTAATGAGTATTTCATCAGCCAAGCACAGACAAGTCCTCCAAGACAAGACAAGGTAGTGTCTGTTCTATTCCATGCTGTGCTGAAGGGAGCCACAAGAAAGACAGAGAGAGACTACTGACAAGGGCCTGGAGTGGCTTCAAACTGAAAAAGAGGATGTTTAGAATAGACATTGGAAAGGAATTCTTTCCTGTGAGGGTGGGCAGGCCCTGGCACAGGTTGCCCAGAGAAGCTGTGGCTGTCTCAGCCCTGGAAGTGTCCAAGGACAGGCTGGACAGGGGCTTGGAGCAACCTAGGATAGTGAAGGTGTCACTGCCCATGGGTTGGAATGAGATGGGCTTTAACGTCCCTTCCAACCCAAACCATTCTATGATTCTGTTCTGTCCTGTTCCATTTCTTTCTACCAAATATGACCAGAATCCACTTTGTATTTGCCAGACTCAAATTTCTCCCATATCCCCTGACTTTGAAAGCTCTTCCAGAAATTTTGCAATTTTTGTGTGAGTTACACTAACTGGAATGTAGAGATCCTTCTCCAGATGCTCCCTAAACAATTATTGCTTGATGTATTATTCACTTTCCTTTCAGTGACGTTAATGCCAAGATGTTAAGACCAAAGATTAGCCTGTAGGAAACCAATCTTGCCTGTTACAGTTAATTCTATGCTATTCCTTTTATGAGCCACTATATCAACTTTGGATCAACATATCTTAAGCTTCATCTTTAGCATCCTCTGAAGTTTTAATCCTTTGATGTATTAGAGGAGATACTGTAAGTTATATTAAATCATTATGCTCTTTTTTACCAAAGACAGAAAGGTAACTGGGATCAATAGGAATGTTTGCATCTGTGATTTTCCACAACACAACTGGAGCACAGTCTCCAATAGCAATTGTTAGTCCTGCAGCAAATGACAAATCTGATAGAAAATCCATTCAAACAAACAAATAAAATGGCAATCAGTAACAAGGGAACAAAGAATTCAAATTCCACTTACATTAGTAACAAATTTCCAAAAGGCAAAAACACTTTTAGAATCAGAAGGGAAAAGATATTTAGAAAGGAAAAGAAAAGCTATAATATAAATTTCCTTCAAGGTTTTGAGCCTCCCAATACAGCCAAGAGTTAATGCAGCTTTCCAGGCAGCTGGAGCAGCCCAGCAGTGGGGATGGGAGAGAGGGAGGGAGGACACACAGGCTGAGCATCCACAGCCTGATTGCTTAATCCACTGGTACCTCCTGGCTGAACAACCACACCAGGGAAGATGGAGGAGAGCAAAGTACTCTGTGGCTCTTGAAAAGGTGTAATTTGCCACAGTTCAAGGACAGAAAGTGCCATTAAATCGCTTCTGCCTCCTGCATTTCACACATTATCAATTTAGCCTTTAATACTGGCATTTTCTGTTCTTCTGCAGTACTTTGCTGTCAGCCAGAACAACATAGAGCAGTGCCTGCATCTCTGCCAGAGCTCCAGGGACTGTCACTTCCCTGTCTGCCCCAGTGAAACAGCCTCTGCAAGCAGGGCTTTCATGAGGACATGAGCAATCCCAGATGGCTGTCAAGTCAATCATTTGTCACGTTGTGATGGATATCTGAACATCCCATCACATCACCAGCACTCAAGATGTGGGATCCACACAGTGGGAGCCTCAGGCACCACACAGACCTTCCACCTCCCTAAGAAATGCAAATGGTCACGATTCCCAAGTATACTTAAAACCTTTATCTTAATTATACCCACTGCATTGTAAGATACAATGATATAAATGGACTTAACTCCTTGCTTTTAGTATTCTGATTAATAACGGAAACATAGAGAGTGAGGATTTTTCCAACAAAGTAAGTTATAATATATCACATGTAAGGTTTACATTTTGTTCTCTTTTTAAATCCATTCTCTTCCACAAAATAAATATAGCTCAATGATGTCCATAACAGGCCCATAAAAAATGTCCTCTCCCAAAGGAAGGTCAGAACTCATCTAAGTTTAACTACTTTTCCTGTTTAGATATTTGATATACCAAATTTAAACAAGGGACTACTGAAAGGGCTGAATCACTTGTGCCCTTAGGACATGAAGTACTAAGTCTGCCATCCCTAATCTCTGAATTTGAATTCAACACAGAAAATGAGATTAAAAATAATTCTTGCTGCTGGAACAACATTCATTGCACTTTGTGAAAATGAATTTAAGATCCTGGTTCCCTCCTGTTTGAAAGGTGTTTATTGCACAAAATACACACATTAAGCTCCTTCCTCATTATCTTTATCACAGTAACTCAAAATTCATCTCTGCCAGCCTTGGAAATTCTGCTGCAGTTGCACCATGGAGACAGGAGATGCCAAACCTGGGAAACCTTCACTGCTGCTGCCCGTGCAGTGCAGAGAAGCTGCAATAAAAAAACTCCTAAAAAGCGGTGATTCAATACCAGTTACTAACACCAAATTTACCTACAAATTACGTGTGCTTCCCCTTCCCTCTGTGCATCCAACTGTATCCACACACATCCCTAAACCAGAAAGAAAAGGAAAAATGTACCAAACCAGGCAGAACCGGTGCCAACCACATGTGCCTGCCATCAGTGGTATCATTGACTCTGTCGATCAGCTTGTCTGGGGTCCGGATGTCTCCAGACACCTCTTCCAAAATGTTGACACTGTCTGGGAAAGCAGCAATGTCTGAAAAACACTTTGAGTGTAAATAACCACAAAGGACAGTTCAGAAACACCCCATTTAAAAGTTCATGCATGGTCTCCTCAGTTCTATGAGTGAGGATTCACTCTGAGTATCTCACACATTTTTAAAAGCAGGACAACCCTTACAGATCCTGGCATTCAAATTTATTTTTAAAATAGGAATAAAGTAACTAGCTGCATTTAGTTTATTTTCAAATACGTATTTATGACTTCATCAATAAAGTTCTGTTAGTGGGAACAGGCACTTCCCAGCTTTTTGGTGACAAAGCCCCATTTATTTATGATAAACTCGTAAAAACTCCTCATATAAAACCTATCTCAAGAAAAGCATCCTGGTAGGAGGTAGTCATCAGCCAGACCAGGTTTTGCTTGAGTTTCTCAGGGTAGAAATCAGTAACTGTCTAATCAGCCCTTTTTTCAGCTCTTTTGAGATGAAAAGATTAAACCTCCCATTGAACAGGCAACCAGATTTTCTCTGCAGGAGAACATTTACATTAAAAACACGTATGTGAAAGACATGCCAAAGAAACGTGCATGGATAGCACTGTCTTCAGGATTATAAATCCCAGGCAATCCAGTCTGATATTAGTTTCCCCTTGTCCTTTCTAAAAGGCCTGAATCTGTATTTATAAAGAATTTAAGCAATACCACAGCGATGCCTCAAGTGTTTAAGAAAAGCTCCAGACTCAGCAGTGAATTATCACATTAAGTACTGCACTAAGACAAATCTGCTTTTTTAGCATCCTAATAGAGCCAATCAACAGCACTGCACAGGCAGGAGCAGGTGATCACTCAAACCAAGCTCAGGGTTCTTTACCTGTTCTGCACTGCAAAGCCACATCAGCTGAATTAAAGATCTCTTATTCTTAAACCCCATTTGTTACCATTTTTCAATTTCAAAATGCTTCTTGTCCATTACAAATGTTTCAAGTTCATCATGGATCATACAAGATCTGAACAAAAATTGGGAAAAAGCCTTTATTACCTTTTCATTCTATCCCCTATTAAGCTGTGAGGATCCTTAGAGACATTCAACTCATGCAGCACTTGTGCTATTTATTCTTTCTAATAAATTGGCTAAGAAATGTTTCTACCATGCACCTGAACTGTGTGAGTTGTATGTTGGGTGTTGTATGTGAAGTGGATGCTGGCACAGAGCATGGCAGTGCCACCTTGATGACTGTCAGTCCTGCAAACATGCCCTTCATTCCCTCTGTTGGGTAGCCAGGGAACACTGAATCAAATTCAACCCCTCAGCCCTGATCTCATGACTGCAGCAGGTGTCCAGAATAGCCTCAATCTCCAGACTGAGAACAGCCTAAATCTCCAGAACAAGAGGAATGAAAAATTTCTTTCCTGAGGCCCAGTGAAAGATTCCATAAAAAAAGCGCACCAAGCTCAACCTTTTCTTATGAATTTATAGTTCAGCAAACTTTCTGGGTCCTTCCATACCACAGAAGAAATAAATGTCAACAGCAAAAAATATCATGGGCTTTTTATGCCTTCCCTTCTGTAATCCTGTCCTGCTTTATTGGTGCACCCCATTAAGAGATGAAATGTTTTGAAAGTATATAGAATACATAAAAACATATAATAACAAGACTCATCACACAAATATAGAGAAATAGAAGCAGAGTTAATCCCACAGGATAAACTGGAAATTTGGAAGAAGTAGCAAGAGATGCCATATGAAAATCTGCCAGGGAGCAAAGTGTGTCTGAACAGGGACAGAGGGGCTTGGTGTGCAAAGGATACTGTTTTCAGTCAGTATGATTTGCTCTCCATGCTCATTGAACAGCTCCAGCCCATTCAAACCAATGTAGTATGGATCACCCCAGCTTGTCAGGAGCTGAAACTGGAAAATAACTGAAAAGCAAAAGGTTGTTAAGGAAGATTTCAGCACTGTTACTTTGTCCTAACAGATTATTTCATTTGAAGTTTGAAAAATTATCATGCCACCCACATCTTGATGTCCAACACTCTGATTTGCAGATCAGAAGAAAAAGCTACCAGAGAATCTGAAAACAGGCCACACATCCATATATTATGTTCCATTTGTTTAGTCCTGTCATACTTAATGTAAGACTTCCTCAGATTCCTGGTATCCTGCTAACTACTTAAAGCACCAGAAATTGTTGGTATCCAAAAAGCTCAGGACTCATATGACTCTAAAATATTCTAATATGACAAGTGAGAAAATGACAGAGAAGGATACAACCACAGGGCATTAAGGGTGCTTCATAGTCCATGCTGGCTTGTTCCATTCTCTTTGAGCCAGTCCTGCCAAAAAACCCAAGAGAAAACAGGTTTTATATGTACTCATGGCTCGTTCAGAAAAGAACAAACCCAAAGGACTGAGTCCCTACAAACAGCCCCCCTGACCCTCCACCTGTGATTATGGACTGGACTGTTCTCTGACCTCAATAAAATCTGGTTAGCAGTTTATAATTAAAACCCAATTAAACACTCTGCACTCAGTGTTCTGTATTTTCATTCAGGATTCCTCATACAATTGGCTTTGACAGAGAACAAGATAAAATACTGTAACAGCGAGGAGAAATCCTGTGGTTCAGACACCAACCCCATCCTGCTTTACCTCCTGTGCACTTTGGTGGTTGGCTGAGGCTGCAGGTAGTCAAGGAAGAGAATTTCCTGGGCAAAGTCGAAGTGGCAGTTGCCGGGTCCCTTGCGGATGAGGAACCCCCCCGGTGGGGAGATGCTGTGCCCATCCAGCAGCACATGCACCACCTTGGCCTTGTTAAAACAGCAGAACATCAGACTACATGACATGACAGAGATTAAAAGAGATTGAAAACAACTGCATTCAGAGGCTGAAACAATTTGAGTTATTTTTTTTGGTTTATTTCAGTCCTGTGTAGTGTGAGATCCTTTGGTAAAACAAAGCCTAAAGCAGCAGATAGCAGTGGCAACCCACAGTGTGTGACTCAGTGTCAGGGCTGACATGGATGGGGATTGGGAGAAGTGAGGATTTGGGGGGATAATATAAAGAAAAACAAAAGTATTGCCAGATCTTTCCATTACTGCATCTCACTGGATCTCAGCAAATTGAAGCTTCCCTCTGTCACAGAAAGGGTGGTCAAGCATTGCAAAAGGCAGCCCAGGAAAGTGGTGGAGTCACCACCCCTGGAGGGATTTAAAAGATGTACAGATGAGGCACCTGGGGGGCACTTGGGGCCATGGCTTGGTGGTGGCCTTGGCAGTGTCAGGTTTACAGTTGGACTACATGTTCTTAAAGGTCTTTCCCCACCTAAACAACTCAGTGATTGCTGAGCCTGCAGCAATATTTACACTCATGATCAGAATGGAGAGACTGAGCTTTGAGGCCAGCACATGTCACAGAGGTGATCTGAGCAGGCAGAAGAGACATCATGCCCTGGCTGGAGCCACCCTTCCAGAAATCCCACAGCCTGGTGCTGCCTCCAGAGGAGCCTTTTGTGTCCCTGTTGCATTTACAGAAACCTGTATTTCCCCAGTTCTATTTATCTTTGTGGCAGGTGGCACTTAGACTTTTCCAGGATCATTCAAACTCCTCTGCCAGGCAGTGCTGTGTGTAACCTGAGGGCATATGAATAAAGAAAAGGTACCTGCACCAGACAGAAAGAATTGAGCTGTGCCCACATGGCAGATGCAAACACATCTTACACAACCTCTGAAGATTAAACTGAATAATTCAGCCATACTTACTGAGATGATGCAGGAGCCCTGGCCCCCCACCCTCCCCCAGCAGCACCATCTGGTGCTGTGTCCATGAGCCCAGGCACAGAACAATTCCATCAGGCAGCAACAATTAATCACTGCATCTTGCCCTGAAACATGTTCAATACAACTTAATCATAAGCAGCATTTATTGCCCTGAGCCTTTCACTAAGGACCAGACTGGAAGGAATATTACCTGGAAAACAGAACAATATGGCCTCATAACTAGCATTGCAATTAAAGCCTGCTGATTAATGGACTGCACCAGAACAGATTCATTTAGTTAACAAAAGACTTAATTTAGTCTAAAGGTAATGTAAGTCAGTTTTCTCATCTTTGGATTTCATGCTGACTGATATAAAAAAGATAATTTGAGGTTAACTTAGGTTTGCGTGCAAATATTTAATTTTCATTATTAAGATCTGTTAAAACTATATCTGCAATATTTACAGTTAAAATTCTTATTTCAGGGGTCTATTTGAGAAGTACTTTAAAATATTCTGAGCGTTCTGCAAATCCTGTATATTATCAGTGACCTGATACTCATAACAGTTCTAATATTTTTTCCATTTGTAAAGGATGTTTTATTCAATAATAATTACATGCAATATCCCAAAAGCAAATAATTTTCAGGAAGATCTTTTTTTCCTCACAAAAACATTTCTGGCTTTGAAAACTCTTGGTATTGTACTAGACTAGAGGAGGTGCTCAGTTAATTTCCAAACAACCTGAAGATTAATTAGGAGGGAATGTTTGTATGGCTACTAAGTATGGAGAAATCAGTGTTTCTGGTTTCATCTTTTAATACATTTGGGAGCAAGGAAAGGAATTCTCCTTTCCATCTCAGGAACTCTGTATGGCACTTTCCAGCTGGGTGAGTCTGCCAGGCTGAGGAGAGGGAGTGAAAACCCTTCTGCAATATTTTCCTAAAGGGAAACACGTAGTGGATGGGAAGTCTGGAGACTTAGAGATGAAATCTTACCTATTATAGCACAGCTGCTGATATTTATGTGCCCTTTCCAGCCCTCATTTCTCAGTAATTCTCATCAGCTGAGAAGCCACTCAACCATCACATATTGCATTTTACAAATGGCATAACAAAGCTTTCACAAGGTGATTTTTCACAGGGCTGGAAATAGCACCCAAGTCTTCATTCTGTCACTCCCTGCCATTACCCTCTCACACTGAAGCTGTGAATAGAATCCAGCAGCCTGCAGCTGCCTGCAAAACCAGCAGCTCTCACACCCAGGGACTGTTTCTTAGAAGGAACAGCCATACTTCAAGAGACAGATGTCACAATGCCCTGGGTTTGCAGCCTAAAGCTTCTTTAGTGTGGCCCAGCCAGTATCTTGCATCCTCAGTTTTTCAAGTAATTTATTTTGTCCTGCAGGAATGGGCTCCTCCTTTAAACTGTATTCACTGTGTGCGTGCAGGTGGAAACCTGTATCACACTCACCATTTTTCCCTACCTAGCCAAGGAAACTGCTGAAAATAGACATTTTTTTTTCTTGGTTTGTCCTCCAAAGATCAAATTTCACCTTAGATTTTAGAGATTTAGATTTTGCACTGCTGAACAACTAAAACATCCACATGTTCTCAACATTATTCTCACCCTCAATCCCAAACACAGAAAATTCACTGAAGCCCAGCTGAAATCAGGACACAAATGTCAGTAAAACCCCTACTTTATACAGGGGGTATATTGAGATGGGGAACTCAGAATGCTCCAGAACCCTCCCATGTGTCAAACCTGTGGGTTAATGAACGTGGCACCAAATGAGGTGCCATATGTTAAAATATCTGGATCAATTATGTTTAATTGACAGATCTTATGCTCTGGCCCTCTGGGAGTGTTTAGCACCAACAACCCCCTTGCTGACACTAAAAGATGCCAGGCAGGGTTCATGTTAAAGCAATTCCTGGAAGGTAAATTTACACAAAGACACACTTGTGCCACTGTCTTCCCAATCCTATGAATGTGCCAGCCCTCCAATTTCAATTCTAGATTTTTACCCCAAACGTTGCTGACCCTGTCTTATCTCTCTCTAGTTTAATATATATCAATGTTTTAATTCTTACCTACTGTCTGTATTTGGACATTAAGAATGCAACAAACAGTTGTATGTAAAAGGGCAGGTCTGGAAACAAATGGATTCATAAACTTTCTGTGAACAGCAACTGCTATTTCATTATCATTGCAAGTGCAAGTGCAGCAGGGAAATGAGGGACAGCCAAACTCAGCTTGCCAACAAGGTGTAAAATTATCTCCAGCAGGTCTCAATTGCCAGTATGAAAAAGAAATATAAACCAAATAAATTTGGGAAAAGAAGAGAGGAAGTATCTTATACAATTTTAGCTAAATTATTTTAGCTAAACTGTTAAAAGATGTCAACTTTCCATAAAAAAGATTAAGAGTCCAAGTGACTCTTCTTGCTTCTTGGAAAAGGCAGCATTTAAGGACTGGCCTTCTGAAACTTAACCAAACAGAATCTCTGTTGGAAAAGTTTCCCTCTTATATCATTCCCTGTATTCCAGGAAACATGGAATCATATGGTAGGTCTAAATATTAGATATTGAGAGGATACCTCTTGAGAATCATACATCTTGAAAATAATATGTGGCATTGTATGTGTCTCTTAGAAAAATCAGCTTTGAAGATTTCTTTAAACTATCTCTGGCTTTTTTTTTTCAATATGTGCTGTTTGTGGAGACAGGAATGCATTATACCTGCCACAAAACTCAAGACTCCCACAATCTGGAGAGATTTATGGTGTTCCATTAAGGCAGCTATATTCATTCATCACAGTACCAATTTTCCAATGCACTGCTGTATATTTTTGCTGGCAGTGCTCCTTTTCTTTTACTTACCCCTCTGTAGGTATCCTCTGGAGATTTATTATAGTTCCAAAAGCGAAGCCCTGCAATACTTTCCATTTTATCAAAATGGATTGTGAGCATATGATCTTCTCCAAAAGAGAAGGGAATGAGCCACATATGGTCATCCTCTACTGTGATATTAGTCCCATCTATTAACCTACAAAGAGAAAAATCCATTAGCAGCACAAAGGGAAAAGCTGCTTCCCCCATGAAAAGCAGGGACTTTACTAAGTGTTCACTCAGCTTCCAGGGCCTCTGGTGCCCATATGCACAAATTAAAAAGCATCCAAAATAACACACAATTATTAATTTAAAGACAGTGTGGGGAGAAAAAGCAGTATTTTGTTTTAGTTGAGTCTGTTTGAGGAAAACCAGTAAAATGCTTTGGTTTTCTCTGTATGAACAGCGTGGGCAGAGGAAAGCTCAGCCACCTTTGTACCAGCCCAGACACAATTTCATTTGAGTTGCATACCTAAACTAGTCCATGTGGCACTCTGCAGTGTGTTACTCTGCCAACACAACTCCCCTGAATCCAACAAGGACCTGGCTGGCAGCTGGAGAACCCTGGAAGAACCAGAGTTTGCTCCCATCCTTCCTGTGCCCACAGTCAGGCACAGCCCTGCCCTGTTAAAGAGCTTCCCACCAGCAGGACAAAGTCTTTTCAGAACAGCACAGACTTCAGGCTGGATAGATAAATCTGTTATTTCCCCCTCATTTTGGAATCCTGGCTT
The DNA here is from genome assembly GCA_035583235.1 of Hafferia zeledoni. NCBI lineage: Eukaryota > Metazoa > Chordata > Aves > Passeriformes > Thamnophilidae > Hafferia > Hafferia zeledoni. The sequence continues at coordinate 3,151,222 of JAWWEV010000034.1, read as the reverse complement.
TATATTCACCTACTGCAAACTACAGCATACAAAGATGGAGTAAAGAATGTGAATTAATTGTCCACTGTAATTACTTTGGTACACTGCCCAAAAAAGTAAGTATATACTTGATATTTATTTAAAAGTTTAATGGAAGAATGAGTGCCAGGCTTGGCAGTTCCTTAAAGAAAAAGATTGGAATAATGACTCTCTCACAGAGGACCTGATCAGGGAGTTCATGAGAGAAGATATAATTCTTGACTTGGTCTTGAAGAGCAACAGGACCTATTCCAAGTGCCACAGCTGAAGAGCATTGTAGTGTCCTCAAATTCAACATGCTTGCAGAAATACCAAAAGCCAAAAAAGCCTCTATTTCTTGTGTCCAAAAAAGTTCTTAAGGAAAACATGTGAAAAAATAATTAAAAATGTATCTCACTTACTAAGAAAGACATCAGACAGAGGGAGGACTTGAAAACTCAAAGGCAGCCTGGCTCAGTAGCAGGATAAACAAATTTATTATAAGCCATCTCTCAAAGAAATTCATGATCAAAAAATCCCAGAATTGATAGAATCATAAACCCTGCAAGGTTAAATGCGTGTGCACAGGCCAAAACACAGTGGGAAGGCTGGCAAGCAAAAGGCACCATAAATAACATTCCTCAAATACATCATGGGCAGATTTCTCACATCTTGGTGCCTACAGATGAGATTTTCACACAAACAGGCAGAAGAAACAAGGAATTATATACAAGTAAGTTTGATATCTGTGTTAGTCAGATTAGCAGGAATTACAAATAACAGTTAGTGCACATGTAAATAAATACAACATTCCAAGGAGGACTCCAGAGAGAATTGGAAAAGACAAGTCCTAATTCATAAACCCAGTCACAGACCATAAACATGCCAGAGGAGAGGATTGCAACTGAAAATACCCTGTAAAATGGAGATATGACTCAGAAACAACAGGATGCAGCTTCAATAACAACCAAATGCCAAGTCCTCTCCAGATCTACAGCCTATGATTTCTATACTGCTGCCATTTAGGATGTGAAAGTTAATTCAAGGAAATAAACTTGTCAATGAAGAAAACTTCATTAGAATTACCAAAAATAGGCTGCAAAATTGCCAAAAGAATGGCACCCATTTGTGCGATTGCCCAACACATGCTCATTTTTCGCTAACTTGAAAATTTTCCTTGAAGTTATCCAGAAATCCTGCATAAATATCACTGAATATGCACAGACAGATGCTTCAGAACACCCACATTTCTTCCTGGAAAGTCCTTGGCAGAAACACCAACCAGGCATGTTACCATCTCCCAACTCAAACACCAACTTTTGGAAACATCTCATTCATGTTTCTACAACAAGCTGTTCCTGGGCAGCTTGTGAATTTCAAGAATGAGCAGTGCTGGGATGAAAATAATGTTTGCATTGACATGTGTTAGCAGAATAGAAGCTTATATAATTCTGTCACTTTATCAAATCTGATGTAAAATGCATCCAAGTCTTTGTTACTTACTTTTCTAATGTTCTGGAATCTCCTGTGTACTCTGGGAGATCATTTAAGTCTTGGGGTGAAGCAGAAATCTGTTCTGTGCTTATTTTCAGTGCATGGCCATTCTTCCCTATCACTTCAAGTCCTGTCAGCCCAAGGTAATGGGAGTCTCCCCAGGTCATGGTAAAGTTCAGTTGCAGGCCTATATGAAAGAATATACATGCAATTTATTTCTATACTGACTAGCTGGAAGTCAGGAGCCAATACAAACATGCAGCAAGCCCCAGTGACAAGCAGTTTGTGTATTTTGTGTAGATTAAATAACTTTATATGATGGATTTGGATATTTCCTGCCTGTGTCCCTCCTTCCACATAACAGCATCTTCTTTTCATCAGTGTTAGCCCTTTAGTGGCTGCCAACACCTTGTTCACTTTTAACTGAGCAAGCACATTACCAAGTGTCTCATTACTGTGCCTGCAGACTGACAGCAATTCAGGGATACATTTCAGCAGTTACATGACAGATTTGGTGATTATGCAGACACAGAGAAGACCAATCAGTCTGAAGTCTATCCATCATCTTCCACCAGATAAATGGCTATACATGATCACGTAAATCCAGTCGCTCATAATCCCATAAATTGTCAACTCGTAGTTAAAGCAAAACACAAATTTGCTTTACTAATGTTTTTAAGTTACTATCTTCACATCATGACTGGATACATGGAAATATTTTAATGGGACAGCATCAGGGAAAAGCAGCAATATGGATCAGCCTGCACCTCTGGAAAACAAATAGGAAAAAAAACTGGACAGACAAAAGGCTGTACATGTCTCTTCAGCTCCACCTGTTTTATGCCTTACTGCAAAAAACAAATGTAACAAGTAATATTCCAAGCTGATCAGGTTCCACAAAAATCCAACACTGTAAATTAAAAGTATCCTTCATTTCACACACTACAGAAACCCAGAAATAATCAGGTTGGATAGTGCCTAAAGGAGCACCACTAGTCATGGTGCCCTGAAAAACAAACAAGCATTAAACCTATTAAGCCATCCAGCCCAAATAGCTCTAAATAGCTGTAGCAAGTCTTGATATACACATAAATTCACTTGGATGTAAGATCTCCTTAGCATTTGCAAGGACACAAGGGCAAAAATAGTTCTGTTAGCTGACAAACTTGGAGCTCTGGCTACATTTATTTTGGATGCTGTTCCCAAGACCATTGCTAAGGCTGAACTTGCTCAGTGTTCTCAGGAAAAACCAGAGGATGTTTTGCCATGGAAAAGCTGAGGGGAGCAGCCATTCACACAAGGTTCAGTGCTCATTTCACCACAGCAATGAATCTGGGGATGATGCAGGAGCAAAGGGACCTCTGGAGGTGTCTGATCCAACTCCAAACTCAGGGCTTGTCCATTAGATCAGGTCTCTAAAGAGCTTGCCCAGTGAAAGTTCGCACGTCTCCAAGGCTGGCAGAATTCAAACCCTCTCTCAATCCCTGTTCAGTGTTTGATTGCCCTCAGGGTGAAAAATGCCCTGTTGGAAATCATTGTCAGAGGACGGGGAGCTGATCCTGAAGCTTTTGGGCCATCCAGGAGCTCTCTGGACAACAATTTAAAGGCCCACAGAGAGCTGGGTTTGTACAGGATAAAGCAATCAGGTACTTTAAGCACAGCTGTAACATTCTGATCAAGCTTTGTTGTAGGGTTTCTATTGTCAATCCATCTGAACAATTCAGTCAGTCTACATAAACACACAGGACTGGGAGAGAATTACTGGGTAAGGCACACAGCTATTAGAAATCCCATTCAGGGACCAGGCAAATGGCTAATGTATTTTTCTGAGATTAAAAACCAACTGTTACAATATAATGTTGCAAACAAAGCTTCTGCCTTAAACATTCCATTACTCTTCTTTATTCCAGACCTGACATCTGTCACAAAGTTCTGCACAGCTCTGACAAATCAGATCCTCCTGGATGACATGCCTGGGGGAGGGTGGTTAAGGCAGAACTGTAAGAACTTACATTTTCCAGTAAATATCCCTGCTTCCTTAGGTGTACATTCAGAGAGAGAGTCTGGCTCTTGAACCTGAAAAGAAAGCCAACAGGTGAAATATTCCACATACACTACAGACATTGTTTATAAAGTGATTTTTTATGTCTGTTCCTTTGGTTTTTACTACATTTGTAGCTCAGTCTTCCCTTTGCCTCCCCACCCTGGCTGTCCTGCAAATAATGCAAAACATGCCCCAAAATGTAGAAGATCATATGGATCCTTAGAAAATCAAGGGTGGGGGTTTTTGGTTAGTTCATATAGAAACATTGAATGGGAGACTCTGTACTGTGAGCTACCTATTCTCAAAGAGGCTGAAATTCTTTAGTCACTCTTATTTACCTGCAAATCCCCATTAGCAAATGATAATATCCTGTGTTTGCAATATGTTGCAAATACATTGCAGAGACAAGAAGTCTGGAAGGAAGTCAAGACCAGAGAGTGCCACCACTGTTTCTTCTCAAGAATTAAGAGGCAGAACAAACAAGCAAACTTGTCCAAAAGCTTGTGCTGGTTCTCTGACAATACTAACTAAAAAGAGCCTGTGCTGTTCAGCGCAGCAAACCAGAGAGTGAATAAACAGATGGCAAAATTTGCTGATCATCCTGGGGCAATCAGGGCAGTAAAGACAAAGAAAAATGGCAAAGGGTTACAGAGAAAGTTCATGTCATTGAGTGCCTGTGATAAAATGACTAATTCTGCTCACTGTGGGTAAATGTAAAAATGCTACTCTAGAGGAAAACAATCCTAACTTTTTGCATATACCAGTACTGGACTCCAAAATTAATAATAGCAGATTAGAATGACATCTTGGCAATTTTATGAGTAGCTCTATATAAACATCAGCTGAATCCTCATTAGTAGTCAAAAAGCCAAACAGGAAATTAGAAGTCCAGACTTCTCTATAGTTTAATTCATCATAAGAAGTAAACTTCCTGTCATCCAGAATCCATCACATGGACCTACATTGTGCCTAAAAATAAATAAAAGACTTGTCAGCACTGTCCTCCTCCTGTTCCATTAGCTCTCTGCAGTAACACCACTCACATCCTGCAGCTCAGATGTCTGTTCCCAGCCTGCAAAATCCTTCACGTGGCAGCAAATGTCCCTGTGGTAATTAAGGTAATTCAGGTGAAAATGAACAACAAGTGTGCACTGGAATTAATACACACACACAGGGAACCCACAGAAGGTGGAAATCCCTTCCTATTGGGGGGTTTTCATGCAAAACAGTGACTCTGTCTTTGATGCCTCTTCCTCAGAACAGCTTTAAAAGCCAGCCTGGGAGTGAAAATTTGTAACTTCACTGAAAATCAAAACCCATGGGCACAGTAAAGCCACTGGGTTTATAGATAGCAAAATAATGCCCTTCCTTGTAGACCATAAACCACCTGTGCCAGCCACAGTATCACCTCGTTTCTCCCCCTCTTGTCTGCTCAGATGCCTTCATTCCACTGCTGTCACTATCTTTTCTTTCAGACATACTCTAATTTTCTACCACTTCAACTCCTTCTGCCTGTGAGCACTGTCACAGAATCATAGAATGATAGAATGGATTGGGTTGGAAAAGACCTCCGAGATCATCAAGTCCAACCCTTGGGCCAACTCCAGTCCCTTTACCAG
>JAWWEV010000034.1:3111992-3145968 GCA_035583235.1 Hafferia zeledoni | reverse complement strand
CTGCAGAGCCCTCCTGCCTTCCAGCAGGTCGACACTCCCTCCCAACTTGGTGTCATCAGCAAATTTGCTGATGATGGCCTCAATCCTGAGAGATCGTGAATGTCCTGCCTGTGTTCTCAGATCCTCATGGCCAAAACAAAACAGCTCCACAGTACAGGAGCTATTGGAAAAACCATAAAAAGTAGAAAGGATTACCATGGTCCTACAGCTACCTATACTGTATAGCACCATCCCTGTGAGGAATAACTGAAGTAGAACCAACCACTCTGGAAAAGAGAGACTTAGAAGACTGGAACACAGGGGCATAAATCTCCTGAGTGGTTTGAAGAAGCGAATGGGGAATAATTATTTAGTTTCTTCCAACACAGAAACTGGAGGACATTAAATGAACCCAGAGACAAACAGAATGTTTGCCACAGAGCACTGTAAATTGTAAAAGTGCACAGGGGTTCAAAAACCCAGTGCATGAACTTAATGCAATAAAAATCTGTGGCAGGAGAGTAAACACAAAGGTTCTGTGAAAAAGTCCTTGTGAGACACATTTCTGAGGGCTGGGTGAGTGTTTCAGAGAAGCACTGCTGCATTCTGTGCTATTCTTACATCCTCCCTAAGCACCCATTATTGGCCAGAGCTGAACCAAGGAAGGTCTGACCTGCTAGAGAAGTCAACATGTTCAGGATTACTGAATTCATGGCACAGGCAGATGGCCATGGATAACACTGACATGAAAGGGAGACACTTCTGTGAAAGCTTTGGAGAAGTTTTACAGGTAGTGCAGTAAAACATCATTTTATCTACTGAAGGGAGTGAGGGTGAGGGATCAACAGAGACTGCTCCAACCCCAGGCTGGGCTGTCACATTATGCTGGGGAAGACAAATTGCCCAGTAAATCTGTATCACTCTGGTAGCAGGAACATCCCTCCACAAAAATCAGCAAACACACAATGACAGGAAGATCAATGGCTCAGTCAAAACAGCTTTGGTTATTCCACTGCTGATGCAGCACATTCCAGAGTTAGGAAGGGGTAGGAAGGACAGCTGAACAGCAAAATGAAAGGCAGGGACAGAGTAAGGACCAGTCCAAGCCCAGGCTTCTGCCATGGAAGAGGTTCTGCTGAATGCTCACAAGAAATGAGTGATCAAGAAAAGAAAGGTGAACTTCAATTTGTGTTCATTAAATCCTGCACTGCTTAAGGTCTCTGAGCAGTTTAAGACATCACAAGAAAAGATGGGACCAAAATTACTGGAGAAGTCAAAGGTTAGAGACACTGATGGAGGATTTTCACAGTGACATCAAATTCCAATGTCACTGTATTTCCCTTTGTCTTGTAAGCCACAAGAGGACAAAACAGAACAGGAAGGTTTGATAGCCACACAAGGCTCATCAGGAACCACACAGGAACTACCCCTGGGAGCAGTTTCGCTGAATGAACTGGAATTTGGATTGATCCAGCTTTGGATCTCGTCACAGAATCACCAGAGTGTGTCCCCTGGAAAAAAGAGAACCTCACTGATGCAACAGTAGGTGCTCATGATTATGAGAAAATAGAAGATTTTAAGGAAAACAGACCACAGACTGTTCCACACCATTCTGAGGAGAAAATCTTGCAGGATCTTTGCTCAGACACTGGACTGCTGGGCTGGAATGGTATAAGGGAGGCCACAGTGCTTGAAAATACAGCTTTCCTTTAAAGAGGAAAATAACTGCTACATGGAAAAGAGCCATTTCTGTGCTGCAAAATGCACACAAACCTGTGGAGATGCTAATTAGAGAAAGAAAGAGAGGAAAAATAAGGGGAGGGTGGATGGGAAGGGATCCTTCTCATTGAACATACTTAATTTTTGGAGAAAGAAACCAGCAAGAGAATATTCTGTGTGGAAAATATGGAAAAATCTTTGGAGTGACAGGCAGTAAGCTACTCATTATTATATGAATAACTGTATGTATCACTGACAGTGCATAAACCTTCAGGAGGACCTAAATCAAAAAGAACTCCCTCTAATCTCTGCCCAAGTAAGTAAAGAAAAAAAACCCCTAGTATAGCTTTCCTTGTAAGCTTATTAATTAGTCAGGGAACCAAACTTCAGAGGACCTTCTGGGATTTAAAAAACTACATAAATTATTGAGCTGGTGAAAAAAAAAAGTCTTCAAAATAGTCATAGTTTTACTAGTTCTTCTGCAGGGTTTTACTTCACCATGGAAATGTGTCTATTACTTCCATGTCATGTTTCAGAAAGGCATTTCTAGAGAGTTGTGAACAAAGAAAGCCCTACCTGTTGATCTTCTGTTCTCAGCCCTGCTTGTGTAAAAGGTCTTTCATCTCCCTCCCTGTCAGCAGTTGTTGGCCTCTTTAGCTCCTCCTCATATCTCAAGGAGCTGGCATTTTCCATTTCTCTATCATATGTCTCATCATAGCAGTATATGGCTTCAAGAATATCATCCTCAGTAGTGAACAGTATTGTATCCCCAAAGTGCTCTGGAGCTGAAGGCAAAACACAGAATTAAACGGAGAAATAACACAAAGGAATACACAGAGCGATAAAAATTATTTTCGGTCCTTATTTACATTAATTTGCAGCAGTGTTTAAAGATAATTTATGGTAAATCCATACTGATACTGCTGTAATTAGTATTTCACTCTCAAATTATACTGCACAGCAGAAAAATTACAGAACTCAGTCAAATTTTCAATACATACAAAAGACAACGGGGAAAAAGCTTCTCCATCGCCTTTTCCAAACGACATTATATGTGAAAACAAGGAAAAAGCTGCAACTTTGAAATTTCTCGGGACTATCTGATACTATTGAAATACAGACTTGATGCTAAGACATGGTTAAGAATGGAGATTAACTCCCTGTGCTGCCAAAATCCACAGTATCAGTGAAGAATGCATTAGTGGGCTCTGCATTATGGATTTAAATTCAACACTACCCAAAGTGCCAACTTGCTTTGAAGTGCCAAGTGATAACAAAGGAGCCAAATGCACTTGTTTGCCTTGTGCTGCTGTGCCCACAGAGGAAATAAGAAATGACAGGATACCTCCAGACAACGTTCCTGACGCCTTGGCAATTTCTCCTTTAAAGATGCATTGGTCATCCAAGAGCATGATAATGTCTTTCACACCTCTGAAGGAGTGGATTCGAGATTTATTGTAATTCCAAATCCTAATCATTGCCACCTGACAGGGACTCACAAAGTCAATAAAGATGAGGTGAGGTTTTCCCAAGGTAAATGGTGCCAGCCAGAGATGCATATCATCCTGAGTCCGATTTACCCCATCAGTTAGGTTGGTTACTACTCTGGGATCATTCCCATAAGCTGGTAAAATATTAATATCAGGGGGTTCAGCTGTTATTTTTGCAATCTGAACAGGATCTCCTTTAGAACTGAAAACTTCAATTCCATTCAGACCAACATAATGTCTGTCTCCCCACGTTGTTCGAATGTCTATCACCAAGTGCTGCCCAGAAGGTAACACAGGAATTTGAAAGTCATTTCCATCCTGTGCCTCCACAGAATTGTCTCCTTCCTGCCTCCTTGGCAGTGTTTGTAGCCCCTCTTTCCTCACTTGCTGATACTCTCCAGAGCGTTGGATTCTCTGTTGATGGAGAAACTCATCAAAGATATCCCCTTGAAAATCCATGTTGGAGATTCGGCCACGATGGGAATAATTAAATTTCACCAAGGAGTTCCAGGACTCCTGCAGAGTGTGTTCCTGCTCACTGCACCACTTCCCTCCTGAGGTTGCCACTTCCTTGATGGAAAAGTCTTCATCTGAAAACAACATTACAAAGACAGTTAATGTATAAACAGCACTGGGAACAAACCACTAAGACGTGGACCTTGCCAAATGCTGCTGGTCATATTTGTGTCCCTTACTGTGAAATTCTCCTGCAGCAGCACTTTTATTGCCTCCCTATCCTGAAGGCTCCATGTCCCAGTTTCCCTTCCCCATTTAGACACAATAAAAACCATCACTTTTAACTATTGAAGAGCAGAGCACATGCCATGGTATAAACTGCAACTTGGCTTGAGGCTGTGAATTCTTGACTCAGCCCTTCAGGAAACTGGGATTTTGCCCAATGATATTTAATGTGTGGCTGTCACAACAGGTTAAATCTGCATTTCTGCAGCTGTTTCATACAGCTGAAAAGGGCTGAACTGGTTAATTTAAAGGTGGAAAGGGCTGAACTGGTTAATGTAAAGCATCACAGAGAGCAGATGGTACTTTCTCTCAGTCAGCCACATGGAGAGAAAGAAAAGTGGTGAGGAAAGAAGGAGGCTCAGCATAAGCATGATGAGGTGAGTGTAATAATGTCCAAATATTTCTCCCACTTTTCAGCAAGTGTGAGGTGTAGAAGGGGGTAACGACAAAGTAATGGGAATGCAGCAGGGACAACAAACTAGAGGGGCACACTGGGAGCAAAGCATGTTCTCCTTGTGGCTGCACTGGGGAGCTGCTTAATTTCCATCTCAAAACAATTAAGAACAGATAATAATAAAGATTTTCAATAAAGCAGTCACTTATGTATTTTCTTCAAATAAAGGAAGAAGAGGAAGTGGAGTACTAAACAATTACAGGCCCATGGGCCAGATTTAGTTCTGTACAATGTCCTTGGGTGGATACTAAAACAAATGGTTATCAAGAATAAATGCCAATTGCCATAAAATGCAAAATAATGTTTTCCCAAAGGACTGCTCAAGACTGACTTTTAACTGTGTTTTTGGAAATACTGGAAAGAGGCAATGTTCCTAATCTAAGGCAAATAATCTTTTACAGTGGGGACATGTGAGATAAAAATAATTTTAAAGCAGATGGAAAACTACCTGGAAAAGGGTTGTCTTCCAGAATGAAAGGCTGGAGACCAGCCTGGCCATTCCTCCTTATCTCACAGGCAAAATACAGATATGAGGTAAAAGATGTAAGAACATCAGCCATTTCTAAGCCACTTTCTTGCTCAAACCACTGTAAATACAGATACTCAAGTGGTGGGTGATCCCACACAGCACATCCCAGAGCCTCACAATCCACCTGGAGATGACACTGGATATGTATTTACCACTTTAAAGTGCCAAAGCTTGAAAATTTCAGGATGAGGAGAATACAGAAGAGTATTTGACATCCATTGTCTCGCCTTGTTTGGGAGAGTTTTTCCCTTTTTTTTTTTTTTTGTTATTTTTTTTTAATGTTAACTACTTCAAACAGTCCAGAGATTACAATTCTGGAGCACTTCTGAGGCAGTTCAAAGGGAGGTCAACAGGTTTGTTATCTACCTTAAGGAGTGACAGCTGGACAAGTGAGGCCTTGAAAGGAAAGCACAAAAGCAGAGGCCAATGACTGAAGGATTACAGGGCTTGGCTTTTAATTTTCACAATCTAAAATATATTATTTACTAATGACAAATCAAATGTCCAACTCCCTTGTGTGTTAAGGAAAAGTGTCTTAACCACCAAGTATCTTATCCTGCTTCTGATGGCAACAAACCTCATACAAATCCTTTCAGAACTTTAGTAAACTACATTTTGGGCCAAGACTACCTTGAAAAAAAAACACCTTTCTTCTCCCTCTGTTGTGTTAATGTCTTTTTTCCTCCCTGCAGTTATAAATAGCAATCATATTTCCATGCTGCAATCACATGCTTCATTTCCCAAATCATCCTAAAAGCTCTCTCTTCGGTATCTGTTCCACTTTGTAATCAGCTTTCCTGCAAATGGATGAGCAGAGCTCCAGTTTTCTAACTGACGGCTCCCAAGTGCCTGTGCTGGGATATTTAACATGTCCCACCCATCCCAACTGGCTCTGCTGCTCCACCCTGGCAGTGCCCTGCACTCCTTTCACAGCCAATCTGCCAGCAGCTCCTCAGCCATGATCCTCCTCTTCCTCACTCATTTGCAATTGGTGATTACTCAGCTTACAACTTAATTTTTGGTTATTAGTCCCCAAGTGAGCCTGCAAGCTTTACTACCCAATTGTATTCCCTGCTCCAGTCCTCAAGTTCATCTTTCTGTGCACTTCTTCAATCTCCTTAACTCATCATAACCAAAATTATGTGTTATTTGCTAATTTTATCAGCATTCTTCCATCATTGCCTTTGCACATTAATGTGGTTATCAAAGAAAAATTGATATTTTTATAGCGCCATTAACTCGAGCCAAGCATGTAGGTGCTATTTCTAATTTCTGTTGTTCTTGTTCTTGTTCATTTGGTGACCAAACTGTGCTGTGACACTGGCAGGAGGCTCTGCAGCCTTCCCTTTGTCTCTCACTTCCACTGGGAACTGCCCTGTGCCAATTAAAACCCATCACTCTCAGGGAAACACTTCAAACCCTTTCCCTGTTGTTCAAGCTCTCTCAGCTGCACTTTGAAGATGGTTTTGCCCTGCCCAGCACGGTGCAGAGAGAACAAAAGCTGCTGGATGGCTGCAATTTTCCCAGGGACAAAAACATATTGGGAGCTTTAAGCACCACATGAAATAACCTGCTCTGAGCAAAATTAGGGTACACTGGATAGAGTCCTGATAACCCTCATCTTATTCTTTACATTAAAACTCCAGCATTGTTTCCATTTTTACAGCTGAACAGAGAGGCCAAGGTGGGATTTATTTACAGTTTCCATAATGTGAAGGTTTTAATCTAACAGAGATATTGTAAAATGTGTGAAGCACAAAAGGGCTGCAGTGAGGGGGTGGGTGAAGGGCAGGTGGCAGTTGTTCCAAATCCTTCCCTACTTTCCTCTTCTTTGAGGTATAACTTTAAATGTACTGACGAAATTGCTGTTTTCTTCACAGAGGGTCAGAGAGGAAAAAATTCAGACATTCTAAGTTTAGAATGAACCAATTTCCTCACCTTTGTCTGAAAAATTCATGCAGTACCTGCTGGAGAATTTGAACTGGCATTCCTGTATTTAGGGGTATTTTCAGTCCCTTATCATCATTAATCTAATGTAAACTCTCAAATTCAATATACAGCAAGTTACACTTTCATGCAGATTGTTCTGATGCTAAATCACAACCAAAGTTTCAATTTGTAGTTTTGGAACACCCAAATTGTTCTGATGCTAAATCACAACCAAAGTTTCAATTTGTAGTTTTGTAACATGTTACTCCAATTCCCTGGGTCCTCTTGTCCTTGCTCTGCCAACCTCCCTTCATCTGAGACAAGATATTGAACACTGAAGAATTACAGAATGCCAAAGAATGGGTATTAAGGGTTCAAAAAAACAATAATCAGAGTGGCATGGCTTGAAACTGAAAAGGGGCGACTGAAAATGTATCCTGAGCAATGAAAGTTGGTAAAAAAGAGACAAAGTAGAACCTGAGGGCAAGAAATTCTATTCTTTTGTTCCTTACAGTTGTTAAACACAAAAATGTTACCCCACACCCTGAAAGTTTCTTAGCCATGGATTGCCAGGGGCTGGAAGAGAGCAGAGACTTCAGAAGTTGCCCAGTTCTCCTGCTCTTCCCTGGGGACACACTGTTGGCTCCTGCCAGAGGCAGAACACAACTGCTCACCTCAGGAGCCTCCACCAGGATCCAGGGGACATAAAAAGGGTTTGGGAAAGGATGGTAGGGAAAATCAAAAGCACTGAGCAGGTAACACCTACATTTACTAGAAAACTCCTCATAAATAAACCAGGAGGTTTGTAAAGTTATGAGCAGAGAAGGGAAAATAAAGGCAGTTTTCCATTCACTCTGAATAAACACATTCAGCATATATTCTCACTGAGAAAGACACAAACCTACTACACAAATAAGCTCTGTAAATTTACTCACTAACTTGAGGACAAACTCTTCTCTATTTTTTTGCAGATTTTAATTGATATTAGCAAACATTTGCTGTCTGCAGGACTGTCAATTCTTGGAATAAAATTTACTGCAATTTAGTCTTCCATCTGCTCCAAACAAACTAAACTAAAAGCTAAATCAGAATGTAAATTTTTCAGAAGAGTATTTCACCTCAGGTGTAGGACAGGGAGAGACACTGAGTATTGAGTGTGAATGAGGAAAATACCACAAATAGCAAAATTAACCCCCCAGGAATCTCAAGGGGTTCCTTCCAACCCAAATGAGTCTGTGCTTCTGCAAAACGGAGAACACATCAGCACTTGCGCCAAGGTTGCTCATGTGACCTCTTACCTTTGAGAGCAGAATCATCTTCTCCAAGGTTTATAGTGTTTAATCCCAGCTTTTTACCACCTCTGACACTTCTCCTCCCACTCGTAGGGTACTGTGAGCTGCAGCAGTTTCTGTTAGAAAACTGCTCCAAGATGTCCAAGCCCACATCACCACCCTTTCTGCTCCCCATAAGTGCTCTCTCATCTCCATTTGCATTCCTACTACTGGGTCTTCCCAGTTCATTTCTCTGGCATTTGCCATCCTCATTTGCCACGTCTGAGAAGTTCTCCATGATTCCATCTGGCTGTGTTGGAAGCCTGGAGCCCAACCTGTGTTCTGCAGCAAGCCAGGAAGGTTTCTGCTTGCTGGGAGTGACTTGGTTGCTCTCTGTTGCTTGGGCAGAGGATTGTAACCAAGGGGGAATGGCACCTGTGGCATCAGACAGTTTTCTACCTGTTAACTTTTCCATTTGTTCACTCAAAGAAAGATCCTCATCAGACTCAACGTGCTCTGTAACTGCTGCTGTTGCTGAACCCTCTTTGGCATCTTTTATACAAACTTGAGATGGGAGTGCTTTCAGATCATCCTCTAACTCAGACAAATTTTGCTTTGTAAAGCTAATTGAGTTCATTTTATGCTCAAGAAGATTTTCTTCTGGCAGAGATTGCCAGTTGAGTGAAATACTGCTGGATTCTGAGCATTTCAATTGTAGCTCTGCTTTCTTGTCTGTGACTGCAGGTGCATTTCCCTCCTTCCTTTCACTTGGGGGAGGTGCAGAGATATCTTGCTTGTGATCTGTAAGGTCAATTGTGGTGTTATGGTCAGCAAGGAGATCTCCAGAGGCTCTCTCTAATTCACCATCAAAAACCAGGTTCTCATCAACATACAACTTCACTTTCCTTGCTCCAACATCAAGGTCCTACAAAAATAAAAGGATAAAGATTTCAATTAAGCTTTCAAGCTTAATATCACTGCTCTGGGACTCTTGACATTTGAACACTTAATCAATAGGCAGATGAAAAAAATTAAACTCTGTGTCAGCTACATGCCTTTGACTACCTTTTAATCTAAAGCTCAAACAAGTGAAAAACACCATGGAATATGTAAGATTTTATTTAAAAGGACCAAAAACCCTTCTAGACTCTACTCTGAACCATTTTGTCTGACAAGGCTTGATTATTTACAAAAGCCTGAGGGTGGAAGCCTAGATTAAGTGTAATTCTATCTGATCAGGATATAAATTTCAGAGGCACATTTTGCTTCAGCATCTCTAAGATTCACCACTTTCCCAGCACGTTCCATAGCGAACAACCACCCAGATCAAAGCCACTGGAGCTAAAAAGAGTTACAAAGAAACAACAGAGCTGGAAAGGACAGCAAAAAAAATCATCCAGACCATCTTTTTCCACTGAAGAATGTAAAATAACCTACACCATTGTGAAGAAATCTGTTTTTAACCGTTTTCAGCTAATCTGCATTGATAGCCTATTCCAACACTTAACTAGCCTTTTAAATAGAAGGCCTTTATCTCAGACACAATTCTGCCACTCACAACTTTATCTCTGTGTTCTCCTTCTCTTTGGCACCCACCAATACCTGATTTTTTCATTCCATTGAAGTTGGAACTAATGTTCTTTCTATTCTCTTCACCATTTCGATCTAACCCTTTCTCCCTCTTGACAAAAATACCATTATCTTCAAAGAAAATATACAAGATGAGACAAAATCCATCTCCTTTCTGTTCTCTGACTTTCAGTAACGTCTCCATCTCATGGAGTCTTTTAAAGACTCTCTGTTCTTTCCTTCTTTTCATGAAAACTAAGAAGCTTTTCATGCAAGTAAGAAGTTTCAGGTTCATCCCTCTTGCTCATGTCCTGGATGTCAGTTCTCCTGGAATACTGATGGAAATTTTCCTCTGCTCCCAGCCTAAACCAGTCACTCCTTCACCGACAAGTGCAAATGTTTCTGGCTCTTCACTCCTTAAGGCACTTGGTAAGGGCTTATGAGTCTTTAGAGCATCTGTGGTGCTGCTTTCCAAATAATATCACAGATGAGGCAAAAGATGTGCCACGGACCTGCAGAGAGGAGAAGCAGAGGATGCAGGATGACAGGGGAGGGAGGGGAGCAGGTGCAGGAATGTGAGCACGTTCCTGACAGGAAAAGATAACCTTCAGTAACTTCCCAAAGAACAGCTGTAAACCCAGTTTAATTGGCCCTTATGGCCTGGCTGCCTGTGGAACTCTGAGAGTACCATAAAGTGCTATAGGGCTGTGCTGATGCATTTGGCTATAAAACATGGTATTTTTTCCCCTTGAATGAGGACACTGATAGATTGCTCTAACTGGAGATCAAAACACTTCAATAATTATATCTATTAAAAACTACCCACATGGTTTGGCCTCAAATTGTGATAGGGAAGTGAAAGACCATCAGCATGCCCCAGTAATGTTATTTTTAAAATTTCTGTATGTCTGGACTGCTAATGGCCTCCTTAAATGCTAGAGACTTTAGGTATTCAGAATTTAATTTTGAATTTGGGATAACTGCAACATTTCTACCTAATATGTAGAAATGTTTCCAGCCTCTACTGCTGTTAGGAATACTCAGCCCTTAGTTTTGCCTTTTTACCTGGAAACAGGGATAAAGTGCATGGGACCACAGAAACATGTCCAGCTGAAAAGTATTTCTCAATGTCATCTTTTGAAATTAAAATCAGCCACCTCTTAAGAATAATTTGTTTTGAAATTAATCCCATTCCACTCACCAGTACCAGAAGAGGACAGAAAACAGCAAAGATGAGAGGGTGGAGGTCATTCCCCCTCAAAGAGGGACAGTCAAGCCCAGAAAAGAGCCAGTCACTTCAAAATTACTATTTCAGTCAGTGGGAAAAGACTTCCTGTTCTCTGATGCTTTGGAATGTCTGAAATAGGTATTATAGGAAGCAAAAGAGATGTCTGAAGTGTATCCAGATGAAGCAGCCAAAGCTACAGATATTTGCAGGACAACAGAGACAGACTGAACTGGGACAGGCATCAGTAACAGCTGATAACTCAGAAAAACCACCTATTCAGGAAGAACCAGTAAAAGAACTAATGAAAATCTTTTGCACCAAAATCCTCAGCACACTGAGCCTCAGAGAGGAAAAACATGAACAGATCTCAGAGACTCCAAGAACAAACATATGCAGGCACAAGACTAAGTACTGCTCTTTTTCATTCCCTCCCACCCCTCTCCTGAGCTTTCAGTTGCTTAGTGATCTGTTCTGGTGGGAATGATTGACACCATGGCTGAGCTTCCCTGGTACCACTGCTCAGCTCTCCTCAAGCATTGCCAGGCTGGAAAAATCCCTTCCACATGGATAATTCCACCCTGTAAACAAACACCCAATACTTCACCCAAGGCAGGTTTTATTACTTCCTGGAAGAGTAATTAAAATGGCTTAATATCTCAGAGCAAGTAGGGAGGTATGATCAGTCTCAGAAAGGAAAAAAAGGAAGATTTTTTCCCTCCCCAGCTTGCACTTTCAGCCCTCAAAGTGCCTGCTGGGTTGGTGTCTCCCAGTGAGACAACAAGGATGGGATTTCTGGCCATTTCAGTGGTATTTGTGCACAAAGGACAAAGCATAAAACCAGAGGCACTTTTCTGAGAATTACCCCTGGATAAAGGACTTGAAATTGCTTCTGCCTGACTTCTCACAGAAGTGAGAAAAAGAAGAAGCAATAGAAAAGAAGCCAAGAACTTGAAGAAAAAAGTTTTTCTGTAAAACTAATTGGGCTGTAACAAAGCTGCTGCATCCTTACACACAATCAGTGGTAATCCAGCCCTGAAAAATCTGCAGCTCAAGAGAATGGACAAGAACATCTACACAGGAGGAACACACATACAGGCAGTCACTTGAAGAAGAAAATTATTCAGCTGGAGAACAACTAATACCTTAATGCATTTAAGTATTGATTCCATTCACAAATTTGTGAAGACGCATCACAGATATTATATTGGATCTTTGAAAAAAGTTTTAATAGCATTGAGTAACGATGCAATTTCAAGGCTGTAGCAAGTACTTGTAAAATGTCTGACTATTGCAGACAAATTGGAAAAGAACTGGCTGCCCTTTCTTACACTTGCTCCCTTCTTGCAGACTAAAAATGACCTCTTTTTTTGCAGATCTCATCTGAAGTAAATAAAAGCAAGATGAAGCATCCTCTGAGACCTTCCTTGTAATCCAATGAATCAAGGCATCTGTGGCAATGATGCAATCTGACTTTTACAGCTTCCCTCAGACATAATTTTTCTCCTTCCAGACTCAAGTCCTCAAGACTCAAGTTTTTTTGCCTATTTTTGGAACAAGTACTTGGGCACCTCTGGCTTACATGATTTTTGAGGGAAAGAAGGCAGTTTGAATGATTACCAAAACCCACACAGAAATCTGGCTCTGGATTTACATTAGCAGGAAGAAAATTGTTGGCTGATTATATTTTTGGGGTTTATACTTCTCAGACAAAACTTCCTCATGACAAATTACAGAACTAGGCAGAACTGCTTCATATTATTCTTTCATCTTAAGGATAACGAGGCATTTCTGTAGTGAGTATAAACTGCTGCACTTCCCCCCAAATCCATGGGATTATACTCCCAGTGGATTTTACAGATTGCCTCATAGCAGTTTATTAAAAAGCAGTGCCTTGAAACACAGACATCCACTCCTGTGTCCTTCCTGCAGTATGTTCAGCAGGTTTGGTAACAAATCCTGCCATTACCTCCAAGAACAGCAGCACCCTAATGATGATGGAACATTCTGTAGCCCACATATTAGTGGAAAAAGCTATTAAAATTCCAGGAAAACAAATATAAATCATGTAATAGCAAATTTGTTTAAGCTGTTCCTTCCATGGCCATTTCTGTATGTATAAATTACCATATGTGGTTATATAAGAACATGGATGAGAGCAAAACCAGAGCGATAAAGCCTCTTATTTATAATCCAGGACAGCAAATCCTCTTTGGTCCAGTACCTGGGATTTCTTTCTTAACATTGCAGTGTACAAACAAGAATAATTTTCATGGTGACATTCAAACACACAGACAAGAGACCATCTGCCATCTGCCATGATATGTCTCTCTTATAACAGTAGATTGTTTTATTATGAGCACACAGTAGTGGAATTTTTAATTGTCCCTGGCCATGGCAGGGGGCTGGAATTAGATGATCTTTAAGGTCCTTCCAACCCAAACCATTTTATGTCTCTAATTAAAGTGACAAACCCAAACTTGAGCCAACAGTCAGCCTATTTATATTTATATACATGAGAAAACACATATTTACATTGTGATAAAACAACTGAAAGTCCTGAATATTAAGAGGCACTTACCTTTGTATCTTTATTTCTCACCACAGTAAAGGATTAAGTGACAGGATATGCAAGCCTTTTATTAGGTCTTTGGAGATCTTTAATAGCTTTGAAAGAAAATGCTCATTGTGCCTATGAAAACATTATCACCACATTGTTACTATTTACAATTAAGGCAGAAGCAAATTTCACAGCAGACAGGGACACCTCACAGCTCCTGTTTTATGAGAGAAAATTGTATCTACTTTTATTTCATGCTTTGAGGAAGAACATCAAACTGGAACTCCCTAGGCAAGGCAGAGCAAACAGACAGAGGAGTTGAGAAAAGGCTACTTACACTGGCAGTTGTTGTGCTGTAATTCCAGATCTTGATCTTGGATATCCCAAAGTCACGTGACCGGGTGGGATTGCGGACAACAAAGTACAGCTGGATGGGTGGATGGAAAGGGCACATCCATGGGCAGCTTTCCTTGGGCAGCTGGAAGCAGTGCAAGCAGAGGGTCACCACCACTGCCCCCCCAGCAAGGTGTTTTAATTAACCCACCCCTCCACAGCACAAAGTGCAGTGCTTAGAAAATTTAATAACATTTACTACGTAAGAGCCAAACCTCGACCCCCTTTCCCAACGGTAAATCCGCCCCTGCCGCCTGTCAGGAAGCCCCAAGAACCTGCCAAGGAGATCAAGGGCAGTGCTGGTGTCCCAGAGAGGCATCTGCACACTCACAGACCACAGCCTGCCCTGCTTTGCAACCGCAGGGTCACAGCAAGCCCAGTTTATTTTAATCAAATTAATCAGCTTTGCCGGCACTGCAGGGGATCACTGAGCACCACGGACACTGCAATCATTCTGCATTTTCCTCGAGTGCTTACACTCCTGGTTTGTTCTCTACAGAAGGGAATCTTACACAACTTAGCTTTATTGCCTGCCTCTGTTTTAATCAGGCTTTGCAGGCAACCAACGTCACTCACGGATCTGTCCCTTGGAGTTGCACAGAACTCTACTTGGCATTTTCAAAGAGATCACAGAAACTCCCAACATCAATTTTACATACAACTGGCAGTCAAGAGACTTAAAAGTACCCAAAAATGCCCAATTCTGGAAATTGTTAAGAACTGCTACCTCTACATGTTCAGAA
Organism: Hafferia zeledoni; assembly: GCA_035583235.1. Classification (NCBI taxonomy): domain Eukaryota; kingdom Metazoa; phylum Chordata; class Aves; order Passeriformes; family Thamnophilidae; genus Hafferia; species Hafferia zeledoni. The sequence continues at coordinate 3,131,366 of JAWWEV010000034.1, read as the reverse complement.
ATGGAGTGAAACTATGTGTGGCAGTTCAGAAAGAAGCAAAGAGGGAAGAGTTTCAGTATCAAAATGTTGAATGACAAATGTTACCACAAAACAGAGATGAAGGGCACAGAGAGAACACACATGCAGGTAACATTTGGGTGATGTGAGATGAGGAGATAAATCAGCTCCCCTTCTGTTCTCAAGGATACACAGTACAAATAAACACACAGTAGGTACAGACAGTATTTTTCCACATCCTTTCACTCTAAAGGGAGTCTTTCAGTTTTTCCTGAAGGCAGAGACCACAAAACTTCCCTCCTGAGTACTTTAGCCATGTGCCTAAGGAAGGTGAGGACAGAGCTCTGCAGCCTGTTCAAAGATATCCTGAACAGATCCACTTCTCCACGTGGTCATCTCTGTATTCTAAACTCCCTGGGTCATGATGTCTCTGCTCCAGAAGCCTCTCAAAAAGCTTTGGGAGACCGATGTGTTTAATGTCAGTTTGGGGCATAAACAGCCATAAGAGTGCCAGACAGGTTTAATCCTTTCTGCTGAAAAGAAGACACCTCTTAACATCAAAGAAATGAAAGATAGCCCTCAAACCAGTGTGAACCCAACTCCAGGTTCAACTTCAAAGCTGGATAATGTTTTTGAAGTCATACTATTGAACAAGAATGGTTAAAAAATCATTTCCCAACAGCAGACAACATCTGACGAGCAATCCACCTGCACACCTCTCAAGGCAGGACCTGATGCCCCAGGAATCAGTAGGTTCTGGTGTGTACTGAGAGTCAGAGGTGCCTTCACAGGAGGGTACCTGATTCAGCACCAAAGTGGACTCTGGAAAGAACTGTCCATGCTTCTCACTGGTTTCTCTGCAAAGCTGTACACAATCTTCCAAACAACAGAAGGGCCATCAGACCCAGGACAAGTCTTGAGTGAGAGGCACAGAGATCGGTGGAAGTAACAGCTTAGGACTGAGGTTGTACAAACTAACAGGTGTTACTGTCCCCATCAACATGTCCAAGATCTGACACCAGAAACTGAGGGCACCTTGAGGAATCCATGCCAAAACTCCTAAGACTGTGGAGGAGTCCCATGTTTCATCCCAAAGAGCGATGGTGATGTCTTTGCCTTCACATGATGGCCTTTGCAACTAGAGCTGAAAGATCTGGCCCCAAAATTCTTTGAACCATCAGGGTGAACCTGATATGTTAAGGAGTAGGAATTATATTTGAACTGGATCAAGGGAAAAAGGGAGAGTGGAAACCTCTTAGATTTATGGAAGGCTGACCCAACACTGCTTTGTGTGGGCACTGAAGGTGCAGCTGATGGAGAGTAAAGGAAGGTTCAGGTACTGTGAAGAGCAATGATGTGGGTCTAAGGGTTCACCATTGTGAAGAAATATCTTTGTTAGGTATTTCTCCAATTACAGTTACTGTGCTTGTTATTCTGAGGGTTAAAAGACCTCTATATGTGTGGAAGAATCAAAAAGGTTTATGGAAAACATTTGCAATAAAATATGTAGTCTATGTCTTATTAAGCCTTACAACAAAATCATAGAATGGTTTGGATTGGGAGGGACCTTAAAGCCCATCCAGTCCCATCCCCTGCCTTGGGCAGGGACACTTCCCACTATCCCAGGGTGCTCCAAGCCCTGTCCAGCCTGGCCTTGGACACTTCCAGGGACGGGGCAGCCACAGCTTCTCTGGGCACCCTGTGCCAGGGCCTGTCCACCCTCACTCTATTTCTTCCTCATATCTAATCAAAATCTAGTTAGTTGAGAGCACCTGGTGTTCTGCCAGGCATTTTTTTCTTGTACAGTATATCACAAAGTACAAGGAAGGAGGCAATTTAAGTGCTCTTCTCAAAAGTCTGCAAGGGCAATAAATAAACTAAAATCCCCAATCTTCAAAAGGAAGATCTATTGTCTATTCTCAAAGACAAATGTACACCTAAATGATCAATGATGGAAGGGTTTTAATCATGGTAAAATGAGTTTTTCACATGTTTTCATTCTGCTGAAAATATTAGTTGCTTGGTGATTGATTAATTTATTGGTTTTTCTAATGCACCCAAAAGCTTTCTTGCAATGTACACAAACTGGAAATGCTGCTCTGACTTCTGAAGGAATCTCAGGTATCACATGCCTAAATTCTAGGACTGTATTCCCTGTGCAGATTCCATCTTGAATGCAATACCTTTCCAGCTTCAAGAGAGATCCCAGTGCGACAAATCAAAGGAATATATTAGTCAATGAAACTTAAAACCTCATTACTGAAGAATAGGAGGATATAAGAATAATAGGATATATGAATATATGAGTAATGCTGAGAATAACATGTTTCTAATGGCTTAATTAATGTATTACTACATAATTTATAATTATCTGGAGAGTCTGAGAGTCGCTACTATTACTACTGAGTGTCATCTGCCAGAAACACACCTATCAAGGGGAATGCAAATACTTTTGTATACACCAAAGTATAGTGTTCAGGAGACAGTAAGAAAGATGTTTTAAGTAAAAATATTTGTCTGGAAATAATACTCCACACTGAGTTTCAACTCAGTTTCAAAATACTGCATGTTTTCCCTCTTCCTACTCTCATACTCAGTTCATATTAAACATCTGAAAGAAATCAGCAGTGAAACTCCTGTACCTTGAGACGACAAGAATTATTTCAGTTTATCAGCAGACATACTGTAAAAAGGTGAAATTCACTGTTCTGAAAGTTTTGTGATCTCATTCTACAGCACAATACTTAAAAACCTGAATGTGTTCTTTTACCCAAGACAATGCCACAGAGTTAATGTATAAGGAGACAGAGTTAAAGCTTCCTCCATGCAATTGTTTAGTTAAGCAAGTCAGGCAAATTAATCAAAATCTGCTCTAAAGCAAAGCTACAACTGAATACCTACATTTGGGACAGGAAAGCTGGATTTGTTAATAATAAGCAATATTTGAAGTTTTTAAAATTATCATATGTTGTTATGCAGTCGAGTTCAAAATGCAATCATGTTTCTGAACAAAAACCCTTGTATTATGGAAATATTATAATGAGAGATTTTAATATCCAGTCTTACATTTAAGTTCTTTTTGACCAAGCAGCACAAATCCCCTGGGTTGTCAGCATTTCGAATGTCCACATCGTGAGGAGACACAAATATCTTCTCGTTGTGCAAATCAAAGAACTCCACCTGGCTCAGGCCCACGTTTGCTGGATCTCCCCAGTTGGAAAGCAGTTCCATGGTCACGTAAATGGCATCCTGCACTTCCACACTGCCTGTCATCTGCACCCAAATGAAATGGGATAAAAACATGAAGTGGTACAACAATAAAGTGTGGAACAAAACTAACACTGACTGCAATACTGATGGGTCAGAAGCACAAGGACTGCAGGTCAAGGCCATCTGGATGGCATTCAGTCCTTCTGGGTTCCACCAATTCTGCCACACTCCAACCCTCTTAAAAAGCCCAAAGAGAAAACAACTCCATGTTCCTTGTCTGATTCCTCTGTCACTCTGATGAAGAGATAAATTCTCTTTTCTCACCCTGCCATTAGCTGTTGTGGGGCAGAATTGGTGGAATACAGATAATTCCCTGTGCTTTTATTTCAATAATCCTGGGAAGCACCAATTATGGTGCATTTACACACAAACCTTCTCTCTCAGTGTGAAATCCACTTCAGCTTTGTCACTAGCCAGGGATCTGTCATTATCACAGGCAGAACTGCTCTCACACTCCAGAAAGACTTTCAGAAGTTTCTTCTTTTGTCTGAAACAACATATTCTTTTATGTGCTATTCCTGAATTTTTAAGCAATAGTTTAGCTGTCATGAAGAGATGATAAGATAAACCCACAGACCCCACAGAAAAATCTGAGTACCCCCATGCTGAATAACAACTGTTACAGCATCCCATCTTAGAAGCACACAATTGGGTTCAGAAACTGAGCCCCAGGTCACAGCTGGCTCTGAGAAAGCAATGCAGAGGTTATATAAAGACAAGAAAAGAAGATGTTGGCAGACCCCTGCTCTGCAGAGACTGGCCCAAGGCTGGATTCCCTGATTTGCTGCTACTTGTATGGTGTCTGAGGTATTTGAAGATTACCAGGTGTAAAGGCATTCAGAAAAATCTCTCTTCAAAGAAGGAAGGTAGCCCAAAGCAAATCTGTAATACCTGCTTCCAAAAGGACAAATTCTCTCAACAGGCCTTGCCTGGCTCTTGTCTGGAAGTTCAGTCATTGAGGAAACAAGAGATGAAACAGAAGATTTCTCCTAGGTAAGAAAAAGATGAACATGTTTCATTCAGATTGTTCTCCACATACCAGTGAGTACTAGTCTGCATCTCTGGAATAAATAAGAGTTTGGGCCCAGCTCATCTGTAATTCTGTACTGAGTTAAAGCACATTTAGCAGAATTGGTCTTAATTTGCAATGAAAGAGCTGAGCTTGGAGTTTGCTCCTCTACATGGAAGAAAAGTAACATAAAAGCATATTCTGAGAACTTTTAGATGTGTGTGCGTGTGTGTGTGTGTGTGTGTGTGTGTGTGTGTGTGTGTGTGTGTGTGTGTGTTAAAATCTCACTGTATACATTTGTTATGACTCAGGGTTGGCCAAAGCTTTGGCACAGGTCTACTAGACTTTCTCCTTTTCCAAAAATGGATAATAAAGACTTTTAAATCCCCAAACCCCTCAGTTTTACTAGAATAAAAGAAAAATATTTCTTTTTTTAAATACAGACCTATCAGTAGTGACTATCTAAGAGAAAAACAGAAGAGAAGTGCTGCAGTTCCTACAATGCTATAGGCTCTTTCTCTGCCTGTACTCCACATTTTTGCTGATTTTTGTTGATTTCCTTGTTTATGAGTTTTAAATTGTTTTTAAACACGGTTGTTGGAGATAAGAGATGTACACACAGAGAACCCAGACCAGCTCCTACTCAGGAAGATCTAGCAGTGTCCATGGCACTGTACTAACAGGGAACAGTGCCCATATCAATGACTCCAGCAGGAATGTAGCATTTATTGGTATGGAAATCACACATTATCTTGTTTAAGAAGCTTCCAGGATGAAAATGGCTCAACTGGGCCTGCAGCTGTGCACTTGACTGTATAGACATATCATATGGCTGGTCTATCAGTTACTCAGTGATCCCTGTAATCAAGAGAGAGCTGTGGGATGCCATCCTGAGGAGGCAGATTAAAGAAAACAGCCCTCTGGAAGAATAATACAAATTCAATTACATTTAAGAGGCATCACCATCCATTCATACACAATGTATGAGAGATTGTAATTGATGGGGGGGTTTGCTACTTGATCCAACAGCTCTCTCCTGTATTTGCCATACCTTCTGAGGGCCTGTGGAAAGTGTTTGCCTTTGCAGATCCCTCTGCAGGGCCTCATTCTCCATTTGCATTGCCTGAACCACAGCTGACACCGAGGGAGCAGGATCCTGCTCACTCACGTTCCTCCGAGCTGCTGAAAGCAACCTCTCCGGTCGACTGAAGGGCCCTGCCAGCAACAGAGGGCAGAAATAGTGATTGGTGTGGACATACAGGTATGGAACTTCACAGCAGCACACATTTGAAACATCTGACTCAGCCACTGCCACAGGGCTTTGCTGGCAGTCTGTAACCATCCCACGCCAGGGGGAATTCCTCCAATTTGGCTCCATATTAAGAGTCACATCTAATTCAGACAACAGTTAAAACAGCACCATAAGAAGAGGAAAACTGATAAATGAGAAACATAAATTTTATGCTTTTAGATTGCTTCAGTCTGGTATTCAGTGGAAAAGCCTTGTAATAGTCCATTGAAAGAGAAGTACATGTAATTGAAGCACAGGGTTGTTCAGCTATTTTGGAGGAACCCCCAGAGTCTTCTGGCAAAACAAAGGGAGACGGGAGTTGCTATTTGCAAGGCAAAATAAATGACCTTGTCACTTAAGTCGTCATCACAATGCCCATACACATCCCAGTCTTCCCAAACTTCACGGAGAAATAGAAACATCACAGCCTATAAACAGATTTAGAAGAAAGGAAAACAAATTTAACAACAGATGATCTGAGATTGGACTAAAAGAGAAGCACAGTGGTTAATATTCAAAGAGAGGCACAGTGGTTATAGCTGAGGACTTCAAAAGCCAAGGGAAGAAAAGAGACTGAAGTTGTAGAGAGATTTAGATTGAGTGGCTGATATGCCACACTGCTGCAGGGAGGGTCACTAACAGGAGGGAACAGTGCAGTGGATGCAAGGAACATAAAATCTACCTTGAAAAGACAAGACATTTAAACTGAGCTGAGATTTGCATGCATTCACCCTCCTTACACACATGAAAACTTTGTACAAGCATCATCCATCTCTGCAAAAACAGGGACAGGATAAAGTCCTCTTGATATTTCTGTGCTATATCATCCCTCTGAAATGAAACTATTTGAAGGCTTTAGCGTGGTAGTTGGACAGAAAGAGTTCCAAAAAGCACTATAATAACCTGAGGAGGTGCTGCACACATCTTTGGGAAGCAGTCAAAGCAAGCATCTGCTCAGACAGATGGTGAGTGAGGGTCTCAGAAGCTCCGTCAGAAGGGATTTATTCTGATGCCAAAAAGAATTAGCTTCTTTTCCTCCATTTGGTTTTCTGCCAATTAAGAAACTAATATTTGGACTTCTCAAAACCATTAGGTTTATTGCTTTCTTGGGACTCAAGTGGATTTTGCTCTTCTGAAAAGAGCATCTGAATCACAGAGTATGGCATGTCTGAAAACTTCCTCTCAGACCTTTCAACACTCAAGTTCATCAGGCTTGTTAAGAACTGCACTGAAAGACAACTGCAGTCCTGATTTCAGCCCTAGTTTGGGGTTTAGTGTCTTTTGTTGGTTTTTTTTCCCAGATAAAGACCACACCTTAGCACAGATTTTTAGAATAAGTAGCAGTACCTGCAAAAGGTTGTTCTCCAGGAAAAGCATTTCCCAGTATGATCCTACATATAGGCTTATCTACCCAGCACTGGAGACTGATCTCCAGTGTTCAAGGTGCAATTCAAGTACAGTCCCAGCAGCAACAGAGCTGTTTTGTTGTGCTGTGGAAAACTAAGCCTTTATTGCTGTGGAAAATCATGCATTTTGTATTGCTACAAATGCATCATGTTAAGACCCTCCACCAAAGCATCAATTACTGATTTTGAGAAGACACTTCTGTTAACACCACAGGGATAAAGATCTCTGTGAGGAAATCAGGAAACACAGAGACAGTACAAGGATTGAAAGGGAGAGGAAAAAGTCTTATGCTGTTGAAGCAAAAAGATAAGCAAGATAGTCAAGATGTATCAGAAAAGTAAAGTATATAGGGTCCTTCTCACAATTTTACTTAAGTGAAAACACTCAAGGTGTTAAAAACAACACAAAAAAAGGGCAAAAAAATAGAACAAAAAGAAAAAAGCTGGAGGGATAGCTAAAAAAAATCATATGACAGGTATGTGCTGAAATTACACCTGAGCCAGAGGGGAAAAAAGCCTGAAAACTCTCCTTAATGACATCATATATTCTCATTTCTTACTAGAACAAAGTCCTTCATGTCTTCCCTGGTGCAGAAACTCAGCAGAGAGGGGCCGAGTGCCCTTCCTGGTTGCTGTGCCTGGCCTGGCAGGAACAAACACCTCAGCACTGTCCTTCCTTTGGGCAGAGAGAACTCGCACTGGCTTTGCTCCTGCAACACAAAAATGAGACAGAAATAATCAGCTTTGAAGTTCCTAAGGAGCAGGAAAAGTTATTGCAGCCTATCTGCTAAGGTTTGCTCTAATTATGTTGGCATAATTGCTGTGATAACCTCCCTCCCCTTCACTGATATTGTGCTGTTGATACAGGAGCACCTGTGTATGTATGGCTTGCATTTGGTGAAACAAAACAAAAATATTATTATAATGTGCCAATATATCTCATCTCTACCAGGTATTTACCTGCATTACTGTCAAGAAAATCCAAAATGAAAAAGAACTCCTTAGTCACTTGTTAACACAACTATATTGAAATAAATTCTTAAAATACAGAATGAAGTGTTGTCTTATTTAGAAGTTACAAAGAGGGAGAGGGTTGCCTGGTGTAGTTCATATGAGTACTTCCCTTTTTCATTTGAAAATTATTAATGCCTCCACTGTTTACTTTGAAACTTCTCTAGACAAAAAAATCATGTACTTTCCCAAAGATCTTGTTCTCACTGCAGCTCCATCCTTTGTTCCCATCTCTTCTGCCCCTCTCCCCATTCACACTCCACTCACATCTATCACCATGAGAGGAACACTCCTTTACTCAATTTATTCAAATTCCTCTTAATTTATGCAATTAACTACAAATATGGAAAAGAAACAATAAACAAAACCAACAACCAAAACCAATTACTGAGCCTGAGATGAGTGGGAGGGAATTTTGAGAAATACTGAATGCAGGTCCAGGTCTGGTTTTTGCCTGAACTCTCCACCTTTGACAAGCTGAACATCTTTGAGATCCAGTGATCAGTTGTGTGTTTGGACACTGAGGTCTCCAAAGGACACCAAAAGAAGGGGCTCATACCATTCATCAGGGATAAATAGGACACATTATGATAAGTCTCCAGCACTCAGGATGTGAAATAAAGTTGAGACTGGGAGTTTGGCTGCCTAGATTACTGCAAAAACAGTTTAAAAAATGTATTAAAAACATAATAATTTCTTGAGAAATCTGACAGACAATCTGAGACAATATTTGTTCAAGTGTCTAGCCCTGCTGATGCAGTGCATTAACTAGGACTATATCCTTGTCTTTGAAAGAAAATTCTTAATATAGTAGCAAGAATATGCAAATTTTCCAAATCAGCAGATTAAAATGAGAGTGTGGAGTAATCCCTAATGATTAACCAGCAGCCATTCCTTTAAAAGCAATGCTCTCAAGGAATCATTCTTGCAGAGCACACAGAGACTCACTGCTCTGATCCTGTTTGCACTCCAGCACAGTCAGGGCACCACAATCAAGGCCAGAGCATCTCCCAGCATCCTGATGTTCAGGAGTTTCCTTCTGCAGTGACCTACTGCCAGGGAACTGAAGGGCTTCAAAGCTTGGCATGTCTTCCTCAGTGGAAGATGGCTCTGAAAACACATCCTCTTCAACAGAGTCATAATCATCACTGAGAGAGTCTTCTTCCATCTTTTCCTCTTCTACACTGTGCTGCAAGCTGCTCCTCAGTTCCTGGTATCACACAAACAGATCTGTCAGAAAAGCTCAAACATTTATTTTAAAATAAACTAGTATGACTGCCTCTTCCTCCCCAGGAGAAGGAAAAACCTTCTCATGAACTCAGAGCCACCATGCAGCCAAGAATATTCACATTCCTGTCATGTCTCCACTCCTTTGACAAGGGCTTGTAAAGAAAACTCATCCTACAACTCCTTTGTCCCTTCTCCCCAGTATCCTTGCAGGAACATTCTGTAGGCCAGGAAGGTTTTGTGGGCAAACCTAATTTTTAGGAATAAGTTACAAACAGCAGGTAAGTAATGGAGAGGGCAAGGGCACATATTTGTCCAGTTTCACACAGTTGTGGGTTTCTATTTGAAGACAAGCTGCAATCCAGAATTTCCAAATGCCTTCACAAGACTGTCAATACCATATAATATCAACTTTATAAGCACTTGGATAGATGATAATAGACTTATCTTTACACATCTGTACTTCAAAAACCAGCAGAGAAGAGCTGTGGTCTAATGGGTTAAGCTTCCACTTTGTACAGATTCTTTGAAGTGGACACATTGTAACAGGATTTTATGCAAAAATTAATCTGTTTTGAAATTTACTGTGGAAAAAACTGCCCTGCTTCTCTCATTATATGCCACAAACAGCACAGATGATGTTGGAGAGCTGTGTGGTTTTATGAAGGCAAAAGGAAAAAACCTTGCATCTCTTAAATGCTTTTTTCCCCTTATTTTGTTGGTATTAGAGTTTTGAGGTAAATATAGGTGAGCAAACTGTAGAAAATGAAAAACCTGAAGCCAACCCAGATACAAATGAACTGTGACAGTGTATGTTCAGTTTGCAATGAAAGCTTCAAACTGCTACAGATTACACTTGTTAGGAAATCCATGTTGACAGAAACATATTACAAAGAGCAGGCAAAGTGAGGTTCAAAAGAGGGTTTATAAACAATCTGAGCCTTGATATGGAGCATGTCTTTATGACAGTCAAGACTAATATTTCCAGGTGTTTGACAGGAAATTGTACAGGATTTCTTTTAGTTTGAAACCTCATGCATCTGCATTGTAACAAATTCAAGAAAAGACATTATAGCTGCAGGAAAATCAAAAAGTATTTCCATCTGGAATAAAAAGAAAAGCGGGGGTTTGGTTTAAAATTATGAAAGATTAGAAATATCTATCACTGTTAACAAGTTACCAGTTTGTAGAGCAAAAAAAAAAAAAATCATAAACTCAAGAGCAATACAGGAAAGAGAAACAGGTGCAAGCTAGAAAGATAGGCTTGGGAATTTTGTCTGATGTCAGTGGTAAGATCTGCAGACAGTTTCATAGATGGATGCTATTCCACTACCCAGAAAAGCTTTATTTATGTCATTAATTGGTTAAGCAGAAAAATATCCATGACTCTTTTTTCATTTATTCATTTTTTTTAAGGGCAGGGCATTAATGAAGTGTGCTAGAACAAACTGCAATTAGTAATCAAATAGAAGGCTGCACAGTCCATACAAAAACAACCCTTGACGGAAAGCAACTGTACTGATTAGAATGCTTTTAAAATTCAGTCTGATTTTTGTTAGGTAAAACAATGACATGCAACGATCTTAGCAAGATTATTGAAAAACTAACTTAAATCCAGAAAAAGTTGTTTCAGCTTTCTCTAACTTGACAGCCAAGAGTGACATTCCTCTGGACAGCCATTAAGTGAAAGAGGCTCCTTGCAGGGATTCAGTCCAACAGGGATGATGTTCTACCTCCTTAAAACAGGACAATGTTTTGCAGTGTTGCTGACTGAGACTAGATTTTCAAAGAAGCTTTACTTTTCATTTTTTCCTTCTTTATGTCACATCTCAACAATGCAAAATCCCCTAATGAAGAAACCACTGTACTCTGGGTTTCTATGCACTGACCCTGGGCCCTTTCACCTTTCCAATGACACTGCCATGAACAGAAGGCAACTGCCAATTATACCTGGGAGTAAGAGAGAGGATCATCATTCCCATTTGTCTCCACACTGAAGCTTTCATAAGGTTCAAAATCCTCAGAGTACTCCACAGATGGTTTGATGTAGAGTTTATCCCCTCTCTCTGTTTTAATCGCCACAGTTTTCTGTCAAGAGAAGCATTCAAAGGAAATTAGATGTCTCTTGTGCAATAACAATCATCACATTTTACATAACAATGTCTAGACCAAGCATCACTTTTCCCCTCTGTTCCAAGGAAGGTTTCTGTCCTCCCTGAGCTCAGCTTTGGGCCTCTGAATTGTGGTTTAAGCACCCTGGCCAAACTGCCCACCTGCTGCTGGGTCACGCCCTGCACACATCACATGTTGGGCCCCAAAGGGAGTGCCCAACAGGGTTCACCCTCACCAGGGAAGTGAAACAACTTCAACTCTGGTGCAGACATTCCACAGGGGGAAGTCTCCCAAGTGAATGATGGCAAGAGGAGAGTCTCATTAAAGGTAACATGAAGCCTGCACAGTGATATTCAACCTCATTATCTCTTGTTCAGACACTCCTCTACCACTGTGGGAGTGCCAGGGACAGAGATATCCCTGAGGGAGCATCTTAAGGCAACGTGGCTTCTGACAGAGCAAGTTCAGTAACTCCATCCTCCCCCCTCAGAGCACACCTTAGCACAGCCCAGGTTTGAATTTTGAACAGGAATTGCTGGGTCCTTTAGCTATCCAAAAAACCCACTGGGAAAATAAACTGCTGAATAGCACAACCTCCTCTGTGGGTGCACATCTCCTTAGCTAAATAACTCCAGTTATTCATTAGGATAACTGCTACCTCCCGATCCAGCTGGATAAAAGACTTAAGGTATCATCCTAAACTAGTCCCAAGTAGTAGCCTGTTTTTAGTATAGCTGTCTATGTTTGATTAACTTTCCAATCCAGAGGAGGTGCCTCCTTCTTCATTGGAATGACACAGGCTATGACTGGCTACACATTTGGCAAATCCAGCAAACCAGTCCTGACAGGCCTGTATGTAAGCAGTGACCTACTGGGAGAAAGAGCAGCTGAAAAAATTAATTAAACTGAACTTTGAAGCAGTAAGGGTGGTAAATAAAGTAATGCAGCCCAAAAGCTTGAATGTGCAATATTTGCTGAAAGAAGAGTAGACCTGCATGGCATGAGCACTTGATCTGCAGTGACACAGACCCTGATGCCCAGTCACTCAAGCACAGGCTGGATATCCAACCAGGCCAATTGCTAATCAAGCAGGTAATTATTTGGGTGACATGTCTCAGTTGTTCAGAATTCCCTCTTGCTCTGTTAATTAAGTCACACTCCTTGACAGGTTAACTCAGATCCTTCTTGAAGCCAAAAGAAAAAAAGACCATCAAAGCTTGTCCAGTGAACCAACAACTGTGTATCTAATGGCTCCAAATTTCATATAGATATTTTTATTATCTCTATGCATTTTCCTCTCTTATGATCCACAAGAATTTGTCACAAATTACATCTCAAGCCATGCAAATTACACCTCTGTGTCCCTCACTCCTGTTGCAGGGTGGAGAACAGCAGTGATAGGCAGGGATGTCTCTCCAAAATGAGTTTCTCCATCTTTTGCACTAAATAAATTCTCTAGGCTGCCATCAGAGATGTCCAGTGACAGCTGTTCTGCTGGAGGACACATTGAGCCAATCATGTCCAGGCTACAGAATTTTCTATTACAGATGTCACTGAAACCAGACCCTTTCAATGAGATTTGCCTTTTTAGGTTTCAAAGTAGGCACAAAACTGGCCACAGAACCATTTCATGTTGTCACTCAGCACCTACACCAAGCCAAGACTCAGGTTCTGCGTGAGAGTCCCAACTATCTACTAGTTGCAACCAATTTTCCCTGGAAGTGTTTATGACCTCAGGATTAGTTCAAACCCCCATTCCTTCCAACTGCTTCTCACCTGAAGCCAATTCCTGCGCTGGATCTTGCTTGGTGCAGTCTGTGTGCTGCCCTCTGGCAACTCCCTCTCCTCTAGCTGGGCTGCTTTTTCAGAACACAGACACAAGAATTAGAGAATAGAAACCAGAAATACAGTATGTGACAATGTACACCTCACTTCACATTTTGGGTTGGGGTTTATGGTGAGTTTTTTCCCAGATGAGGACAGAAGAGTAAATGTTCGACATGTGAATGGTATCAACAACAGAGAAGCCATTCCAATTCAGATCCTGGCCAGTTGTGTATTGGTAGTAGGAGTTTGGAACCTCTTAAGGGACAATCATCATCCTGTGTATTCAAGAGAATAAACTCTTTAAAGACACATTAGCTTAACAGCAGGTGAAGCACCACTTTCTCTGACATGAAAGTCTAGAGGTATGTTCTAGAACCAGGGTACAGACCACTCCAACCCCCAGATGGGTAGGCAATAAGCTGTCTCAGGAAGCCAACTGAGCCCTACCAAAGGCAAGCTCTGACAGACAGAGTTCTGGTGAACAACAGGTGATATGCTGATTTTACAAAGGAACTGTGTGTATTTACTCTCAGATTAAGGAAACATGAGGTATTGGCAGATTTAAGAGAATCTACCAGGTATTTAACATACTGTGCAGAGAAAGATTCTTCATGTAAAAGCCATAAATGAAGGACAAACAACCATTATCCTTCATTTCTAAGGTAAGGAAGAGTTGGTTGTGGGACTTCTGAAAAAAATCTCAGTATGGTCAAGGAGAACTAAGGGTTCCTGTGCTGGACATGCCCCCAACTTAGAGTGGAGCAATGGATTTTTGAGAAGATGCTTTGACTGAGACAGAGACAAACAACTTGCAGGTCACATCAGCACCCTCAATGGAAGGGCATCACCAACACTCTCAGTAGCATCCTAAATAAAGGCATCTCATTTCCTATGGCCAAGACAGATTTACAGCTTCCATTTCTTCTCAGTGGAGAAAAACAGCTGATGCAAACCCTTTTCTCTTTAAGCCATAATTTAATGGTCACCCTAAGCCAGCAGAAACTGGCACTACCAACAAAAGAACCAATTGTCCTACAAAGGTCATAGAATCACAGAAAGATTTAGTTTGGAAGGAACCTGTGGGGTCACCTAGTCCAGCTTTCCATTCAAAGCAGGGCTTACTTCAGAATTAGACCACGTTGCTCATTACAGCTCTCAATACCACCTTTGCTTTCTGGGGTTGGACAACCCTACGTGCAGCTGGGCAGGGAATTGTGGGCAAGTTTTAACTGTGGGAAAACATAACAGATTACTTTTGATTAGAGCCACTGTGCACTCTGGTTTACCATGAGGTTGCACAAGTGCTGGTACAGATAGACAGGAGGGAACAGGAGCAGGGTAGGACCATTCTTGGGGGAGCAGTGTATGCTTATGTCAGTTTGGAGGGATCATACCATCACAGGATGGTGTTCTACGGCTTCAGCACCAAGTGTCTGTCTCAAAGGCCCACAATACAACCAAGCACAGAGGGGAGAAGGAATGGACTGCTCCAAGGAAGAAAAACAGCCCTTCCAACCAGAGCTCCTGCTACTCCATCAGGCTGTTCCTCACTACCTTTAGAAATACTGTGCAGTCATTAATTAGCATTGGTGCTGATTGCTTCAGGGCTTTGCTAGTACTGACGGTGAACTGTCCTGAGGTTACTATGCTAGAAGGGTGGTCAGACTCAGCCATTGCTTTGGGACAGAATTGGAAGCACCTTTCACTCCCCAAGCAATCCATCTGTTCCAAGAAACTGCCCAGAAGACACTCAGGTATCCTACAAATGTAAGTAGGAAACAGGAACAGAGTAGTAGGACTTGTGCTACCACTGCTGAGTATTTGGTTCTCACAATTCTTTGAGTATTTAGAAAAACTGTTTACAAGATAATGTAGTGACAGGACATGGGGGAATGGCTCCAAATTGAAAGAGTAGGTTTAAGTGTGATGTTAGAAAAAAATTACTGTGAAGGTGCTGAGGTCCTGGCACAGATTGCCCAGAGAAGCTGTGGCTGCCCCATCCCTGGAAGTGTCCAAGGCCAGGTTGGACAGGGCTTGGAGCAGCCTGGGCTGGTGGGAGGTGTCCCTGCCCATGGGAGGGGTGGAAATGGATAAGCTCTAAGGTCCCTTCCAACCCAAACCATTCTAGAGTTCCATGGTTCTACTCAGTGATGGATTCATGTGACCAGGTCTCTCTAAACCAGAAAAAACAGTAATTCAAACCCCAGGCAGAGGCTGATGCAGCTGAGCAAGTCATCTGTGCCACAAACACTAGTTTAGAACAAAAACATCCTTCTCATGGGTGGGATGGGGTCTGAATACCAACCACTACCTGATTTGGCACACAGAATAGATCCATTGGTGTCATTCCCCTGGAGACTTGAGCTGACAATGCCCATTCTCATAGCCAAGAACTCAGCAGCACATCATCAAAATATCAGTCATGTTCAAAGGAGACCCCATGGTACCCTTAAGCCACATTTTTGTGACCACCCAGACATTCACTGGCAGAACAAACATAGTTATGAGACTATGCCTGGGTTATACACCCAGAGAAATGACAGTACACCTGTGGCTCAGCTTCACTACAAGCCCATCATTTACCAATCCTAAGCATAAAAAGTTTATCAATCATTATTATCATTAATTACTCCTAGGGAACACAGACAAAGAAAATAGTCCTGGCAAGGAGATTTATGTTGACACTTTCAGGAACCAGAAAGAGGGATTTGTGCCTTTTCTGGATTATTAAGTATCACACATTCCTAATTTCTCAGTGAGGATTAATCCTATAGATAGATGCTTTAGAAGTAATGGATGATGCAATAACTCTCAAGGGAGGGAGACAGGGAAGAAAACTCAGTGCTGTATCTCAGCTAGGAATCATTTCTGTAAGTAAAATCATATTCAATCATTGAGAAGAAATGCCTAGAAATGCAAGAGAGCATAAAATTGTTATGGTAGAACCCTCAGGCAAAAAGCTTCTACAGATCACCAATAATTCCCCCTCTGGACTCAAGTGGCAAAATCAAATGGAAGAGGAAAAATTACAGGATGATGATTCAATTGATATCTTTCACTGCAGCTTCACGTGTTTAAAAGATCAACACTGGACAGTAAGAAACAGCAAAACACTGAGTCATCTTCTGCAGAGATAATGCTACAGTCTCCAAGTTGATGGAGTTGAGGAAAGGAACAGAGACTGGAACTGAAGTCTTTAAAGGTCCCCAAGACAAGTATTCTACCATAACTGAATCAAATGGCATCAAGTGACCATAAAAATAATGCACTTTGGTTAAGCTGAGAGATAACAGCCACATAGCAGAACTTGGAGAGGAAATTCCTCTTGACAGAGTTCAATTACAGCTGCTGCCACAATGTCCCTGCACAATTTCTGGATCAAAAAGGCAAAGACATTATTTTACATCCTCAAAGTGTATCATCCCAGGGTGACAAGGCACAAAATTTCCCTCATTTTCCAATATCCAATAACATGAAACTTTTTGCATCATTACACACAAGGTTTCACAGCTAAGCTGAACACACTTAAACCTGAAAACAAGCAGAATGTACCCAGTGTGGCAGGAAAACAAATCAAAAAAGAGAGTCATGGTGAGAACAGTTACTGAAAGAAAACTTAGTTTCCAGTATTTTTGAGATTAATAAACCTTCAATCATAATAATTTATCATATTAAGTAACTTTTTTAACTCTTTGTCTTCAATTTTTGGTGAAAATTAAGTAGACCATCTACACAGCAACAGATTAAAGACAGGTTGTAGCAAAGTAAACACAACTGACTAAGGCTGGTAAACTGCTTTACACAAGGATTTAGTAAAATCAACTTCCTTTTCATTATGCTAAATAGATTAGAAGGCCAGTAAGCTCATACTTTATACCTTCATGCATGCAAAATTATTCCTGTCACTACATTGTTCTCAGTAACAGACAGACTTAAATTAGAAACAAAATACCCATTTTTAGATAAAGCCAACTAATCACTGGGAGAAAATGGTAGACTTTCTTTACTTCAAATATTTAAATAAAGATTAGCTGTCTTTTTAAGACAACTATTATAGCTTAAATATCATTTATTAGCTTAATGCAGCTATTACTGGATATAATTTGATCACAGTCTGTGTCATCAAATGTCATTTGTCCTCAGGACACCAGACTCAGATAACATTGAAGCCCACCAGATTTTAAATCCTATTAATGGTGTTATGCATCAGACAAAGATGTACCATTCTTTTCCACTGACAATTCATATACATTTCTAATCTTCTAGTTTTAGTTAGAGCTGTTTAACAAACAAAGAGGTGGGGAATTTAAACCTTGGAATAAGTCAGGGATCCACAGAAAAACTGGCTGGGTGTTGCAGAGACAGTTCCATACACACAACCAGCTTAAGCAATTGGAGGAAAGAGTCCCATGGAATTTCATTCCAAGTTCCAGTGGTGCTGTCTCTTTATCACAGCCTGGCCAGTGACCTCATCAAGTGAATCAGAGCTCCAGTGAGTGGACTCCTCCAAGAGTTCCATCTGCAATCTCTGCCAGGCTCCCATGGAACTCACCACTTGTCCTGGTGGGCTTTGTCTCGTTCCTGAGGCAGCAGTGGGAGCTGATTTTGCGGCGGTGATTCCTCAGCTCAGAATTAGCTCCATTCACATACAGAGAAAAGCCTTGTTCCAGCTGCTCCAGTTTGATCTGCACAGGATCCTTCCTTTTCAACCGTTCCAGTAACCTGGGGCAGAAAGGACAACAATTCATCCTCACACAGGGCATGTGTAGATGGTCAGGTCAGCAATGAACACAGCAAACCAAGTCACAAAGCTGGAAAAGATGCTCACAGTTCAAACAGCACTTTCAAAATACAACTTCCAGGATCTGGTTCCTGTTCTGGAGTGCTTGTAGGAGTACCCACACACTGTACAGCTGAAGTTTGACCAACCCTCTCCCTTCTGACATTTTTCCCATGTTGTCTCTCATTTCACATTATTTTTCCAGTTGGTATTGAGCATATTTAACCTTTCTTCCTAAGAATTTTGCAGTTTTACTTAGAATTTCCAAAAAGCTTAAAAAATGGTTGAAGTCTTTTCAAGAAAAAAAAAGAAGAGAAAAATACTATTTGTGTTTTCAAACTTCAGGTAAAAAGCCCCCAGATGGTAGTGCAGGTAGAGATACCAGAAAATTGAAGACTGGGTAAAATAAAATTCAGAATTAGAGCTCTGAGCCTAAGGATGCAAGTTGTTTCAATTACTAAATGGGTTGTTTTTCTTCTTTTCTGATACAGCTTTAGGGTACTATATACAAAAGAAACTCATGGTCACAAAAATTGGCAGGTATTTTAACATAATTGTGGCTTCCTAGGGTGTTTTTGTCTTTTCACTGAACCAGTTTGTCATAGAATTTGAGTAAAAATCTTATGGATTCTGGTAAAGGAGGGAATCCAGCAAGAAAGCTTTGCAGGTACTTCTGAATTCACTATGAAGTTCATCTGTCCAGGGCACAATGACAGGAACACACGAACAAAGAGTAAAAGAAATGTTTGAAATTTGTCTGAAAAACACTGAAGTTTGCAAAAGTGACCTGGATGTCCTTATCTCCCATTTTTCTGTGTTTCAGACAACATGAAAACCTTGCCTCATCATTACATCCTGACACAGTGTGAGCTGCCAGTTCCTTCTGAACCTCCAAGCTTTTGCTCCATAAAGAGAAAAATTCCTGTCAGCCATGAAAACACTAACTATTTTATTAATAAATGTATTTATCTTTTAAATGCTGAAGAAACATTGTGATCTCTAGAAATCAGAACTTTGATCTGTTTAGCAAACAAAGAGAGGAAGAGAGAAACACCAGAATTCTTTAAGGCACAGCAAGTCAGACTTTGCACCACAAGTGCTGCTCTTTGACACAATAAAACAGGTATTTCACACCCATTGGTGGTAACAAATGTGTGTCTTACCGGTTTCTCTGCTGAAGGGATATTAAGTATTCATCATGTTTGTCATCAAAGTCAGTCACCATGTCTTAATGAGGCTGAAATGAGAATATAATTGTCACACTGAATGATATGGAGCATCACTGGCTTTGCACCCTCAGTGGTGAGAATAAACTGAAAAATGTTTCTCCTTCAACAGGGCATAAAGTTGTCATAGAATCACTGAACTGATTGGGTTGGAAAAGACCTCCAAGATCATCAAGTCCAACCCTTGGGCCAACTCCAGTCCCTTTACCAGATCATGG
>JAWWEV010000034.1:3069969-3111279 GCA_035583235.1 Hafferia zeledoni | reverse complement strand
GAGCACTCTCTCTGCAAAGAATTTTTTCCTGCTCTCCAACTTCAATTTCCCCTGGCAGAGCTTGAGCCCATCGTGCCCCCTTCCCCCTTGTCCTATTGCTAACTGCAATAGTCAGTGCAATAAAAAAAGAACAGAGGAAACTGTAGTTGTTTTACGTGTTTTCCAGAACCCTCCACAGTCTACTGAAGAACCCAAACACCCCAGAAGTGGAAGGCATATGCTGTATAAGGAGTTTATAACCCAAGACCTGACGAGCCAGTAAACCCTGGGGCACAAGCTGAAGCTGTGCTCAAAGTCCAGCTGTGGGATGACTTCCCTGAATTGCTACTGCTCGTCAGGTCAGACAATCCTACAACTTGTTCTCTGCAGAGCCTGTGCACGTTTTAAGTCTCCAGTTAAAGATTTTCCCTCCCCTCTCAGGAAACACGAACTTTCCCAGCAATCCCCACCAAGCCCCAGAGCCGCTGCCACACGCTGTGCTGGGCTGTTCTGTTCACACTCAGAAAGTTTAAATGTACCCAAAGAAAGAACCCCCGTATTTTGCCTCTGACCCACCGCTGGTGTCTCTGCCAGAGCCCTGCCCTGTCACTGACCCACCACGAACATGGGACCTGAACGGACACTGACCCTGCACGGACACTGACCCTGTACGGACATGGACCCTGCACGGACACGGACCCACCACGGACACTGACACGGACTCACCACGGACACTGATCCCGGGCAGAGCCCCGGACCGACACTGACCACCTGGAGAAGAGTCTCCAGACGGACACAGACCCCCGAGGGACACTGAGAACTGGGCAAAGCCCTGGCACAGACACTGACCCCTGGTACAACCCCCGGATGGACACAGCCCCCAGGACAGAGCTCCTGCACGGGTACTGACCCCGCACAGCTCCCGTACGGGCACTGACCCCGCATCGACACTGACCCCGCACAGCCCCAGCACAGTCATTGACCCGGCACGGCCACTGACCCCGCACAGCCCCCGCACGGACACGGACCCTGCACGGACACTGACCCCGCACAGCCCCCGCACGGACACGGACCCGGCACGGACACTGACCCCGCACGGACACTGACCCCGCACGGCCCCAGCACGGCCACTAACCCCGCATGGACACTGACCCGACACGGCCACTGACCCCGCATGGGCACTGACCCCGCACGGCCCCGCCCGCCCCGGTCCCGCTCTGTGTCTCGGTCTCCCTGGTGACGGTCGCGCCGCCGCCGTCAGTTCCTGCGCGCCGGAAGCGGCGGGCGGCGATGGAGGCTCTGTGGGCGCTGCTGGACGAGGTGGCCCTGGAGGGGCTGGATGGCAT
Organism: Hafferia zeledoni; assembly: GCA_035583235.1. Lineage (NCBI taxonomy): Eukaryota > Metazoa > Chordata > Aves > Passeriformes > Thamnophilidae > Hafferia > Hafferia zeledoni. Next base: position 3,109,954 of record JAWWEV010000034.1, on the reverse strand, counting down.
CACCGTGCCCGCGCTGTGGCAGCGCCTGGCCGCCCGCTCGCCGCCCTTCCCGCTGCCGCTGGAGTCCGACACGCGGCAGCTGCTCTGGGCCGCGCTCAGCGCCCAGCCCGACCTCCGCTTCTACCTTCTGCCGCGGCCGCGGCCGCCGCTCCGCCTGCACGGCGGGTGAGTGCGGGGCGGGGGCGATGCCCTGGCAGGGCTGGCCCGGGCCCTGCTGCCGGCCTGCCCCGGGCCTGGCTGCTGGGCTGACCCGGGCCCTGCTGCCGAGCTGACCCGGGCCTGGCTGCTGACCTAACCCAGGCCCTTCTGCCGGGCTATCCCGGCCTGAGCCGGGCCCTCCTGCCGGGCTGCCCCAGGCCCTCCTGGAGAACTGACCCGGGACCTCCTGCCGGACTATTCCGGGGTGCTATTCCGGGCTGAGCCGGGCTCTCCTGCCGGACTGTCCCGGGCCCTCCTGCCGGACTATCCCGGGCTGAGCCGGGCTATCCCGGGCTGAGCCGGGCCCTGCTGCCGGGCTATCCCCACCGGCACTGCCCGCTCAGGCTCAGCCTCGGGAGCGTTTCGGGGCCTGGGTGACAGCGGGAAGGGCAGAATGTGGCTCTGGGGCCGATATTTAGATATTTTGAGAGCATTTGTCACTGTTACCTTGCTCAGGCATTGGAGTAGGTTGGCCTGGAGGTGTTCAGAGGGTGTCTGGATGTGGCACTGGGTGATGGGGTTTAGGGGTTACAGGGGCAGTGCTGGTTACAGGGGATGGTTGGGACTGGACAATTTTAGAGTTGTCGTCCAACCATGATGATCCCATGACCTGTATGTAAGTCCAAACTTGATTTCCAGTCAAACATCTCTTTGCCACTTAGGTAAGGGCAGAATTTACATGTTCCAGTTCATCAGGGTGGATGTACCTGTTGTTTTCATTGTCTGTGAACTGGTATATGTTTCTCTAACTCCCACCACTTCAATATCCTTGTGTTTTTGAAGGTTAAATAATGTATCCCCCTCCTGCATTCTGAGGTTTGGCTGTACTTGAGGAATACAGTGCTCTACTCCTTGTGTTTTTCCAGTTTTGAGATTTCAAGGGAGTTCCATTTTTCCAAGATACTCCACAGAGTTTTCAGCATTGTTTGTGACAATCTTTCATTTCTCCTTGCTTGGTTAAATGTTGGCTCTCTGCTTTTATTTCAGGTATGAAGAGATAGACCTTGAAACTGGAGTACTGGAAGCCAAAAGAGGTGTTGCTGCTTCAGATGATATTTATCCTGTCCACATGATTTTGGATAACAAAGATGGCATACAAGGTTCCTGCCAGTATTTTAAAGAGAGAGTAGATATCACTGATCAAATAAGGAGGAAGAATTTGCAGCCATGTTATACTCACAAAGAAGCTGTTGAAAAGTGAGTGAAATCCTTAAATTAAAAACATTAAAATACTTAGAAAGTTTTCTTCTTTTAGTCCTTGCTCAGTGGTGTTTGTGGGTAGAGAGGAATTGCTCCTTGCTTTTCATCCTTGCTCAGTGGTGTTTGTTGGTAAAGAGGAATTAATCTCTCTATTGTTATGGAACTAATAACAATAATAACTTTTCCTTCTGTTTCTTAGATGGGGAGAGAGACTGGTCATTGTTGCCTCCCAAGAGCAGCGTTACAGAGCTCTGATAGGCTGGCAGGGGGACCCTGACCTAAAGCTCCCTGACTTCTCCTACTGCATCCTGGAGCGTTTGGGCCGTGCTCGGTGGCAAGGGGAGCTCCAGAGGGACCTTCACTGTGGGGCTTTCAAGTAAGTTTGCATTTTTCTCTATGAATTAAAACAAAGCTAACAAGTTTCCCCTGGTTTTTTGAGTATTCCTGTGCATTTATTTGAATTCCTGTCTGTACCAAGTGTCTCATCCTTACTACCAGGAGTAGTTGGTCCTTTGAGCCTGTGTTGCTGGAACTATACTGGTCTCATCCTTGACTTCATTATACTTTCAAAAATTGTCTGTTGGTTCAATACACAGGTTTCTAATTTGTGGAAATTCATTCTTTCTCTAAGTAACTTTTAGTTCAAATTTTGGATGGAACAATGATTTTCATTTCCTTTTCTAAAACTGCTGAGTGAGCATATTGTCCTGCCCAGGTTCTGGAGAGATTTTTGGATATTTTGTCCCCAGCATTTGCCTGTGTTTCTTCATATGAGTGGGAGCCTGAGTTACCAGCTCCCAAACTAGACCATGTATTTTGTTGATGAAGGAGTGTAACTCAGCCTCTTAGGGAGCTTCTGGGATTGCTCTGAAGTTCTGCAGAATATTAGCTTTGCTGGAAGGATTCTTTGCTTTTGGGAGTGGAATGGCTTGGAACTGGCAAGCCACCTGGGATTGTTTTGTACCACTTAGGAAACTCTCATGTAACTAAGGTGATGGAGGCAGAGGGTTAATCTTTTGTGGGTGCTTTTCTGTCAGTTTTGTGGCCCGGGTCAGCTCAACAAGGAGTGAGATGAATATCAGAGCCTTTACAAGGACAGCAGTGATTGCAGCATAGCCATGAGTTAGAGGATGGAGAAACAGAGCATGGACATACAATACTGATTCAACTCCCTCATCAAACCATGTCATGCCATGACACAGAGTGCATAGACTGTAGCTTAAAATCATAGGTATTTCTCTCTGTTTAATGAGATTAACTATAAAAATAAATTTCACAGATGTTCTTAATTTTGGCACTTCTTAATTTTGAGTTTATCACTTTGAAATTTAGCATATATCGCTGAGATCTTAGGAATTTAGGTAAAGCATTCTAGGGTACTGGATAAGTAGAATTTATTTGCAGAGATTTCTATGCCTATAGCTATCTTATCTTTTCTTTAGAGTGGATGCTGGAAAACTTCATTATCACCGAAGAGTCCTGGACAGAAATGGTCTCATAACAATGCAGTCCCACGTCATACGCCTGCCAAGTGGAGCTCAGCAGCATTCCATTCTTCTGCTTCTCACTCGCTTTCATGTAGATAGGTATGTTTTGGAGGTCTGCTGGGGAGACGGTGACCTTTTACTAGGATGAGAGATTGCTCTGTTGTCACAGAACCATCAAAGTTTCCTGGTACTGACTCTCTTCAAGTGCTTTAACTCCCCTTCCAAATGCCATACAGCGCAATGCAATATTCTGGTGCCTGTCACCTGCCTAAACCTACCTTTTCTTATTATAGCACTGATCATTCTGTTGATTTTGAGAGTTTTCACTTCAAACACATTTCTAACAGAGTTTTTGTTTTGTTTTCTTATCTTGTTTATAATTAAAACTTGTGCTTGTGTGGATTGCCAGTGAAGTAACAACTTGGGCTTAGTCACTGTTCCCTTAGCTGAGATCTCTTCTCAGTGACAAATTCTCTTGTGCTATTCACAGAAAGAAAAGAAAACATTCCTAAACCAATCTGAGAACACTTAGCATACTTTCTCTAGTGATTGCCATTTTGTAAAGCTACAACTTGTTTTTATGAAGTTATATGCATACTTACATATCAAATTATTTTCTTTCTTTGGTTAGGAGGAACAAATATGATATTCTGGTGGAGAAGCTCTCAAGTATGCTAAGTGCTCGTTCAAACCAGATGGAAACATTAGCAAACTTGAGGGAAGAATTGGTGAGATTTATTACTCTTTCGAATTCTCACTCAGTAGAACTAGAGGATTAGTATCAAAGGCACTCATTCGTACTGCCTGCTCTTTAAAGTTGCACAGAGTTCTGGGGTAGGATATCAAAAGAAAGATCTTAAAAACCTACTAGATCAAGTTACTGTTGGTGTTTGTAATAGGGTAGAATTTCTGTTCCATCCAAAGCTTCAGAAATCCCTCATCAGTGGATATTATCATGCAGTTTTTAATTGTCCAATGCTGCTGTTTGTTTGGGTGGTAGAGTTGGAGGGATACAACACACTCATGTCCTGCCCAGTGTCTGTACTAACAGGCTTTTAAGTTCCTTCTTGGATATCCTACCCCAAAACATTATTTTGAGAACAGGTAGTAGGAATGTCTTTGATTCCAATCAGCAGCGGGTGAGGCTTTTGGACTACAATGACTTTTGCCATTTCTCTTTGCATCAGGGTCTTTCTGAGAAAATCTTCAAACGTATCTATCACTACATGATGAATGCTGGCCTAGCCAAGGTTGTGTCTGTCCCACTGCAAGACATGCACCCCAATGGAGGGCCCTACAAGACAAAGAAAGGTAGCAAGAACCATATTTGTGCTTTCTCCTTGTGTAATTACACTGATGCCATTCTATCTCTAAGCTTCATAAATTTAAACAGGTGGGAGTGAAATCTGTCCTTGCAATTATGTAGAAAAATGTGTTACTAAAGGTAGAGTGCTGAGCTCACTTGAATTAACATTTGTTCCAGGCTTTTAAGGAGTGGATGCAGTCAAGTTTGTTGGATATCAATGTGAGCTGTTTCAGTGGATTGTGACCTAATGGGACTGCTCAAGCCAATAGAGAGAGCAGGAACAAAGCAGTCTGCTGACCTTTCAGGTTGAAGTTGAATGACAAGTCAATGAACATGACCAAAAAAATATATATAAAGTCATATATATTAAAAAATCCCCTTTATAAAATAAGCTAAAAAAACAGTCCATGTGGGTTATGGTTTTTCCTGAAACTCATGAGAATGGAAAGTTTCTTATTAAATTATGGAAGTAAGCTCCTAACAGAACACAGAATGTTCTGAGTTGGAAGGGACTCCCAACCTTGGCATTATTAGCTCCAAGTTCTAACAAAATGAGCCAGTCTCAGGGTCAAGGTAAGATACCCAGTGACTGCTATCCAAAAAAAGCCAGTCTGCTGAGGGGTGGGTTCAGGCATAACCAGCTTTGGATCCAGGTTTAATTGGTTCACAAGAAGTACTGAAAACTTCCTGACATGTGGAAAGACAAGAGCAGAACTGCATGAAGGAAAGAACAAAAGAAAGCAGCTGCTCTCAGGAAAAAATGTAGATAAAACTGGCACAGGGAAAAAACTACAAGAAATAATAACAGAAAGTATAAGGAAGGGTAGTATCACCAGTGGAATTAATGCAATTGCTGAAGAAATCTAAACTGAATCTTTAATCACAGAAAATCCTAAGAGGCAGATTTGCAGGGTTAAAAAAAAAGTAGTTCTAAAAGATAAACAGTATGGGTTTTAGAGACATAGTGAACTGTTTAAGGGGAAAAAATAAATCTGATATGAACTAAACATTGCAAATTACACAGTCTTTGTGAAAAGGAGTGATATTAAAGGAGGAAGTGAAAAAGCCAGTAAAACCACGAGAACTTTGAGAAGACAAAAGTTAATGCCATTTACTTGGAGTTGGATTAAGGCTCTTGATAAGACAAAAAATTCCTTTAAATCTTTTAAGTCAGGGAAGGGAAATTCTCTGTAAGGAGTCCTTATTAGGGAAAAAGAGAAGCAGAGGTAAAAAATAGGTGCAGCATTGAGCGTGGCTGAGAGAGGAATCACCCACTTTGTGCTGCACAAAGAAGGGAGTGACTAAGAGAGTTGATTTGTCATGAAATGTGCAGGTCTCCCTCCTTCCCGTAAGAATATCAGGGGGAGTTTTACACAGGATAACTCATTTAAGTTCACAGTTTAGAGAAGGCAGTGGAGATCCTTGATACTCTAGAACAGATCAGGTTCCAGTAAAAATTCATGGGGAAAAGTATCATCAGATGTGATACAAAGTGTGTATTGTGCATAGTTAACGTATTCCTGGTTTGAGCAAGTGCCTCAACATGCACTGTTTGTATGACAGCCTCTTACATGACCTTTATAGACTTACATGCCCTTTAGTCACACCATTTAGCATTGGCATTGACCAAACCTTTAGTTCTGTCTTACACAACCTGTGAGCAGCATTGCACCTGGTTATATTTGTTTATATTCCTCCTGCTGACTTGAGTTTCTGAGATGTTCTACTGAGCTGAAACCACTTGCAAATAAAACCCAGAAGACTAAACACTACTCCTGAAAGACAGTTTATAGTCAGTAGTAAAAACATTTAACTTCCTATTAAGGTATTTACTTAGAAGACAGGGAAATACAAGTCCACTTACAAACTTGGTGGCAGCCCCTGAGGCAGTGATGTTTTATGTTCTGTCAGAGGTGGGTAAAACAGCAGCTGCATTTAATGCTTAAGTGTGCCATGAAAAATGCCACTTGATGAATCTTTCACTTGAATGGTAATTCCATCTTACAGATGTAAAAGCTGAAAATCCACAAAAATGCCTTCAAAACACTAGGTATTAAAGGAGGATGAATTAATAATAGCTGATTTTCATCAGAGATCAAGATAGTTTAATCTCTGGAGTTATACAGAAAAGCAGATAGAAATATGTGGGACACACTGTGGATGAAACCAGAGCATCTGCTGTGAGAAGAACATTACTGGACAGGAAGAGCTAAAAGGAAAAGAATTGGTTTGTTTGGGGGGATTTTTTTTGTGGGTTTTTTGTTTGTTTTTTCAAATACTGCTTCAATTGAAAATTAATGGGCTGTAGAAATACAAAGGATATTATAACAGTGCCTGCAGCCCTACCAAAATGTCAGCACTTAATTACTATCCTAAGCAGCATCTTAGGGAAAAGATTCAGGTCAAGGAAAAGTAATGGAATCATCTGCCCTGGAGCTCAGTCACATGGTGAAAGGACTGTGGGTTAACTTGGTGTCAGCTGGGCATCAGTAACTGCTCATACATATACATAGGATAAAATTCATCAGCTGAAACCTTAGTGATTTCAGCTAAAGCTTTACCTGGCACTGTCACAGCTGCACCAGAGGAGCAGAGATGGCTGTGGATGTTCCACCCACTGCTGCAGGATGAATTGGCTGCTTCTGCAGTAGCTGCTGAATCACTGCAACTTGCTAAGCTGGCACTGCACAATAACCTGGTTCTGGTTTACCACTGGTCCCTGAAATGGTTCAGCAGGAGCTCGATGGCACTGGTGAGAGCAGGTCATCCTTGTGTCTGGGAGCAGGGTCTGTACAGCTCTCCTGAAGCCACCTGTCCCCACTCTACCCTTGTTTGCTGTGAGGTCCCAGTGAGTGGAGACTTCCTACAGCACAGCTAGTGGACAGTAACATATTAAGATGTGGAATCAAATCTTGTGTGAGAATCTTGTGGCTTCTGGGCAGCAGTGTGTTCTGTCCTTGTAAAAAGAAACAGGTTTATACCCAATGAATGATCTTACAGTCAAATATGTGTTCTGCAGATATAATACTGGGGATCAGCACTTAATCCCTCCATGGACTTATTTTTGCTGTTGAAATTTCTCCTACTGGGCAGTCCTAGAATTGACACAGATGTGAAGGTTTGGAGCACTTCAGAAATTCACATATAGGGCAAAGCTGTTGCAAACCTTTCCTAGAAATAGCCAGTTTTCTTCAGCTGTTTGTTCCCCATTACACTGCAACTTCTTCATTTGCTGAAAGAAATAAAATGCATTTCCTTAGGAGTTGTCACTAACATTCATTTTTCACAGGGACTGATGTCATGGTCCGTTGCCTTAAACTTCTTAAGGTATTTCAGAAGAAAATTGAAGATTATCATGATGATGATGAAGAGATCACAAAAACTGTTCAGCCTGTGGATATTGTTTGTGAAAGGGACATGCTCACCCAGGCCTATGAGCTAAGTAGGTGACATAGTAAGACACCCTAAGACTTTTCTTCTCATTCTTTATAGGTTTAAAAGAAATGTATATATTGTGATATTTTTAAGTTCTGGTTGCTTTTGTATCAGAAAGTGTAGATTTTTCATAGCGAAATGAGCTTCATATCCAGATTAGACTGGAGGTGCTGCCACCCCTTAGCCCTTCCTGGGAGTTTATCAACTATTTAGTGCCACCCAAAAAACCAAGTGTGACAGAATCAAGGTGTTGTGGTGGGATGAGAAAAGATGCTGCGGAAAACCGTGCTCCTTATTCTTCTATCTTTTCCTTTCAAAATGGAGAAATTAATATCTAATTGTGGAAAGCTGTCAGGAGAAAAATTCAGCCCTGCTTCTGATTTGAGGCTGTTGCCTCCAGACTTCATTCTTCTGGGCACTGCTTCATGTAAAATTGTGTTTTGGCTGAGCTTATGTCTGTGAAAATATCTTTAGTTAGTGGGGAACCTTAAATTAAATATTCTGACATATGTGGTTGTTCAGAGCTAATATTAATGTATACACATATATATGTATATATAATTGTTTTATTCCCTGAGATACTTTTTTTTGTTTTGCTTTCTGAAACAGTTGAAAGTAGAGGAACCAAAGGTATTTCTCAGGCAGAAATTGGCTCGGCCATGAATGTGGGGAAGCTGGAAGCAAGGATGCTCTGTCGACTTCTGGACAGGTACAAAGTTGTCAAGGTAAGGCTGAAATAAAATAATTTAGGCACTTCTTGAAACAATTGTGGGTACTGTAGAAATACATTATAACATTGTTAACCTCAAACGTTGGAAAGAGCAGTGATTTGAGAATTGGCAGTGGGAGAGTCCTGGTAAGATTGAGGGCTGGGCCTAATTGTTAGACTGAAACACTCCTACTCCTGTAGCTTCCCTTTGCTTTACTCAGTCCTGAGTAAATGCCTGACATTTAATAGTTCACTGACCCAGATGAACAAGTATTTTACATTGGTTTGTAACTGGATGCCTAATTAATAAAGACCTGCCTTCCACAAAGAGACAGGGCAGAGAAAATGGGCTCAGCCTGCTAAGCCTGCCCTCAGCAACTTGGCTGAGCCATTCCCTGTGGTCAGGGGTGACCTGGGGGCTGGGACTCCATGGACATCAGCATAATTTTCTCTCAACTAGAGTATCCACTTTGCTTCATTTTTGACTACAACTTCTATTTTGCAAGATCTTCTGCTAACATATCTTCTCTAATGACCCTCTGTATATTTAAAATCATTAATCTACTTGTTTTTTGAAAGTACCAGTAAATTCCAGAACAAAACATTTACTTTTGTGAAGAATAAGGTGATTAAACTTTTTATTTTCAGATATTTGAATATTTTTTTCATTTCACAAGGCAAATCCAGCTGTCATTTCTTGCATGCACCCATCTACCCCTTTCTACAAGGGCAGGGTAATTGCCATGTTCCCTCAATTGAGGATTTTTTGAGATAGACCTTGTCGTTTGGTCAAAAGTTCTGTAAAGTTAAAAACAAACAAATCATGTAACTCATTGGAATATCTAAACATACTTTTCCCTAGTCAGCTGTGAAGATGAAATCTTCCCTTCTTGGTTGGTGAAGTGTTTGAGATTCCAGATCTCTGGAAGCACCTGTTGTAGCAGACAGGGCAGCAGCAGCAGCTCCACGAGTGAGTCACTTGGGCACCTTCTGCATTGCAGTTACTTCACAGACTTGTTTTTTCCTGGAAAAAAATTGATTTCCTGTTTGAATATATACAGTTTGTTCTGCCTTAGACTTTTCCACATCCCACATATGTAGGTGTTTTGTTCTACTGAGCAGGTAATGCAGATTTGTTTGCTTTTCAGGCATGGAATTTCTTTCAATTTTTGTATGTTAAGTTTTGTGACATTTTTGTTACCTACTAAAATAAAGACTAACATGATATTTTTTGATGGGAGGGGAGAACAGGTAGAACATTTTCCCATTGTTGGTGCTGGAGAACACTTCAGGAATGGAGAATTAAGGTGTTAAAATAACATTCCAACTGTTTCCTTAGGGTTTTATGGAGGATGAAGGTCGGCAAAGGACAACAAAGTACGTTTCCCACGTTCTTGCAGAGGAGAGTGATTTAAACCGTCAGTTTGAGAGGGAGAAGGCCAGGAGTGAGCAGTTGGCTACAGTGACTTTGGCTCTGGTGCCTGAAGATTCCCCACCTGTGAAAGATGTGTCTCCTGGAGATGATGATACTTTGGTCTCAGAGTCTGACAATGAAGAGGAAGGGAAAGGTGGCAAGAAGAGAGGAAAAGGGCAGAAGGCCAACTCTGGTTCTCTGGTGAAGTCAAGTTTCCAAGATGATGCCCATCCATCAACACCAGCTAAAGGTAGGTCATGATTTTGAAATTTGGAGAGAACCCTGCATTTTTCTTATTGATCCTTTTATTAAAGAAGAAATAATATGGTATTAGTGTCCACTAAAGTTCATGGTCATATATTTATTTTTACACTCACTTGATTCTTTCCCTGCTTTCCCTCCAAATTGTTATGGTTTGGGACACCAGGTGTGGGAATCTCTGGAGACTCTCAGGACTGAAATGTGCTCTGGGTCTGTGTGCCAAGTAGTGTTTCTGCCTACCACTAATCACCAAGAAGACAGTTTGCCCTTCCTTCCCCTGTGCCATGTCTCCCCTTTTCCCTGTGCAAATGCAATGGGCTCATGCAATGTGCTCCTTGGATATTCAGAGTATTTTTCTGTTGGCTTGAAGGGCTGACATGATCCTGCAGAGGGTCAGACAAATCCAGAACTGCTGCAAGGAATGTGGAAGGACTGGGGGGGCTAAAACCAAGCACACTGGCAAGCCCATGGTAGGTAGGAGTCAGGTTGGCATAAGCTGCTGAAAAACCATCCTTGGGTAATACTTTTATCTGCCTTGGATGTTCTGGGATGAACCGACAAGGAATTTGTCATTGACTTTTTAAAAATATTTTCAAACTCGGGCTGTGCTTGTCAGAAAGCACCAACCTAGTGGAGCTTTAGTTTTTAAAGTCCCTGAAGACTTCAGAAGGGATTTGAACATGCTTTGTCTCTTGAAATATTTTATTTCTTCCTCACTGAGAAAAAAGGTGGGTTGTGCCTCTCATTAAACAAGCAGTTTCATTCCTCCATTGGATATGCAAATGTCATTTTAGGTGTGGGAAATAGCACAGGAGCTGACAGGCCAGCCCATTAACTTTTATTTTAAAACCGGAACATATAAAAATTCTTCCCCTTTAGCAGTTTTTGTCAGTTGGAAATGTCTGGTATTGAGCCTTAGAGTCTGTGCAAAATGTATGTTCATGTACTGGTGCAAACCTTCAAATGGGATGAGTATGTGTAAATACTGACCTCTTGGCTGGGACCAGACAAGGGCAGTAACTTCAGGCAGAGTTGGCTTTGGATGACTTGACCCACAGCCTTCCTCACCTAAGCATAATGTTACAAAAATGTCTTGTCCCCTGAAACCAATTGCTTCAGCTTTTTCTTTAATTATTTGGAACACTTTACTGTAAATACTGTCAGCCTTTTGGGGACATATTTTAAAAAGGAAGTTGTTTTATTAAATTTATTTTAACTATTTGAATTTGTGTTGTTAAAGGGAAAAGAGGAGAACAGAGCTCCATTTCTTACATAGATTATCTTTGGAGTAATACTAAATCTTTGTTCTTGTTCTGCTTTGAGTCAGAAAAGTCAGGTTTCTTGCAGAACTTGAGAATCTTTGGGACAGAAACTCTGCTCTCTTCAGGCAGGAGTTTGTGGATAAACTAATCTGGCCCTTCATGATCTTCCATATCTGGCTGTGAAAAGGCTTTTGCATGGAGAGAATTATTTGATGACATGGAGTTCACTTCTTTTTTTTTTAACTGTACTTTTGGAGGCTGAATGCAGTTTTTCATGGTGAAACCACTGCTTCCAGCAGAGTGGAATACATGGAAAATGCAGCAGAGTGCTTTTAAGTACAGCTGCCTGGGTAGATGGGCAATGGCTCTTAGAGAGACAGAGGCTGAACAGAGGGAGCAGAACAGTTACAAAGCTTTTTGCTCTCAAACCAGGCTCAAAGCCAACAGCTGTGAAGTCGCGGGGGAAGAAACTGCCCTCCCCTCAAATTTTTGAAGATCCTGATGAGCTCCCAGACAACATTTCAGGAGAGAGTTCTACTTTGGAAACCCTAAAGCAGGAGTCCAGTCTTTCCACCTGTGCTCATTCCACTGATGAAGATGGGGAGGTGGCTGTGGTGGAGGAAGTCAGACTTGAAGATCCCAAGGTAAGATCACCTGTCGTAATATCTTCTTGTTGGGATGCTGGGCTCAGTTATGTACTTTCATAGCAAGACTTCAAGCTGGAGTTTTTGTATTTATTTATGGAATTTTGGTTTTGCGTTTTTTTAATTTGATTTTAAAGTACATTTGTCTTTTGGCTGCATTGTAGTTATGAGTGAAAATTATTCCAGGAGATGGGAAGGTAGATGTCCAAATTGCAGTTCTGTGTTAGTTTCCTGTTGTTCTCCAAATTCCCTGTGTTGACTGGATGTGTGTCATTACTTAATTTAGCACACAAGTGCTGCGTGTCTTTTGCTCTGTCTCCCTGCCTGTGAAGGGGAGCTAAAAGATAATCTTCATCTGACTACTTTGTTACAAATAAATCCATGAAAACTCTGAATTTCTTGGATGTTACTGTGTGAGGAGCCAACACTGGGCTGAAAACCAATATTGGCTAGTTGATGTCCTTTTTATCTTTTGTCCATGCTGGGCTAGAAGGCCCGTGGGCTGAAGAAGAAGAAGCGTCCCAGAGCTGCAGCAGTGGAGAAGTCCCACGAGACGTACCGGCTGCTGAAGCGGCGCAACCTCATTGTGGAGGCCATGCGCAACCTGCGCCTCATCGAGAGCCTCTTCACGTGAGTGCCAGCCAGAGCTGGGCTTTAAAACATGGGTAAGGGGGGCTGTAATACCTCCTGAGAGCATCAAAAGAATGAGCCACAGGCTTGTTCCCAAGGGGTGTTTTGATTGATTATTTAGGGGAGAATATTAGGGAGTTTGGCAGAAGTTCCAAAGGGCACCACACCAGCCAGATAAAACATTGCACCACAATACTGACCCAGCACATGCTAATCCACACCACTTAAGTCAGGATCCAGTCCCTCCACAACACTTAAGTCCAAGTCCAAGCTCTCCAGCTCCAAACCACTCAAAGCATCAAGAGAGGAGCAAAGAAAGAAGAGCAGAGGGAGCAAGAAGAGAGAGAGACAGATCAGATTCAGCTACCACTGGAACCTTGTGGAAGACCAGCTCTCACATGTCCCATGGCAGGGCTATGACACATGGCAAACATATGCCTTTGGTTTTATCTGCTCTGGTCCCTATGGCCAACCCCCACACTGGCCTCTCTGGGGTTCCAGGCCAGGGTGATGGGCAGTATTATCACTGTCTCTACCAATCTGAGCCAATCTGAGCTCCAGGAATTTACAACTTAGTGTGTTTCAGCCACTCTGGTGCTTCCCCATATGGGCTCCAGGGCTCTGCCATTGGGGATATGTCACCACCCCACCTCTGTGAGGTTCCACACACACACACACACACACATACAGAGAATGTGGTTGATGGCCCATCAATGCCCATCAGTCAAACAACCCAGTGAGATACACTCTGACACAGCGGCTGGTGCTTTCCAGTAATGGAAGCCCTGTGTTCTTACTCCATTTTGGCTTTTCTTGTCCCTGATAATACTGTATGCTGTAACGTTGGAGAGAGTGGCACATGGAAAAGCATAGAGGATGTTAATCAGTTGTTTGGAGGCAGTAAGAGTTCTCTGCAGATAACTACACAAGTGTACTTTTATGCAGTATATGTCCCCTAAATAGAGATCAGAGAACTTTTTTATTCCCTTGCAATATGCCAGTGCTTGGGGCCATCACATTCAGTGCTTTTCTGCTTGAGGATTCTTTCATCTGCATAAGTTTTATCTCTGCATCATTTCAAGAATTGTTTTGTGTGTTGTCCTATCGTGGACTGTAGAGGCTCATGTCTCTCACTGCTGGTCACTGACCTTCTAGCAGGGCCCTCAAAGTTTGCTTTTCTGTGCAGTTTTATGAAGTATGGTTGTCTGTCTTCTCCTGGTGCCTTGTCTGGACTAAAGATAGTTCCCTAAATGTTATAATGTCTTTCAGCTTTTTAAGATTTCACCTCCAAAGAGAAGTGGGAATTCTGGTGCTCTGCTGGAGTCCCAAATTGGCAGTACTGTCTTGTCAAAATAGGATTGCACCATCCATCTTCTGTGTCAGCACAGGAGATCCTGGCATGTCAGTGCACACAGGACTCCTTGCTGTAGGGGTTTAGTAAGAAATCATGGCCTTATCCTCCTCTGCTCTGAGAATTTTGAAACCTTCTGTCACCTCATTTAGTTGCAGTGTTGTAAAATTGGAACCTCATCTGGCACCAGCCTTGTCTCTGATGAATTGAGTCACTTCCAAGTGCAGGCTTGGAAGATATTTCAGGTCTCTGCTGTCTCCTTCAGTGCTGCTAGCAGGTCACTCACAGGTTCCCTCAGAACCAGTGGAAGTTCTGTCCCTCCCCAGTCTCTGCCAAGGAAATTTGCTGGTGTTGCATTCCCTGTGTTAGTTACCAGGATGTGGTAGTCTTTCAGGAAAGGTGAAGTCCATGTGTACATTCAATTATTGCCTCATTCCCTTACTACCCTTCCAGATCTTTTTCAGTATTGACTTCCCAGGATTGAAAGAGTCCAGAATTAGGTTTTGGGGCATTTGTGAAGAAGTGCATGAGAACAGGCATTGGGAGAGTTGAGCATGAGCACACTCCTGCCAGCTCCAGCAAGGGAAGAAGGGAGCTGGCTCCAAGAGATGGGATATGTGTACCTATATCTGTGCTGTGAGATCATGAGGAGTTTCTGAGCTCTGAATGCCACTGAGTAGACTTTTTCTGCCTCAAGCTGAACTGAGCTCACAACTCCAAGTACAGACTGCATGTGTTTAATCACCACCTAAAAAAGCTGTAGGTTTTCCTGACCTTAGGGTGGCTGAATTCATAATTGCACTATAGCCATGCACTGAGAAATCAGGCATTGAGAACAGCAGAACAGCAGTTCTCCCCTGACAAGGGAAAGCTCGAGAACAAAGAAACTGGAGCTGAAATGTAGAGCAAAGTTAACAGCTGCCTACAGCAAAAACGAAAAGAGAGCAGGAATTGCTCCAAGTAGGGAAACATCCACTCACACCACATCCTCTAACAAACTGCTTAGGCAGTCTGATCACTACTGGGCCTAAAATGCCAGGTATTTTTTGCATCTTTTAGACTTCAGAAAATGATCATGGATCAGGAGAAGCAAGAAGGTGTCTCCACTAAGTGCTGCAAGAAGTCCATTGTGCGGCTGGTACAGAAGCTGGTGCGGGAAGGACTCCTGAGGCTCTACCGCACCACAGTCATCCAGGATGGCATCAGTAAAAAGGTGACTGCACAAACCCTGGCAGCAGCACCAGCTTTTCTCACAACCTGCTGATTTATCAAAATGTTCTGGGCCTTTTAGCTGAAGTGTCTGCATGACTTCACTTCTTGCAGCAGAACCCACAATCAGGCTAGCCAGAAGGTTCATGTCCCAAGCTAAGCTATTGTGAAAACCAGATCACTGCTTTCAATTACTGTGCTACAGATAATTGGGAGACCAAGGAGTAGTACAGAGATCAAAGTCTCTGAATCTCCCTTCTGAGAGGTTCTGCTGCTTATCAGTTGTGTGGTTCATGGTTCTCTCCCTGCCCTGTCAGGCTGCACCATAATTCTATTTAAACCCCTTTTGAAAGCCAAGGTTGTATGAAAATGAGGTGAAATTTATAGAACCTGATCTGTTTATTTTTAAAACAAAAATCCACTGTTAGTAATGTTTATGGAAGTAAAAGTAAAATGTTTGTGGTTGAAAAGGTGAGACTTGTCACTTCCTCTAGTGTGAAATAAGCAGGAAATTGAGTCTCTTGAAAATTACCTGCTGCACAATTACTGTAGGGCATATAAAACATTTTACCAGTCTCTGAATTGTGTGTGAACTTTCAGCAGCAATATGTATTAGTTTGGCCTTACAAAGTCTGGCTTTTCATTTATCCCTCTCAGCCTAATATTTACAAGTCGAAATGTTTGTTCCCCAAATACTTGAGATTTTAAAAACCCCAAATCCTGAGGCTTGTAGATATGTTATTAACTGTTTATTGGCACCAAGAGTATGTGCTCTGGCCTCTTGTTCAATGCAAACTAGCAATAGGAGTTTTCATCCAAAAGTGTTAATGTTCTGTGAGTTATTAAACCTTCACAGTATTCATCCTTTGTGGCTACTGCTAATTAACTGTTAATCTCAGATAATTCATGCAGCTGACTGAGAGCCAGTATCTCCATAAATGCCTTTGGTTTGTGTTCTGGTGCTCTGGACAGGTGGAGTTTGTTGTGCATCCCTCAGTGAGCCCCAGTGATCCCCTGGTAAGAAGTGCCATAGAGCAGGTGCGGTTCCGAATCTCCAACAGGCAAGTCACAGGGATGGGAGGGATGGGTGGGGTGGCCTGGGGGGAGCTTGGCTTACCTATCTGTGCAAAAACATGCAGAGGAAAGGAACACAAAGTAAGCAAAAGAAAAATAGATTCCTTGGCAACAGAGAAAGGGAAGCGCAAAGATGAGGCAACGTGCTGAGTATCTCCTGGAGTCAGGAAAGGAGGAATTGAACTCTGCTTATTCTTACCAAAGTGCTGTGTGGTTCTAATATAGGATTAAAGTTTCTCAGACACCAACATCCCAAGACCATGGTGAGGAAGAAAACCTGGGGCAAGAGGCAATTCCTGATTCGGGAGAAACCCAAGAAAGCTCCTGTAAAGCTGATAATAGTCGGGCAAGAAAAACTGATGAAAAAATGGGCATGACACAGCTAAAAAACTATCGCCCTGTTACAGGTACAGCCAACTTCAGCTCTTCTGGCATCTTACACTTTCACATTTATTATTAATAATAATTTTCAGGTATTGGGCTCTCCTAAGTTACAAGTGGGGTTTATTCTTCTCCTATAGCAGAAAAGTGGGATTTACATTAAAGCAATCTCACTATCCAATGTTTTCTTAGCTGCTTCATTTTTTTTACAGTTATAGAGTATTTGTATTCACTTCTACTTCTTTAGTGCTTTTAAATTATGTTTACTGTCAACTGCCCATCTTTCCTTCCAGCTTTCTTCACAGTAGTTTTGCACAGGTAGCCATTTTTCCTGTTCTAATCCTCTTTTTATTTTTGTTTGGTCCTTAATCCTCCCTTCCAGTTCCAGGACTTGGGCGTTCTCTTGGCTTTCTTCCCAAAATGCCCCGCTTAAGAGTGGTCCACATGTTCCTCTGGTACTTAATTTATGGACACCCTTTAAAGGGAACACAGCAAAAAGGAAGTCCTGATGGTGAGAAGAAAAGCAGCAGTCAAGGGCTGGATGAGAATGCAGCTGTAATTGATGCACAACCAGATGGGACCTTAGAAATTGTGACAACTGTGGGGAATCCTGAGATCTCTGCAAAGGAGACTGAAATGGAGTTGTCTCATCAAAGAGGTAAGACTTTACTACAGACTTTGCCATGGTTCAACACTGAAAAATAGGTACAAGTCTACTTCAGGCAGGGTTGGAAATCATTGGGTTAGAGAATTTTCAGGTCATTTTAGATTTCCAGACTATGAACTGCCAATTGTGTTCTGCTTGAACACTCAGAGTAGAACCCTTGGTTTGCACTGTGTGAGTCTGAGCCCTGTCCTTGTCCCCAGTGTACGTGGATGAGCCGTCGTGGATGCGCCACATCCCTCCTCTCCCTGTTCACAGGGAGTTCGGGTTTGGATGGGCTCTTGTCAGTGACATCCTTCTGTCCTTGCCTCTCTCAGTCTTTGTTCAGGTGGTACAAGTCAGCTACAAGGTATGGTGCTTTCTTGTTTTCCTTTAAAGTGTGATGCTGTCAACTGTGCCTATGGTTGAAACAAATATCCCCTTAGTCTGTTTTTTAACAAAACTAGACCCTGGAGAGAAGACACTTCTGTCTTTTACAGAAAAAGTAGGTGCTTTTACAGACACACTGAAAAAAATTATAACCCTGTAATACTGCAAATTCTTAAGCTAATATTCTGCCAAGGGCTTTTGATAACCTCACTGAGTCTTCTGCCTTGTGATTAACAAGAATAATATTTAAGCATTTTACAAAAGCAGTAACATTTGCTTAGAAAATATTTTAGTAGACAGTTCTGGTAGCAAAGCTTTATACTTTAAAGCATAGTTATATTTTATTGTAATTACTTTTATTTTGCATTTTGATTAACTTCTAAAATTATTCTAGGTGGAAGGTCTGGAAGATTTTTTAAATGATCCACTGAAAAAGCACACTTTGATCAGATTTCTTCCAAGGCCAGTCCGACAGCAGCTCCTCTACAAAAGGTAAGTAGATGAGTCAAAGTGGCTCTAGAGAGGAAACAGCAGTGGCTGATTGTTTTCTCAGTTATTTCCTGTTTGTGTCAAAGGGAACTTTGGTCCTTAAGACAAGGATCATCAATCTTCAAAGAACACTGTGCCAAATTGTATTTTTCTCTCTCAACTAGAAGGTAATAAGAAACTAATAAACAATATTCATGTATTCTGTCAGGCAGTGTTTGAGTGCTGAGAGGTTCTGTCCTTCATAACTCAGCAGCAGGATGTTGCTTCTGTATAAAACACGCTCCTGACTGCTGCTAAATTCAGGATTTAATAGGGTCTAAGTGTTGCTGTCCTTCATAAATCTTTCAGAAGGTGCCACATTTCCCAGTTCCTGCCTCTCATACACACCATTCAGGTTCTCCTCATGCTCTCAGTGCCATGCCTGCCATGGTTTGCCATTCCTCATCCAGGAGATTGAAAAATTGAGACTGGGCTGAAGATAGGAAGGGAAAACAACACTAAAGGAAAGTGATGTGGATGTGTGAAATCAGAAGCACCATGTTATTTTCCCCAGAAAGTCATTGCTAACCGTTTGGATTTGGATCATTGGACGCTTATATGACATTTTACACACCTGCAAATGTGCCATTGGTGAGGGAACAGGGCTGGGTAATATCAGCTGCCAAGCCTCATGGTCAGCCCAGGTGTATAATTCCTAATCTAGCACAAGGAAACTGGATTTATGTTTTTTTTTTAATCTGCAGGCTCCATCTGGGAGGTTTCTTCAAAACAATATGACATGTCTCTTTACCCATCCATTTACTGAAACTTCTCACTCAGCCAAATTTGTTTCAGTATTTCTAGGCTTGATCTTTCTGCCCTCCAGAGAAAACTCCTGAAAATACAACTCCCATTAAACTACATTTAATTTGACCTGAGTGAAATTAAATGTGGGCAAAGCTAATTTTTTGCATACGCTGACAATTCAAGCAAAAATACCACTTCAGAAATTCTACAAGTCAGTGGTTTCTTGAAAGTTCAGGTTGCTGCATGAAAATGTTGTGTTTTCTGGTATCATTTTTGCTGTTTTCATGAGTACTAATTGTAATACTCCTACTATTGCTGCAGGAGGTACGTCTTCTCAGTGATAGAAAACTTTCAGAGATTATGTTACATGGGACTGCTACAGTTTGGCCCAACAGAGAAGTTTCAAGACAAAGACCAGGTAATGTAGACAAAAATAGGAATTATTCTTCATGGATTTTTTTCCAGTGAAATAAATGCAAGAATTGAAGTTTGTAATAACCTTAAATAGTTCAGTGAAATACTTATGTCTCAGATGTATGTGCAAACCTGCAGATGCAAGTGACACACTGCAAGTTGTGCAGATAATTTTGCCCCTTTCTCAGGAGGGACACTACTCAAATGTGTAATGCTGAATGCTGCCCACAATAATGATCCAGGAGGTTTCAGACTGGCAAGACTTAATGAAAAATGAGCATTCCACCCTCTTATCCATCAAGGTGTCAGGCTTTGAGTGTCTGACACAGAACAGAGTCACTGATGAGAGTAAAATAATGACATTCATATGCATCTTTTTATAAATAGGACATGCAAAGGAGAAAGCAGACCCAATATATATACTTAATGAGGCTAAGAAGGATAATTGGGCTCCCAAACACATCTATGCAAATCCAGAATGAGGACTTGTAGGAAATAGTCACGCTGTGGAAACTTGGAATATCCTGTGCGTGACAGGGAAAACAAACTGTTCTAAATCTAGAAAGGAAATTTCTGGATTGCTGTCAAGGGAAACTTTGGAATACAATGCAGTAGGGTGGGAATGGGTGTGTCTTCTCTGAGAGTACTGTCTCAAAACAGCATAGACAGAAAATGCCAGCCAGTCCTGAACTAGATTGTGTGTCCTGTAAATTAGGCAGTTTCAATGATTTTTACCTCCCAACCTGAACTATGCTGTGTTTGGCAGGTGTTTGTGTATGTGAAGAGAAACGCTGTGGTTGTTGACACCACCACCTGTGACCTGCACTACAACCTGGCGCGGAGCAGCCGCCCCTTCGAGCGGCGCCTGTACGTGCTCAACACCCTGCAGGACGTGGAGAACTACTGGTTTGATCTGCAGTGTGTCTGCCTGAACACACCCCTGGGTATGGCACAGCTGGGCCTCCTTAGCACCTTTGCTGCTGCTTCTGGGCATGCCACAATTCCTCCTCCTTTCCTAAGACAGGCAGGCTCTGTTTTGTCACTTCCAATGTTTTGTTCTCGTCAGGTTGCCCTGTGTGTCAAAAAATTAGCTATGAACTCTGTCTGTATCATTCTATGAAGTTGTGATCCCTCTTCAAATTCTCAGAGCAGAGTTCATGGCAAAGCACTGCTGCCGTCTTAGAAGTATCACAATTGGCAATAGCCCTTTCTGTGAGAAGGTAGCACATTCTATGGAGTAAAAATGCTGTGTTGTTTGGGAGTGGTTTCCACAGCAGGGTGCAGGGAATGTGGTTGAAGTCTCACTCCTCCTGCTGAGGGTCAGACCTGTTGGTTTGTGCAGGAGTTGTCCGCTGTCCTCGGTCCAAGAGAACGAACCTGCAAGGGGAGGAGACTGCACGGGACATGGAAGTGGAACAGGAGTCAGCAGTGAATAAACACAACCTGGAGCGAAAGTGTGCAATGCTGGAATACACCACGTATGTCACTCAGCCCTGCTGTGCTGCTGGAAGGGAGAGGGCAGAAAGAGCTGTAAAGGTGCTGAGGATGTTACTCAGCAGCAGAAGCAGTTCAGGCTAGAGCACCTCAGCTGGGTGTTGAGGGCTGTTTCTGTGTAATTCAGAGGGTATCAGGTTAAAAGGACATGTAGTTGTTTCTTAGTAACTTTACCAAGCAGGTTTTTATGCTGGAGGAAGGGGCAGGCAGATTTGGATTTCCTTCCTAAGCAGTACAGATGTATGTTGCAAGAGTCTTGGGGAAGCAAAACAGAGAGGGAAGGAGGGCTTCCTAAATACAACTAATGCAAAGAGTAATAACTTTAAAGATTCTTTGTTCATGAGCTTTATATCATGATATCTCAAGTAGCTTCAGAAGCTGCCCAGTGTCCCATTCTGGATTCTGTCCTTCTGGGCTGTCTTGGCTGTAATTGTTTACAGGTTAATTTCTAATATGGTGTTGGTGTACACTGTGATCTGGAAGTGATCTCTGGAGCATTCCATCTTCTGCCTAAGCATAACCTGGATAGCCATGCAGAGCACTCTTTATATTGTGTTGTGCACTGTGGTTTAGCTTTGTCAATATTCTATTCTGCTTTCATAAATTATATGTTTAAAAGCATTTTCAGTTAGTTCAGTGCTACAGGTAAATACAAAAGGTTATCTTAAAAAAATTAATGGAGTTAAGGGAACTCAATTCCACTGATCCTTGCTGATGGAAAAAATTCCATTGTCAGCTTCTGCATATTGTATGGCAAGAAATCTTTTAAATTGGATGCCTGCTGTTTACTTGCAATTAGGCTGGAGATCAGTACAACATCTTTAAGGTCAAGAAACAGTTTTGGGATTCAATTGATGATGTATTGCCCTAACTTGGGAGAGCAAGGGGAGAGTTCTGCAACTGCACAAACATCCCTTGAGAGCAGCTGAGCAGGCACTGGGTGCAGAACAGTGAGCTGTGTATTCTGTTCCTCTTGCTGGCAGGGGCAGCCGAGAGGTGGTGGATGATGGATCTATCCCTGGAGATGGGTTGGGAGCTGCAGGTCTGGATTCCAGCTTTTATGGGCACCTAAAACGCAACTGGATCTGGACAAGCTACATCATCAATGAGCCCAGGAAGGTGGGTATTTTCAAATATTGACACTGGAGTGACTTTTCCAAATTTTAGTATTCTTAAGGTTGAGATGCTGATACTAAAATCTTACTGTGTCATGTTTTCTCAGTCATGTGTCTCTGTAAGGCTTTGCATCACTGGAAAGAAAGGAATGCTAAATGTTATTAAATCTTGGTACTGAAGTCAGTGAAAGAATTGGACATGAATTTTATCTGAAAACTGATAGTGAATTTTCAGCACATTCAGCCAAAGGAGAAATACTTTATTGAGCAAGCAGTTTAGATTATTTGGTGGTACCTCTTGCCCTTCTGGAATGTAGAACTTGTCAGACAAAAACTGAGACATCCAGAACAAGGAAATACATATGCACAAAAGTAAAAACAAAAGTATAAATAGGGAGCACCAACATATGCAAATGAAAATGGCCATCCCACTTCTGGCTAATGTCCTGTCTGTGATGGAAGGTTGTAAGAGCAAGGGATGTTTGCTCAGAATACTCTCCCAGCTGTCTGCAAATTTTGGCCTTTCTAAATCTGGAGCTGATGTTTCAAAGCAGTTAATAGCTTTTTTTCCCCTAGCATTAATGTGCCTCTGTTTTGAGCACATGTAGATCTTTACCATCCTCAACCTCATGCAGCAGAGTGTTTCCAGGAACGATTATGTGTCCCCACTTCCTCTGGTTGCTTTAAGCTCCCTAATAACTGTAGTACTAAGGGAAGCTGTGAAAAAATATAATTTTCTATTACCCTTTTTGTTTCACTTGATTTTTCTAAACATCTCTTATGTTTCCCATAATCATCTCCTTTTTTCAAGACTGGCATCCACTATTCCCAGCATGGAGCCTGTTCTGCCTTTAATAATTTTTGCCTTTCTTTAACATAGTTCTACTATATCCCTTTTAAGGTGAAAAGACAGTGAATTTTTACATCTGCATAGTGTTGCTTTTCCTCCCTAAGAATTCCATCCATTTCCTTTGCTTTTTCACCATCACCAATCACTGAACAGGGACTTTCACAGAACTGTCTGTAATTACCCTCCCCTAAGCAGTGGTCAAATCAGAGCCTATCAGTGTACGTAAAATTGGAGTTGCTAATTTTTTCCCCTCTGGCAGGATCATTTCACTCTTAATTTCATTTGCTGTTCAGTCACCTTGTTGTTCAGCATTAACAAGGCCTCCAGCAGTTCTTCAGTCTCTGCTTTCCTCTCCACATCTGTGACCAATTTCTGCCCCCAGTGAACTCTGCACAAGAGAAATGGGTTTTGAAGAGAATGGCAAAACTCCTAATACATTGCAATCAGTTCAGGCTCAGATTTGAGTTGCATAGACTATGGTGTAGGAGGTATTTAATCAATGTTTGTGTTTGCATTTTGGTTTTGTGCTTTTTAGAAGTTCCTTTGGAATGTGAAATGCTTGGAAAAAATGGTTTGCAGCAAATTCTGTGGCAATGAAAGAATCAAGCATTTCTTTTCCAGTAATGACTCCTTTTAAACTTGAGGAGATTTGCTGAAGTTCTAACCTTCATAATCTGGTGGTCATTACAGTGTGATTTAAGAAAAGCTCTGGAGCCATTCTGATATGTGGTAGCAATAAGATAAATGAGTTCATCATTTTAGCCAGGGATCTTTTCCTTTATACTGCAAATTTCTTTCCAACACTACTCACAGGATATAATGCATAGTGTTGCTAACACCAGTGCACTCCTTTTGCATATCTCCTTTTTTAAACCTCTGTTGTCTTAGGAAAATACAGTTTCTGAAAATGGACTGACAGCAAGACTCCAAACCTTCTTAACAAAACACCCCCTGCCACTCAGCACGGGAGGTAAGGTGGGCTCTGAAACTCTGCTGTAACTGTTACTTTGTCAAACCCAGCAAAAGGATGTGGGCTATTCTTGTCCCCTTAAAGCAATCTAGGATGCTTCTGGGGCAGTAAAGTAGATAAATAATTTCATTCCCTATTTCTGGATATATGGAACCATAATTTTTTATCCACTATTGATTACATGGGTTGTTCCTGTCTCCTTAAAATGATCTAGGGTACTTCTGGGGCTGTAAAATAGATGTGTAAATAATTTCTTATGGAACAATAGTTTCTATCCTTTGTAATTTCTGTTGTGCAGTTTGCAGAAAATCTAGAGGGACCAATGTTTTGTAAGACTGTTATCCAGCCTAACATTTGAGCTAAGGAGGAGGAAAAGCTTCAGGTTGAGTGTAAAACCTCAGCTCTGTCCCCTTGTGTTTGTGCACTGCACATTAGACTTACCAATTACTTGATGATTCCTCATTTATGTTGGATTTTACTCTGAGCTGCTGAGAAGGGGCAAGAAATGACATGACTAACAAAGTGCAATTCTGAGAGGGCATCTGTCTTTTAATACATTGAAACTCTGGCATTTGCTCTTTATACCTTAATATTGTAGAATGTCATTGCTATAAAGCTCCACTGCTGTAAACATGTGTCATTTCAGGTAACAAAATTAATATTTTGGGAGAAGCAAAGGTAGGATCAGAATCACTTGTCCAGAAAGAAGAATGTATTGAAATCAGTAAAGAACCAACCCAGGATCGAATGAAACGAGGGAGAGGTGGAAAAAACCAAAAGAGGAAGAGGCTTAAGAAAGATGTTGTAAAGAAGACAAAGAAGAGAAAGAAAGGTAAGAAACAGGAAAAACCAGCTTTTTTTACAATGCTTATGCCTGCTGGATTCTGCTTTGGAACAGCTGATGTGCCTGTCAGTGGTCTGGACTCTGTGTGGGACCCTGGGGCTCCACTGGCCATGTCTTTGGGTTGCCTCTGTCAGTGAGGAGGCTCAGGTGTCCTGGGGCTGTGTGGGAGCTCAGGGGGAAAAACAGCAGCACGTTGGAAGCATTCCCTGTGTGTGAGCCATGACTGCACTGCTGTGCTGCACTGACTGGAGAAACGCTCAGGGTGTCTGTGCCACATCAGCTCCTGGCGATTCATCAGCCACTGTTGATAACTGGCTTAAAGATTCTTCATGGGATGGTGCCCTGGGCTGTCAGTTTGCCAATTAAAGTGCTTGTTTTCTCATTCCTGGCAGAGCCATTAGTACATTTGCCTTTCTGAACCCTCCTCCCTTCCCTGTCCTTGTCTCTCATTCTTCAAACCCAACCTGGTGCTGATACTGCCTTTGATGGGAGTTGGAACTGACCAGAATACGTAGTGCTGAGATAACTTTTCTTTTTCCTTTCTGGGTTGGTTAGAGGAGGATTCTGTGGCCAAAAGCAAAAGGCTGCGCTACCACGACGAGGCCGACCAGAGTGCGCTGCTGCGGATGACGCGGCTGCGCGTCACCTGGACGGCACAGGAGGACAGTCTGCTCATGCTGTGCCGCATCGCCAGCCACGTGCTCAACGCCAAGGTGTGCCACAGACACCCAGCCCTGAGCAGCCTCTGGGGGCATCACAGTTGCAGCTTAACTGCAAACACTTTGTTGTCCCCCCAGGTCAAAGGGCCCTTCGTGCCCTGGCAGGTGGTTCGGGATGTCATGCATTCCAGCTTCGAGGAGTCCCTGGATAAAACCTCTCATTCCGTGGGCCGAAGAGCTCGTTATATTATCAGAAATCCTCAGACCTATCTCAATTATAAGTAAGTTTTCTGTGTACTGGGTATAGGCTGAATTCTCCCAAAATTAAGTGAAGGGATAAAGTAAACAAAAAATAAACAGCAGAGGAACTTCACAGAACAGACTTCACACAGAGAATCTATGAGATTCAGAGTGAAGCCATTTATTGCACACAGCACACAGTTTAGATATGGTTAGAACTACAGCTTATTGGCTAAAAAGAGTTACACATCACCACGCTAGAAACTTCAATTGGTTAGATACCCATATCTCACAAGTCCCATGTTTTGGAGAACTTATCCTAGATATTTTCAAGAACCTCTCTAGTGTGCTGTGAGAAACCTGAGGAGCTCCCATGAGAAACCTCTCGGGAGTAGCTACTCCTCCAAGCAGCTGTGACTTGTTTATTCTTAGCTGCCTTCAGTCTCACAGGGTCTTCTATTGATCTGAGTTGCTCACTTTTGATTTTATTGTAACTACAAAGGGACAAGGTCCTCCTATGTTCTTCCCTTGTTTCCTGTGACATAAATTTCTACTTGTTTGCCCCCTGCTGCTGTCCCGTCTGTACTGAACTAGGAAAACTTCAGCTCTGGATAACACCTTCAATTGTATCTGTTGCAGAGTTTGCCTTGCTGAGGTTTACCAAGACAAAGCCCTCATCGATGATTTCATGAACAGAGAAAACAATTATGAAGACCCACAGGTAGGAGGGAAGTATTCCAAAAGGTCATGGAGTATTTTATGCTGTTTGGATTACTGAGTACTTGCACTGCTTGAATTACTGTGTTTTCATCTCTTATCCCTCTCTTGAATCCTTAGCAATTTTAAAAATAGCATCATTGTAAAAATGTGGCATCATTACTGGTTTGGGAGCAAAGTGAACACAGGCAGCTTTCCAAAGGCACATAAGCAGCCTCCTCTGAAACAAAAAATTTGTGTTTTCAATGTGTTTGTTTATAAACACCCATGACTAAACATCTGTATCCACTAATTTTTTTTAATCTTCTCAGCCTCATTGTTATCTGAGCAAGAAAACCTTTTTGCTCTGTAATTTCTGATGTTTTATCCCAGCTACATGTTGAAATACAGCCTTAGCTTCTGTGGATGAGTGCAGGAATGCAAGCTAACACTTGGTTTGATCAGCCAAAAGATTTTTTCATTTTTGAGCTTTTTATGCCTTAAATGAACCACAATTTCAAATTGAAAAGTTGTTTACACTTTCAGTGCAAACAATTCCATTTGGAATTTCAGAATGTTTTTAGCACTGGGACAGTGTCACAAGATTGTCCTTATCCAGGAATGACAACTCATACTATTGTCAGAAAAACCCATCAGTTCTGTTGGTAGAGTTGTGCTTGTTCTAGAGAAGCTGTTCACTGATGAGACATCACTGAAATAAATATCTGTGTCCCCATCCCCAGAGTCTGTCTTTGGAAGCAAATAACAGCTTGTTTCCAGAGAACATTCCTCCCATGTAACAGGTGTTCTCCAAGCCATCATTGTGCAAACAGACTTAATGGAGAACATGGTAAAGCCTGAAGGGTATGAAGAGAAAAAAACACTTGATCAGAAGCTTAAACAAAGCTCTAGCCAGAGATTTTGTGCTGTAAATTCAGTAAATTGTTTTAGAACATATGTTCGTGGTGGTTGGCTTGTAGCTGGGAGCATCATTACAGATGGAACCTGCAACTGTTCAGTAAATCAGCAAACACAAACTCCACGGAGCTTTTTGATGCAGCCTCTTGGCTGTTTTACTGCTTCTGGCTTGGTAGTTGAAACCCACCTATTCCTACAAGAATTTTCCATGAACACTTTAAAAGTAGGAGGTCTTTTCCTACTGTCAGAAATTGAGGTTGATAACATTTCTGTCTCTTCTTTCCTAAGGTTTGTGCAAAGGAGTTTAAGGAGTTTGTGGAAAGACTAAAAGAGAAATTCAGTTCAACCCTGGGGAATCCCAAACTTGAGATTCCTGACACTTTGCAGGAGCTCTTTTCCAGGTATTTTAGTTGTAGTGCTTTTGATCCTGCACATGGGCTGAGGCACTGAGAAGGGACAGCAATTCAGAGCAGACCTTTGTCCACTGGGCAGGATTTACACTCTCTGATAGTTGTACTAAGTATCTAAAGAAGTTTTAGTAAATACAATAAGCAGCATTTCTTTCAAATCCACTTCCTGAATGCATATAACTGATTTTGAGTTACTTGCACAAGTTTGCTGATTTTAAACCATTCCCATTTTGCTAAATAAGACTTTTAAACCAGATTTTCACAGCATCAGATTTTCCTAAATTGTCAAATCGTCACCCTTTCTGTTAGAGATGGTGCTACTCAGGTGTAACTTTTCAGTGCAATACAAGACTTCCCTTAAACATTTTCCAGGTTAACTAGCCCCATTTTCTATTACAATCTGTAGCTGGTTGCTCAGCTGAATCATCTCAGCACTCCTGAAATTGTTGATAAAGAAGGGCACTCAGCCTTGTACAGCATCCTCCAGCTCCAGATTGTTCAGCTTTTTTGTGATAAATAACACTTAAAAAGCAGCATGGAAAATTTGTGCCTCATACCATTTAATGGTAACAAATTTAGCACCTTTGTAAATTTTCTTGTTTTGGGAATGTTACAGCAGAAGTGCTGCTGACAGTAACTGGAAGTCCAAAACCTCAATAAAATCCTTATGGTGCTGGACTGTCTCCTGTCCAGGAGTCTTTTCTTCTTGTCAACAGATATTTTAGTGGCGATTGATCTGGACTTTTAGTGTTTGACCCTTGTGCTGAGGCTGCTGGAGCAGACGGAGCCTGTGCTGTTCCAGCACTTGCCTCATTAGCAGTTGTGCTCATCAGCTTCTGGGCTTCAGGGCAGATACACAATCACAGAACATTGTTCTGGCTTCAGTGTTTTCCTTCCCTTTCCCTTAACCAGATTTCGAGTGTTGGCCATCGGAGAAGACACAAATCAAAGCACAAAAGAGGATAATCTAAGCAGGTGAGTAGCAGTAGCACCATTTTTCTCATTAGGACTGCAAGGCCACGTCTCATATCTGTGAAAGTCATGTAAATAGTCTCCTAATACATTAGTTTTTCATCTGTTACAGTGTATAAATTTATTAATAAAAAATAGTTTCAGAAGGCTGTGGGAGCCTCTGACAGATTTGGTGGCTCAAATGGCAGCAGTGATGACCTCAAAAGGGCGGTCCGTTGTCATTAGCATAACTGTATGTTTTCTATGTGGGTGCTGTATCTTAAGAGAAGGAAACATTATCAAAGAGAACTTTGTTTTGTGTCAGGTTATCTGGACTGATCCAAAATTCAGGGAGGAAGGTCAGGGAAAATGTAGAGGCTCCTTTACATGAGTGATCCTCAGCTGTAGGATCTGATGCCTTTATGCATCTGTTTCAGAAGCAGGTGATTGAGTCTGTGTATTTTTGTGATAGTGTAATAGGTACTCATGCTCAAGAATCACCATGAGTAAACTTTTTTCTCTTCCTTTTTTTTCTTTCAGTGTTTATGATATTCATTTTCTAGTGCTGCAGAATCTGATTCAGAGCACATTGGCACTTTCAGATAACCAGATGGAATCTTGTCAGTCGTTTCAGGTACAGTATCTGGACCAAACTTTACTGGTCATAGAGTCATAGAATTGTTTAGGTTGGAAAGACCTTTAAGATCATCAAGTCCAACCATTAACCCAGCACTGCCAAGGCCACCACTAAACTGTGTCCCCAGGTGCCACATGTGGTCATGCAACCCCAAAGTTTCTCCTCCCTCCGTTGATAAATTCCTTTTTCAGATGAGAGAAGAGAAACCCAGAAACTGAGATTTGTATCCATTCTGGGGGGGAGTATTCTTGCCTGCTTTTAGGAAATTAGAATTCTAGGCAGATTTTCAGTATGTTGTGTTCTCTCTGAGGATGAGGTTGCAAGATGTGAGGTTGAAGCAATCCCCAAAACCCACATGAAATAAACCCCACATGACTTCTATTGGGTTAAACTGTATCTTAGTGCCCACTTGAGCAGTTGGGATGCTCTGGAGGAGATACCACAAAGACAGTCCTAATACCCAGCTGACACTGGTGTTGGGGAGCCTCTCCTTAAGGCAGAGCCCACAAAATACATCATCCATCAGTCAGGTCTTAAATAAGGTCAGCAGTTCAGAGGGAGTTTAATTGCTCATGAGCAGGCAAGAGTGGAGCCCAGAAAGCCAAGCTCACAGCAGGTTGTGTTCCTGGTGAAATGATGGGAAGAATCTCACAAAACGTGTTGCAGAGGAGCATTTTTCACACCTATAATTCCAGCAGGAGCTTGATCTCATTTTGAATATCAAGTGTTCTATAGTAGTTAGTTAATTTAATTGGCATTTACCGTGGAAAGTCTGGAAGCCCATAAAAGGAACAGAATAGTAGTTAAGTAAATTTATACGTGTCATTTACATTCTGGCTCGTAGCTTCATCTCCATTTAGCTGATGTACCCCCCAAGCAGGCTGAGTCTGACAGTGGTTCAGAGCTCAGACTGCTCTGACACTGCTGGGGCTTTGCAGACATTCCGCCTGTACCAGGAGTACCAGGACGACATCCTGGTCAGGGCATTCCTGGAGTACCAGAAGAGGAGTTTGGTGAATCGCCGCCGCGTCAACCACACGCTGGGCCCCAAGAAGAACCGGGCCCTGCCCTTTGCACCCATGTCCTACCAGCTGTCCCAGAGCTACTACAGGTGGGTGTCACAGCTGGGGTTTGAGCAAAGAAAGAATCCAGCCAGGCCTGCTGGGCGTGTAGAACAGAATACATGTGATGTGTCCAGAGCAAAGAACCTCCTGACCTTCAGCTGAGGCTGAAAGGTAAAGGTAACACCATGTGTGTTGTTCCTTATTTGGTGTGAGAGAATAGAGCCAAGTGTGCTGGGCAGGACTTAACAAAGACACATGGAGAAGAGAGGAGAGGTAGCACCAGAGTTCTGGGTGTAGTGGGAAAAGTACTTTAGCACTCTTGGGAAGCAGAAGATTGCATCTTTGCTTTCTATTTGCTATATTCTACCTGAGTTTTACGTGGTGCATAAATACCCACTGTTCTAGAACAGGTCAGGTGTAGAAGGGACTTGGCCACCAGCTCCAACATGGAACCTCAGCTGCTTGGCTGCTCTGTGCCACCATGAGTCTAAAACTCCTGCTCAGAACAGACTGAAAGATTTGTACTTCTTTGACTTTGTGTTTCTGTCCAGAGTTTTTACGTGGCGGTTCCCCAGCACCATTTGTACAGAGTCCTTCCAGTTCCTCGAGAAGCTCAAGGACACTGAAAAATCAGACCAGCCGGATGACTTCTCATTTAAAGATGAGGAGAACACATCATCAGAGGGCATGGTGGCATTTCCCATGGATGGACCTGGTGGGCAGTGTGTGGCAATGCTTTCCCTGTTCTCCCTGGGACTGGTGTCAGTGAATGTGAGGATCCCAGAGCAGATCATTGTGGTGGACAGCACTATGGTGGAAAACGAAGTGATAAAAAGGTAAATGCTGCTACTTCTGTTAGTAAATACAGTTGAGGGATAACTTGAGTGAAATTGGACAGGCATTAGCATTTCCTGCACTGCACTGTGGCATATTTTACTGTGATACTGTTTAGACTTTTCTGTCTGAGGAAGCATTCTGAAGACTTAATGGCACTTCACTTAATGCCTGTCATTATAGCCCTGGACTGCATTTGTCTTCATATGTGACATTTAAATTGCTCAGCACTTCAGTGCCATCAGAGCTGATGGGGAAAGGGGAGCACTGGGTGCTACAAGAGCATTTTCATCATTGTACCACATCATTTCAGACACAGAGAAGGGTTAGTAACAAGGTTTCAGCTGTACCAGTGAAACTTCTCACCACAATATTGCTGCTATTGTTCTCCTCTTTGGTTTAATTTTAATTTAAGCCTGCAGTAATGGCACAGCACTGAAACTGGAACTCTCCCCAGGCAGCCTGATCCTGTGAGCCCCTATCCTTACACTCATTATGTGTTTCATTCTTTCAGTCATTATGTGTTTTCTTAAGAGTGCAACTAAAATCTCTTGCTTTAACTTGCTGCTTCCTGTTGTATATATACATGGAGAATACTTTGTTCTCTTTCTCTTTAGAACAGCTTAATACCCATTTGAAGATTGTTACTGTAGTCTTCCCATAACATTCTGTTCTTTAACATAAGCAATCTCAGTTACTTTACTTGTGCTTTTGGTACATTATTAATGTTACCCAGATCTGTCTTTCCCATTATTTTCTCTGCACTGGACTATGGTGTCAAAAAACAAATGCCGTGATTTTACTGGCAGGTGTGTCCCATTCCATCATGTTACATAGGTGAAACTCCTCCAAGATGCTAAATGGCCATGGGCTTGCCAAAAAGAAAGCAGCCAGACCTCTCCAGTGTGAGCCATGCACAGCTTATGATTTTTGTGAGTCACTCTAACAAGCTGCTTTTCCTTTACCTGGTTAATTGTTTCCTCTTAGTGTGGAGGCACAGAAGCACAGCACTATTATATAAATAACAGGCATTTGTCATAGCAAATTGCTGCCTGCCCTTTTCCAGGCTGATTCTCCAGTTTGCTGGAGATGTTCTGAATGCAAATCCCATCTTCTCAGAGCCTTGCAGTGTCTCCAGTTGGGTGATCCTGTGTGGAGTGAATAAGCTGTTTTAACCCAGGTCATTAGCAAAAATACACTGAGCCCTGACTGGCCCCATTGCCGAGTATGGGCACCTTGAGTTCTCTACTCACTGTTTTTCCTCAATGATGTGTTTCCTACTGGTTTTAAATAGGTTTTAAAAGAAGGTCCAACTCAGCTTAGAAAAGGTTGGAAAGAACCTTTGGTTGTCTCCTGCTTAAAACAGAGGCAACCTCAGAGTTATATCAGGTTGTTCAGAGCATTCAGCTTTATCCATTGTGGCTCTTGTTATGTCCTGGAAAGAAATAATGTTGGTTTGACTAGGTTTATTTCTGAGAAATTTATTCTGGCTGCTACTACTATTCTTTTTTTACTCTGTCTGCAGCTTGGATTTTGCTGGGTTTTTTTCTTTTTTAAACCAAGTGAAGTCTTTGGTCTGTAATTCTTTCTCCTCCTTTTTTTCCTTAAAAATAAGCACTGTCTGCCCTACAGTGCAGCATCCCTTGTGGTCTGTGCCTAACAGATGTTCCCTTATGATGAAGTGTCTGCTGAACCAAAGAGGTTCAGCATTTTAACCTGAGATATTTTGGGTTCATTTCAACATGATTGGAAAAAAAGGAAGAGTTTCCTTTGCCAGAGACCTTTGGTGTATTTTGTTTTGTGTAGTTGCTTGTTCTCAGTGCTTTAAATAAGCCTGCTGTGAACACACTGTCCATGACTAAAGACTGGAGTGCAGAATCATTGTGTTCTTGCTCTGCTCAGTGTAATGAGTCACTTTGTTATTATTTTGGAAAAAAAAACCCCAACAAACAAATAAAACCCCCTGTGTTTGCTGTAGTTTGGGAAAAGAAGGGCTGGAGGACGATGATGAAGACGATGATGAGCTGGATGACAGCTCTGGGGGCAAGCAGAGAATAGAAGTGAAAGCTCATCAGGCATCTCACACCAATTACTTGCTGATGAGAGGCTACTACGCCCCTGGCATTGTGAGCACGAGAAACCTGAGCCCCAGCGACAACATCGTGGTCAACTCCTGCCAGGTGAAGGTCAGGCTGAGGTGCAGCCCTGTGCCAGGGAGACTCAGCTTGCCAGGTGAGTGCCTGTTTGGCCCAACCTGCACAGAAATGAGTTGGAGCAGGAGAGGTGGAGAACTCACCTGCTGAGGAACTGATTTAAACAAAGCCCCTTGATAGGAATATTCTGTTTCCATCACACATGCAGCTTTCTCTCCTGATTTAAACTGATGGTTGACTTTAAGGCACCTCTTGTTGGTAACAAGTGCCTGTATTTTGTGTTGTGTTAAACTGTTAATGCCAAGAGGAAAGTCTGTCCTCTGCTCTGTTACCTTTCTCCAGGAGGTTTTTCAGTCCCTTCTGCAACTTAAAATACCATATTATGTCACACCCAGGCTTTCTCTACTATGAGCTCCTTGAATGGAAATTCACATTTACGTGTCTCATGCAAGTGCCAGAAATAGAGGAGTCCCATGTCTGGCATCTTACCTACAGTAACTGAAACATTTTCATAGTATTTAGAGCTTGAATGTTTGCAGTTCATCAGCACCGCCCCTTCTTAAAGAGCATCTTGCTTTCAGTTGTAATGTACATGTATGCAGAACCTTTAGCTCTTCAGCTCTGGTGCTATTGCTGTTGTGGCAGAAGTAAAATAGAAATTCTTTCTCATTTCTCTGCTGCCACTCATGCCCTCCAGGTCTGCTGAGCTGAGTGCTCATTACAGCTGCTCTCATTTCTCCTTGGCTGTCAGGGAAGTGCTGCTGCCATGAGTGTCCCACAAGTCACAGTGTGGAGCAGCCTCCAGATGAAAGGGAGAGGAGCAGGAAGAGCAGTGCCAGAGCTGCCTCCTGATCATCAGGGACTGGGAGAAGGGCTCTGTGGCTTCAGCTTCTGAATACTCTGCACAGGGGTCAGTTACCTGTCACCAAACACGGAGATGCTTTGGGAAACTAATTGTACCAAGGCATTGTCAAGTGGTATTTAAACCTTATCTGGCCAACAGCTTTCTGCCCTGGATTTTTTGATTAGTAGCATTTCCTTTCCCCTAGAATTTGCACTTGACCCTCTTC
Organism: Hafferia zeledoni; assembly: GCA_035583235.1. Classification (NCBI taxonomy): domain Eukaryota; kingdom Metazoa; phylum Chordata; class Aves; order Passeriformes; family Thamnophilidae; genus Hafferia; species Hafferia zeledoni. The sequence goes on along the minus strand of JAWWEV010000034.1, from coordinate 3,075,766 downwards.
AAGGAAACAGAAGATGATTCCCTCATTAACTTGGAGCTAAGCTGACCCAGTGTGAGAGTATCAGTGAGCCTGCACTGCCTTCCAGTCATCCTTCACTTTGATATGAGGATAAACCTTTGTAAACCCACTTGCTTTGTAAACCTTTGTAAACTTCCTCTTCTACAGGTCTTCTCAGACACAGATGTGTAAGGCAGAAAGAAAAAAGGAAACTGGAGCAATGAAGATGTAAAACAGAGCTCTGTTTTTAATTGGAGTAGTCTAGAGTACCTCTGATCTGTCTTTCTGTAGTGGATTGCACAGTAACAGCAGCTTCACAGCTTATGCTCCTGTGTTTTATTTGCTTTGCAGTTCCCTCTCTGCTGGATAACATTGCAGTGGGAATCTCCTGCCTCCCTGAAACTTTTACCAGGCTGATAAAAATCCAAGAAGAAAATTATGAGGTTGCTAAGTTTCTCCAGGAGTGCAGAGCACGTTACAGTTACAGCCCCAGAGACGCAGCGGCTGTTCTGGAGATCCGGGATGCCATCGAGGCAACTTCCCACTGGGGAATTTGCAAAACTGAGCTGAGCCAACGTTTCTGCAGCTATGAAGAGGCGGAAGCTGAAAGAACCAGGAGCCTGGAGCAGTACATTCAGGTGGGTTTACAGCCAGCTGCTTTCCACACATTAATGCCTGCATGCTCAGTGTTCCCCTTGCACAGGACAAGCTTTTAGGCTGTCGGAAGCAACTGTAAATTGAACAAAGCTGTTTATATTGGGCAGGAGATCACATACCATAGCTGATAGCAATCTTGCCTCAAAGTTAGGAAGGCCAAAAATTAAAGCAGCACTTAATCAAAGATAGCAATGAGGTGTTTCAGAAACCTGGAGGGGCCAACATCCACTTTTGGAAGTAAAATACTGTTTCCTGGTTATATTTTAAACTTATTTTAAGCTGAAGAAAAATGTCTTGTGCTGTTCTTTCAGGAAAGTTTAAGGGGTAAAACATCTTTTCAACTTCTTGCTCCTTCCTTGCTGCCACTAAAGGATGGCAGTTTCATGATACTTAGTTAAACTGACATTTTCCTGTGAAAGCTTCTGATAATTTGTTTGGTTTTTTTATAGGACCTTACTGAAATGCAGCAGATTTTAGAAGTAGGAGGCCACGCTGTAAGACTGGTTGCAATAGTGTTTGCCAGGCCATGGCTGTTGCATTCAGTATGTCTGAAGGATAAAGCAGAAGATGCTGATCAGCAAAGTGCAGACACTGCTGTCCCAGATGTGGCACAGGAGTGCCTGCCATCAGAGCCAAGGAAGAGAGAGGAATGTCTGGGAGAGGAGCAGCTGGGAGAAGACACACAGCCTGTCAGTGATGAAGAACCCCCGAGGAAGAGATCTAAGAATGAAATCCCTGAGGCTGTCAGTGAGCTCTGCCAGGGTTCACAGGGTGGTCTGGAGAGCGCAGAGGGAAGGAACTTTGGTGCAGGTGTTACTGACCCTGTTACAACAAAGGAAGCTGGAACTGGGGATGAAGAAGCAGGTTCCCCGGGAGGACAGGCAGAACACCCAGCTGAACTCCCAGAGCCTGCTCCAGAGGCTGTGAATGTGGACACACACAAGGAACAAGAAGATAAACCTTGTTCTGAGGACAAAGAATTTGAAGTGGAGAACGATGAGCTCAGCACTGAGCACAACAAACAGATCCCTACGGCTGAACAATCAGACAGTGAGCAGGACAATGACCTTTCCTACTCACAGGACAACCCAGGAGTATCCAAAGGTATGTGGGAACATTCTATAAATAACTGATCCCAAATAGATAGCTCCATTTTATAAGCAAATCCTAGATTCTTTATGAAGCTATACCAGAGAGAGGTTGTCATTTCTCACTGACAATTGGCATAACACCAATCCATCTGGAATATCTTGGAGGTTTCAAATACATCAAAGATTCCTTCCTGTTCCCTTTTGCTGAAATGTTCACAACTAGTCCAAAAATATGTTTCCTTCAGAAACTTCTTTCCATGTCTTACCCTTCTCCAAAAACGTATTTGGATGTGAAGTTTCTCATCTCTGGCCTCAGTCCAAAGGCCAGACATGTCTCAGCCCAGAAAACACAGCCTGTAGCTGGAATGTCCATGGCTGAAAGTCCTGAAGTCATTAAACCAGGAAGCAGCACACGCCAGTGAGATTAACAGCCTCGTTTGTAACCCAATTGGACTGCATTTTCATTTCCTTTTTACTGCCAGCTTGCTTTTCTAATAGCCAGTAGTTCTTGCCAAGCTTTACATTAAGCATTTTGTGGGGGATTTTATTTTGGGTTTGTTTCTATCGTCTCTGGTTTCAGGCTGAATCACTGCCTGGCTGCTCGTGTGGGATCCTGCCAAGCTCTGCCAGTACCCACGTGCAGAGGCAGCTGTGAATCAGTGCAGGCTGATCCCTGACATCTCAGAGCTTGGGATTGCTGAACTGGAGCCTTCCTGGGGAAATAGATACTGTCTGAACAGCAGAGATCTCAGCAGTTCTTAAGTGAAACTACCAAAGTATTCTGGATTTAACTTCCTCCACTTGTTTGGAACACAGGAGGGAAAAAACTGTTCTGTTACCAAGCATAGAGTTGTTACTGGCCAGTGAAGGGTTTACATGTGCTTAAGGCAAAGCTGTTCCCCTCTGGGTGTGGTGGGAATACCTCTGTTAAGTAATTGTCTAATTAAAACCCATGACATAATGTAATGGGAGTAGCAGAGACAACCTTCACTTTGAAACTGGGCCCTGCTGGAATCCTGAGTTTACATTCTCACGTCTGCAGCTCCTGGGACCTCTGCTCAACTTCCATGTGATTCCCAGGAGCTTTGGGTTAACCAACCCCCCAGGGGAGCTCACAGGCTGAGACCCTGCCCAGCTCTTTGTGGCACCCAGGCCTTTCCCCCCATTCAGTCACCTGGGGCTCAGCCATGTCATCAGACTTCTGGGAATTAAACTTCTTGCTGGGATTTGGGAAAGGAACCACAAGAAGTGTTCCTGAGCAGAGTGGTGTGGTTTTAGGAGGTGTGTGCTGCAGGCAGGTCAGGGCAGTCAGTGGCAGCTCAGAGCTCTCCACAGCTGAGCACAGTTTGCTCAGGTGGTTTCCTAACAAGCTGTTGCACTTTACAGCTTGGTCACCTTTTACTCATTTTCCACTAGATAAGGAGTTTGGGTTAATTAGAAAATATGTGTCCCTTTCTTTCCAGGAGGCTCCATGACAGATGTCTCTCAAGCAGCCAGGGACAGGTGAGTAACAGAGATGTGTGCACAGTAAGCAACCACTTGGCACTCCCAAAATAATCCTGAGGCAGCTGATTTGGAAACCTTAGTTTTATGCTCTGATGGGCAGCAGGAACTGATGATGGAGAAACCCCAGGTCTTCCTCCTTTGTTCCCATTACGTGTGCTCATATCCATGCTGGAGAAACGTCTCTGATCCATGTTTTTACCCCCAAACCAACTAGCTGCAAACAGCAGAGGGAAAAATTACTTTACTTTACAAGTAAGTCCAGGGCCAGAAAGCCTCAGCTTTCAGGTGCCCAGGAAAGGCCTGGAGAAACTGCAATATGAGGAATGGGAATTTCCATGTGGGGTCTGTCTTTAGACTCCAAAATGCTAAAAATGAGGAGTTTCTTTGCCATCAGAGCACTGTTGCTGCGTGTTACAGAGTGAAGCAGCTCTTGGATAACTTTTGGAGGATAATGGAGCCAATAGCAAACAAAGCTCCCCTGGTCATTGAGACTCAGGGTAACTGCTGGGGGTGTGATGGTGCTGAAAGTGAGCCCCTAGTGAAGTCCTGCAGGTCTGGAGCTGTCTGGTAGATCAGCACCAGTCCCAGCTGCCGGATTTGCCCCTGGCACATCAGCAAACACTGCAATGGGTGTAGTGAGAGTCTCTGTAATGCAGAAATGATGGTGATGGGAAATCTAAGTAGAAGAATTCCTGACAGAGCTGAGCTTTCCTTGTGTTCTGCAGGGCCTGTGAGGATGTCTGCTTCATTGGGAGGCCGTGGAGGATCGTGGATGGGAACCTGAACAAGCCTGTGTGCAAGGGCATGATGGAAGCTGTGCTCTACCACATCATGACAAAGCCAGGCCTAACTCAGGCTGCACTGCTGCAGCATTACAGTGGGGTGCTGCAGCCCGTGGCTGTGCTGGAGATCCTGCAGGTACCTGAGCCCCCCTGAGCCTAAATCTGGCTCAGCTCCCACACCCAGAGTCAGCAGATACACTGCTAGGAGTCCCAGGAAAGTGGGACTGTGAATGAACCGTGAAAAACAACCTTCTCCCGCTGGTGTAAATTAACCACAGCCAGAGCAAGTCACTGTTCACAGTCAGGAGGAGGGAAGCCTGATTTACCCATCCTTCAAATTACCCTGTTGCTGATTTTAAAATCTGAGCTTGCTTCTGAAATGGATGTACAGGGAGCTGAAATTTTAGGTGGTTACTGAAGTGGGGGCGTGTCACTGTGAAATACTGATTGTTTAATGCAGCATTAGTCATTGGATCACAGAATGGTGTGGGTTGGGAGGGACCTTAAAGATCATCCCGTTCCAACCCCCAGTCACCACAGATAACCCACATTCCTCATTTTTTTCCTTGTTTACCTTCTAGATGGGCAGTCTCTGAAGTAGGAATGAAACTGTGTTTGTGCTAACAATGTGTAAATCAGACCTTGTGTCCTGACACAGCTGCCTGCAGGCCCACATCCCTAACTGTGAAACAATACAGGGCAAGAACATTTTGATCTTGTATTTTTTCCCACGTCATGAAGTTTGATGGCCACCACTGCTGCTTTGGAGATTAAATCCTGATTTACACTTTTTTTCCTGTAAGAATTCAAAATCTTAAGCACAGCAGTAACACTGCAGCCCTTCCTGTAAACATGACTTCCCCCGAGGGGCTCAAATGAAGCCACTTTTGGTACAGATCATCCAGGAGATCTAGAGCTCAGGGCTTTTTTTTTACCTCTGCAACTGCCCAAACTAAAGTATGTGATTTTTTCTGCAGGGTCTGGAAACTCTTGGTTGCATCAAACGATTCTACATGAAGAAACCATCCCCGGTGTCCCTTTTCTCTCTGCCAGTTGTGGAAGAACAACTGAATAATCCCAAACTGAGTGAAACCCCAACGATCTATTACGAGCCCACAATAGACTGTGCTCTCAGGCTGGGCAGAGTGTTCCCCTGTGAAGTGAACTGGAATAAGTGGGTGCAGATTATCCCTGTATAGGAGGGAAAGCTGAGTCGTATTAAACTGGCTTAGCCTGGAGGAGGTGGTGTTACTGCAGATTAAATGTTACAATTTTTGCTCCATCATGTTTTTATTAAGTTATTTATCCTTTTTACTTCTGAATGTATTTAAACTGAGAATAAAGCCTGATGTTAAGGCAGAAAAGTAATATGTGCTCCTACTTGAAGCCTATTATCTTTTCACCATGAATTGCTTGCAGAGGGTATAGTTTGTAGTTGCTGATTTAACTCAGGGTGTTTCCATAGCGACAGGTCCCATTTTGGTTTTTTCCTCTCTGTAACACAGCGCTAACACCTTTGCTCTGCCTCCCGTGCTGTGCTGGGCTTTCACCATTGCTGTCCTTCAGCTCAGTTACCTTCAGGCCTGTCTGTATTTTAAACACTGGTGTGTCTTGGCGTGCCAGGCACGGGTTTCACACGGTGTGAGTGAGTGAGTGAGGGCCTGCCCGCAGCATCCCCGCCGTGCCCCATCCCCGCCCGGCCCAAGCAGCCACTCGCACACGGTTCCCGCAGCCGCGTTTATTGCTCAGTCCCGCCAGCGGTGC
>JAWWEV010000034.1:3006293-3069869 GCA_035583235.1 Hafferia zeledoni | reverse complement strand
CATCCCCGCCCGGCCCAAGCAGCCACTCGCACACGGTTCCCGCAGCCGCGTTTATTGCTCAGTCCCGCCAGCGGTGCCCGCACTGCGGGTTGCAGCACTTGTAGAACGTGGTCATGGGCTCGTCGGCCGAGCGCGTCTGGATTTGCATGAAGTAGGCGCGGGGATGTTCGCACTTGGGGCACGGCTCTGCGGGGACAGCGCGTCAGGGGAGCGCGGGGCGGCAAGACCCTTCCCGGCCCCTTCCCAGGCCCTTCCCGACCCCCGATCCAGCCCCTGCCCGGCCCTGGCCCCTTCCCGGCCCCCGATCCAGCACCTTCCCGGCCCCTTCCCGGCCTCCCCCCGGCCCGGCCCGGCCCTACCTGCCGTGGAGTCCACGTTCTCCCAGGCCGCAGCGCCGCCCAGCACATCATCCACCTCCTTCAGCCGCGGGTACTTCCTGCTCGTCACCTGCGGGCACCGCCGGCGGCTCAGCGGGGCCCGGGTCACTCCCCACCCCGGGTCATCATCCCCATCCCCGGGTCACCCCCATCCCAGGTCATCCCCCCAGGCCAGCTCAGCCCCCGGTACCTTCCTGGTGACATTGCGCACGTAGGGGCAGGTGGTACAGGCGAAGCGGTGGCAGCGCGGCCCCTCCTCGGCCACCAGCACGTTCCCGCAGGCCGGGCAGAACAGCAACATCGCCGGTTCCGCCGCTCCGCCCGCCCCTTCCGGCCATGGCGGCGGCGGCGGGGGCGGGACAGCGGCCCGGGGCGGGGATGGGGGAGCCGGCGGGGATGGGGGAGCGGCCCGGGGCGGTAATGGGGGACCCGGCCGAGGAGGCAGCGGAGGCGGTGGAGCCGGAGCCGGCCGAGGAGCTGGCGCACGCCGAGGTGCTGGAGCTGTTCCAGGCGGCGCTGGCGCGGCTGGTGCAGGACCCGCTGCTGTGCGACCTCCCGCCGCAGGTGACGGCCGAGGAGATCGGCTCGCAGGTGGCCCTGGAGTACGGGCAGGCCATGACCGTGCGGGTGTGCAAGGCGGACGGCGAGACCGTGCGTGCGTGCGGGGCCGGGGCGGGCCGGGGGCTCACTGGGGGCTGACCAGGAACTAACCGGGGGCTCACTGGGGGCTGGCCGGGAACTAACCGGGGGCTCTGACTGGGCTCTGACCGGGGGCTCACTGGGGGCTGGCCGGGCTCTGACCGAGGGCTGACCGGGCTCTAACAGGGCTCTGACCAGGGGCTCACCGGGCTTTGGCCGGGGGCTCGCCGGGGGCTGACAAGGTTCTGACCGGGGACTGACCAGGCTCTGACCCGGGACTGACCGGGCTCTGGCCGGGCGCGGACCGGGCTCTGTCAGGGCTCTGAGCGGGCTCTGCCCGGCTGTCCCCGCAGCCGTGGTGGTGGTGCAGAACGCCTCAGTGCTGGAGCTGAAGAAGGCGCTGCGGCGGCACTTCCAGCTGCGGCAGGCTCGGCAGGGCGGCGTGCAGCACCTCAGCTGGTGAGCGGGGCGGGGGCGGCACCGCATCCCACCCTGCCCGCCCCCCTGGGCTCCCCCTGAGTGCCTTTCCCGCAGGAAGTACATATGGAGGACGTACCACCTGACCTACGCTGGAGAGAAGCTGGCGGATGACAGAAAGAAGCTGCGAGAGTGAGTAAAGGAGTGTGTTCAAGGGAGGCCCCGCGGGAGCCCTGCAGCATCCCCACGGGTGGGAGGTTGTGCCCTGACCCACAGAGCGTCCCCACGGGTGGGAGGTTGTGCCTTGACCCACAGAGCATCCCCATAGGCAGGGCTGAGGTGGGAGGTTGTGCCCAGCCTGAGCTGGGTCCTGCAGTGGGAATTGGCTGGAAGGTGGGACAGCACTGCCCACAGAAGTGGCACAGGCAGACTGAGAGGCTCTGCAGGACAGAACAGCCTTGGGGGGTTCCTCAGCCATCACCATCCTGTGCTGGGTGTGCTCAGCCAATTCAGGCCACCCCAAGACCCTGGGACACACAGCCCTTGGCCATCCATCTATCCCCAGCTCCTGCACAGGAGGTTACACCAACTCAGCCTGGCAGAGCTGCTGATGTAGAATGAAGGAGGAGGGAACAGGAACTGGAACAGGTTGCCCAGGAATGTTGTGGACACTTCCAGCCTTGGAAGCGTTCAAAGCCAGTTTGGACAAGGCCTTGAGGAACCTGGTCTGGTGGGAGCTGTCCCTGCATGTGGCAGGGGTTGGGACTGAATGATCTTTAAGGTCCATTCCAACCCCATAGCATTGATGGAGAATGCCAAGCAAAGAACAACCCAAGGATATGTGTTGGACCTGCTCAGCCACCTCTCAGAGAGTGTCTGGTAACACTGACAGGTGACTCCTGTGTTTCCATGCCCATTCTTGCAGTGAGAGGGGATGAGGCACTTCCAAGCACTCCCTCTGTTCATAGAGCAGTGCTGGGTGTGCCAGCCCGTGTTCAGATGAGCGAGAAAAGGTGGTCTGAAGTACTAAAAATGTAGCAAGACAGCCCTAATCAAAGCTGTCCTTGGAAGACTGAGCCAGGGGTGACAGATGTTGCATTTAAGGGGTGGTTGGAGGTGAAGGCAGATGATCAGATCTTTCAGTGCTGGCAGCATGTCCTGCATATATGGCTGAGAATTTTAATGTCTCCTCTATGAGAGCACAGCTCATGATTGTAGGAGTCCATCTACCCCTTGGAAAGGGGAGGATTATGAAGGTGTTTTTTCCTGGGAAACTGGTATATAACAGCATAACTCTGTGCAGGTATGGTATCAGAAATCGGGATGAGGTCAGCTTCATAAAGAAGCTTCGGAAGTAACTCTTGGGTAAGTCCTCAGTGTCCATTAATTGCTCCCAGTTCATCTTCTTCCCTGGGCCATCATGTTCAGGCTCAGAGCAGCCCATGTTGCTGCTCTCCACAGCATGGCAGAGCATTCCTGAGTGCCTCTGAATGTCTGCACGAGGCTGTGGTGTGTTCCCATATCCTGGGAGTGGTGTTTGTGCTCCTCTCAGGGTAGGGAATGATAATTCTGCTACTTCAGGTAACATACCCTGGAAGCAGCAGCAGGGATGTCTTAGTGCTGGTATGTCTGTAACTCAAGTTCATGTTTAGATTCTGAATTTGCTCCCACGATGTCTTGAGACTCATTAAACAGTGTTCCTGTGCTGCTGGGATTGCTTCTAGGACATTCAGGCTTCTTCAGTGTCTGGAAATGGCAGTCAGGATGCTGATGAACCCCTGGGAGGAGGGTGGTCTCAGTGTGACAGATGGTGGCCATCCCCAGGTCACTCAGGTCCTTCTGTGAGCCTAATCCTGGAGTGCCTGTTCTCCCACCCTGCTCCTCCCACTGCTGTGCCACTCTGAGCACCTGCAGCCAACAGAAATGACCCACTGGTGCTCACAGGCACATGGCATGAGCAAACACAGTGTGTTCTTGCTGGGATATGTATCGAGCCATTTTTCCTCAATTACTGCAAGGAATTAGGAAAGTGACCTCAGCTTACATAGCCAGTAGTTTTTGACTCCCAGTTTCTCCATTTTCTGGTTTATAGAAACTCGAATTCAGCAGGCTCATTGTTCTCAGGAGACAGGACATAGCACTGGGCGGTGCTGGGTCGGCATTTCTGTGCAGCTGACGCCTTTAGGAACACTTCCAGCACAGGAAACACGAGTAGCCACATGTATTTACCTGTTTGTAACTCCTGCAGACATAATTCTGGTATTACACTGCTATTTTTAGAACATTGTGCATGCAAACACAAGATGTGGCCAAGACTCTCAAGCCTAGTAAGTTTAAAATTATGTCCCCAAAAACAGTCACAGGGCCTGAAGAAAAATGGTAAGAGCAGCTTGTCCAAACCCTTGGGTTTTTGTTTTGCTGCTCCAGTTAGCCAGGTTAGAAACTGTTACTTTGTGACCACGGTAACCTTTTATTCCTCTTTCAGCACAGACATATTTGCCATGTCCAGTGTAATAAACTGTGTGCCCTCAGAGCAGGCACCTGCTCCAGGGTGCCTGTCACCAGCTGTCACCTGTGGCACTGGCTGATCCCTCCTGGACCATCAGGGCAGTGTGATGGTAAAAGCCCAACATGCATTAACTATTAGCACTGCCAAATACTTTCTTTCTTTAACAGAGAGAGCAGAGAATCCAGCCCTACCAAGACCAGACTGTGGATGCAGAACTTCCTTGGAGGAAAAGGTTTAACACTCCCAAGAGGAGCAAACTCCATTGACTGGACATTCTCATACATTTTTTTGCCACTGCTGTTTGCAGTGTTTGCCTCTGAGCTGTATGTGGAATCCACTTCAGGGATTAAAGAGACCCTCCAGTTTTCTGAGGCTTGTCAGGCCCTTATTTCCAGCTGTAGATCTGCACCTGGCTGCTTTGGGTGCTCAGCAGGGATTGATTCTACTGAGACGTGAAACAGTGTGAGATTAAGTAACAAACGTAGGCACAGACTATGCAGAACAATTAAGAGTAGCTAAAACGCTACCTCACAGTTTAATCACCACCTTAGCAGTAGTAAACAACTCTGGTTAAAAATGTAGTATTGAAACTAGTGTAATAAAAATAATGGCAGCAGAAAAGGTTCAATACAATTGAACAAGGCACAAACGTTCTGTTTTCAGAGTCTTCTGAGATAAGGCAAAACATGCCTGCCAAGTGCTAAGGAGACAGTTTAAATTAACCATGGGCAGGGTTAGAAGGGTCACTGGATTAGAGGCTTTGTCCCCATGGAAGTGGCACAGCACATGCAAAGACAGTCCATCTCCAGGGCCTGCTCGAGAGGCCAGTCTTTGCCTTTCAGTGGAGCTGCGCGTCCAGGTCGTACTTCTCGCAGAATTTGTCTGTGAATGGTATACACGTCAGGAACTCGCACCACTCGCATTTGATGGGGTAGAAATAGAACAGAATCACAAGTCCTGAGAAGAGTGCAATGAAGATGAGCTGGAAAACTATAATTTGGCATCGTTTCCTATATAAATCAAACTTCCCAAAGCTAATGTAGGGCAGGAAGGCAAAGGAGAGGAAGAAACCGCTGATAAATCCTGAAATGTGAGCGAAATTATCAATCCAAGGCAGGAGGCCAAAGGCAAAAAGAAAGAGCACCACAGCCAGCAGCTTGAAGAAAGCCCTCCATGGGCGTGCCAGGATTTGCCAACTCTGGAAGAGCTCCACAAAGAGACAGGCCAGAATCCCAAACTGGGATCCTGCAGGGCCAACCTGCAGAAGAAGAGCATTACAGACAACGTCAGGTTCGTGCCACCTGCCTGGCCTCAGCAGCCAGCTCAGGCATTAGTTCCTTGTTACTGAACTTCTTGTTCAGTGTTTCTTGGGAAGAGACACCACAGCCTTCAACTTCATCCTTATAACTGGGTGCAAGGAGTAAAGGGGTCTAGTTGGATTTAGGATCAAGATGTCAGGCCAGTAATCCCCAGAACAGACTTTGTATTTAAGGAGGGCTTGAGTTGCCAGAGAGGAGAAGCCCTTGAAGGCAATCTCCTGGCTCCCCCCACCCACCATGCACTTTTCCTTATGGAAGGACCTGGAAGATGGTCCTCTGGGTCCTGCCATGCAGTCTTCTGTGGGCAAGCTGAGCTCTGCTCTTTGCCCCTCTCCTGCCTGCCACTCTCACATGGAGGGCCCCTGGCACCAGCTACAGTGCTCGATCCCCAGCCTGCCATGGCTGGACAACCCCCCATTTGTTACGACAACAGCCTTCTTCCTGCAGCCAGCCTGGGCCAGGCACTTGGAAAGCCCAGGGTAGCCTGGGGGATGTTGCTGCTCAGCAGTTAAATGATGGTGTGGTGCCATCCTCCAGCTACCAATCTGCCAAGGCTGTGCTGCAGTGACGAGCCCAGCTCTGGGGTCTGTGCCTCTGCCACAGGTGTGTAGAGAAAGGGTTGTGTTCAGGGCAAGTTACCAGGACCCTGCTCTGCAGGAGACCCACCTCTGCTCTGTAGGGTAGAAATATTGCACTGGCAAGGTTCCCAGTGATGCCACTGAGAAGGTAGATGATAGAGATGCGGTGCCATCCTGCCAGCTTCTCTAGGTCCCGCAGGATCGTCATTTGGAAACACACTGAAACCAGACAGTGCAGGATCCTGCCAAATGCAGAGTACAGGAGCTGAAGCAGCAGCTACTGAAGTCACCCCTGTGCTTGTGTTCTGTCCCCAGCCTGGCTGAGAGCTCCTGGTCTGGCCCTGCCCATGCCGCTAATCCCTCCAGCAAACATAGGATGGCAAACCTTGGCAGGGAGCACACCCCATGTTCCCTGGGAAGGGACAGCCACACAACTCAGCAATCCCAGGGCTGAGGGTTCCCCCACCCAGACAGTGGAAGTTTTACACCTCTGCTTACCCAGCATGAAGGAAAAGCGAGAGCCAGAGGCGGTAGAACTGGTCAGGGACTTCTGGGTTTAGGAAAGGGAGGAGCCCACAGACATCATCCATGCAGTGCACCTAGGGCAGGAGCAGAAATGAGAGGGGCCCTTTACCAAGGCCAGGGCAGAGCCTGCAGGTTCCTCTGGAAGAGGGGCTCTCCTCCTGCTTCTCTGCTGAACCAAGTCCCAACACCAAGTTCCACGTGACCCCACCCATTCCCTGTGCATCTTTATGCCCTCATTCTCCCCCCGGCACACACAACTAAGGCACCTCCTCGCTCATGGAGCAGGACAGTTGCCTTCTCCCACTGCCTGCACAGTGGGCCTGTGCTGGGCTTTCACAGCTGCCAGCCCAAGTCCTAAACTGGCCTCCAAAGAGGGACAGATGCAGCCAGCTCTGCCACTCCAGCCTGGAGCAGCAGCTTCCTGCAGCTCAGGGTGGGACAGGACACAGGACTCCCACCTACACTGCAGCACTGTCACCCCCCAGACCTTGCCCAGCTGCCATGGGGAATAGGAGAGAGAAGGGCAGCCACACAAGCCCCAGCTCCACACTCACCTGAGAGCATAGTGTTGCCTCCTCGTGGAAATAGCCCCGCATAAATTCACAATACTCCCGGGAGGTTATTTCACACCTGCAGGAGGCACAAGTCACACATGGAAGGAACAGTGCCCTCTCAGCCTGCCCATTCCCCCATCTATGAGAACTGATGCCTTCAGCTGCTGTAGTGTCTCAGAGCCACAAATGCATTCCCATTTAGCCCAGTGCTACTCTCCACACACCCCTCCTGTTTCTCCCACCTGGAATCCTGCCTCACCTCCACAGACCTGCGTCCAGAGGCTCCAAAACAGGTGCTAACGCTCTATTTACAGCTGAGAACCATCACAGCCTGGGGAAGCTGTCTCAGGCTGGGGGAGTCTTGTGCCTCTGCAGCTGTGGAAAGGCTGGGGCTAGGCCAGGAACATGTTTATTACCTTCAGGGACAGAGAAACCCATTGGGGCAGCACTGATTTTTTCCCCCAGTAGGGAAAGCCAGGGCCAAGCACTGGGTAACTCCTCAAGCTCAGGAGCAACTGAGGAAGAACAGTATCTTCCTCTTTTGCAAACCCAGAGCCTGTTGTTTCCTGGCATCTCCTGCGAGTGCTTATGGACTCCCGGTTGGGGCCAATAATGTAGCCAAACATTCCCAAGGAAAAACACAGGACTCCTCAGCAGAATTATTCAATCCCTTATGATCCAAGTCCCTCCAAATTGCAGGACCAGTTGAGTAAGATACCCTGCTGCACCAAGACTCAGGCTGGCTGTTATCTCCTGCTCATCCCAGAGTCCTGCTCCGTCTGGGAGACCTGTCATGGCTCTCTGTCCAACTCCCCTTCCCAGCAGGGCTCTGGGCTGTGTGTGGAAAGGACAAGGAGGACAAATGGCTGTGTCTACAACCTGAAAAGGCCCCCTGTGTCTCACCCCAACACCCAGCCCCTCCATACAGGTAGAACTCATTACCTTCCTTTGGTCCCAATGCAGCAGGGCCGGCCTGTGATCACACAGTCCATGTGGAGGTGGTTGGTGTAATTCCCAGCACTGTTTTTTGTGCAGATCTGGAAAACAACAACAGGCTGCAGTCAGACAGCCACAGCTTTGCTTGTCAAAAGTCAAAACAACCCCTTGGGAAGAAGCCAGTTCCCAGACACAGGCCTCGCTCTGACAGCAGGATGGTGCCTGATACTCCATCTGCCTAAGCATCAGTTGTCACCTCCTCTCCAGCCCTGAGGCAGAACTGGTTTCCATCCTCCTGCTACCCTGGTAGGGCCCAGGGCTTTAGTTGGCACAGGGCACTTTTTGTTGTTGGAGGGCTTTGAGCCTTGGTGAGGCAAAGCACACTGCCCTGAGCTGGGGCTTGTGACAAGCAGCAGAAGCTGCACCCAAGGCCCTGCCCTTCCATCAGCACAGCTGTGGCTCTGCCCACTGGGATGCCAGTGCCACATTCCAGCTGCCCTGCAGGCTCTGTCCTCTGGGAACCGGGATGCTCACCGGCCATTTGGTGATGTCATCTGGCCACTCGTGCGGCTCCATCGAGGCTGGCTGCTCACACACCCTGCAGCAACAGAGCACAGGTCAACCTTTCCCCAGCACCAGGTGACTCCCACACCGTCCCTGTCCCCAGGCTGCCATCCCACAGCTCTGTCCCTGGGTGGGGACAGCAACACCAGATCAGCTGCAGCCTCCTTCCAGTCATGGCTTCAGCACAAAGGCAGGAGAGCAGGCAGCTGCTCAGCAACCAGCTGGATGCTTTCCAGGTGGACACACCCAGAGGGTGGGAATTCAGCTGCTCTTAGCTCTACATCAGCCCAGCAGTGGCATCCAGCAGCTGGCAGGGAGTCCTGGGTGGACCCAAGGAGGGGGCAGGTGAGGAGGGGGAGTGGGATGAGGAAGGCACCCACAGCTCACAACAGCCACTATGCAGGTGGGCAGCAACAACAGAGACTCGGGGTGAGCAGAAACATGATCACACTCTGCCTCAGCCTCCTCTGCAGTCTTCACTGCCCCACATCCCTCAGCCTCCAGGGCAGCTGCTGTCCCATCCAGCGATCGTCTAGCCTGGAACTCTGACCCTACACAGCCCTGTGCCCCCAGGATGGCAGCTGGGCCAGGCAGGACCTACCTGGGGTCCTGGTGACAAACAGACCCGAACTGCCTCTTGTTCCCTGCCAGCATCGGTGTGCTGGGGTGATGGGGCCACTTCACCCACACGGCCAGCGTGGACTGCAGGAGAGAGGAGAGGTGTCAGCATGGAGGCCAGGGAGGGGGAAGCATCAGGGATGGCACAGAGGGGCCCTGGCACTCACAGAGCACTCCTCCTCCGAGGTCTGCACGCAGCCAGACTTGTCGTTGCGCACGCAGCAAGCCGAGTGCTTCTCCTTCTCCCTCTTGGCGCTGATGAAGCTGTGCACTTGCTGGTCCTGCCTCATGCACGGGGAGAACTTGGCCCCCAGGTGGATCAGGGCCTCCTGGCAGAGATGGAAACACCCAGCTCAGCCAAGGGGCTGGGAGGGGTGTCCCTACCCAGACTCAAGGGACTAGGGACAAGTCACATATGATGCAGCCCAACACACACCAGGCACACTCCCAGTATTTGCTAGGAAGACAGATCCAGAACAAAAGTTTAGGGATTTCCTTTCCCATGGCTCTAGAAAGGCCAGCACTGTGACTGGGAAAGAAAACTTTGGGACATTTTTTTGTTCATCTTTGTCTTTCCCAAGGGGAATGGCATCAGAAAAGCTGTCACACACCATACAACTCTGGCGTTTTCTCTAACCCCATGCTTGGCTTTGTAGGCAGAGGGTACAAAGCAAAATGCCCAGGTCCATCCTAGCCTCCAGACAGCACATTCTACAGGGTGGTTGGGGCTGGGGGCACTGTTGCTCCCTGACAGTGATGCCAGATCCTGAGCTCCAAGCAGCAGAGGGCTCCAGTCCCTGGGAGGGCACAGCTGCAGTGCAGTCCCCCACATGCCCACCAACAGCACTCACTGAGCTGGGGCCGATCCAGAAGTTCTCCTGCTGAACGTATTTGACGTTTTCATAAACCCCTCTGTTCCGCAAGACCTGCAAGGAGGGAAAGTGAGAGCTCTGTGAGCTGCTGCCCACAGGGTCAGCAAGGCAAGCAGCAGGGGCTGCTGAAAACAGCCCCCAGGATGAACAGAAATCCCCACAGCCAAAGACTGGGCCCATGGCTCTCTCAAATTCATCTTTTGCAGGATCTCAGGTAAACCCCTGTCAAGACTTGGGCACCTTCATCTTAAGATTTCACTTCAAATGTGTATCTCTGGCTACTTCAACCTTCAAAGATTCCAAGGCCTGGAGACCTGGGAGTGGCCTGAGAGCCTGCAGAAAGCTCCACACAGCCCAGAAGCACAAGCAGCACCAGCTGACAGTGCAGGCCCAGGTGCTGGTAGCAGTGCTCTGAAAGCTGTCAGACACGTAGGTGAGATGCTCCCCAAGGCATTCCCTGCATGGAGCAGGGACGTGGCTGTACCCCAGAGACCTTTAACAACGTGTGGGAAGGCTACAGACAGCTTCAAGATCAGTTCTCAAAGTCAAACAGGTCAGTTTTGCTCCTGGCAGAAGCAAAATCCTGCAACTGTTGCAAAAACAGCCCAGGTTTGAAATATTTCCCTGCCATGAACATCCTTCTGGTCTCCACCAGGAGGGGAACAAGTTGTTTGAAAGTGATGCCAGCACAGCCAGAGCCAGAGCCTGTAAAGAGCCCACCATGCTTTGTG
The DNA here is from genome assembly GCA_035583235.1 of Hafferia zeledoni. NCBI lineage: Eukaryota > Metazoa > Chordata > Aves > Passeriformes > Thamnophilidae > Hafferia > Hafferia zeledoni. The sequence continues at coordinate 3,059,230 of JAWWEV010000034.1, read as the reverse complement.
TCAGAGACGAAGTGATGTCAAGAACAAGGTGGCTGCAGGAGGGAGAGAAGGTGCCGTGGGGGCTCACAGAGATGCTGCAGGCAGCCCCCCATGGCTGGACACCCAGAATTCAGCCATCAAGGCCCTCAGGCAAGTAGCCAGTATGGTGAAGACTGACACAAGAGTCAGCAGCTGAAGGCTGAGACACAATCACACTCCAGGCAGGTCATGGGGACTCACTTACTGAATCAACAGTTTCATGCTGTGAGAACCCCACAGGGGCGATGCCGTAGATGCACACCGCGAGGATGGTGATGAGGGAATGCACAAAGGTGACCCAGTAAGTGAAGAAAGGCCTGGATGGAGGGAAAGGCAAAAGATCAGAGGCAGAAACCCACACATATTGCAACTACTCACAGAATACACAAGAAAAGCTGCTCCTTTTTCCCCAGGGACCTCTCCAAAACCTGGTGCACATGGCCAGGATCACCTGGGGATGCACAGGACTGGAGACAAGGTCTTGCTGGCAGACAGACCCTGTTTACTCTGACTGCCCCATTACACCAGACAACCACCCTTTCCCAAGAAAACATTCATGAGAACACTGAAGCCTAATGCCAAGCTGAGCTGTGTGTCTGAAATAACGCCTCTAGGGGCATGATGAGAGGTAGGGATACCTGAGCCTTTCTGTTCATCACAGGACAGAGGTGGACCTGCAGTCCCCCCAGGGAGCAGATATCCAGACACCCAAAGCAATGGGAGGAGCTGGCTGAGCTCCAAGTGCACGGTGACACAAACATGGTGCTCGCTGCTGCAGCTGGCACTGCACCGCAGGGACACACACTGGGGGGTCTCAGCAGCACCCAACAACCCCGAGGCAGTGCCCTGAGTGCCCAGGGGGGAACAGCACTCACTGGTTGTGCTGGGCACCTTCCCTGCCTGCAGCCCCACCTGTGATCATCCATGTCCTCGATCTGCCGCTTGACGTAGCTGTCGATGCGCTTGCGGTACGTCCTGTTGGTCAGCTTGCCCACCATGCCCAGCCCGTAGGGCCTCTTCTCCTTGGCAAAGAGCTTCCTGACGGGCACGGCGATGCGCTGCCCGCGCTTCTGGGGGCTCACACTCACCACCTCCTGCCGCAAGCGCACCTTGGGCTGTGCCAGGCCCCCGTCCTTCTGCTTCCTCCAGCCTCGCTCCAGGGGGCTGGAATCAAAAGCAGGACAGCAATGGGGACCAGCCCTCCCCTGCTCTTTGGTGGCAGCACAGCCTCTGCCAGTTCCTCCACAGCAGGGCTGAGCAGCAGCTGAGGGCAGACAAGGTGCCCTGAAGGGGAAGATTTATTTCAAAGGGTGACACAGTGCCAGCAGATGAAAGCAGGGGACAGCACAGAGGGTGGCACAAGGCAGTTCTGCAAAGCAGGCCCCACCAAAGGAGCTCTCGGGGCTGTTTCAGCAACAGGCACAGCTGCAGCCTCAGGCACAGCAATCTCCTCCTGTACTTCATTCCTCTCACTCTGCTCCTGGCTATGCAATGGACATGGAGTTTAGCCCAGCAGTGGAAATCCCCACCTTTAAAGCACTTCAGTGTGATTGGACTGGCAAGTCCAATCCCCATGCCCACCAAATCAGACAGAGGAGAATCCAGGAAGCTTCCCAGACCAGGAAAGTGGCATTGGCACATACTGAAAGCTTTACCAGTTACCTCTCACAATCTCTCTTCCATTCTCCCCTTTATTTGTACCAATGTGTGTGTGTTTTTCAGTGGAACAACAAAACCAGGCCTCAACAACACAGCATCCTTCACAATCCCAAGCATCCTGAGCTAAAGGGAGGCTTTTTTACCAAAACAGATGTGATGAAGGTTGCACAGGCTTCTGGTGAGTATTACCTGCCTTGTAAGTCTCCATCATATTCAGACAGTTTTGAATTTCCTTGCTTTTCAACAGCAGTGTGGAGGTCAAGTCTGCAGCACCCTGACCAAACAACCCAACGGCCTCCCATTTCACCCTCCTCACTGCCTGGCACTGCAGTAGGCATGTCCCTGACATGTGCTCTACTCCAGTTTACCTCCTCTGGCTTCCTATATGTCCCACTCTGCACACAGGCAGTGGTTGTCAGAAGTGGTGACAGAAACCAGCCAACAAACTTTTATCTGAAAGATCTCCCAGAGTATCTTGGAGAGATCCTGACAGCTCTGGAGTATGGGCGGGCAACAGGATGAGGGAGAACCTGAACCCCCTCAGCCAAAATACTGCTGGAAATATCAGCTCTTTTCAGTATTGCACCTTGTAGAAGATGCATTTCAGTATCCCAGTTTCCCCTGGGGAAGCCCTTCTCCCACAGGAGGTGCAGATTCCACTGCAGCCTGCCCTTGCTCCAGGAGTTCAAGTGGTTTCTGTTACAGACGTGCTGTTTCCCCACAGTTCCGGTGCTGGGCTATGAGCCTGTGCCAAAACAAACACCTGCCACCTAAAGGATGCTTGACCACGATTGTGATAACAGCTCTCTGAAGTGTGAAACAAATGTATTTTCCTCAATAAATAAAACTATTTAAGGAGATCCATATGGTGCCAAGAAGACTGAAACCATCTCAGAGGAGTGACAACAAACTCCCACCATTTGCTGCTTCCCCTTATGTTAAGACTGAGTCAAGTTCTTGGAAACACTTGAAGGGAAAGCACCAACACAGCAAGATGGGCTGTGAGCAGCAGAACCACAACAAGGACCTCCCTGTCTGCTCCATGTTCACACCCAGCAGAGCTCTCTGCTGGCATGAGCTGCCAGCTAAGTTAGAGCTGACTCAGAAACGACACAGAGCAATTACTCAGGACCAGTTACTCAGGTGGAAAAAATCTAGGCATACAGTACAGCACCACCCACATATTTGTAGGGCTCTCAGCATCAGTGCCACACCTTTCTCTCGTTTCAAGTGAGGAATGTAGCCCAGCTTGACACTCAGCAATGCTTCACACTGCTCCTTGGAGCAATACAACAGTTACTGGTGACTGTTGCAATGGCAACAGCCTTCTCATCTTTGCTATGCTCTCCATAGCCAAAGGCTCGGCCCCCAGCACCCTCACAGCTGATTGAATGTGTCTTTTGTTTTCTCAAGGCATTATACAATCTCTGAAACACATTACATGAGGCTGGAAGTTGCTGGAGAGGCTGGAGAGGTGGCCTCAGAGTCACCTTTCACATGCACAGGTAGTGGGGTTCAAAGAACACCCACCACAGCACTGCTTTGAGCTCTGCACCAAGCACCCACAGCAGTCAGATCCTGGCTTCCTCCAGGCAGGAAGTCCCACTACAAATGGGCTGGCCACCCCACGTTAGGCTTTGGCAGCTTCCAGGAAGATACTCACAGTAGTAGGTGGCTTCTTTCCAGCTCATTTTTGTCCAAGGCACCTCCTGTGAGATCTGTCTGATCCAGAGGTTTCACCTCAGCATCTTTGATTGCAGCTTCTGATGGCGACTCAAACACTTCGTCTGGGTAAGTAGAGAGCTCCTCATGAAGGACTCCTTCCTGGGCAGAGAGACAGAAGTCTCATCAGAAACCTCATTAGAAGTCCCAACATCCCATTCAAGACATCAACCCTGGCAGAAAGCAGTGCTGCTCTGCAACACACAGTCCTGCCAGAACCAGAGCCTTGCCCTGTCCTCGGGGCCAGCACCATGCCAGACCTGCCCCTCACCCTGGCGAAGAAAGAAGTGTCGAGCTCATCTGGAAAATCCACCGTGTCCTCCTCCAGGAAACTTGCTGGGGTGAAGCTGCGCCGCTGAGCCCTCCTCAGGGTGCTGTCCTTCACCGAGCGGCCCTGCAGCCAGAGAGAGGGGCACAGAGTCACTGCCAGAGCCCTGAGCCCCAGGCACAGGCAGGGCCACCCCAGCCACTGCACAAGGAGCCCAAGGTTGAGCTGGTTCACACTCGTGTGTGGAGCACAACAGACTTGATGTGTGACACCTTCCTGGTGAGACTCACAGGTGAGATCCCACTCCCCAGTCCACAGTGCCCACTTCCAGGCTCCCCTATCACATATTGTGCAATGTCTCTGACCAAACCACAGTGATGGGTGGCACTAGACACAGCAGAAAGGTCACTGGACCCAGAAAAGCAGATGCATGGAAGAATTAAGAGACTTGTATAGTAAGAGCCTCACGTATTTCTGCCCTTCCATGACGGCTGACCAGGTGCAGATGGATCACCCAAAGGTCCAAGCAGGTTGAACTGGACCTGCTGGAACACCCTCAGGTTGCTGACTGTGAGAATCAAAGTCCTCAGGCAAAAAAAAAAAGGGGAGAGCAAGACCTGTACCAAAACCAAGCCACCATCCCTGCTTCTTGCCAGCCCTGCCTCCTGGGCACGGGGCTGGAACAGAACAGGAGGTGGCTGGATCTCCTCCTCTTCACCACGGCTCTCCCCACCTCCCTGTCCAGCAGCTCCCTCCCTGCCAGTACTCAGGCAGTACCTTCACCAATGCCGCGGCCGCTCGGAAGCTCATCTTGGCCACCGACTCGCGCTTGCGGCGCCGCGGGAGGCGGTTGAAGCCCGAGCGGGAGCTGGTGAAGGAGCAGAGGGACGTGGCCCCTGGAGTGATGGGAGTGTGGGGGATGCTGCAGCCATCAGCGTCCTCGGCCACGCGGAAAGCTCGGCCCCGGGCCAAGGGGTCTATGATCTGCAGAGAGAAGCAGAACATCAGCCCATTCACCCCCAAACCGTCCCCACCAAGCCCTCCTCCCTCCAAGCAAACATCTGGAGACCATGACAGGGGGTGGCGCCTGGAACTGACCACGAACCAGGATGGACAGACCACAGTGAATCCTACAACAGGGAGATATGGAACAGCCTATTGCAAGCTAAGGCCTCATTGTAAGCCTCAAACCTAAGTCTCAAAACCTCTCCCTCTACCCCTTTTTCCTCCCTTTTCCTTTCTTTTTTTCTGTTGTTGGTATTAACTACCACACTGTTCCTGAATTTAGGAGGTTTCAAACCTCCTTCAGCCCTTCCTGAGCTCTTGCTTTCATTCTCTCTCATGCCAGTGAGCTCTACAGTCAGAGAATGTGCTGTCTAAACAGGAGTTTAAGAAATCCCTGAAAACAGCCAGGTTCCTTCTCCAGCTAGTTTCCTTCCTGACACTGGACAGCTCAGGACTTAAACAGTATCCTGTTATCCTGTTGAAGCTTAACTGTATATTTACATCTGCTTCCATTAATTAGGTTTAACAGCTGGATAAAGCAGGCAAGCTTCCAGGAGCTGCAAGCCCTGCTTTGGGACTCCTCAGGCCAAAGCTCTCACTTACTGCAAACATACAAATCAACGTAATGAAAATACTGCCTTCAGCTACAAACCTTGCCTCTGTCCTTACATCATCACAGCTGTGGTTTCCATAAGACCTCTGTGCTTTATCCTAAGGTTTTTACGAGCTTTTTTAATCCACAGCTGAACACTCAACAGGAAGCTTGATGGGCTTACACCTACCGACACCACATTCTGATTTAATGTAGCCCACACAGAGCCCAACAGCATTTTTGAGTCTCCTGTGGCCACAGACTAACTGCAAGACTCTTTGGCTGGTAAGGAAACAGGAAAGAGCACAACAGGGTGAAACTTGATCGAGAAATGCACAATATTCTCCTCTGCTTTGGTGGTGCAGTGTGGCTTCAGGTCCTGCTTTGGAAGGAATTGCTTCTCCCCTCTCCCAGGCTGCAGTGCTGCTCACTAAAGCACAGTCACCAACCACTCCAATTACTGCTGATCAGAGGAGCAAAGGGAAGTGCTGGGTTAGCTCAGAGGGACTGGTAACTGGATGTGCTCAACTGGGCCTTGTCCCCTGGAGTCACTCTTGAAGGTATCAAGTAGGAGGCTACCACATACCCTTTCATAGAATCACAGAATCACAGACTATTCTGAGCTGGAAGGGACCCACAAGGATCATCAAGTCCAACTCTTAAGTCAATGGCCCACATACGGGATTGAATCCATGACCTTGGCATTATTACAACCAAGTTTTAACCAACTAAGCTAACTTCCATCCTTTGCAGGCACTCAAAACCTTTTCTGAGCACCCAAGAGCAGAGCTGTAGCTTCACTGATGCAAGAGACACTTTTCAAAGTCCTAAACCATAACCAGGTTTCTGTGAGGACAGCAGCTGTGCTATGGCCTGAGCCCTGCTTGGGGTAAGTGTCCCAAGCCTTGGGACCAGGCCTGTTACTGTACACTTGGGTCCAGGATACCGGCCACTCTGTACAACAGAGTCCTTGCAAAAGCCAGCAAAAAAGCCTGAGCTGAGAGCTCTTGGACATACTGCACACATGTAATCCCCACAGTCACAGCATGACAAACACAGCCCCGAGCCCATCACTGGCACAGCTGAGGGATCGCAGCCAACAGCACTGGCGAGAGGCTGCTGGAGAAGGAGGAACCCTGCCCAACTGCACCTGAGATTGAGAAGTGCCAGAGCACAGAGCCCAGACACGTGTGGGCAGAGCTCAGCCCACAGACAGGTCACAGCTCCCAGAGCAGTGCAGGCACAGTGCAGGGAGCTGGGATGGCCTTGCCTCTGTCCCAGGCTGCTCACCTTTTGCATGCCCAGCTGGCAGGGGCCCACATAGAGCGGAGGAGGAGTCTCTGTGCTCGTCAGGGAGATGTTGTCCTGGCTGGGCAGGTCCATCTCGCGGATGACCTGAGGCTTCAGCTTCCCATAGCGCAGGCTGCAGTGCCGCAGGCTCTTCCTCTGCCACTTCTGCGTCGCGTCGCTGTCCTTGCTCACCCCAAACCAGTCTGCTGTGCCCCTGAAAGACGCCAGCACACAAGTGCTAAGAAGCATTCTGTTTGCTTGGGCTGTGCACACGAATAGACAAAACCCTGGTGGTCACTTCCAGCCCACTCCAATTCAAAGACAGGCAGAACTCTTCCCCATGAGCCTCTTGCAGCTTGTCCTCAGCTGGTTTTAGCAACCTGACAGATGTTGGCCAGAGCCATCAACGGCATTTTGTCTCTTAAGTCAGAAGACAAATGACAGGAGAGATTCACTGTGGGTAAAGGACAGTTTGTTCTGAGTGCTTCCAAAAATAAAGGAAAAGAGAGGGAACAGAAATTCAGAAAATAACTTGGTGAAAGGTGGGGGGCTTTTATTTTAAAAACCATCTGTTGCAAACACTTACCATCTTCAGGCCAGCTCTAGGGCCCCACTGTGGTACTGTACTGTTTTATGGCTCTCTAGTTTCTCCAGAATTCACTTGTCTCTCCCAGCAACCCCCCCCCACACACACACACACACTTCCAGGATACCCCTAACCTCCCCATGTCATGCTGCAGGATTTCTATCCTCCTCAAAGGTAATATTAATAGCAAATGTTTGCTGTGGTCTTGATCTCTGCTTAGGCAGACACACACAGTTCTAAGCTGCTGGTTGCAGAAGCAGGAGCACAAGTTTGCAGCCATGAGGCAGGTTTGCTGCCAAGTGGCTGCTGTCACAGAAGAGCAGTGGATCAGAAGCAAAATCCCAGGGAAGGCAGAGAGGGATCAGGATAATTCAGGCTAAAAACCTACATCAAATCCTGCAGGACAGCTGGTACCCTAAACCTAGAGAGGTCATCACACCCTGCCAAGCCTTTCCCACCATAGTTAATCCATCCTCAGGAGATGACAAGCTCTCTCAGCCTACAGCTGACTGCCCCAGGTGTTGAAACCTGAAAGTCCTTCCAAGACAAACCCAACCCCCTGGCCTCAGCCCCGCTGCTCAAGGGCAGGATTTCCAGCTGCTGAGAAGCAAGACCTCACAGTCACAATGTGAGTATTAAAACACATACTGGAGTAAAGGCTGGGAAAAATCCAGAATTAGGCCACACAGGGGAACTGAGACAGTGGACTGAAGACAGGCAACTATTCCTCTGGTTTTATACCCTACTGAGCAAAAATAACATCAACCTGCCACCATGTAAAAAGGTGTGAGTTTGAAACTCAAAGCCTTTCCAGCTAAAACCTGCACATGCGAACCAGCACACATTGCCCTCAGCCTTCCCTGTTCTCTCAAAGACACGAACAGACCCTCAGGCAGGCATGAGGTCACCTGGATCACTGTTAGAATTCACCTGCCCTCAATGATCCAAATGAATCCAAATGCAACAGGCCAGACCTCAGAGATGGGGTACATGTTTGGGAGCACCACTCTGCTCCCACAGACCCACAGCTCGTCAGAGCAATCTGTGTCTCTGCTCAGAGCAGAAGGGCCCAGGGCCAGCACCTTGCCTGACAAACTCACTGGAGCACAGAGATATTGCTCTGGCTGTGCAGTTCACTGGCACAACATGTGCCACAAAACAGTTTGACAACTCTGAGGGCTTTCCACAGACTGCTGTAACCAGGATGTCACCAGCAAGGTGACCTTGGGTGACAAGCTTGTACATGGGGCTTCAAAGGGAGAGGGCTGAGGGTCATTTGTACCCATATGAGCCTGCTGAGGAATGGCCCATGGCACCACCAGCAGCCTCAGAGCCCTCTGAAGATGTGCTCCCACCTGTCTGGAAGGACAAGCATCACTGCAGCTGTTTGCTCTCTGAGGACCATTTCTGAACTGCCAGAGAACACTACTGGGCCAAGGGGAAGAGCTGTCCCCCTCTCTGATCATAGCCAAGACAGGAGAGCTGACTATAGAGTTCAGGACATCTGGAGCACCCTGGGCAGATGCTGAATGCCTCTGTTCAGCTGGGGAGCCCCATGATGTCCTACAGACTCTCAGGAGTGCTGTAATAACCATCAGAAATCACCTCTCACTCTTCTGTCATGTTCAGCTGACCAGCCCCGAAAAGCTCAAGACCAAACACAAGTAGTCCCAAAGGTGGTCACAGTGCCAGAATGGCAGCTGGCCAAGGGCAGTAGTAAGGAAGGCAGGACAGGAATGGACTCCTGAGCATTAGGTCCAGGCCCTGCCATGCAGAGTCACGTTTTCTGTCTAATTTAAAAGCTTACTGAGCTCCAGACTTGGGGTGATGGTCAATGGGCCCTTGACTCCTGGAGTGGCTCATCTCCTCGGTGCTAAGTAAACAAAGACCTTCACCTCAAAAAGAAGACTGTCATATTTGTATTAGGAAAAGCCATGATGTCAACAGGGTGAGAGTGGACACACTCTATTCCATTCACCAGCTCTGAGCCCATCTGCAACAACATGACAGCATCTGTGCAGTGCTGCTTCCTCTCCTTCCCCTGCTGCCCCAAGGAGGCTTCAGGGCCAACATATGCACAGCCCCACGTTGCACTGATAGCCCAGCAAAGGCAGGCTGGGCTGGGGCTGCCCTGGGCACATATTCCAGCTATGGTGAACACCAGAAGGTTGACAGCTTGTTAGGAAAGGCAGGAGGGAGTGAGGCTGGCGGGTGGACAGCTTGTTAGACCATGCTACTTATTGACAGCTGCCTACACATTTAGTAGGAGTGACAATTGGTTTTTGTTAGAAGCACACATGAACTTTCTCACTCTGCCTATTTGCAGGCCTCCTGGCCAGCCCTGGGCTCAGCAACAGCCAGTCTGTGCAGCTCACAACAGCCCTTGCACACACATGCAGGGGTGAGTTCCACATTCAGTGCCACCAGTACCTGAAAAACGATCGGGGCAGCGACTGCCGCTTTCTCAGGGAGCTCCTGCCCACCCGGGGCCCACGAGCGGGCAGGGTCTGACTCCTCTGAAACCGAACCTGTCTGCTGCAAAGAGAAGAGAGCTGAAGGGAAGGAGCCTGCAGGGCTGTGCAGGGGAGCAGCCACCTGCATCCAGCGCCTCCCTGTCTCCTTCCATAGCCCCACCGGCAGCAGCTGTGCTGCACTGAGAGCATGACCTGAGACAACCAAACTCAAGACACACAGCAGCACCTTTGAACCCAGGAGGCTGCTGAATCCTTTTGGTGCATCTGCACCTCTTGACATAAGTCTCCCATTGCTCTTGAAGTGACCAGGGATACTGCAATCCCTCTCAGCCCCCAGACCTCTATGACCTGCCTTCTGCCCAGACACTCAGCTACAGATCCTGGCTGGCTTTGGATACTGGAGTGTGAAACCATGGAGGCATCAGCAGGCTGAGATATGATCTGCTTAGACACAGGTGTCTGATGCCACTGGAAAAGACCTGGGTGCATTCTGGTTGACCTGGCAGGATCTTCCCTGGTGTACAGGTCTATCTGTGCCACATCTACTGCCCTGTATGAACATCTTGGACACCTTGGGAGACTGGAAATGGTGTTAGATGCCTTCACTCAGGCACATGATCACAATCAGGATTTTAGGCCTTTCCTTGGTACTTTCCCATTCCCTGTCCTTGTTTCTGATCCACCCACTTCCTTTATTGCTACTTTTGTGTCATGTGTGTATCTTCTGCAGTTCTGCCCCTTGGAAAGTCCTCCCCACTGCTGCACCTCTCTCCTACTCACATCTCACAGCACTCTGTAGAAGCTGCAGGTCCTCCATGAGGAAAAGACCTGGCACCCCCCATGCTGTGTGAGACAACTGGGCACTGCAGAACACGATTGAGCCCCCCATGTACAAGAGAATCCCAGGCCTTCCAAAACCATTTGCGCTCCACTGTGCACTTCAAGGATACAAAATACACACACAGACCATTAAGCACAGACAGATGCAGCCACCAACCTGAGCCCCAGCACTTCCATTACAGCCTGGGCAGGAACACAAGTCACAGGGTCTGTTGGAGCAACAGTCACATGTGTCTGCCCACCACCCCAGTGCTACACAGGACACTGGCATCTCCCTCAGTGTGTGGGACCTTCACCACCACTGTCCAGCACTCCTTCCTTCTCACTGTAGCTCCATATGCCTTGTTTGTCTTACTGTATAGTAGCACCAGGGACAAATTTGTCACACCAGTGCCAAAGTCATTCACAGATCCCCAATCCCCGCTCCTACACACAAGCTGCACTTTGTGAGGACCTTTGGGGAGGTTACCCTGGCCCTCCCACACAATGCTTCTTGTCAGGGCCTCCACAGCACCCTCCCAGGATATCCCCTCAGCCTTGGCATGTTCTTGCCTAACTGTCCTGGCAAGAAGGAGGACAAGGGCAGGGAGGTAAGGGAAGAGGCAGTCTAGGTGTGCAAGGACAGCCTCAGGCAGGCCCAGAAGCTGCCCACAGCCCTAGAAAGAGTAGACAATGCTCCACAGCTCAGCCCTCCCAGCCTCACAAGAAGAAGGATCAGAAAAGAGCTGCTGGGGGAGTTTCACCACCAAGGCAGCCAGGGAACATCTGAGGCAAAGGAAAACAGTGTGTGGGAGATCAGTCTCTCCCAGAGCTGCAAAGTTGCTCCTTTGTGAGTGGGCGAAGCCTGGCTGGCTGGAAGAACCCCTGACCTGTGGAACTCCAGAGATGCTCCCGGGAACAAGGCAGGCCTGACACACTGCCAGAGATACAAGCCAGTCATCTCAGGAGAGCAGCTGGGAAAGCCACTCCCTCTGGACAAACTGGGACAAGCTTTTGCCATGGGCAGTGAAGGAGCATTCAGATCTATGGCTGGATACAGAGACCACTGGGTGGTGGGGACAAATAATGGCCAGAGAAGCCTCTCCCCACTCCCCATCACCTCAGAGCTGTGTCAAGGACCTGCCAATGAGCTTGTGCTACGAGCCAAGCTGCTGAGAGTCCTGGTCTGCTCAGAATGGGCTTCTGCCTGCCCCAGCAATCATGTGCTCTCAGACATGGCACCAAAGCAAGTCCAGCACATCACAGTGTACAGTCACAGCTAAACACCAGGGCCTGGGGCATCCTGGTACTGAGGAACAGCCAGCTCCCTGGGGCATGGGGACAGTCAGAACCTGCCTGTAAGTGGCAAGAACCATTCATTGTCCTGGTCACCCTCATCTTCCTCCCAGGACTTATCTCCTCATGTACAAAAGACAGGGTAGACAGCACCACTTGGCTAATACATTGTGTACCTGTTTGCACCCACTTTTCCCCAACCTCACGACAGGTAACAAAGGAGTCAACCCAACCCTGCGGTGACAGCGTGCCACCAGTGTGCCAGGCAACAGGACAAGAGGAAGAGTTAAACCCACAGGATGGCAGAAAGGGCTGAGGCAGGCCCCATGCACAGTGTCTCACCTCTTGATGGTCTGGGTGATGGAGGTCTGTCGCTGTAGCACCGGTCTCCGGGTGTCGTGGGGCAGGGAGGGCACGCGGCTGTTGTCGGCCGGCATGCTCACGCTGCGCAGGAACGCCTGGCGCCTCAGCGGCTGCCAAGGGAAGCACGAGGGGGTCAGTGCTCTCAGGGGTGCTCCACAGGGCCAGCCAGGCTGGGAACAGTCAGCAATCCAGCATGTGTTACATGAGCTCCTGCACCATGCCCTCCTGGCTTTTGTCTAGCCATAGGGCACCCACATCCCACACTCACAGACCACTCAAGACGAAGAGAAGCACAGTCAGTGACATTTGCTTCTTCCATGACTCTGGATCTGCATTAAAAACCTGTGAGAGCTGTGGATGGGTCTGTGCTGTAGCTGCTCCCTGGCGCAGGCTAAGCAAGCTGGGAAAGGCATGCTGGCTTTGTTTATAGCCTAATTGTCTGGGCACACTCAGGTTTGAAAGCCCCTGGCATAACTTGGCTGAATGTCACCTACCAAATATGACACAAGGCACCAGGCTGTTCTCAGCTCATACAACTGCCCCCAGGGCTGCGCTGGATTAAATTTTTAGCAGGTTGGCAGAGACACAATGTCCCATTTCCACAATGCAGGCTGAGTAGACTGTCTCTCTGGCAAGCAAAGCTCTGATCTACTGTTTCTCTGGTCAGACACTGTCTCTGCCTCAAGACTACTTCAGCCCCTCTAGCCCAGAAAGCTCATGATTTTCACTAATGCCAACCATTTTGTCATTTTTATGCCAAAACAATGCACAGATACTCAGGTTATAAGCCAGAGCAGCACATGATACACTTTTTCTGATAGTCTGGGCTGTGCACATGGGACCCTCAGAGAACATCAGCTCCACCAGCTTCCAGTCCAGAGTCTCTCCAGAAGGTGCCCAGCTGGATTTAGAGATTTTAGATAAGGGACCATCCATCAAAGCCTTAAATAATTCATTCAGAAGTTTTCAACCTACACTGGTAACACCTTGCATTCCACTTTTAATCCCTGCAGACTGACTCCTGATGTTTTTCCTTATGAGGGAAGACCAGGGCCAAGGTTTATCTGCCAGAAGCTGTCACATAACTGAAGCACATTTTAGTCCCTCGATCATGGACTGGTAAAGAGGACAGTTCTTCCTATTCCAAGGGCAATGTAAGTTCCCTCTTAAGCCAAGTTTGCCCTCAGCCCCCCTCCAGGATATAACTCTCCATTTCTCTGATGGCTAAACTGTTCTTCCACATAAGGGACTGAACTCTGGCCCTGCACCCACCCAGAGCGCTGGGCAGCAAGAACCCTCCAGCTCTGCCTCTGGGGCACAAGGTTCCTGCAGCAAGGCCACATGAGAAGTCACCATTCATCTACCCAGGTCTCACCCCCACATCAGCTTCTGATACCTTAGCAGAAATTCCTGATATTTTTCCTATTCCCAGGACAAATAAGGACATTTTACTCTCATGCTTTGCACAGCTTCTGCTACCCTATCACCTCATCTCTGCTTCAGCACTCCTCAATGTTATTTATTTCTCATCCCACATGGTTCTCTCATGTTCCTCATGCCGGTAACAGCTTCGTGTTGCCAGTAACTGTTCTTTCTCTGCTGTTACTGATGAAAGCCTGTCATTATTTTGGCTATTCATAAGTCAGACTCACTCCCTGCTCACTTCAACACAAGCTCCAGCACTTCCAGGCCCTCCTATTAGTCTAGGAGCCCTTCACTCCTCCAGTCCCCTTAAGAAATGCCTGTTTGAATACCTCACTCCCATAGCCCCAGCCAAGACAGTTTTCACAATGCCCACATCCAAACAGTCACATCTACTGATCTGAGCACATCAGCCACCCACCCTCATCCCTCCCACGTCCCCTTCAAGGGGAGTTAATTACTGATCATAAATATACTCAAAGGCTCTGCCCTGTCTTATGCGGCCCCATGACCTGCTACCACAGCTGCCCTCCCCTCAGCCAGGATCATCAGAGACCCCGGGCACAGGGTGCTCCCAGCACTGCAGACCCTCCCTCCTGCCCACCCTCTGTACCTGCACAGCCTGGGGGGGCTCCTCTTGCACTGGCACAGGCACTGGCACGGGGATGTCCAGTTTCAACCATGGTGGCTTCTTCCGCTGTAAACTGCTTGTGCTGTCGTGCCGCGCCTCCGACATCATCCCACGCTTGTCCTCAGGCCTAGGAGAGGGGAGAACTCAGAGTCAGGAGGGAATGCAGCCCATCCCTGCCACGGGGCACGCTGGCAGGGCCAAGCAGAGAGCCCTCCTCCAGGCTGTGACTGAAGACCAAGCCCCGCGTTGGATGAATTCCCCAAGTGCCCCACTCTGGTCAGCCAGGACCTGCCACTCGGAGGACACAGCACATTCCTGAGGCCCACAGGACCTCGGGCCAGCTGCAGGGACCACAGTCACAAGTTTGAGAGTTGCCTCCCATTAAGATTTTTGCTGAGACTACTATGAGATCCACATTCCTTAAGAAGCAGTTATGAATTAAATCTTAATGAGATCTGGATCCAGTCCAACCAGCTAAGTAACTGCAGTACCAAAAGCCACTGACCTCCCTCCAAAACCAGCTTGTGACTCACAGGTGCCCTTCCATGCCCACCCAAAGCCAAGCACCACACTGCCCTACCTCCCTACCTACTTATCACCCAGCAATTAGCAGGTAGCTGCTTCTCACTGCTGGTTCTAACCTCTTTTTAATGTAGTCATTTTCCAGAAACACCACACAGTGCACAGAGCAATACCAGTCTAGCATGAACATTAGAGAACTGGCACTAATCCTGAACTAAGGGTGGTTTTCATACATAAATAATAATGATACAGTCTTTAAATAAAAACTGCTGTGTTACCAAAATGCCAAAGCAAGCAGAGTGACTCGCTGTCATCTTGCCCACTCTGCTGCAGTTTCCCCCTCCTGTTTAGGTCACATGCAGTGGGACAGGGACCACACGACTCAGGCTGGCAGAGCACCCACTTCACTGAGTATGCTCAGAGAAAATAGATCCTTGGAGGAGGAAGATCAGCTCGGATACTCAGATATCTCCACAGGTACTTTCCAACCTAAATCATACTCCAGGTCCATACTTCTTCCTCTCCTAACACACACACAACTGCAAGCCAGCAGTGGGAAGCATGTGTGCTGACTGGGATAACAGACCCCATTCCCTCTCAGCATTGTCCTACACCACAGATACCATAGGGGACAAAAAAAAGAGTCAAGAGTCCCACACTCTTCCTCCAGCACAGCAGACAGATTGGAATAAGGAGCCAGGTAATTCAGCAGCCATCCATGATTTAAAAGGGAGCAGGAGAAAAACTGTTCGAATTAAAACTTAATGCTCTAAAAATGTTAACACAGTCCATTTATTTTAAATGCAGAATGAGTTTAATATGTAAGGATTCTCCCTTGAGACAGGCCAAGTCCTAGGCTAGGACCAAAGGCAAAGGGACCTCCATCCTCAGAGACATTCTGCAGTCAGCAAACTGAGGCCCTGAGCAGCCACAGTAGCTGAACCAGACAACCTGCCAAGGTCCCTCCCAACCTAAATTAGGCACGGGTTCTCTGCTGCCTTGCATGGCATTTCCACCATATTCCCACAGCTCATGCAGCTGCTCTGCAACGGGAGCTGCACAAACAGCAAAGCTCAACATTGCAAAAGATACACAACAGGTCAGGGGGAGGCAGCGGGGGAATAGGTCAGCAAAAGGGAGAGGGGATGATGTGGATTGGGTTGGGAGAAGAGAATCTCATCTAAAAGGAGCTGAAGGCCAGCTGCTGGCTCAGTGGCACGAGCTGGGCTGGCTGCCAGGAGTGCTGTGCTCAACTGAGCCTGAACGACAGACAGGGAGCACTCAGCTGTAGGTGGATGAAGGTTGGGTTTCAGCAAATACCACAGGCCCCCAAAAGTCTGGGAATTCATGACCTAGCCTGCACAGACATGCCCTTCATACATGCACCACGGTCCTGTGTGCACAGACACTGTGCTGTGCCTGAGAGGGACACAATTCCTTCCCTCCCTCCACCCCCGGCCACAGGAGTGCCTAAATACAACTGCTCTAACTTCCTATGGGAGGGGAACAGTGACAGCATTAGGGGAACTCCTGCCTGCACATCCTCAGGGTAAATCCACTAAAAAACAGGATTTACTGAAAGGTCTTGCATACAAAATAGGCAAACTTGTCTTCATGGTGAGGTCAGAAAGCAAAGCAGATTTCTCACACCTGAAACACTCCACTGGTGCAGTGCAAAGAGCTCCAACATTTACCGATCAGGATCACAAGGTCTTCCCAAGACTCTAATCAGAGACCAGTCAAGAAAAACAGAGCCACCACTCTGGCATGACCAAACAATCTATCTCACACAACTCAAGAGTGTTCTTTCTGTGCCTTCAAGGGCAGATTCTGAGCCTCTGAACCAGAAACTCTGCTTTTTGCAGCATCTCTTCACTGCACTGACATCATTCAACTTCCTTCCTGTCCACCTACGGAGCTGCCTCTGTGAGCAGGAGCTCTGGCCGTAAAGAACAAGATTTGCAGCTTTATCACCAGTGAGGCCAAGCTGGGAAGGCACAGAATGAATCACACCTGTATTGCCCAAAAGCTGCTACAACAACGCAGTTCCACGTGAAAGACTTTCCAATTAAATCTGTTTGCAGTTTCCCTTCTGAAGTTGCCACAGACACTGATATCCATGTGTTCATCCCTGGCTTCAGTGCCACCCTTGCAGAGCAGAGCATGGGATCTCCAGCATTGTGCACACATGTCAGAGGAGGGCAGGGCATGCACACACAGGGGGTCAAGCCCATAGCCCTGTGATTATCCCCAAAGTTGTCTCAACTTTGTACTTTAGGCAAGGAGAAGATTTCTAGATGTAATTCACATCGTGACAGAGCAATGGATTGCTCTGCTTTCTCCCAACTCCAGCAGTTAAGGAGTTCTTGAAATAGCAAAGCACCAAAATGCACATATAATAATGGTCTAAGTGCATTCAGTATTTAAATACCAGGTGAGTTTCAAGGGTGACAGCAAGCAGAGTACTGAGGAGCAAATCCTTCTAACAGTCTGACCTTCTTTACTAACATGTTCACTTCCCCAATAAAAGAATGCAGTGAAGGCAAAGCTGTTCAGCTTTCCCAACTCCCTGTGTGCATTGGGAGTGGCCAAAAATAACCCTCACAAACACCTAAGACAGAACTTGCAGTGGCCTGATCCACTGTGAATACTCAGCCAGGGCACAGTCAGGCAACTGCCTCTGACCCCAAGCACAAAAAGGACTGTGGGATGGTCACAGGTTCCCAGGGGGTTAACAGAGAGATTGAACATGGATCCATCTGTATATCCAGATGTATGGACCAGTTGTATATGGATGCACAGCTGAGTACACAGATGTACATCTGGACGGTTGAACAGTCTTTGCAGGGCAGGTAACACCCCCTCTTACACCTGGTCCTCACTCCAAGCGCTGCAGTCACTCATTTCTACCTCAGCACAGCACTAAAAACACTTGCAGAGTTTCACAATGACCCCTTGGTTATTTTTAGGGGTTACTGTTTTGGGATGCAGTGTCCATGTGTTTGACTGGGCCAATGGAATGTGTTTCCAAGTTGACTGCATTGACACATATTTTGTTTGAATGGTCCCGTATCATCAATCCCAACTTCTCAGTACTGTCAAGAGGCCACCAACAGCAGCAGGACAGGAACACAGAACAGCCATGCAAGGTCAGGCCAACTGTCCATCTAAAGCCAGTACCTCCTTTCCAACAGAGGATGCCTGGCAGGGGGGACAGAGCACAGGACCACTCGACAGCCCCATCTCCATGACAGGGCCATGGCATGTGCTATGAATAACCCACAGGCTTCCTGTACCAGGGATGCATTTAACAGTTCTGTAAACAACTCAATATCCATCCAATGGTTATTCTTCCAGAATTTATCCAACTTATTCTTCAATCCAAGCAAACTTTTAATTCCAGCAAATTTTTAGTATTCATAACTGCACATGACAAAGCTCCACAGCTGAAACATGTGCTGCATGACAAGCCCTCTTCAGTTCCCCTGCAAACCTGCCATTTCCTGGGTTCTCTTGTTGCCCTGTAGTTCTTGGGTTACAAGACTGACCAGCTTTTTCCCTATCCTCTTTCTCCAAACAAATCCTGACTCTACAGATCTTTTCCATGCTGTTCCTGCCAGCCCCTCTTCCCACAAACACAGTGGGATCCACATCAAGCAGCTCAGACCTTGGACAGGAGATGTTTCAGACCTCCCACCTGTGCTTGTTCAGTCATTTCAGAAGCTGTTCCTCACAAAACTGAGGAATCTGGAAACACAAGCTCTCCTCCAGAGCACACAGGCTGAATGCAGGGTGTTTGCAAATCCAGCTTCTTCTAAGGCATCAGCTGCATGTGGTAGCAGCACAAAAATTATTAATATTGTCCATTTCAATTAAAATAAACAAACAAAAGAAAAAATGTGTAGATTGCAGATACTCTAGGAAAGTCATCTTCAAAAGCTCTGTGCCAGAGCAAGGTCACAGCACCAGAACGGAAGGCAAATCCACCGTGCTGTGGGTCAGGCTGAGAAAGGGGGAGAGCACATTAAATTCCAAAGTTGGCACATGATCAAGAAAAGCTGCTTAGTGAAATCCACTGACCCAAACAGTGAAGGAAAAGCCTTGTCCAGAAGCCTGAGCATGCTCCTAAAACTGACAGGCATCCTAAACACTTTCAGAGATGTAAAGTCATTTCAAAGACAGTCCACCCTTCCATTTAAACAGACACCTGAAGTTATTCCCATGTTGATTTCTTTTCTTCCAAATTTCCATTTCACCAGCATTTAAAATAAAGCTGGTTTTTTTTCCCTGAGAAACATTCCAAACAAAAACCAAACCAAAACAAACCCCCAACTTCATTCAAGCCAAACAACCAGCATCTGCTTGTTCCAAGACCACTGCTCCTCTCCAGCACAGCGTGTGCATGTTCCTACAGACAGCCCCAGGAGGGAAGAGACACCGGGGCAATTCCACTGCAATCCCATCACCACATTCCATGGTCACACTCCAGCTGCTTTCCTTCATCTTTCAAACCCCCATCACTGCAACAACTGTACTTGCAGTGGCTGCTGCAGGAGTGCCAGGCAAGCCCAGTGTACCTGACACCAGCAGGCACCTGGAGACAGCAGAGAAATCAGGCTCCTCAATGTGCTCTCGACACAGAGCGAGCCAGAAGAGACAGCAGGCAGGAGCCCCTCTCCAGCAGGATTGCTGCTGGCACAGCAGGGAAAAGGCAGGAAGCCCAAGGAGAAGAGAAGCAGTGGGGTTACACTCTGATGGCTGCCAATAAACCCATCTAGCATGGATCAGACCCAGAGAGTTACAAACAACTTCTCAAACACCAGAGGAGAGTCAGCCCTTAACACAAGGCAGATGGAGGGGCTGAGGTCAGGCAGGGACAGGGAAGGTGGCACAGGCCTGTCACCCTGCCCTCTTGGGCAAAGCCTCCCAGGGCACAGCATCACCCAGGCCTGGGCTGAGACCACCACCACAGCCCACCCTGAGAACCTACCTTGGAAATTAAACCATCAGCACTGCCTGGGCCCTCTCCTGCTTTCACTGCAGAGCTCAGAGGAGATGCCATGAGGCTCTGCAGTCCTGCAGGTCACCCTACCCAAGCAAAGGCTGGCTCTGAGCAATGCAGGCACCTCTGGGCACAAGTCTGGCAGAGCTGTGCAGACACAGTGCCCTTTGAGCCCTGCCCAGCAGGGAGCTGGCAGTGCTGCCATTCCCACACACTGCCCACTGTCCTTCTCACTGCTCTCTGCCAGGCACAGGCTCTGCCTCAGGGCTGGTATGGGCTGGTGCTGCTTTCAACAGCCTGCACCAAATCACACAGGGAACAGCCCCCCAGGGCCCTGGTTCTGCTCACACACAAACCAACCCATCTGCAAGGTGCTGCCCAGAGAGCAGTCTTGCCTTACTCCGCTGAGCCACTTCAAGGTGTTTTACCAGTACAAAACTAACCCTAGTAAATTATTTCCTGTTGATCTGGCAGCCTGAAGAGGCTCAGACAATTTGAGATAAGCCCTGTGTGCAAGGTGGAGCGGAAGGGGAGGACCAGCCCATCCAGTGACAGCTCAGCATGACAGCAGCTCAGCTGAAACATCAAACACAGCCTGAGCCACTGTCCCCTGCCTGTGTGAAACTGTTCTCCTCCATCCCCATCTCAGCGCTCAGGGCACTGCATGTCCCTGCCAACATGCCTGGAGCACAGCGAGCCCCGCACCCTGCTCTGGAGAGGGACCAAGCAGGAGCACTGGGGAACAGCCAAGCTCTTCCTAGAAGAAATAGCTTTCCTGCAGGCCACTGTGGCACACGGGCACACTGCCTGTCCCTACCCAAAGTGCCTCTTAAACTCTATGTCAAAGTAGAAGGAAGAAACAGATCTGGGATAGTGAGTCTTTCCACAGGCTCTGATGGAATAGAAAGAGAATTAAAAGGCACACAATCTTCTTCCTGAGAGTTTTCTTTTCAACCAGTGCTCTTGAAAGAACAGGAGCTACACACAGGTGGCCATGAAAACAGCATGCAGGCAGATCATGGGACAGCAGCACCCAAGCACTGTGCCAGCAGGAACCCACCAAGGCAGGGGAGGGCTGTGGGGAAGGTCTTTGAGTTCTGTGGCTACCCAAGCAACCAAGGCAGCACTGAGGGAACACCAGTAAAACCTGCCTGGTTTGGAAGAGGCCAGGCAAACCCCTAGCCAGGAAATGGGAAGCTACATTAGAAAAACTCCCAAGGGTTGGTATTTCATGCAAAGCCTTGTAGAGTGATGGTATGCAAGAGGCACACACTGAGAGTGCAAAGCTCCAGCTGGGACCCACTGAACTTGGACAAAGTACAACTACACACAGAGCTAGAGGGTTTTAAATACAGGTAATAAAAGCATGTGCCAGTGAAGTCTGAATGTATAGCTCTGTATGTGAGCCAATCCCATGACCAGGAAAGCCGACTTGATACCCCTTTGAGCAACTGATGTTCTTCCTTTTCAGAAAAAGATGCAGGTCATGATGGAAATCAACTCTAAGTGAGCTCCTGGTGGAATGCCAGCATGGAAAGATTTCAAAGCAGCTTCACCTGGGATCTGAAGGGTATCCACGTGTGCTGCCCTCATATAGAAGAGGGAAAAAAACCAGGGAGCTCAAAAAACTCTTCTGATTCCTTTCAAATGTTAAAAGATGACCCCCAACTGCAACCTACACACACTCACACAGACTCTGACCTTTGAAGTCCTTTTACTGCAGCAGACATAGTAAAAAGAACACAGAAGCCAACATTAAAAATTCAAGCTATAAGGATGTCACAGCCACTTGAGACATGAGCCAACAGAAGCAGCAGTGCCCCAGCCCTCTGTGCTGCCCCTCTCCTCGTGCTGGCACCAGCATCCCCACAGCTGTTGGGTGATCCACACTGGGAACCAACCCACATGAGCTCAGCAAACAGCTTGTTCCAGCCCAGGCTCCTTCCCACATGGCTCCACAAACACTTGTGCCAGCAGAAGGAAAGGGGAAGAAGCAGGAACAAACAGAGCAGCTGGAGCCAGACAACTGGACAGCTTCTCAAGGCAGTATAGTTTGGAGTGATCATGAAAACACAGCCAAAAACTCACATTTGCAGCACTGTGGGAAGCCAACAATTATCACAGGGAGGTGGTGGGCTTGGTGTCTTTGATGCTTAGAGCACCTTCTGAGAAGTGCCCTGAGTGCAAGGGTTGAGTGCAGCAGGAATAAAAACACTACTGTATCACCAGAGGCAGAGTGAATTTTTTGGAGGGGATCATTAGATGGGAAAACATCCAAACCATTCATGGACTTCTCCAGAGCTGACAGCCAACCCTCACACACACAGGCAGCTTCCACAGAGGGGTTCCCAAGGCAGGAATTTCCAAGGAACAAGATGGAAGGGAGCCAAGCAGAGCAGACTGGGCAGAGGGGCCTTTTCCATCCCCTGAACATGTGTGGCCCTGATGACAGAGGCAGGTGCACAGCACCAGCCAAGCACAGCTGTGCACCAGAGCCCACACAGGGCCCAGGTGGTGAGCAATCCTCAGCTCCACCTTCTAGAGCAAACCCAGCCCAGAGCTATCCACAGCCTGCCTGGATACCAACCAGCAGTCCACCAACCTGCCTGGATACCAGCCAGGGGAACAGCCTGCACGTAAAGCAGAACCAACAACGAGAGAGGGAGTGGGAAACCTTCTGGAGGACTTTGGTGTCTTCACCCTGTTTGTGTTTCTCCATGCACACACCCTGCAGCTTTGCCCAGAGAGCACCAGCCCACCAGCACATCCAACAACTCAAACTCTGCTCACAGCATGTCACTTACAGGTCACATCTGGGCACAGCACGATGGTGATACCTGCCAATGGCTCCAGTGATGGCACACCAAGCACTGGGGGTGAAAAGCCAGCTGAGGCAGCACTGCCTGGTCCTCCAAAAGCTGGTTTCCACCAGCTACCACACAGCTGATGTATCTCAGCATGCCCATGCAGGAAGCCAAGATACTCCCACTGCTCCACAGAGCACATGGTCAGAACAGGTAACAAGCACAGTCACATTAACAACTCAAATATTAACAATTCCAGTTATAAGCAACTGACTGCCAGCACTGGAACTGCATTCAGAGGAAGGATTATCTCGTTCCTGAAGCCTGTTCAAAGGTAACCTGCCTGCTGGGTTAGTGGAGCCCTTTGCTCTGGAGTCTCCAGCAGCCTCCAGGCTCAGGGGTCTCAGTGCTCTGCCTGGGTCTACACATTCTGCAGCTCCCTGTTAACAAAGAAGCAGGAAAAAGTGATCTCAGAAACTATTCTAGTGCACATTTAACTCATTTAAAGAATTCAATGGGGCTTCAGAAGGCCCTGTTCCAGATTTATTTCCATTACTAGTAAAATAGATGTCCTGTAAAGTACTGGCTGACCCACAAGTACCATGGACACAGACACTGCCTCAATTAGACAGCAAGGTGAGAGTCACAAAAATGCTTTTGTCAGTGCAGCCACGACCCCACATTAGAAAACAAAAGACAAACCCAACAAAGGCACATTTTTTCACTGCAATTCTGCATTTTGAAGTTTTTTCTACCAGCATTCATATTCATATCATAAGTACTGTAAGGGTTCAGGACACCAGGAAAGCCAGGAAAGCAGCACTGGGGTGAAGCTCAGGACAGCACTAAACACTGGCTCTGGTTGCTCATGCACTCATCTAAAGAACAATTTTCTTGGTAAAGTCATGCCTCTTAGTGATTACAACATTGTTCATTTAGAAAATATATCAATAAACAATTGATGGAAAAGCAGCTGCCAAAACCAGCAATCTCCCCTAAAAAGATCACAATAGGCCAAACCAAAAATTAATGTTAGACCAAAAGCCACCCATCCTCTACAGCAAAAACTCTGAGTACTAAAAACAGCTAAAAATCACTGTTGTGCTAAATAAAAGCACTTCAATGGCAAACAAGATCAAAACTACCACAAATGACAACATTTCCTATGGAAAGTTACATAAAACCACGCTGAATAGCAACCTAAAAAAATCTTAGAGGAAATAACAATAACAAACACTGGAGCCACCAGAAGACAGACTTCACGTTCAGGAAGGATGGAAGCTCCAGAGCTGTGCAGAACAGCTTTCCTTGCATGTTCCTTTTAAGCTCAGAGCTTTTAAGCTCCCCACCACACACCTGCTTTCTCCACCACCATCACAGTTCTGTTCACCTGGGCACAAGTGAGAGAAGGAGCGGTGCCCACAGCAGTGAGGCCCGAAGTAGACCCTTCAAAGCAACAATTAAATAGGCAAAGGCTCAGAGCAGAGCTTGTTTGGCTGGAGATGCTCTTCCTCAGCATTTGCTGCTACATCCAGGGCCACAAGAGAGCTTGTCTTCCACTCTGATGCTCTAATTTCAACTCTGGCTAATACCCAACAGCCAGGCACACACCATCCCCTGCTGTGAAAAACTGGAAAGCAGTTGCAGGAAGAGCTTGTCTTGCTCCACAGGTGTGTGAATACCTGTGTATATCCATGTGTGCCCAGTGCACCAACTCGTTCATAACACAAATAGAAATAACCCTAAAATAATAAAAAAAAAATCATCATTCTAACTCGGTTCTAGCAAAAAAAAATTTAAAATCTAAGTGAACTGTACTTCTTCAGTGTGAGTGAATGGCACATTCTCTCTCACTGTCCTCCCTGAAATTACAGTCCCAGAGCAGGGAGAGAAAATGAAGGAACACACACTTTTTGGCACAACTCACAGACTCCTGTCTTCTACAGTTCACTTCAAGGCTTTGAATTTAAGCAACAGAGAAACCTACCTCACATGTGCTGCTTGCTACAGGGCAGTAACTCCCAAACTACAAAAGCTCTATTTGTCAATCCAGCTGTCTGAGCCCTCAAGATTTTAAAGTTCAAGCTGACTTTCACTGAGCCAAAGCCAAGTAAGTGCCAGACCTGAAGAACATTCAGAGCAGCGTCCTGTGCAGCTTCAGGATGACCTCATACAGATTGTTTCTTTTTAAAGGAAAGCAAACCTTCCAAGCAGGGATTGCTGCTGACCAGCAGAGCAAGGGACTGGCTCTCAGTGAAGTGGAAACAGGAAGGGGAGGAGGAGGCAAAGGTAGACTTTCCAGAAAAGGCAAGATCAGGCATGTCTTGCTATCTCTTCTCCCCCTGGGAAGGCTGCACTGTGCCAGGGAAGTATTGTGCAATGATACCTCTTAGTTCACTGAGAAGAAATTACATTTCCTTTAATAAACACTGTGCTTTAGAGCTGCTCTGATTACTAAGGCAAGGTCTGTTTGTTGCTGAAGGCCCCAGAATTTGAGAACATATCCGCTGCTCACGTCTGTACTGCCATAGTTCTATGATAGGCAAAAAATAGCTTTAATTATATTTGAAATAAATTGTTTATCTAAGCAGTTGAAGAGTGCACCCAAAGGAAATTACAGCAAGAACAAGCCTTATGTCAATCTGACATTTGCTGTCTCTGCAGCAAACAGAGCCCACAGGCAATGGAACATGCACTCTGTAGCTTTAGGAGATCTGACAGCTAAGGTTAATGTGAAGAATAAGCTCTCTGCCTTCACCAAGTGAGAAACAGCCACTGTTTGTTATTCAAGAGGATTTGACCAAAGTTTGGATTATTTGTTCAAAAACTCAGCTACTAATTTGTTCGTTGTGGCATCGTCCCAACACACATGGAAAAAAAAATCCCACTTCCTCATTCCTACAGCAGCATGGACTGAAACAAGGATGAGAGCTGTGATCTGAAGGGGCTTCAACTGCTCCTGGACAGCAGCTGGATGAGCAGCACCAAAACCAGGAGCAAACAGCCGGAAAACCCTGAAGTTCAGCTAACAAGGATATGACAATAGGCAACCCCAGCACAGAAGCACAGACGCAATTTCCACTTCTCCCTGTGGAAACCTCACTTCCCACTGGCACAGACTCTGCCTGTGGAAACAGAGAGGTTGGCAGGCAAGCCCTGCCCACCTCACAGGGCACTGGAGTGAGGGGCTGCACCAGTCTGTGCAAGCAGGCCTGGATGGCACGAGCAAACATCACACCCCAAATCAGTCTGGGATTCTTCCAGGACATGGAAACAGAACTGCCAGCACACCCTTGGGAAATGCTGCCTAACAGATCCATTTCCTTCCAGGGTTAAATCTTGTCTGCTGCCCAGTGAATCTCCCGGGACTAATTGCTGCCCCTTCTAAATGTTTTTCTCTCAGAGGGGGTCACTAGATACGAGCAGAGTAAGCAACTGGTGTCCATTCAGTTCAACTAGTTCTTCTGCTAGTTCTGAACAAGGCAAAAAATAAACTGGAAAAAAAAGAAGAACAACCAACCACAAAGCTAAAAAAATCCCACCACTAGTGAGACAACCACCTGTGTGACCCTGGACACCAGGGTTTCCCCTCCTCTCAAGAAAGAAACCACCTTCACTCTACTTTCCAGCAGCACTGGGATGTTTTACCCACTACCCACACACAAGTCCCACTAAATTCAGGTTGCAGCACCCACAGCACACACTGAGACATTGTCACACAGCAGAGAGGATAAAACACAGCTCTCCGAGCAGGCAGGCAACACATGCATTCTGTGGGTTACTTAAAGCTACAGCAGGTACATACCCAGCAGCAGGGAGGCAACCTCACAGTAACAGAGTGAGATCTGCTCATTGCATGTCCCATTCATTCCAGCTAGATGATGATAAATGTTAGACTTGGAGCCCCAGTACCTATTCAGCTGAAAAGAAAGGAAACTAACTCATGCCTGAGCTCGGGGAAAATGTTAAGGAAGGAACCCATCCTTGAGTTTGAAGTATTTCTACTGAAATGGGTCATGGACCAGCGACAGGCTGGTGGCTGCAGGAACAGCAATTAACAGAAGTGTCACGCCAGGTCACAATTAATGCTGGAACCTCTGAGAAAGGCACATGGTCTCCACAGCATGCCAAAGCCTCCAGAGATAGCTAAGGAAGAAAGGCAGCAACCACAAGGGAAGAATCTTATCAAAGTCTGTTCTGCCGGATAAAAGCTCTAGAGTTACAGAGAGAGACACGTCAGGCTCCTCAGCTCACAGCCAGTCCCACTTGGCAGGCACATCCCCAGCAGCACACGGGGTGCTCTGCCAAACCTTTTGCTGGATACACTGAATGGAAGAGGAAAACAACCCAGCACTCCTGGTCATGTTGCTCATCTCAGCCCTTCAGCACTAACCAGGCTGTGTTTGAGACCTGACACACTGAACGGAATCAAACCTTTACTAATTATATCTGAGCATGAGGGCTCTGTGCCCAGAATAAACTGTCCTATCATGCCACACTCAGCAGACCCTGGCTCTCCCAGGGGAACATGTTGGGACTTGCTGGCTACTCTCCGGGACTGGATTCCAGAGGAACAGGACTGATGACCCCAAAAGGAATTCCTATTCCTGCCTGGCGACCTCGCTCAGTGCAGCCTCGTTGCAGTCCCTGCCACGAAAGTGAAACCTCTGCCAAGTCCAGTGCCGAGGGACATAACTCTTGGCTGAGGTGACACATCAGGGCCACGTGGTCCCAGCACCAAGCCATGAGGACAAGCTTGCTGGAGAAGAGGTGCCTGCTCTGCTCTGCAGGAGTAGAGCTCTCTGTATCCAAAGCTCACCCCCCTGGCTGAAGCCTACCCAGCACAGCGCAAGATTCGTTCCCGAGACCAAGGCCAGCCCATGGCTTTCCCCAGAACCTGAAAAGCCAGTTTGTAGGCAGATCTCTTGCAAGTGGATTGCTTAAAAAAAAAAAAAAAAAAAAAAAGGCCTGTCATGGGAAGTCCCAGAGCAGAACTAGTTTTGTGGGAGTTGCTTTTACGCTGCACAGCATTAACCTCCTTTCATGGGAACACAGAAGCAGGGACACCATGGACACATCACTGGGGGCTCAGGACCGATGAGCACAGAGAGCAGAACAGAGCTGGGGGCCTGTTCCAAATGCACAGCACCTCCTGGAAGGCTGGCAGTGTTCCACCTTGGGATTGGCACAGGCTCCCCATGAGCCCACACATGGACAGTGCAGACCTGGGCTGCCCAGTGGTAGCCACAAGGATCTAAGCACGTAAGAGGGATGCAGCGGGAGGGAGGGATGACAGCTGTTATTAAAGCAACAGAGGGTTAAAAAAAAAAGGCAGACAAGCTCTTTCATAAAGTCCTTTTAACCATCAAAACTTCAAGGAAGTATCTGAACGTTCATCTCTTTCTTCAGCTGTATCAACCGATCTAACACGAGTCATCACCTCCTCCTCCAAAGCCTGCACCACTGAGGCAGGAGAGCTGGAGAGCAACATCTGTGCACACACCAGAGTCGAAATCCAATTCTCTTTCCAAGGGTCTGTTCCCCAGCTTGTCCCAAGTGGGCCCTTTTTACCCCCGTGGTTAAAGCACAAAGGCAGCAATTTGTCCCTGCTGCTCTGTCAGCGTTACTGCAGACAACACCCCGTGCTCCTTCCCTGTCCCATGCTTCATTCAGAAGCACCTTCGCTTTCGCTGCCTCGTCCCTTCCCGTTACGTGCGGCTATTTTTTCCTTTTACTGCAGAATGCAGTTTTCTTCCCAGAGGAAATTAGCAGGCATGGGGACAAAAACAGGAAGAAAGGAAACAGCTTCCTGCTCGCTCCCAGACCCGGCCCGGAGACATCCCTGACCAACACCAAGCACCCCAAGACGAAGCCAACCTGCAGGAGAAGCAGCAGCCACAGAACCGAGTCATGCACAAGGACAGGCACCGGACACAACTCATCTGTGCTGCCACACACCTCTCCCGAGTCACACTGCAGGAAAGCACACGGCAAACCACGTACCGGGGCACTTTGGCACTGCAGGGATAACTATGTGTGTGTGGCAGGATAGGGAGAAGGAGTGGTCGCTCACTGAGGAGCCCGAAAAGACTTGGCACTGAGAGTGCAATCCTGCAAAAGCTTTGCTCTTGCTCGCGTCAGGCTGCTGTGATCCACTGAACTCAGTTGAGGGACTCGATCCAGCAGCAAAACTAACCTTTACACGCAAAAAGCCGTATGATTTCCAGCAGCTCATCTCCCAGCGCGCCTGCCAAACCACGGTGCCAGCATCAGGGGAGGGATGGGTGGGAACGCGTGCAGATGGGGGGGATTCGATCAGCTGCAACAAGCCACGACCGCGCACCTTCGCCTACAGCCGAAAGCACCGGGATCCCCGAGCTCCCAACATCCCAACACAGGGGTCGGGGCGGCACCTGCCCCCCGGGCAGTCCCACCCCGCGGGCCGGCCGGGGCCGCTGCCTGCCGG
The DNA here is from genome assembly GCA_035583235.1 of Hafferia zeledoni. Lineage (NCBI taxonomy): Eukaryota > Metazoa > Chordata > Aves > Passeriformes > Thamnophilidae > Hafferia > Hafferia zeledoni. The sequence goes on along the minus strand of JAWWEV010000034.1, from coordinate 3,030,291 downwards.
GCCGGGGCGGTGCGGGGCGGTGCGTGCCGGCACCTCCGCCGGGCAGGGACCGGGACCGAGACCGGGACCGGGACCAGCCCCGGCCGCCCCTCCCGGCCGCCCCCCGCGCCGCCCCCGGCCCCGCACTCACTCACCCTGCGGCGGGCGAAGCGCAGCGGCGGCTCGGGTCGAGCCGCCCCTCCGGCGCGGCTTAAGGGACCGGCGCCGCAGAGCTCGGCCCGCGGAGGGCGCGGAGACTCCTCCCCCGTGCCAGGGGCCGGCCGGGCGGGCACGCCATTCACCGCCTCGGCATGCAAATGGAAGCCGGGACCCGAGCGGGGCTCGGCGGGGAGAGTCCCGGCGGGGAACTGCCAGCGCCCGGGGCCGCGGGACGCCGCATCCCGCCGCGCCGCCCTGACTCACGGGGCAGGAATGCGCCGCGCCGGGCGGAAGCCACCGGCCCGCCCGCGGCCCCCGCAGCCCGAGCCCCCGGCCCCGCAGCCCCGAGCCCTGCCTGGCCCGAGCCCACGCAGCCTCGAGCTCCCGCAGTCCCTGCAGCCCAGAGTCCCCGCAGCCCCTGCAGCCCAGTGTCCCCGCAGCCCCGAGCGCAGCCTGCCCCGAGCCCTGCCTGCCCCGAGCCCTGCCTGCCCCGAGCTCTGCCTGCCCCGAGCCCCGCAGCCCCGAGCTCCGCAGCCCCGAGCTCCGCAGCCCCGAGCTCCGCAGCCCCGAGCTCCGCCTGCCCCGGCCCCGGCGGTGGGCAGCGCCCCGCGGCCCCTCCGTAGGCTGTGCCCGCCCGGTGTTCCCACCGCTGTTTGGCAGCGCTGCTTCCCCGAGCGCCGTGCCCGGCGGGACCTGCGGCGATCCCTGTGCCGGGAATGCCCCTTGGCTGGGCACCGCTGACCTGCCAAGCCCTGGCCCCGCTGCCCCCCGTGGGAGCTCTCCCCACTGAGCCTCGCACGCTCTGGGCTGCGATGGTCCCGGTCGCCTCAAGTCTTTCTTGCTCTTTCACTGTACCCTCTCTTTGCCCCGTTCCCCCACATTTAGTCCTGTGTTTTGTGTTTCCCATCAAGTCTTCACACCTCCTCCTCCTTCAGCCATGTGGTTAGGGTATCATCCCTTCCCTAAGCTTCCACCCAGCTTAAACATTTTCCCCTTCTGGAGGGCATCCTCCCACCTCGATTGCTCAGCCGTCCTCGTGTTTGTGCTGGGATTGCTGCCGAAGATTTCTCCATCCATCCTCTGCGGAGCATCGCTCAGCATGTGTTGCTCATGCTGAAGTTTGCTGGAGCTCCAGAGAGGCCTGCAGCATGCTCATCCTTCTAGAGCAGGTCCCCAGCCCACAGCTCCAGATGCTTTCAATATCAGTAATAACTGGGGGGATGCTGTTCCTTACCATCTTACTGCGCCTTTCCCGCCGACCTGCGCGATCCAGAGGAGTGGGAGAGCTGCTGTTTCAGGGGCCGGCGCTCCCTGCGAAGGAAGGGTGAGCTCATCGGTACCGCACCCACCGCTCCGTGTGCCCATGCACAGCCAACAGCAGCCCCACGTCTGAGGCAGCCCCCCAGAGAGCCCTGCTAACTACAGCGTGTGTCGTGAGCTAATGAGCAAACACAGAGCAGCCCCAGCTAGTCCTGGCTGAGGTGGAGACCAAATTGCACGCAGAACCCTGACCGTCTGCAAAGCTTAACAGGCACAAATTATTTGCATATGTTTCTACCACATAAACAGAGGAAAGAAGCATCCAGTAATGCAAAAGAGCAGAGATGAACTCACAGGGCCCTTCAGCATCTCCCAGGAGGAACTCTGTGAAGCTGTAGTGGGAATCTGACCCACCCCTGCTCGTTCTTTGCCTCCTGCCAACAGTATATGCATTTTGCAAGAAAACGTGTTTTCTCGCTCCTGTCTGCAACACTGTTGCAGATAGCACTGCTAACCCCATCCCACAAACTCCCATTGCCCCAGGGCTTCCCTGCCCAACCCCTGGGGTCTATGGGGTGGGATGCAGGGTGGGATTCTTTTACCCAACCTGCAGGCATCTGCACTGAGTGAGAAAAAACTCTACTCTCGTGGTCAAGAATAGACCTACCTTGCTGCCATTGGCAGCCAGAGTGTTTCTCCTTCACTGCACTGAGTCCTCCCAGCCTAAAATAGCTGGAATAGGGTGACTTAAGGCCAGTTTCTGACTGCTGGAGCGTGAGATGGTGCATGGCAGCAGTTTGGTGCCAAGGACCCACCAGACCTGGCCTGGAGCAGGTCATCCAGCCCAAGAGCCTTGTTTGTTTTCTCCCTCATGAATGCATGCAGGGAGTACTTCTGTTTGAAATGTGGCCTCTGAGGACCAGCTGAAGGAGAGCTCTTTCCTGGTGCTTGTTATGTTTAACGTGAACTTGTGATTACATGAATTTGCTTCGTTCTTCTCTGCTGGAAACTGGAATTTCCTCCCTTCTGCTTGAAACCCATGAGAAACTGTGATCTTGCCACAAGACATGGTTAAGACCCAATGAAATAGATATCCATCCGTGTGCGAAGCGCAGCACTTTTACTGCTGCAGCTTGCTGAAACTGCTTCAAAGCCTGGTGAGCCACACACCTGCCCACTTACAGCCAGGCACTGCTGGGTCTGCAGTGGCCAGGAGTGGTGCAGAGCAGCCCACGGGCAGTGCACAGGATCGTTCAACACCTCATCTCCATCAGCATCCCCTCCTGCATGCACATATGCAACGCTCCTTGGAGCACTGATCCCGGGTCATCAAGTGTTAAATGGGGCTGCACTACATGTGATTATAATCCAAACAGGCAAGTGGTGTTGTTGGCCTGTGCTTATGGCCACTGCTGGCCACAAGTGGCCCTGGGGAGCCCTGCAATGCTCTGAGTCAGCACAGCCCCTTCTCCCTTCTTACAACCCGAGTACCTCGCCTAACTATTCTGTGAGGACAGCTGGGACACACCAGGAGCACAGAGGTTTGGTTTTACCTGGATTGCTTTATACCTAGACAGATGATTTGATTTTGACCTGCTTTGTTCAGTGTTTAGGCCAAGAAAGCATCCCAGTACCCAGCAGGTAGAGCAGAGAGCATCCCATTGCAGCCTCTGTGGGGAAAGCAGAGCTCTCCTTGCCCTCTGGAAATCCACGGGCTGTGCTGTGCCTCCTGCACTGACATGACGCAGCGGCACAGCCCTGGCAGCTGTCCTAGCAAACAGGGAAGAGGTCCAGAAAGGCCTGGGATTTCTTCTGGGGAGGATTACTAACACAGAAACCCAAGCAAAGTCTCACGGAGTTTCAAATGCAGGTGGCCTGGCCAGGAGCCAGAGAAGGTACTGCCAGGAGCAAGAGGATGGGGATTCCCTTTGGGGAATGCCTTTCCAGGGTGGATCAATGGACCTGCATCCCCCTGTTGGGGGTTCCTGGATACCCGCAGCTGGTCAGGTTTTCACCCCCAGCCCTGTGTGTGGGATCCTGTGGACAGGAGAAGTGGGGTTGGTCCTGTGGGATCTGTTCAGCAGAGCTGCTATGGAAATACCTCCTCCTCTTCCTCACTGCCCTGCAGCTCCTGGTGTGCTGCTGGCATTGCTTCTTTCTGCCCCAGGGAGAGCAGTGTGGGCTGCTCTGAGCACTCAGCCCCAGCAGTGCCCTTTCTCACACGCTGTGGGAGTGTTGGTGCAAAGTGCTTGGAGTACAGATGCCTCCAGATTGGATGCCAAGCTGGGAATGGTGCTGTTGACCTGCAGAAAAAAAAAATAAAAATATTGACATTTTTTGGAGTGCAAATGAAATACCATTGCTTTCAAAAAAAAAAAAAAAAGCCCAGGCCAAAAAAAACCCCCTTCTACTAATGAACAGCTATGTTGCAACTTGAATTTCCTACAATCCACTCTATTTACATGAAGTTCAAAAACCTGACAATGGGTGTAAAGTCTTTTGAAGCCTCTGTCACCCGCAGGCACGGTGCATACATTATTGTGTGGGATCACACAGTGGCCAAGGAGGGACACAGAGGTGACTTAGGCCTGGCAGGGCCATGCACCTGGTGAGGTGCTGGGTGTGCCACAGGCTGAACTGGCAGGGACTGGGGGGTTAAGCCCATAGAAGAGGTTCAAAAGTAACACCAAGCCCTACCATCCTAGTCTGTAGCTTATTCAGCCCAAACCAGGACAGAAAATTCACTTCACAGGTGTGTTCAGCAAATCCATGTGGGGCTGGGGACCAAAACCAGGAGAGGATGGGGGAGAGGAGCCAAAATACTGAGGATCTGGATGGTGGTGGTGCCCCAGACCTCTCACAGCCACAGGAGCTGCTGCTCAGCAGAGCACAAGGAAATCACATCAAAACTCAACCCCTTCATTTTCTGCCCAGATTAATTGCAATTGATCATTCCTAGCTCTAGCCACAGGGAATGTGTGTGTTTGCAGTGCCAGGAGGAGGTGGAGGAGTGGAAATGATATACAACTAGGATTTCATGGGTAGCCCTGGAGGAAATATTTATTTTCAACTGTGTTTGACCCAGAAAATCCACTCAGATCAAAATGGCAATTTTCATTTTGGTCAACCCACTGAGGGAATGGACCAAAAAAAAAAAGGGGAAAAAAAGTAAAACAAGTATGTGTAAAGAAGGCTATGATTTCCAAAATATTTAGCAAATGTCACTTAGCAAAATAGCTTCCTTTTCCCCAATTCACTTCAAGATAAAAAGAAGCTTTCAACATATGTGTATATATGTGTGTATATATATATATATACACACACACACATATATATACACACACACACATATATAGATATAAAACAGACACATATATGGGTGTTTCATATGGAAGGAATAAAAATGTCATGGAAGAAGTAAGACGAAACTCCCAAAATATCTGTTATGTAGCCTGAAAGACTCTTATCATTTTCCAATCCAATCCTGGCAAGAGATGAAATAATATTGCTTCAGAATTTCAAAACCAGGCAGATTTATTTCCAAGAGGCACACAAGGGCTCTTATAAAGCAGTCAGATGTGGACTGCAGTGGCCAAGGGTGTGATCACCCCTTGCTTTTGGAATGCAGGCCTGGAAGAGCCTGAATCCAAATTGCACAGATTACCTTTTAGTTGCTGATTTGTAATTCTGGGCTGCCTCAGTTTTGAACAGGGACTTTCATCTGAATGTTCAACTTCTGCTAACTGGCAATGGATACCAGAAGCTAAAAATGAGCCCCAAAGAGTGTGAGCTCTGTGGCCAAAGGTTGAATGCCATAGTGGTATTTGGGATCCCTGCTTATTCCTCCACCAGGGCCGGGTATCAGCCATGGGTGTCACACTTGATTCCAGTACTAAGACTCACTCCTGTTGATGACAAAGAGGAGCACAAGAAGTAGGAACATACACATCAGCTTGCAAATGCCAAAAAGGCCCATCCCCAAAGCACTGTGGGAAATGATGTCAGGTGGACCAACAAGGGTTTGCAGTAAGTGCATCCTCCAGGTTTGCCCAGGTGGCTCCTAACCTGCTGCACAGGACAAGCCTTGAAGGAGAACACTCAAAACTGGCAGTAAAGAGTGATCTAGTTCAGTTCAGACAAAAGAGCATCATGAATGGGACTCAAACACAGCATTAGGCACAATGAAGCTCACCATGTCCTAAGTTCCCGTATTAACTCAAAGGGAATTGTAAAAAAAAATAAAATACAAAGACTTCTGGTTCAGTCCCTCATAAATGAACTGAAGGAGTTCATAAAAGAGCTGAGGAATTTTGGTTGGTCTGTTAACAATAAGCTAAATTTTTGAAGACAGAGCAGGGATATGCTATTTGATGTAAAAGTATGAACTCAGTAATTGGAGAAAAAATAATTCAGTAACTGACAACAGAACTTACTCAGCTAAAATAACAGGGCTTTGTGTAAATCCAGCAACTCTACACAAATCTTTAAGATTAGTTTTGGCATAGGCAAGTAACAGACAAAGTAAGAGGCTAAAATTTCAAAGTAAAATCAACGCTGTTTCAGTAATATAGATCCACTCTTTTACCACTAATTTAACCATGTCAAACTGTAGTTAGTTAGACTTAAGGAACAACAAAATTTAATGTAAAAACTATTCCAAACAACTAATTTCATAGGTTCTGATCTAAACTTTGTCAGTCCCTTCTGTGCTTCCCAGTAAATGGGAAAAGGTACAGCTGGGAATGTGGCTCCTCTTCCCAGTCTCTCTGCTTTGCTGGTTTGGTCCTTCCCCACTGTTCCTGATTTTTCAGGTTGAATCAGGAGCCAAGGAAGAGGAGAGGCTTATCAGCTTCTAAAGGTTTTATGAGCTCTGTCTCTGGCATGTCTAGACTGTGGTCTTGCCACTGGATTTTGAAGGCCTCCAAGGATGGAGTCCCACCACCTGTCTGGGTTCTGTCTCTTGGATGAGCCCCATCTTTATGTGCAGCCAGTTTTCCCTGTCACTCCTGAGGCCTTCTGCCCTTGCAGGGTCCCTGCCACCCCCATGGGCCATGCAAGGTGGGTTTCTATCCCCTCCACCTCATCCTCCAGGGTGAGCAAAGCTGCTCTCTCAGCTCTCCTCCCCAGTCATCCCAGTGACACTTCACTGTGCTTTCCAGTCTCTCTGTCTCTCCCCTCTCCTGCGGATCCGGCACTGGATGCTGTGGTGTTCACTGAAGCACTGGTGCTATGCAAACAGGAGCAGGAGTGCTTGTACTTTAACCCCATCAGCAGTGAGCCTACAAACATCTGTCAAACATGCTGAGCTGTAGACACTCCCTGTTTTCCAGCAGGACTTTTGGGGCAGGAGCTAAAGGAGCTGTGGCTGACCTTAGATGAGGAAGCGCTGGTGGAGCTGTGTCTGCGTTCCCAGACCTTCTGCAGGACACAGCTGAAAGAGGAAACTACCAGCAAAGTTCTTAACTAATATTCTGTTTATGATTTGTCATAAGATGCTGAACCAGGAGAAGGCAAGAAAGGACTGAAACCCCAGAAGAAAGCAACTGTTACTCGACTCCCACCCAAGCCCCCAGCATGTGTTACATTTTATTACAAGCATTTCTTACAAGAAGTCCACACGTGGAGCAAATGATCCCAGAGGAGTGATATGGTTTAGCACTAGCCAACCTACTAATATCTGCCTTGCTTGTTTTTCCTTTTTCCTGGCACATGAAGCATTTTGAAATCATCTGGAGCTTCCTGCTGCTCCAGGGCTTGTGAGGTCCCAAAACCAGCAATGCAGAAAACTCCTAAGTCACTCTCTGGAAAACTCTTGGGTGAGCAAGGCTTTCTCTTGGAGCCTTGGCTAAGGCAGACAGGCTGTCCCATAGAACTGTTCCCTGTCACTGGATGTGACAACTGCACCAGTGAATATGGTCAAAACTCCAGCTACACAGAAAGCAGGCAGCCAGTGTCCCAAAGGGTTTGATAAAGCAGAGCCTGTCTTCATTCCAGATTACTGCAGAGCCCCTGGATTTCAAGTTGTCCACAAAGGAAAGATCTGTACAAAATATTTAAGCCTTTCCAAAAAAAAAACAAAAACCCAAACCCGCAAATGTTTGGACACAGTCCATTTTTAATGTAACATGCAGAAACTTTTGAAAAACTGGGTGGGGAATTGTTTCAGAAAAGGGCAAATCCTTCCAGACTGCTTGATTCCAAAACCCCTCCAAGCCCAGTGGTGGAGATGGACGGACATTTTGCTGGAGTCCCAGTGCAATCACCTCAGGGTGGATGCAATCATCCAGGAAAGGGCAGATCTGGAGCTTTGCTGCCCCACTCCAATTGCTCCTACAGCAGACAGGCTGCAGCAAGAGGGACCAGCAGGTCATCCCTGGGCTGTGCAGCTTCCCTGGAGCAGGGTCTCTCCTGCACCCCAACATCCATGGTTTGGATCACAGCCCTCAGTGCCAGCAAGAGAAAGAAGCTGCTCACTGTCTCATTCCTATTCTCCCTTGAATAAAGCCTTGCAGGAAAGGGAAGGGATCATTTCATTTCTTAAAGGGCAGCTGAATCCCCTCTAAATGGCCACATTCTTGTCCCTCTTGCAGAGTGCGGCTGGTGCCAAACTTGGTCACAAAGGCGTATTCACGGCTTTTTCCTTCCTACACATTCAGGAGTTGAAAGCCAGTTTGGTACAAACTCCCCAAAATGACTTATTCAGCAGCTGCTCGCCAGCTTCCTGTTTGCAGAGCAGGGGGGCTGGAGCAGGGGCACGAGCCCTGACTGCACACACGGTGCCACAGGAGATCCTGCTCCTCTGCCAGTCCCTGAGCCTGGCACAGGATCAGCTGTCGCTGACCAGCCTCGGCTTGGGCAAAGACCCCGTCACCAGAGCGGCCTTTTCACCTCTGCTCTTGGTTTCATCACCAAATTTGCTTTTTCTTGAGGTCACTGGTCCCTGGGACATGTTCCAGCTGTAATGAGGATCTTTTCCCTAGTAAATAATTCCTCCTCTCACCAAGGGAATGGAGCAAATGCTCAGCCTCAAGCTACTGAGCTCTGAGGGCAGCCAGCTCCTATGCTTGCCAACAGCCATGGAAGTGATTATCCTCCCTGGGATCAAGAGACTCAATGTCTTGTCTAAAAACCTACAGGAAGGCACAGGGAGAACAGGGACAAAGTTGCCCTTCAGCTCTTCGGTTCATTTATAGCAGGGAAATCAGAAAAAATGGACAAACCTTGCTCACCACAATGCCACCTTCATACTGGCACCCACAGATCCTTCCTGGTATCCTCTCAGCTCCATCATTCTTTGGAGAAGTGTAGGAAAGACCAGGGCATAGGACTGTCCAGGTGCTTTTCATCTGGGAGCTGAGCTTCCAGGACTGGCTTGGAGTGGCAGCTTTTCCCTGCCTGAGGAGAAAGAAACCCCTGGGTCAGTGCAAAACTCATGGAAAAACAGTGAAGTGAGTGGGTCAGTGGTGGCTCCTGGTTGCAGGGGGAGTGATCAGGATGTTTTCTCAAGGTCAGCTTTTGGTTACGTGGTTCCTTCACCGTCTGTGGCTTCAGTGTGACTGCCAGCAGGATGGTTTCTCCTCTCAGCCTCCTACACAGCCTTTTGCTGGCAAATGCCTGTGTAGTGTCTGCAATCCCTGCAGCCACACTTGCTGCTCAGCTCACGGGGAGGAACCAAGAACATTTTCATGCCCATGATGTCTCCAGTGAAACAACTTGTCTCATGCAAGAGACAGCGCTCCCAAGAGCATGCCACAACTTATGGGGGAGGATCCCTGTGCTAATGGATATAGGCATATTTCTTCCACAGTGCCACTATCACTTCAACTCACATGTTATAACTGAGCAAGCTGGGTCCTTGTGGTTTTTCCCAGCAGGCTGGTGGTAGGAGACAGCAGGATTTCGATCCAGTGGCCCCACGTTCTTTCATAGATGCACACACCACACTGGTAGCCAGGTGGGGGTCAGCCTCTGCTCCCAGGGAACCAGCAATGGAAAAGAGGACATAGTCTTAAGATGCACCAGAGAGGTTTAGGTTGGACATTAGGTGGAATTTCTTCCCAGAAAGAGCAATTATATATTGGAATAGGCTGCCCAGGGAGGTGGTGGAGTCACCATCCCTGGAGGTGTTTAAGGAAAGACTGGACATGGCACTGAGTGCCACGGTCTGCTTAACACGGTGGTGTTCAGTCATAGGTTGGGCTCAGTGATCTCAGAGGTCTCTTCCAAACTAATTGCTTCTGTGATTCTGTGGTAGGCTCAGACTGGCCTCAGCTGGAGCTATTTAATCAGCAATGTGCTGATAAGCTGACCACCAAAGCTGCCTCCTGACTGCACAGAGGATGGTTTGCGGCAGGCCCGCGGTGAAGGAGCTCGGATGTGGTTTCCTGGCAGCAAGGGGACCCTTTCTGCTCCCTGAGCATTTGTTCTTCCTGGCTGTTTGTACATGCCAGCAGTGTTCACACCTGGCCCTGGCTGCAGGCCATTCACATTGCCTTGGTGGAGCAGGGACACTGAGCCCGAGGCTGTGGCTGCCTGTGTGGGGCTCCCCGAGGGAGTGGGACAGGCACCCAACCACACCCCTGCATGGTGGTCTGCCATGGTGTGCTCCGCCATGGTGTGCTCCTGAGACAAGGGGCAGAAGTACCTGTGGCAGGAGCAGCAAGTGCTGGCCAGGGTGGATTAAGCCAGGAACATGGAAGGATTTGACAGCTCAGACCCCAGAGATGAGGACAGGGGTGCTGCAGGCAGGGAGCCAAGGCGTGTTGGTGCTCACATCTCCTGGATCAGGCCTCCTGCCCCAGCAAAGGAGAGCCAGTCCAGCCTTGTTAGTTTGGAAAGTGTGGATCCCTCCTTCCTGGAAATGGGCCTATCCCCACTATCATCCTTTCCATGTGGTTGCCATGGAGAGAACAAATGTTTTTGTGCCTTCCCTGAGCTGAGGTTTGGCTCCAGCTGCCAGTGGAATTGATTAGCAAAGGTGAGCTGACACCTTGCTTGGCAGGTCCACAGGGTAATGCTCCAAGTCCCAGGCCTGTACACCTTTGGGCTCACGGCACCAGCCCCACTGGCATTGAAACAAAAGCATGGCTGGGACATGTGGGAGGGATCCCTGGCTCCTGGGACAGCTCCATGACTGGACAGATCTCCAGCATAAACTCTTCTTGGTGCTGATCTGAGATTCGCCTTCAGCATCTTCAGCACTGATCTTACATAACCCACTGGCTCACATACAGACTGCTGCTGATTCCAAATGGATGTTTCCGAGGAAAAATGCCTTTGGCAACATAAATTCTCAGCAATCCCCAGGAGGATCAACACCAAACAAGCAAATCTCTGCAGGAGAAGCATTTGAAGGACAGGGGGGTGCCAGCACAGCACTCCGGACACATCAGGGACCAGGGAAGATGGAGAGACCACGGCATCCAGTGCTGCTGACTCAGACTCAGCCTTCACAAAGTCTAATACAATTTTGTTGCACATCATCACCTTAAAGGAGCCAGCACAGTAGGTGAGTGGTGTTGCAAGTGAGGCCAGTTTTTCACAGTATGTGCTGTATTCTTTCAGCTACTGATTCAGCTAAAAGCATGTTCCACCCTGGGGCTTGGCAATTACAAATTTAGCAGCTAGAGTTCTAGGTCCATAAATATCTTTGTGGTAACCTTTCTCATTGCATCTGGGAAGAGCCCAAACAGGAAATCTCAGGTAGAAATGGGAAATGAAACCTCCTAATTTGAGTCATCAATCATATGGTAAAGTTAGGAGAGGACTTAGCCTGGATACAAAGGAGATTGTCTCTGGCAGGGCTTCTAGAAAAAAAAGCAGCAGTTTCTTCTGGTTTCCTGGAAATCTTGTAGCTGAACTTGCTCTTATTTTCCTGCTGGAAAAGGACTAAAATCTGACCTACTTCAGAGCAAAAGAGCCATTGGTATCAGAGTCCCAAAATAGGCCTGGGCATGGATGCTTCCTTGGTGCCCACTGAGGCTGGTTGTTTGGTGTGATGAGATAATGCTTCTCTGGAAGAATTTCAAACAAAGAGATTTTGTAGCTGAGGCTTCAAATAAAATTATCTGCCTTGTTGTTTAGGGCTAAAGAGTCTATCATAATATTGAAAGGCAGTTGTGTTTTCTGTCTAGAGCTTGAGTTTTGTCGTAAATGTTTTTTAAAAAAGCACGACCCTGGTAACCAAACCGCTGAGTAGCCACTGCTCGAAGTGAAGTCAGACTCTGAAATCAGCCCTCACAAACAGTTGGTTTTGTGGCCTTTTGAAAATGACTCTTTTCAGATGTGTGACTGGAAATTTGCCAGGCCAACCCAGATATTTCCCCAGAGGTCCAGATGGTACAAAAAGACATGGAAAATAAGATATGTCATTCTTAAATAGGATTAGTGACACTCTGCCTTGCTGTAAAGGACCCTCATTGTATCAGCGTGGGTTTGGGGTGAGTGACCCAAAGGTCTGCAGTCCTTTGCATGCAGAGGGTGTCACGAGGGACTCGTGCAGGGGTCCCTGTGTCCATGGGGTGAACACATCCCAACCAGTCCAGTCTCACTGGAGGAGATGAGAAGCATCTTCCAAACCAGCACCGTGGTGTTTGTAGCTCTAGCATTTAAAGCACTGTTAGAAGGAAAATCCAATCAGCCTCAGTGCACCCAGCAAGGGTGATCCTGAGAGCTGCCCTGTGACAAAATGCTTAAAATCTCCTGCTTGCTTTGGGTGGGGAATTTCAGAGAAGAGGGTTTGGAAAAAGTTGCCATTCAGTTTCACAATGAAGACCAGATTTTCGAGAATTCCTACTGAAAGGAAATTCCAGCACATTTGGAAACTAATTTTGGAGAACAGAAATATTTCCATTTGTTCGAGGGGGAGGCAATACATGTCCCACACAGAGCATAAGCCCCTGCATGGCTCTGAGCACCAGGGTGTCACTCTGAAGGACAGGGGGGCCTGGCCAGCTGAGGACACTTCCCAGTGCCCTGGGCAGCACATGGAGAAGATGTCCAAACAACTTTCCACTAATCTGGTACCATCTGCCTTGCATTTTTGTTTATATATCTGGTTTCAGTCTTGAACAAAAAAATGAAACAAGACCGAGCCCTGGAGAGCACTTGCTCAGTGTGCCTGGGCAAAGCCACGGTAAGCCCAGCTTGGCAGGCTTTGAGAGGGAAAGCTAAGTCACTCCCCAGCCTCCCCATCTTCTCCAACAGAATTCTCCCAGAGCCACTCAGGACACGGATGTGGGGTTCAACAGGACTTCAGCAGTCACCTGTAGCTCATCCAGACCTCTTAGCACCTGGACCAGAGCTCCCCAGAGTACAGCCCATGGCTGCTTTTGGGGTATTGTGTGAGGGTCTGGACCCTTCTCCGAGGGCCTGACTCATGTCCTGCTGCAGAATGGCGCTGGGATGGTGGGCAGCCTCAAGGCCACTGCTGCCCTCACCCCCCATGCCCCGCTGCAGAGCCCAGGAATGTCTCCTGGGATAATGACAGTCCCGTGGAATCTGCCTGCCTGCCGGGCTGCTCGTGCTGCCCTTGCAGGAGACTATTTCTGGCACCACCACCATCCCAAACCCCAAACCAGAGCTCTGCAGATTCCCAGAAATCCCAGCAATGGATGAGGCAGGAGATTTTTCTCACACACCCACACAGGAACTTCGAAAATGAAAAGCTAAATACAAATACAAAAGCTGTTGGTGGTGGTCACCTAAGCCCTACCCAAGCATCCAGCCTGGAGAAGCTGCTGTCTCCAGGGTTGTGGAATGCTCCCAGGGCTTTTCTGAGGAACTTCCTCCTGCCCTCTCTGATTGCAGCCTCTCCCCAGCTGATGGAGGTCTACACTGACCCACTGCCACTGAGCCCAAACGTGCCTGCCATGTTGAGAGGAGAACAACTCATTGTGCAATTGAGGAATCTGAGTTTCTCCAGGGATTATTCTAATTAGACACTGCCTATTTTTACCCCATATCATATGTTGGAAATACAACTTTAAAACCTCACTGGAGCAGCCAAGTTAAATACTGTAATAACCCTGAAAATAGGGTTAGTGCCTTTAATGGCTAACAACAACATTTCCAGCAATAACTCTGAACCAGAGGGACTCACTGCCATGCTTCTTGGCACAGGCTGGACTCCAGGGGAGTCAGGGATCAATCTGCAACCCTTGACAGGAGCTCATGAGTCCCCCAGCAGAAGCACTGTCATAGCCACTGTGAATGATGGGTGGCTGAAGTTGCTCAGATAAACACTGTCAAATCCTAGAAACAAATTACATTTACAACAGCTTCTGTATTCATGAATATCACTACAGCAGGTCTCATAAATTTTCCAGCAAACCAGTGATTATGGCTAACGGGAAGGAGGCCAGTGGCTTAGTGCCCAGAGTAGCTTGGGAATCCTGGGCTCCCTCACAACTCACGCTGGGACCAGGCAGGAGCAGAGCTGGGTCCTGCCTGACCACAGTCCCACAGGGCTGTGGTGCTGGACAGCCCAGCAAGCCCAGGAGAGCCATAGCCTGCAAGCCCAGCTCCACTGGACCTGATCCAGGTTTACTTTTCCTAGGCCATGTAGCAAGCCCCTGTACCAGTGTTGGTACAGAAAAATCAAAGGTGAGCAATTCAGATCTATATAAACCCTGTGAGATTGAAAGCAGCAAAGAATAATCAAGGCCACAGCTGCTGGTGTCTGGTAAAAGAGAAATCACTCCTTAGGAGTTCTGAGTAACTCCACAGAAGTTTCTCATGAGAACTCCTCAGGTTTCCCACACCACACTGAAGATGTTCCTAAAAACAGTCAGGATGAGTTTACCAAAAGACTGGACTTGTGAGATATGGATTATAACCAACTGGGATGTGCAGTTAGATGGTGTGAGGTTCAATTTAGCCAACAGAGCTTTAACCCTTTATAAACTGTTTGCGATGTGCAATAAATGGCATTCACTTGATCACACTGGTCTGATGTGTGGTGTCCTTTTCCTCCACATTATTTATTGTTTACTTTATACCAGGGCCTTGCTGCCTAAGCTGCATCTTCATCTCAGAAACTGAGGTTTGGCAAAAGCTCTGGGGGAAAAAAAGTCTCTTCTTGTTCCCAAAATATCACACATGCTCTACAGTGGTCTGGTCTGGCACATCTCCAGTTACGTGGGCACAGGTTTGGAAGGACTGAGGTTAAAGTGAGCTCCAAATGTACAGAGAGGTTAGAGCTTATTTGACAGCTGTAAAACTCCTGCTCAGTTTAAATCCTGCACACCATTCCTCAAGGCCCTTTTGCTGCCCCCCACCCTATCCCTTTTCAGGTGGGGGCCTGGTCCTCCCCAGGGGGAGCAGAGGTCCCTGCAGTTGGCTGAGTGCCAGCTGAAGGCCTGCATCCAGTTTGTGATGTTTGATGAATTTTCTGGACAGATCATTGGGTACATGCCCATTCTGCTTCCCCAGGGGCACCCAGGACAGCTCCCTGGCACTGGGGACCCATCACACCCAAGTTTTCAGAGCTGCTTAAGCAGAGAGGCTCCTTGAGAAGCCCCTGGGAAGCCCAGCTGCAAAAGTCCCCAGCAGACAACTTGAGGGTCCCAGGCATTTCACCAGGGGGGAACTTGCTTCACCTTGAGCCCAGCTCTCTGCAGAAAACTGGAATAGATTGTCCAGACAAGTTGCCCTCACTTGTGCAAGGTAACAGGCTCCTGTGGCACCCATTGTGCATGCACCTCCTAGAAAATACCTGCTAGCTAAACCAAGAGCAAACCTGGGAAGTCCCTTGCCCTGGCACAGCTCATACAGCATCTCCAGCATAAGGGATTTTCCTGAACACGAGAGGACCAAGCAATTTTGACAGCACTGGGACAGTTAAACATGGAGTCTGAGCTTTGAGGGGTTTTTTTCTTTGTTTAAGTTTCCTGTGCCCTGGAAATACAGTGCTACTTTGGTACCTGTCCTGGGCTTTGGGAACACCCATCCCACTGACACCAGTGGGGTAAAATACTGCTCAGCACACAGTTTGTTTAATCCTCCAGGTTTGGGGCTACCATAGCCCTCTATGCCAGTGCCAGTGGCTCATTTCTTTCTCATTGTGGAATACCTGTGTGTCCCAGGTCTGTGGCTGCAATCCCACACTGCTGGTCCCACCCTCTCTCTGCTGGTGTCCCCCCTTTCCCCACAGCTCTGAGACTCTCTTGCCTTTCCTTCCAGCAGTACCAAAAATAGTTTAAATTCTTTCCATTTTAGAGCTCTGTCAGGCTTGAAATCCATTGTGATTCCTGGCAGCAGACACCCAGGTACCAAAGTCAGAGGATGTGCCATGGGAGATGGTTCTTGAACAAGACCACAGGAGTGTGCTTGGCATGGGAGCTCAGCTCCTCTAGTTCCTGATCCCACTGAATCCTGGGTATATACGTTATCCCAAAATAGTGGAATCAGCCACGTGCATGGACTTTTCTTGGGAAAGGGCAGACAAACAGCACTGCAGGGTGACAGGGCAGGACAGAGGAGTTACTCACAGAAGCATTTCCTTTCCTGTGATCACTCAGTTTATCTTTGATTAGAATAGAATATTTTAAACTTCAACCAGTCAGCCTGGGAAAATAGTATGGCAGTTCCTCTGACTGCCCAGCAAACTGCTCCTGCAAAGCATTTGTGAGGGCCCAGCTAACCCACAGAAACTGCTCCAGACAGGCAGCACTGACTCCAGAAGTATGTTATGCAACATTTAATTTCTAAACCTCCGAGTCAAACCCCCTGAACTCAATTCCAATAGGAACTGGCTTGTAATGAATTTGGTGTTGATGCCAGTGTGAGGTGTTTAAATAGCATGAGCAAATAACACCTTTGCCTGTTTGGCTGTAGCCACTGTAGCAAATGCATCAACCTATTGTACTTCCCCTACAAGCCTGTCATCACACACACCACCCCAGCTGGCAACTCCCCTGCCTTTCTTTTTTCCTCCCCAGATGTTTTGATCTCCAGTTTGAAGCTGACATCTGGAGAAGTGATGCTGTAGGAATGCTACACATCAGCAGGCCAAATATGGGATATGCTATGGAAATGAAAATGTAGTGACAGAACAAAATTAATGGCTGTCCAGATGCAAGTCAATAAGTGATATAGTGCCTGTCAATAGCTTCCTAGTGCAAAAACAGGCAAGAAACCTTGTTGTACTCAGAGGCTTCCCAGGAGGGATGTGACATCTGGCCAGCCACAGTTTCTCAGAAAAGGCACTCTCTGAAATCTGACTCCCCCCAGTTAGTCAACATCTCCCAGTGCCCCTCTCTGCTCCTCACTCCCACCTTTTCATCCTTTGCAGCCATTTTTGCCAAGACAAAAGTACATCTGGGGTATCTCCTCCATGGTATTTTGGGATCTTAGCCATCTTAAGTGATGAGACTGCAGACAGGGGACATGGAGGACGGAGGTGGGAAGATCTCCTTTAAGAAACAGGTTCACAAAGAAAGGCTTAGAGTGCTCCCTCAGGGAACAGGCAACTGCTCTTTGAGTTCCACTGTGGCCAGAAAGAGCAGATTTTCCTTGTGTTCTTGGTGAGAAACCTGTGCTCACCAGGCTTGTGAAAGATGAGCATTTCTGCTGGAGCAGCAGTTACCTTCTTGGTGAACTCATGAAGGAAACCATTGCTGTTGGGATTCTTGCACCAAAAGGCCTGCAAAGCTGTGTGCTTTGAGTTGGACAGAGTGGTGGTTGTGTCTGACAGGAGCAATGGGCTGCTGGATCCTTCAGTCACAGAAAAATACTGAAGGATTTTGGTGGAATGGGAGTTCTGGAGGCTGGCTCCAAACAGGGCTGACTGCACAGCCAGAGCAAGTTGGGCAGTGCCTTGTCCAGTTGAGTTTTGAAAAATCTCCAAGGGTGGAGGAACAAATCCAGATCCTGTCTGGTGCATGGGAACCAGAGCTTCCCTTGTTACTACCTGTGGCTTCCTGTGCTTGCAAGATCCTTGTAAGCCCCATGAGCAGCACAGGGTGTGATCTGATCACCCTCCATCACCTCCTCCAGGGTGACCAAACCCACTCTCCCAGTGGCCTTTCCCTGGACTCTCAGTCTTTTCCTTGTCTGTCCCTTACTGGTTGGTGCTCTCTCCAGAGAGCTGGAGGGAAAAGGGAAACAAACTTATTGGCTGCATTAAGGCAGTTTTCAATTCATCTTTTTTTTTTTTCTGTAGACATGCTGAGAAATTCTCCAGCAGCTCAGACCAAAAAGAAAACCCCAAACCCCAACTCTGGTCATTTTATTTACACAAGGAGGAATGCAGGAATTCTGACTTACTCCCAAGTACCTTCGGTTACCCTGTATGGCTACAAATTTGTTAAGAGAAGAACCAACCCACAATCCCACTGAAGGCACAGCTGCAAGTTTTAATTCAAGTAACTACTGCAGCCCACAAGACAGAGCTCCTGCTGCACTTTCAGAAACACATCAGTAGAGAGAAAACAGGTAAGTAGGAAAAAGCCATGAGCAAAGCAAATGTGATAAATTTTCAGGAAGCAGGAAGAAATAAATTGGGAGTTTAGCTATTTTGAATGTAATTCCTATTTTTTCAGTGGATATTTGTATTGGCTCTGCGTTCCTGTCTTTCTAGTCAAAATTCTGTCTCTCACCACGTGATGATGTATTTTAACATGAGGCCAAGAGGGATTTGTATTCCAGCTAAAGCAACATGGATGTGCACGTTGTACACACATGATCTGCCTTCAGGAAGGCTGCCTGGAGAAAGGCAAGAAAGTTACAGCTCATTGCAACCAGATCTGGTGTTGGTCTTCACCAGGTCCTAGACTAGAAAGGGAAACCAAACTCTGATGGGCAGCAATGCACAGTAGGGGAAAAGGGATTTCTGCTTGAAAAGAGGGCACAGTTTACAGTCCCTTATGGGAATTTATATATTCTGCTGTGGGAATAAAACCTGCTTCTAATGGCAGCTCTTGCAGTCCTCTTTGGCCACCCATGACAATGGAAAGGCAAGTAGATGGTGCAGAAACAGATTCAGCCAAGACCTTTGGTTAGGGCAGACAGTCCAAGGGAATGGCTGATTTCACCATAATCCCACCCAAACTGCACAGGAACAGCAGCAGGGGCTGCCTCAGCCACATCAGTGCTTGTTTTGAGTTTAACCTTGATTATCTAGACAAGGTCATTTGATAATTGGTTGCAGAGAGGCTTGGAGGTCCTGGAAGAGCAGGAGCCCAGTCACCATCTTTGCCCAATTTCAGCAGCCCTGGCTCAGCAGAGAGGATTCCTTAAGCACTTGATTCACCTTCAAAGCCTGCTAAAAACCACCTACAGAGGGATCAGCCTTACACTGCCAAGAAGTGTTCTTAGTTTGGAGGAATTACCACCTCGGAGTAAGAACCCTTAGAGAAGGGACTAATTTTTCATTACCAATTAAATTTATACTGATGTTTTCCCAATATAGTTTTAATGGTCAGGATATGACCTTTTTTGTTGCTTTATTTTCTTTGGTTTTGTTGGTTTTTTTTTTTTAATTCCTAAAGTAAAAGCCCCAGCAAAGCTGGAACACAGACCTTTCTTGACTGAAGCAGAGGGTAAGGACTGAGATGTTAAAAATGAGTGAGCACTGCAGAAAGCATTAGTGATTTACATGCAAAAGCAAACGTTACCTATATTGTATTTATGCCTCCAGACTGTTTCTTTTTTTCCCTGGGAATATGTGAGTTCCCATCTCTTCAAAAGGAGGAGTTTGTCTTCAGTGGCAGTTCTTGGAACTGAAACACTAAGTCTGGTGCCAGCTGAAAAATTGATATGCAGAGGGTGCATCCTGCTGCTTTCCAGTTTCTTAAATTCTTACCCTGAAACTCAGGCTGCCTGCGTTTTTCTGGGAAACAAATAATCACATCAGACCTAAGGGATTTGTTTAAAGACAGATCTGAGGGTTTTGTTTAAATGGGGCCTCAGACAGAAACTGGAGATCCTTCATGTTGAAGTTGCTCTTTGAGCAGTGAAGGAACAAAGTACAGTTCCTGGGCTGCTGTGTCCCATTTCCCTTCCTTTCCACAATAATCTCTGTCTCCTCTTGTTTTCCTGAGGGCCTGGCAGTGTTGACAGCTCCTCAATTCCCACTCCCCCATGCACCATCTACCTCCTGTGTCCCACAAGCAGCCTGCCCTGGCTGGTCAGTAAATCCATGCTGATCAGCCAGAACACTTCAACCAGTGTGGGGAATTTCTGAGCACATTCTTGTTTCTTTTTGTAAGGAGGCTCATGATTCCACATCTTTTCCCTCTATGCAGAAACCAGGTTTTATAAAATCTACAGGAACTCATCCTGCAGATTCAAAAGGGAAAGACATAGGCAGTGTGTGTGTGTAAATTTTCTTACCCTGAGAAAGAAGATGAACAGGGAAATGTAGCAGCAATTTAGGTTGCAATGATAAACTTGAAATGCAGACCCCAAAAGAAGGGGTCCTTGTCTCTTGCTCTGGCTTGTAAGCCCTGAGATGAGTCTCTCTCTTGCAGCATTTATGATTTTTCTTTTAATGTAAGAGGACAAGCAGGATGGAGTTACAAATGACTTGGCCTATAATTAACTTGCAGTGCACGCAGAGCTAATCTTTGAGTTGACAGAACAGTTACAAGCAGCAAAGCCTTTCTCAGATGAGATCCTTTGTGCCAACACTTCTGGTCAATGATTATCCCTTGCAAAAAGCTCCCTCCAGTCACCTGTTTACATCCCAAATGTTCTCAAGTTCTGCTATTTCAAGCTTAACTCTTGTGACCTTAGTCAATGATACTCAATCCAAGCCTCCTTACCATGTCCTGCAAGACAAACAACTTCAGGTCACTTTTAGCAACCAGTGCTATGTCATGCCTGTGGTCAATGACTCGAAATATGCCCACGCCCATATGTTTCCTAAATTTGGATGTCTGTGATAGCAAACACCAGGGGCTGGGTGGGCAGTCTTGTTTCACCAAAGAAGAATTTGGGGCTTTTTTGCTCTTTGAACATTCTCTTTCACCTTCTGGGCATTTCCTGGATGAACTTAGATTTATTGGAAGATACCAGCTAAGCAGGATAAGCAAAACAATTGTGACTTCTGCAAAATGTCTCTGAGAGCTGGATGAGTCAGATAACAGACTCATGGAGCACAAGATACCTACCCCCAAGAGTGGTGAATTGTAAAAGCTTACAGACAGTATGAAAACAGATCAAGTATAGAGTCATATTTCTCCTAAATACTCCACCAGATTCAGTGGTTTGTGGCTCAGGGACTTCCTGAGGCAGAGATGCTGTGTCTGTGTGTAATAGCCTAGACAGACTTTTCTTCCTGGTATTTCTTCAATAGGTTCTTGAACCCAAACAATATCTTAGTTCTCACAGTGTCCTATGGAAATAAACTCCTCAGTCTATGTGTGAATTGCTTGGGGGTTTTTTGGGTTTTTTTGGTCCTGGCACCTTCTAAGCCACTTTCTTTCCTTTTCAGTCTTTGCTCCCCCTCTCCATGCCAAGTTTTCTAACGAACCTCTAAGACAGAGAGTGAGTGGGTCCCATTCAGTGAGTAACTTCTGGTCTCCACTGGAAAATGCTCTGATGCTTTCCCAGGGGAGCCAGTAAGTAGGTGACCACTCTTTATCCCACTGCACTCATACTACACAGGCATCACCTTTGAAAGTTCCATCCCAGCAGCATTTCTGTATTGCAAAAGGCACAGAATTACTCTTTTAAAACCCAGTGATCATCATCAGCTCAGCTCTATCCTAATTTGCACATATTTTGTCTGTTATGAGACACTGATGGAGCTTATCTGAACTCCTGCTATCTGCTGGCCTGCTGACATTGCACAGGAGGCAGAAAGATGATGATTCCTCAGTGTGTTCCCCTGCCCCCAGCTTTAGTCATTTGTGCCTGTATCTCCTTTTACTGCTCTAGGCCACACCTGTCAGAGGTGATCTATTGCTCAGTCTGGAGGGCACAGACACAGAAGCAGCAGCACAGGGATGGGATGTTAACCTCAACTAGTTCAGGGAGCTGGCTTAAGCTTAAGTTACTGTACTGGTACAGTGGGGAGGAAACTGTTCTGAAGGAGAGACCCAGGAATAAGTGGCTTGGGGCAAAGAGCCAGAGGAATTTCTTTAATTGGCTTTTTCCCTGCATCCAGCACATTCTAAGCACTCTCAGTAGAGAGGCAGAGCTGGAGATGGTTAAGAGCTCTTAGGCTTGCAATGCTCTCACTCAACATACATATATATATATGTGTATCCACAAATCCCTCTACACTTTGAATCACAGAATCAGTTGGGTTGGAAGAGACCTCGAGATCATCAAATCTAATCCTTGATCCAACCCCACTGGGATCACCAGATCATGGCACTGAGTGCCACGTCCAGTCTCAACTTAAAAACCTCCAGGGTCAGAGAATCCACCACCTCCCTGGGCAGGCCATTTCAATGCCTGACCACTCTCTCTGTATGGATACTCTTCTATTTATACTCTTTTTCTGTTTTGACTGATTTTTAAGCATGCTTGCAGCATGACTCCTGTGGATTTAGAAAACACTGAATAAGCTGTCTTTAACCCTTTCAGAAAGGGAATCTGCAGTGTCTAAAAGAGCTTGGCTGATTGCTGGGGCAGCTCCAGCTCATGGCTCCCAATCTCCTGCTAGTGCAGCCAAGCCTTTGGTCTCATTCTCCAGCTTCCCACTGCTCCTGTGCAACTGGGAGAGGCCCCCAGGCCCAGCTGGCCTTATGGCACCATCCAAACAACTTTCACTGGAGACAGCACATAAGCAATCAGTCCTATAGATGGAGGGAGCAGAGCCCATCAGCCCAGCAGTTTGCCTTGCTCCCTTGGTTTTGGCTTTTTTATTTTAATGGTTTGGGTTGGAAGTGACCTTAAGGTCACCTAGTTCCAAATCCCTAGATTTGGCATCCATCTTCCACTAGACCAAGCCTCATCCAACCAGGCCTTGAACACTTCAGGGATGGGGTATCCACAGCTTCTCTGGGCAACCTGTGTCAGAGGCTCCCCACCCTCACAGGGAAGAATTTCTACCTAATACCTCATCTGTTTGTTTCTCTGCCCTGAGCAATCCTGTAAAGCCAAGCACTTCTGTCTTGTCAGAGAACAAAAATGTCTTTCATACAAAACAAACAAACAAAAAAGAGTCAGTAGAATCTGTTAATATGTGACTAAATAGGACTTGCCTGCCCTCTCTGGTCCAGAGATGAGGCTCCCAGAAGGTCTGTTCCCTTACTGTGTTTTCCCATTACACTTGCTGGGATTCCTTGCACCCTGAGTGCACAGCAGGTGGACTGGAACCCACCATGGATGTCACCCAGTTTAGGATAAACCATACCCATCTGCTTACATTATGAGTTGAATTGATTCATAGAACTGGATATTTGGCCTCTGGCTCATCCTGGATGTGGGAGATACCGAAGTAGCTACAAACACCTCTCCCTTCTCACAGTGGGTTAGTTCTGGTACTAATTTGAGGGTTGTGTGTAACTCAAAGAGCCGCTGGTTGGAAATAGCTCTGAGTAAGACACACTGGCCGTTGA
This sequence comes from Hafferia zeledoni, assembly GCA_035583235.1. NCBI lineage: Eukaryota > Metazoa > Chordata > Aves > Passeriformes > Thamnophilidae > Hafferia > Hafferia zeledoni. The sequence goes on along the minus strand of JAWWEV010000034.1, from coordinate 3,007,381 downwards.
GGATAAGTAGGAAGCAGCAGCCAAGACTGGATGTCAGGAGAGGCCAGGAGGGGATGTCATAAAAACCCTGTGCTGTTTGGAGCATTTTCATCCACGGGAATTCTTCCCTAGTTGGCTGACAAAGGGTTGCAGCTGTCTTGCAATGCTGGCGAGGGCAGCGTGGCTGTGTGAAGTGCCCAGTCAGTCCATGGGGAGTGGGGAACTCTGTGTCTCTTCCTGACGGGACAGAGGAGGCTTTTCAGGGGCACCACTGAAGCTCCACTTGGCACCTTACAAAGAGAAAACTTGAAAATCTGCCCCTGTTGCTTTCTCCATGCTGATCTGCTGTCCTTGCTGTAAAAGGATGGTAAGCCTGCAGCCTGCACAGCCTGGGAGCTGGAGGGAACCACTCTGCAAACAGTTTTTGCTCCAAGAAAAGCTCAGCCCACTGTTGTGCCACAGACCCCGGGGTCTCCACCAGCCACATTGTCTATTCCAAGTCATTCCTGTCACATTAAAAAGTTCTGGCCTCGTAGGGAGGGGGGGAACTTTAATCTTCTCAAACAGATCAGCTTTTACAGGAGGCTATTTTAGGTGTTGGTTCTGTAACAGTGAAGTTATTGGACAAATGAAGAACGTGGCATAGGCTGTAGCTTGGAGCAATTTGCATTCCTCAGGTGCTAAAGGCTGTAAATATTTCCTTTGGGCACCAAAGAGATCTGCTGTCAGAGCCAGCATTCCTGAGAGTGCCTGTCCCACAGACTCCCACAGCACAAAGGCTGCAGAGCTGAACTAGTCTGACCCCAGGAAGTCCTTCCCACACCTCAGTTTCTCCTTTAAGTTTCATAATTTGCTGAAAGGCTGGCTTGATGTTTGATTATCTTCCTTTTCACACCCTTTCTTGGTCTTCCTCTCTTATATTAATACTGAAGGGAAGTTCTAACCAGGTGGGGGTTGGTCTCTTCTCCCAGGCACTCAGCAATAGGACAAGGGGGCAGGATGGGCTCAAGCTCTGCCAGGGGAAATTGAAGCTGGAGATCAGAAAAAACTTCTTTGCAGAGAGAGTGCTCAGGCATTGGAATGGGCTGCCCAGAGAGGGGGTGGATTCC
>JAWWEV010000034.1:2994830-3006193 GCA_035583235.1 Hafferia zeledoni | reverse complement strand
CAACCCCACTGTGATCACCAGCCCAGGGCACTCTGTGCCCTGGGCTGGTGATCACAGTAGGGTTGGATCAAGGGTTGCATTGATGATCTCAGAGGTCTCTTCCAACCCAATCCATTCTATGATTCTATATTAAAGCTGGAATGTGGCCCATGCAAGTCAGGAATTCCAAGATGCTCTTTCAGTCAGCATTGTGATCATTGTTCAAAACTTCTCTTGTCGTCTTTGCTGATACACAAACAGCTCCTTTCAGGCTGAGCTAAACACACATGTGCAGCCAGCAGGTGATTCTCTCCAGGGAACCTTCCTTCTTGTGAGCTTATTTTTGTTCATTTTAACTAAAACATCCCACAGAGATCTCCAGTTTCAGTAACTTTAAGATTTATGCCACCACAGCAGCAGCACTATCTTGCTTACAGTGATGATTTAAGGGCTTTTCAACGATTTAAGGGCTTTTCAGTGCATTCTTGGTGTGTTTCTTTGGGTTCCAAAGTGCATCAGCTGTTTTTTTCATGGTCAAAAAGAATGAATATTGTGTAACACATTCTGTGTTTGCTCCATTCATGATTGGTTTGGGCATTTTTCTACATCTTCTTATTAAACTTGACTAGTAACATTTGGAAATTCTGGGCTCAGTTCATGGTTTACAGGAATGTCAAAGCTTTTTATCCAGCTTAGTCACATTTCAGTTCCACCACTGGACTGCTGGTCCCCATTTCTGCTTCCATAAGAACACTTTTAGCCATTCAAACACCTGGCTGCACCTCCAAAGCTGTCAACATCTCAGAAAATAATAGTAATTTATCCTTCTTTCTTACAAATTCACAAAAGGGCTCATTCTCTGCATCGCTGGCTTTTGGCTGGTGCTGTCCTGGAATAAGTATCTTATTATAGAAAATGGGAATAAATTCATTTTTATCCATCAGACTTTCCCTGATACCCTTTGTGCAAACACTTGTTCATGAATCAACAGCCCCAACTTCATGTCCCCAGAATGTTGTGAGGAAAAATCGTATAAATCCTATAAAAACTGGACAAAAGCTGAAGGCAAGAATTTGTTTTCTGCAAGCCAGATACTGGTTATTTGGGGAACTGAGAGAATAATTAACACAGCTCCCTGTAAAGCCAGCTTGTAACCATGAGTGTTCATCAACATGTATATTCACCCCTTTACTTTCTGAGCAGAATCATAGAATGATTTCGGTTGGAAGGACCTTAAAGCCCATCCAGTCCCACCCTCTGCCATGGGCAGGGGCACTTCCCACTATCCCAGGGTGCTCCAAGCCCTGTCCAGCCTGGCCTTGGACACTTCCAGGGATGGGGCAGCCACAGCTTCTCTGGGCACCTGTGCCAGGCCCTGCCCACCCTCACAGCCAAGAATTCCTTCCCAATATCCCATCTATTCCTGCCCTCTGGCAGTTTGAAACTATTCCCCTTTGTTCTGTCTCTCCACTCTCCCAAGTCTCTCTCCAGCTCTCCTGGAGCCCCTTTAGGCACTGGAAGGTGCTCCAAGTTCTCCCTGAGCCTTCTCTTCTCCAGGCTGAACAACCCCAACTTCCTCACTAATAAATGAATTAACGATTAATACGAAACAGTGAGGAGTGAATGCTGAAAACAAACCAGGGGGAGTCCAAACAGTGTTAGCAGAGGGTCTGTGCTCCAGAAAACAAGACCCACACCACAGAAAGTACTCCAAGGTGGTCCCACAGCGAGTGCAAACACTGTTAGCAAGGTCTGTGCCCCAGAAAACAAGACCCACATTATAGAGAAGAGCTGCAGACCTGCCCCACAGTGAGAGCAAACACTGTTAGCAGAGGGTCTGAGCTCCAGCAAACAAGACCCACAAGGAGATGCAAAAGCTGCAGAGCGGCCCCACAGCAAGGCCAAACATTGTTAGCAGAGGATCTAAGCTCCAGAAAACAAGACCCACACCACAGAGAACGGCCCCAAAGTGGGTCCAAACACCGCTAGCAGAAGAGTCTGTGCTCCAGAAAATAAGACCCACAAGGAGATGCAAAAGCTACAAAGTGGCCCCAGAGCGAGTGCAGTTACCAAAGGGTCTGAGCTCCAGAAAACAAGACCCACACCACAGTGCCGGCTCCAGAGCTGCCCCACAGCGAGTGCAAACAATGTTGGCAGAGGGGCTGAGCTCCAGAAAGCAAGACCCAAACTATAGAGAAAAGCTGCAAGGCGGCCCCACAGCAAGTCCAAGCACTGTCAGCAGAGGGTCTGCGCTCCAGAAAACAACTCATATTAGAGAGAAGAGCTGCAGACCTGCCCCACAGCAAGTCCATACACTATAAGCAGAGGGTCTGTGCTCCAGAAAACAAGATGCAAAAGCTGCAGAGCGGCCCCACAGCGAGTCCAAGCACTGTTAGCAGAGGGTCTGAGCTCCAGAAAACACACCCCACACCACAGAACGGCCCTCCCAGCGGTTCCCGCCCCGCGCCGGTCCCGCCCGCCCCTCACGCCCCGCCCGGGGTTTCCCGGGGCCCCGGCAGGGGCTGCGCGCGCCCCGCCCGCGGCGGGAACGGGCCCGGCAGGTGCGTGAGGGGGCGGCGGGAATGGCCGGGAATAACCGGGAATGGCCAGGGATGGCCGGGAATAGCCGGGGATAGCGGATGAAGGAGCTGGAGCCCTGGTGGCCCGGGCTGGCCGCAGCAACGAGCGGGCCCGGCCTGGCTTGCCGAGCGCGGCCTGCCCGCCCCTTGGCCCCTCATTATTGTCTCCCTTCCACCTCACGAGTGTCCTCAACCGAAACGGAGCGTAATTTTGCTGTTAAGTCTCTGATAAGGTTTTTCGTCATCCCTCGGTTTAACATTGCTTTGTGCCTTACAGAAGGAGGAGGGAGTTTCATGCCAGAAAAGCTCGGGATGCTCGGCAGGCAGGAGGAGCCAGGACTGGGATTGAAGGGATGTCTTGTGGGAAATGAGATTCCCAGCGCTCAGTAAGGTGAATAAAAACATCCATTGGGGCGTATTTTTGAGGTGTTAGAGTTGCACTAAAGCTGTCTGGGTAGAAATTAACTTTGTATTTACGGTTATATTTGCTGCTGCCTGCACTCCCTTCAAGGCTTTTTTTCCTCCTTCTCACACTGTTATCCAGGAAATTATACATTACTAACTCACTTCTGGTTGCTAATAGGATAGACTAGACAGGAACTCATGGAAGGGTTTGGCTTAAAATGAGTGTCTGTGTAAGAGGTTGTGGAACAAATAGACGGGAATAACAGGCAGGAATAAGTTGCCAAACTGGCAGAAACAGGGAGGAATAAATTGCCAAAGCAGATGAAGCCCCCAGGGACAGTGATGCCATTGATGGTCTCAGCAGCAAATGTGTCACTAATTTTTAAAAAGGATTCTAGGGGAAATCCATGGACTGGAAGTTTGACCATCAACTGAATTAGAGGCAAATATAACAAGGTGGGGTTATTGGACAGCTGCATAAATACTGTCTAGGGGGGGAAAGTAAGCGTGGGTTAAAAGCCATGCCTTAAAAAAATTCCGTGCAGGTCTAAATAAACATGTTGAGAGGTCTGGCCTACAGTCTGTACTCAGATTTCAGGAAACTTAAACAGAAGCCCTCACCTGAGCAGCCCTTGATATAATAAGGGAGTTCCCTGTCATAAATAGTTTTTGCAAAGATAAGGAAGAGGATGTGACTAAATGGGCAGCTCTGGTGGTGGCTGGAGGTCACCTCTGGGGTGCCACAGGATGGTTTGTAAGGGACATGGAAAATTGGTGTTTCCAGATGGCTTTACTTTATTTGAGGTGGTAAAGAAGAGAACTAGGGGTGATGCAAAGGAGATATAAACTGATTCATGAGGTGGAGGGGCAGTGCTAATTTCAACACAAAATGAGTGAGGGTTTGGAGCAGTAAGAACTAATTTTGTGATGTTTTCTTCCTGCTTTTGGGTAGTTTTACGCAGGCTCAGGGAAGAATTCATAAACTCACAGTTCCTGAGTACACAAACTCTGTGCCTGGGGCAGAAGGTTCCACTCTGGAGACATGAAGGATGTGTGGAGAAACACTGTGTGCTTGCCCTGTTCTTCCCCAGGCTCCTGCTTGGCCTGTGCTGTAGAGCAGGATAAAAGGAGAGGTGTCTTTTTCTCTGACCCAGCACTGACCAGCCATGAATCCCCACTTAAAATCTGTGCAGCTGGGAATTGGGATGAGGAATTGTGTCTCCAGAAGTGGCAGTGTGTTTTTATGTACATTCCTTCATCATGCTGGCAGAGAGACAGATGTGCCTAATGGAGGCTTTGCAGGTACCTGGACCTGTGAGCCAGAAATCCTGAACCACTTAAAATCATAGAATCAGCTGGGTTGGAAGAGACCTCTGAGATCATCAAGTCCAACCCTTGATCCAACCCTTGATCCAACCCTTGATCCAACCCTTGATCCAACCCTTGATCCAACCCTTGATCCAACCTCACTGTGATCACCAGCCCATGGCACCCCGTGCCATGGACTGGTGATCACAGTGGGGTTGGATCAAGACATGGATTCTCACTCAGTGCCACATCCAGTCTCATCTTAAACACCTCCAGGGATGGGGAATCCACCCCCTCTCTGGGCAGCCCATTCCAATGCCTGAGCACTCTCTCTATAAAGAACTTCCTGATATCCAGCCCTGGATCTGCCAGCCCTTGATCTGCCTTTTCTGACTTCCACACATGTGAACACACATGTGCTTAAAAACTTGTAGTTGGTTTGGTTACAACAGGATTAGTAAGAAGTGATTAAACCAACATTTTGGTTATTTGAGGCCCAGAAGTAGAATTTGTTTGCTATACAAGCAAGAAGATCTAGATGGAAATGAAAAGTAAAGTTGCAGGATTTGTCTGTAGACTTTAGGTGTGAAGAGGTAATGTCTCTGTTCCCAGATACACAGGATTTGGATACATGTGATGTGATGTCTTCTATATGTAAGGAAAATCCTTTACAGAAGGCACAGGTAGGCTTTGAGACATGGAGCTTTAGGTTTCATATCTTACTGTGAACAAACAGGGAGACAGACTGAAGGGTTTTTGGATCCTGAGATGACATTGCAGCCCTGTCATTCTGCAGTCCCATTTCTGTCTGTGCCCATTTCTCCTGACTGTAAAGGCACTTTCTACTGTTACTACTGAGAGCTGGAGATGCTGAGATGTGTGTGGGGTCACCCATAGCAGTGACATTACCAGTGCCCTGAGGCTGCTGGTGGAACACACACGAGAGCACTTGCAGCCTTTAAGGATTATTTAATTGGAAATTGGATCCTGGTTCTGATGTCTCATTCCATAAGAGCACAAATCACCAAATGAGTTCATGCTCCACTCAGTTCAGCCATGTTTGCTCTGTGTCTTTATCTGTGGCTGATGAGCTGGAAGTTCAGTTAATGCTGTCAGAGAAGCCTGAGGTGTTGTCTCCAGTGGAAGGCACTCCCTGGACTGAGTGTTTCAGAGGGTCACTTGGGTATGGGGGTGTGTTCCTCCTCTGGCCCTTCCTTCCTGCAACACTTTTCCCCATTTTTACCCTTTCTCCTGGGCAGAACTCCTTTGCCAAGGCCACCAGGCAGTTTTGTCTGAGGCAGTCTGGGGAATTCTGACAGAATTTTTAAAATTCCTACCAGGTGAGAGCCAAGTTCAGAGCAGAGGACCTGGCATGGAGCTGGCTGTTCTATGGCAAGTCTCTGACACCACTGAGTTATTGCAATAAAGAATCAGATGTTTAGAAAAAAAAAAATAAAACCATCCCACCTCTCTGCCTGTAGTGCCAATGTGAATTCTTTTTTTGCTGCCTATTTTTATATGTTTGTGTCTGGATTCCTCTGAAGTGAAACACAGCACTGTTGGGGCATTGGCACTGGTGACTCAGAGTGTAGCAATGCTGAATTTGTTTCAGTGTAGTTTAAGGAAGCTGTTGCTGGTGGATCTTTCATTGTGATAATCATTAGAAGACTGGGTTTGATGCTGAAAGATTTTGTAGTGATTTTTAAAAGCTGATGTTCTGGTGGAAAATGAGTGGCAACAGCTAATTATATACATATGTACTTCCCTTTCAGGCTCAGCTGTGTGTAGGATTCTTTCTCCATTTTTAACTCTGTATGATGCTGAACTTTTGGTTTTTTCCCTTCCCACCTACATGTGGTTGAATTTCAGAACTGATGAGGCATCTTCTAAACCTGTTGTCTTTGCATTCTCTTGTAAAAATCCTTTTTTTAGGCCGACACTTTCCTAGTGCCAGTAGGGGAATTTTAAACGTTTCCTTTCTGTGTATTCATTCAGTAAATACACAGCTTTTGTGTAACAGAGGCTAAAGAGCTCCCCAGCTCTGGGAGGGTGTTTTGCTGGACCAACAGAAAACTGCAAATTGTTCAGGAGTTTGAGCTAATGATACACTGTTGGTATCAAATCTCCAGCTCCAAAATCTCTTCACCCATTTCAAAGTGCTTTTTACACTGAATAAATAAGTTTGTTCCTCTTCAACAGGTGGGACTGAGGCACTGAAAAAGAAACATTAAATTTTTGGAGTTTGCACAGTGAATTGGTGACAAACCAGGAGAGGAATTGTGGGTTATGTGATTGCCTGAGTGGAACAGACAGCTCTTCATCCTTCTGGTAGGTTGAATTTAAAGCCTGTTTTGGGGAGGTTCTACAGAAACATTCCAAGAGCACAATAAACACGTTTGTGACTGCAAATAGTGCATCTCCCAACTCAAATGTGCTGGGGAGTTTTAGACTCTGACCTGGCTGTGTTGCTGGTTAAAAACATTGATACACAACTGAGGCAGCACAGTGTTTGAAGTGGTTGTTTTCTGTTTTTTCCTGTCAGCTTAAAAGATTACATTAGTTCTAGGTAAAAAGCACAGAGCACCTTTGCTTTCCATTTCTGAACTTTCTAACCCCACAGCAAACTCACTTGCAGTGCTAAGTGGGGCAGAGTTGCTTTTTATCTGCAGTCCCTAAAAGGGGAATACTCAAACTGGCATGTTCTGTTTGCTTATCAGCAGAGCCCAATATTTGCCCAGCCTGGTGTAAACACACCTAAATCTGTCGCCTGCTCTTGCACAGGTTATCCAAGGAGTTGTAGATTTCAGTGTTGGGGAGAGAAGCATAAAAACAGGAGTTTGTGGAAAGGGGTTACTTTTAAATAACCTTTATATTTCTATTTACATTCATACCCATTTTCTAGAATTATGCCAAGAAAAAGAAAGCTGTTGGCTCAACTAAGTGCTCTCCAAAGCAACTCCAGCTTCCCTCAGATCGATGCCTTGGAGAACCTGAACACTACACCTGGTGGGGATTCTTCTCCAAAGAGCAGCAAATATTTTGTGACAGAGAAAAAGGAATCTTCCCGCCTGGAAGCAGATTTTTTCCAGCAGCCCTGTGTTAGTCTGGCCAAGTCCTTTCTGGGACAGGTAAGACTGAGGGCTGAGATTCCTGGACTGGAGCACCTGATAACTGGGTGTAAAAGGATGGAATTCTCTTTGTGCCGTTTGGCTCCTGGGCTTGGTTATTTCAGGAGTACAGCTCTCATTGCTCCTCTTGTTAAGTGCGGTGGAATTTAAAGACCAGTAGCCAAATCTATTTTGGATGAAGTCACAGGAGTAGTTTTCCAGGTTTAGTTTACTGTCACATTTTAGAATTAGTTTCTTGTGGATTTTTCTCCCTTTTTTTCTGCCTACTGAAATGTACTTTGTGGTTTGAAGGTTGTTTCAGGCCTATTATTTCCCTTTCAGGTATTGCTTTATTTGTTTTTGGCTCTTGCTTAGCCCAGTGGACAGTAAAGCTCTGCAGTCAGCAACATCTTCTCAGCCCCTTTTTACTGTCTTGTGGTGCTGAGCATTGCACAGCCCCACAGTTAAACTCTCCTCACTCCAAATACTGCTATTCCTGTCTTGTGTTTCTGAGTTTCCAAGTCACTGTTCATGCAAGGACCTTCTGTCTTATCCTGTTGCAGAAACTTTGAGGAGTCTTTGGACCTTGTTGAAAGGCTTTGAAAATCACAGTGGTGGTGATTAAACATGTCTCTTCTGCTTAGTGAGTCCTTCAAAAAGCTCTCTTGCTGTTTCCATGGGCGGGAGTTCCTCCAGTGTTTTCCCTATAAAAGGTTCCAGTCTGGGACCTTCTAAATGCAACTGCAAACTGTGTGTTTGGTTTCACTGCTCTGGTCTTATCTTCTCTGAGTCTTTTTTATACCTTCATTGTCTGCAGGGTGAGCAGACTCTCTGGGTTCTCGTGGGTTTAGATAACTTCAGGAATTTGTTCCACAAACTGTTTGGTTTGGCCTGGTTTGCTGTGTGCAGCCTTTTTTTGTTTTCTAAGGATATTGTCTTGCTTTTTATTGATGCCCTTGCTCTGCTTTTTAACCCTGCTGGGTTTCTTTCTGCTCTCCCTGAACCTCTCTGGGACACTCCATGCTGTCTTTACAGACATCCTGCCAGAGGTTCCCCTTTCCAGCTTAACCTTTGGCTGCCCCTTAAGTTCTCCCCAACAATCATCCTCTTTTTTCTGGTAAGCAGAACTCTGATAGATTATTTTTGGACCTTAATGCTTATTAAAAGACACAGAACTTTATACTTCATGGTCATGATACAAAGTTGTTTGTCAGGGATAAGTCTGTGGAAAATACTTTGTGTTTTTCTCTGGATCAGTTTGAGTCTTTCTTTGTGGAATCTCTGATTGCTTGTTCTGCAAAGTGTTTCGTGGTGTCTAAGAAAACACAGCCCATGTCCTGGCCTACTGTGGTATTTACCTGTTCTGCCTGAGGATACCTGAAGTCTCCCATTGGTGGTGCATTTTTGTTGTGTGAATGACTCTGACATCCTTCTGCATTTATTTACCCCTGGACAGATGATATTTGAGTCCTAATTCTGTGTTTTCCCTGTTAGTTTTAGGAGTACAAGCTGTGGGATTTCTGTCTTAATTTTACCTTTTCTTTAAAGTGTAACCCCCAGTCTCCCATGCCCCAGTCTATTCTCTCATCTTCTTAGAATGATAACCTAAAGGTAATTTAATTAATTATCTTCATTCTGCCAAATTTTGCAGGTGCCTGATATTTTAATCTTTCTTACCTTCATGATACAGAGTTCTTGGAAACAAAAAAATACCCGAAAAGTTACATGCAGTAAAGGGCTTCTCAGAATGAACATCAGGATACATCCCCAGTGAGAAAAGAAAACCTGTATGAAATAGTTTACTGTGAGGTGTTGGGAATGATCCCCACTTTTAACTGTGAATATTTGGTTTGTCTGCACAGTCAGGGAAATGAGGTTAAAACCATGACTTCACCACTGCATTTCATCACAGAGTGAGAAGTTTGGCCACAGGGGCTGCGTTTGGGGTGTTCACAGGCAGTTGCTTTTCTGAAGTCACTGCATTTTTCCTAAATAAAATCAATTGATTGTTTTCAGCAGTTTGACAAGTGCTGTGGGGAACTGTGATGTCCCAGAGCTGCAGCTTTGGGAACTGCCCCCTGGAGCATCCATGCTGGGTCAGGGCAATGTCTGCACTACCAATCCAGCACAGACATCTGTTAGGAATTAAGCTTTTGTTTCCTGAAGGTCATTTTTGAATGGCTGGTTTTCCAATATGAAAGTGCTGAATGCCATATAATTAAACTGAGAGCTGTTGCCTAAATGAGACTATGCTGCAGTATTTCAGACTTTTTTATATTAAATAAAATACAAAGTTTAGAAATCAGGTCAAACCACAAAACCCTTTGTACAAAGTTTAGCAGTTGTTTTATTTTTAAAGAGAATCTTTTCACTGTCGTGTTTTGTTCCCCCTGCATCTGCTTTGTTTTATTTAAGGAGGTACCAGCAGCAAGGAACACACTGTAATAACAAAGATCTGTTGTTGTCTACCTGGAGCCAATTCCCATTTCTCCTGCACTGCCCCTCTCTGTGGCCCAGAAGATACAGAAATAGTGGAGTGATGCTCACTCTGGTGCTGATTATCTCTGTGACTGGGGACTGGGACTTGCTTGAAGCATCTGGAGGGAGAGAAACCATCTAATCATAGCAGTTACTTAATTATGCCACTGTCATATTTCTTCTGATCTAGAGATTATACATTCATGATGCTTCAAGGTTGACATCAGTGGTGCTTTTTTGCCTTAAACCTGATGGATTGGAGTGGAGAATACAGAAAATAAGCACAAAAGCAACTCTGTGGGCTTTAGTGTATGTAGGATCATAAATTGGTTATCACAGACTCCCAGACTGTTCTGAGCTGGAAGGGACCCCCAAGGATCATCGAGTCCAACTCTTCAGTCAATGGCCCACACAGGGGATTGAACCCATGACCTTGGCATTGTTACAACCAAGTTTTAACCAGCTGAGCTCATCTCGGGGTTATGATGCTGCCACATGTAGACACTCCAGGCATTTTGCAGGGTGAATGACAGGTAGGAATTCTTTGTACTGGGCTGTGGCCTGGATGGTGAAAGCTGAAAAAGTTGGTGTTAGTACAGACAGTGCTGCTGGAGGGAGAGAATTTAGTACCACCAGGGCCTTTTTTTCCAGCTTCTTTGTTTCCACAGCCCTTGCTCGGGTTGTTTTGCACAGAGAGCTGCTAACTGATGCACTCTGACCTCTCTTTTCAGATTTTAGTTCGCAGACTTCCTGATGGCAGAGAACTCTGGGGCAGGATTGTTGAAACAGAGGCTTATCTGGGTGGGGAAGATGAAGCTTCCCACTCGAGAGGTGGGAGGCAAACCCAGCGGAACGCGGCCATGTTCATGACACCGGGAACTCTGTACGTGTATCAGATCTACGGCATCTATTTCTGCATCAATGTGTCCAGCCAAGGTAAGCTGAGGCTGAAAGAGGTTCAATGCCTGCAGGAGAGGGCTGACATTTCAGGGTATGCTCGTGGTGCTGCAGTGACTTGTGAGCTCCCTGCGGGCTCTGTGAAGTCAGTGACTCACTGACAGGCTGTTTCCTTGGGACCTGGCATTGCAACTGTGAGCACAGGCCACTTGTGGACAGGCAGCATGGCAGGCAGGGCCCATCCCCAGCTGCCCAGTTTGGTCCCAGTGGGAGCTGTGGGAGCTGTTCAGGCACACAAGTAAAGACTCAGGTCTGGAGGACAATCTGGATGGCTTCCAGTTTTGATGACCTGGGCTGCTGCCTCGTTCATGTGATTCAGTGAACGTAGTTCCTCAGAGGTGGTGGTGTAGAGGAAGCTGGGGGTGTTTAGCCTGGAGAAGAGGAGGCTCAGAGGTGACCTCAGCACTCCCTGAAGGGAAGTTCTGGCCAGGTGGGGGTTGATCTCTTCTCCCAGGCACTCAGCAATAGGACAGGGGGGCACGATGGGCTCAAGCTCTGCCAGGGGAAATTGAAGTTGGAGATCAGAAAAAAATTCTTTGCAGAGAGAGTG
>JAWWEV010000034.1:2976080-2994730 GCA_035583235.1 Hafferia zeledoni | reverse complement strand
AAGGTGAGCTTGGCCGTGGCACTGAGTGCCATGATCTGGTAAAGGGACTGGAGTTGGCCCAAGGGTTGGACTTGATGGTGTCAGAGGGCTTTTCCAACCCAATCGATTCTATGATTCTGTGATTCTCAAGATACAATAATCAAGCTCTAATCAAATTATTATGGGATTTACTGAGACTGTCCTTCCACAGCTCCTCTGAGCATCCAAGTGTTACTCCCCTAACAATGACAGTATTTGCCTTGCAATAAAGCTATTGCTTAATTAGACACCTTGAAATGGCAGCAGGTATTTCCCAGGTAAATACTCACTTTGTTAGAAAAAGTCTCAAACCCAGTTTACTTTCTTTATCACCATTTTGAAGATAAAGGTTAAAAACCCCCACCCCCCATATATTCCTAAGTGGAAAGGAAATGTAACAGTGACCATTAATCCTCAGGTTTTGGCCTTTGGACAGGAGCCAAGCAGGAAAACAGTGCTGGGTTGTACTGTGGGGGAAGAGCCTGATTTCCAAATGAAGGTCTGGAGTCTGGTGGATGAACACATGGGAATTTCATTACATTGGCTCTGCCAAATGTGTTCAGATAATCAAAGCAGATGGTTCATTAGTCAGTGTTTGAAATATTAGGAATAATAATTTTTATTAAAAAAAGAAACATGTAGCCTTTGAATTCTGGAAAGATTTCTGTGAAATACCTACTTTGGGATATATTTCCTTATATACCTGTATTTAGTTTTGTAGCAGATTAGTTAAAGAGCTCACTGTGGTGATAATTTTTTGTTACAAACTCCCTCTCTGTGCCTGTCACACAGGCAGCTCCTCTGACAGCGGGCACAGCTGGCACTGCCAGCTCTGTCAGGGCACTGCAGTGAACACTCTGGCTGGGCATGTTGTGCATCACTGATGCAGCTACACAGGGAGGAGCTGCCTCTGTGTGTTTGCCCGTGTGCAGATGTGCTGAAACAAAGAATTTGGGGAGGACTCACATCTGAGATGCTTCTCTGACATTAGATGGAGAAGGAGTTGTTCAGTTATCCTGTTGTTTAGTCTGAGGGAAGGACTGAGGATGTTTTCTTTGTGGTGGCACTTGGGAAAAAGGCAAAAGCATTTCATTCTCTGGATATGGGATGGATCTTGGAAACTGTGGCTGTGCAGAAAACACAGGGAAACACTGGCAGAACCCCTGTCAGTTGTGCCATACCTTGGTCCTTCTTCATAGAACCAACCCTTGCCTAGAATGGAGTGTTTGGCTCTTTAGATTTGGCTCTTTACAGATCAGTTGTTTTGATGCACAACCTGACAGCACTGTCTGGTTTAACTCCAGGTGGAATAAACCTTCCCCTCTGTTTTCTATGTTGGTTTCTGCTCGAGTTCAGGCTCAGCAGTGTCACTCAGGGGTAGGAAAGGTGTGTCACCAGCAGCACTGTGTTCGTAAAACACGAGCTGAGAGGTGGGTTTAAATATTTTTTGTTACTGAGGAAGGGGAAATCTTTGATAAAGCTGCATCATGTGGGATTTTACTGTGAGAGATCTTCCCATCACTGAGGGAAATGCTGCACTGCCTGAAGCCATGGCAGGCCTGACTACATTTGCAGAAATCATGGATGATAGAGGAGAACAGCTTATAGAGAAGGTATAGCCAGTGCCTTAGTGTGCATGAATCCTACAGTATACCCCAAGCAGCACAATAATCTTAGTACAAAGAGCTTTCCTGAGAGTTAAAAGGGATGTATGTTGGGCTTCCCTCGCCTCAGGAAGAGGATAAATGCCAGCCATGCTTCTCCTTGACTTAGCTGTGATTTGTTAGCTGGAATTTGCCAAAGTGTGCATTTTTTGCTGCCAGATCTGAAAGAATAGCTTGTAAAATCCAGAGCCCAGTGATGCTCAGCCCAGGGTCGTGCTGCCTGGGCTCCTCCCTAACTTTCAAATCTAGACTAGGACTTTGAAGGAAGTGTTTGGGGAGCAGTGACTCACACGGGTGAAGAGAGGAGAAAATTCTCTTCTCTCCAGTGGCCAAGAACTGTTTCCAAGTGGGAGCTGGAGCTGTTTCAAGGAAGGAGCAGGAAGCTGTGCAGTGGAGGAGTGGGACTTCACTATCATTTTATGATTTCTAGCTGCTCAGGGAGAGAATTGGCCTCTGTGCCTGTGTTAGATCCCAGCTTTTAGCCCTGAATGCTGCTCATTGTATGGAGTGACTGGCCCTGCATGTCAGCAACTGCATCCATGTCAGGCCAGGTGAGCCCTGAGAGCAAAGTGCTGCAGGCTGGGAGGGGGAGGAAGGCAGGCTGAAGCACTCTGGCAGGCAGGAGTTGATCTGGGAGGGTTCAGCTACTCTTGGGGAGTTAAAATAAAATTTCTAATATGGACCTATGATCAGGAGGACCCAGGGGGCAAAGAGGGCAGTAGCTCATTGTGGCACCCCTGCACTCCTGCCCTGCCTGCTGTTTCCACCTCTTGCCAAAGCTCTTGGGGAGTTGCTGCTGACTGGGCAGAGTGTGGTGTCTGCCTCACACAGCTGGAAAGAGCATGAGAACTTCCATGTGGAAATGCAGAATGAGCAGCCAGAGACAGGTATGTCCAGTACCCCCTCCCAGGGCTCTGGGAACACCTGCAGTTTTCCAAGTGCTTTTCTCTCTTCACATGAACTCCCAAGGACTCGGTTCAGTTCAAGCATGACCACAATTTCCCCTTGTATTTGTGATGGATGAAAGCAAGTAGTGTAATTAGTGATTGTTCAGAATCCCGTAGCTGTTCCTGGCAAGTGAGGCAGCAACATGATGTGAAGGATGTTTCTTTGTGCATGGATAAAAAGCTGAATTAGGACATGGAACATGTTCTTAAAAATCTAAAGTGACCTTTGAGCTCTAAATCACTGTAGTCCAGGGAAGCAGCTTTTGGCTGCCAGATTAGCATCAATCCCCCTCCTTGGAGAAGGGAGTGCCTGGGAACAGATTGCTGACAGCTGTTGGAAGTCAGGCTGGTGACTTCACCGAGCTGTACTGAGGACAGCAGGGGCTCTGAGAAGGTTCAGGGCAACGAGCAACACCTCACTGAGCCAGAAACCAGGTCCTCACCGGGAGCCCAGAAGGGTAATTTAGTGGGGATTTGTTCAGAATATGAGAGGGATTCTATTTTTGGAAATCGCAGGTCCTTGGGGATCTGTCAGTGCCTACAAGAGAAGCCTGTGCCAGGCATGAGCATGGCTCCAGATGTTTGAGGCTGGAGAGGAGCAGGCAGGAATGCCGTGGGTGGCCCTGGCAAAAGGGAGGCTGTGTGGGGCAGCACACGGTGCCAGGCACTCTCCTCACCCACTCAGGGCCGTGGGAAGACCTCCCTTGCTGTCCACTGGGAAATACCAAGGAAGTGTTAATGTCACAGGGAATGTCTGCTCAGAGCTGCATCTTTGCTTCACTGTCACCAAAACCAGGGAAGGCAGCTGGCTGCAACATTTGGGAGGGCAGGAGTTTCCCTAAGGCTCCTGACAGGGTGGCAAATCACATCTGGGAGGAGAATCTCAGTTTTCTGCAGTTCCTGTCATAGGAAGGTGTTCCCTGCTGCAGTGCTGCTCCCAGAGCTGTGCATCCCACAGCCAGACTGTGCAGCCTGTCCTGCCCCAGGTCCCTGCCTTCCCTGGCACAAGGGTTTGGATCCCTCTCCACTGCAGCCATGCAGTCACACCTCAGGTGGGAGTTTGGGATGGTACCACCTGCAGCCTGGGCTCCCTCACCAGCAGCACAGGCAGTGGCTGCTCCTTCCCAGGTTTATCTTTGTCCAGCCAAACTCTGCAAGCTGCCTCTTCCTGCTGGCAGCATCCAGACTCATTCCTCCTCCTCTGCTTTATTAGTTGGAGTTCTTGTAATCAGAGTTTATTAGAAATCCACTGGGCTTGGGAGCAGCTTTGGATAGCTATGCCAAAACTGAACCATATGCGTATTTATTCCTGAACATTGTGCTGACACAAGGAAAACCTCTTGCCCTCTGGAAAGCCTTGGAGCAGCAGCAAGACTTAGTAACATCAGTTGAGGCTGGGACAAGCCAGTCAGCAGTGCAGAATAAAAAGCACAGAGCTGTGGGACGCTGGACATTCGGAGCTGAACTGGGGCTGAAGGCTGAGGCGTTCCCAGCAACCAGCCCTGCACTAACCCCCCGTTCTCGTTGTGCACAGGGGAAGGGGCTGCAGTGCTCCTGCGCTCCCTGGAGCCTCTCCAGGGCCTGGATGCCATGAGGGAGCTGCGCAGGACTGCCAGGAAAGCACCCACCAAGCTGCTCAAGGACTGGCAGCTCTGCAACGGGCCCTCCAGGCTCTGCCAGGCTTTGGGCATCGATAAGGCTTTCGACCAAAGGGACCTGACTCAGGACACCGACATCTGGATGGTGCCTGGACAGGACCTGCCGGGGGAGCACGACGTGGTGGCCACCACAAGGATTGGTATTGGCAGCAGGGGAGAGTGGGCACAGAAACCACTCAGGTTTTATTTACGAGGAAACAGATTTGTGAGTGTTGTGGACAAGAAAATGGAGAGAGAGATGGCAGCAACAGGACACTTGTCTTGCAGCTGACAAATCTTGCAAGTGTCCCACCAACCAGGACTTGAGCTGTGCTCTGTACAAGGACCTCAAGCTGCACGGTGACAGATACAGGGACTTGGGGGTTTTTAACAATAAATGTACTTTGTGACAGTGAATGGGGCAAGGTGGAGTTTTGTTTGCAGGGCAGATTGGTACAGGCCTGCCAGGCAGAACTGATGTTGATTTTGGAAACAGAAGGCCACTTTCTCCCTTGTCAATGGATCCAGGCTTAATTAGGGTGGGTGAGTGGGGGTTTACATCTCTGAGCTGCTGTGCTGCCCCCACTGCCCCAGCCCCCAGCAGGACTTGGTCACTGCAGGGGAATAGTCAACAAACTGGGTGGCAGCAAGACAGACTGAAAGGATGAGCTGGGAGAGGAGCAGGTAAAGGAGGGATCTTAACTGTTGTCTGCAGTTACCTCATGGGAGGGTGTAGAGAAGACAGAGCCAGGCTGCTGTCAGACAGGATGAGAGGCAATGGGCACCAGATGGAAAACAGGAAATTCTCATTAGCTGTATGGAAAAGTTTTCACCGTGAGGGTGGTCAAACACTGGAACAGGGGCCCAGAGAGCAGTGGGACATTCACACCTCCACAGGATGGGCTCCTGAGTGACCCCACACCTTTCCTTTGAGCACAGGTTTGGGCAAAACACTCCCAGGGACCCCTTCCAACCTATATCTATAATGTTCAGCTTGGAGACCAGAATGGGGTCTGTTTGTTTTCCCAGCTGCTTTTGAAGCCAGTTCAGAACTTACCACTGTGTGAACCCTGACACACAGAAGGCACCAGTTCTGGAGCCTGCCCTGAGGTACTGGGGGGAAAACCCTCTAAGATTCAGGGCAGGACCTGCAGCCACACTGGGTGGGTGGTAAGGACACACACCCCCCAACCCCACTCTTACCTTAAGGTTCACATGCAATAAGAAAAACTCCATTTTTAAAAGTTTGATCCCATCCCATGAAAACCTTGTTTGGCCCCTTCTGAGCAACCCTTGTTCTGCTGAGCTCAGTGGCTCACCTCAAGGTGCTGGGGCTGGTTGGGACTGGGGCTCTACAGCGATGTCAATCCAATTTTTAGGTCAAATGCAGCTTTTCCTCCGCTCTACCATCCTTGCTTCCAGCTGCACTCACTGAAAGGATGTGAGAGAGCAGCTGTACCTCCCCCAGTGCCTTGCTGCTGGTAGGTAAGTTAGATAAAGCTCCCAGTTCCACCCAGTTTGTGTGGGCAAGGGATGCTGCTCCCAAGAGCCTGCAACTCTGGGAAAAACTCCAGCTGCTGTGTGTGATGTAAGGGAAGGACTTAGGGAGGAGCCTGACAGTCTTTTAACAACAAACCTCTGCAAGCTGCCACCGTGGAGGTAAAGCTGTCCCACCCCTTTCCCTGGGCACGTGGCACAGAGCAGGGAGAGCTGTGGGGAACAGTGGCCAGGGTGAGTGACACCAGCTCCTGCCACCCTCAGGACCAGGACTGTCACCTCTTGCTCAGGCTCTGGCATGGCTGGAGGAGCAGTCCCAAACCACACCAGGAAACACAGCCCTGTACAGACCCCCATCTCGTTTTTCTTGGGATAGCTTTAACCCAGGCCAGGATCCCAGTTTGGTTTCTTGCATCCACAGCCATGCTTGGGTGAGGGGAATGGAAGGACAGGGGACAAGCCCAAGTGCCCTGAGCACCAGCCTCTGGTCAGGTGGAACAGGTCCATGCACCAGCAGCTTGGGCACTCATTCCAGTCCTGCTCAGTAACCAAGCTCCCAGCCCCAGGCAGGAACTGGAAACCCTGAAAACCCCGGAGCACAGAGGCTGCCTAGGGACAGCCCAGCTCCAAGATGACACTTGGGAATAGGACACTGGGGTGAGGAAAGAAGGAGCTGTGACACAGTGAGTGAGTCATTCATGAAACTGTTTACTTGTGATACTTTACCTTCCTGTCCATGTCCTCATTGCTGCCAGGTGACAATGATCAAACAATTCCTCAGTGCCCAGAGTCATCTCCCCATAACCCAGGCCAGCTCCACTGTGCCCTGGAGCAGAGGCCATGCATGCTGTGCTGTGGGGACAGGCTGCTCAGGGCTGAGTGCCCCAGGAGTCATGTTGGAGAGCAGAGGAAGCACTTCTGATGCACCAGTGTCCCCCCCAAAGGTGACATTCTGTCAGCAGTGCCACAGCAGAACTCTTCCTGTCCTGCTCTCGCAGTCCCTGGGGCAGCAGGGCCAGGGAAGGGCTGTGAACGTGGCACGGCAGGAATGCAGGCTGAGCAAGCACATGGTGTCCTGCAGCAGGCCCAGAGCCTGGCCCACAGTGGCCTCCTCTGTCACCACAGGGAGCAGGTGGGACATGGAGGCACACGGGGAGAACCTGCTCTGTGTCACGTGCGAGCAGGAACTGAAATCACCTCCTTCAGCTTTTAGGCATCTTCCAGTCTTCAGCATGGAGAGCTTGGCAGGTTCCCTTCCCGTGCCAGCAGAGTCACTTCAGGAGGGACTGGAAGACGGAGATGACGGGGTCCTCGTGGCTGGTGACCACCAGCACACTGCGGAACTTGTCGAACAGCATCAGCAGCTGCGAGCGCCGCATGTTCTCGTTGTACATGATCTCCTCCAGGTGGTGCCGGCCTCGGAAGTAGTGCAGGAGCCTGGGGAAGCAGAGCCAGGGAGGCACGTGGGCCACAAGCACCTGCACACAGCCAGAGCCCAGACTGCCACCCCCGAGGCTTCCCCTCCCATGGGATGCAAATCAGGAGGTGTTTGGGTTGTGCCCCTCATTTACATGAAGAATGAATTAAATCATGCCAAACACAGAAACCCCCTGGAAAAGCAGGGGCTCTGCCAAGGTCCTCCTTAGATCAAGGGGTTTCCTAGCCTGTGGCATTGCCCAAGATTGTCAGTTTTCAACGTAGTTATAACTTCAGAAAGTGAAGAAGCACAAGTGCCAACAAGCCTTGAGAAGTCAGGATGCAGCAGATGTGCTTCTGCACTTTCCTAGCTGGTCCTACAATGCCCTTTGTCACAGCTCTGCATCAAAGGCCTGGGTACCTACACTGGCTTTTGGAATTAAGAGCAAATTTTCCCAAGGGACTTCATAACACTTAGGGGTGGGGCAGCTTGGGTTAGGTGGAGCAGTCACAAAAGGGAGGTGGAAATTGTGGTGACAAGCACCACAGAGAAGCTCTGGGTGTCATAAGCCTAAGCTCAAACTATCCTGTTTCTTGAATTCCCAGTTCTCCTTAAATACAGACAGCACAGATACCCCTTTGCTGGCCATCCATATGCTACAGCCATCAGACAACCTCAGCCCTGCACAGGCAATCATGGCTCAAATTTGCTGCTCAGTCTCATCTCACCCTCCCAAATGTCAGAGCCATCCTGCACGTGTCACTCAAATACTCCCACCCATCAAGGCCCAAATGCCAGAATCCCCTTCCAGCTCCACAGACAGATGTGCATCCACATGTGTTACACATCACACTCTGCACTCGAGCTCGTGTTCCATTACCCATCTGCAGCCTCATGCCAACTGACAGTAAAACTGAGTGGGGATGACATGATCTGTTTTCCAATCCATTCATACAGCCCTCATGCAGGAATAGCCCTAAAACACACCAAGGAGCCACTGGAGCATTCCTGCCTGTTCTCACATGGCAGCAGGATGGGGCCTCTCGTGCCTGCCCTGGCTGCCTTCTGCTGCTCAGGCTGGGCACTCCTGTCACCAACCACCCTTCTCAGGTGACTGGAGAGGAGTCACTGTGCAACAAGTCTCCCTCCCATCACACCCTCCCTCTACACTGCACAGGAGGTTTCACTCTGGGCCACTGCCACCTGCATTGCTCTGCTCCCCAGTGTGCCACATCCCTCCTCTCACCCGCTCCTGTTCCCCACAGAGCTGCATGTGAGCTCAGAGCAGGATCCCCACTGCCTCATTCCTGCTGGCAGCCCCAGCATGCTGCCAGTTCCCTTCTGCTCCTCTGCCAGCTCCCCAGGCTGGAGAACACAACTGCTGCCTCTCTACCTGCAGCACAAACACACTGACAAGCTCTGCTCTTATTTACCTCCTCCCCTGGGACCGTGGCAACCTTGTGCTCTGAGAAGTGGCCATTCCCAGGGACAGTGTCAGTTCTTGTGTGTTTGTGTCAAAACCAGATTATTCCCTGAGGTATCAACAGATTTTTTTTTTATCTTCTAACTTGTATCACTGTTCCCAAAGTGATTTCTGTCTCCTCTCCCAGCCCATGTGCTCACCTCCTGCCACACTTTGGTTCTGTGCAAATGGTGCCACCTGGTTTGCAACAGCAACACAGACTGAGCAGTTTTCCAATAAGTAAATAAAAAATTCCATCCTATATTCAAAAACTTTGAATTGGTCATGGGTCAAAATGAAATACTTTCCACTCCAATAAAAGCTAGGGAGGATATTAAAGAGTATCACAAAAATGCCAGCTGGAAGACACCTCGCAAGTCTAGTCCAGCATCCTGCTCCAGCAGGACTGTTGCCAGTGCTGTGGATTTTTCTAGCCAAGCTCAAACCCTTTAGAGATAGAGATCCCCCCACATGCTTGGGCAGTCTGTCCTGGGCTGCACCACCCTCCCAGGGGACAGGTTTTCCCAAAAGTCCAACTAGAATCCACACAGCTCTACTTGGGGCTCACAGCTCCAGTGAAGATTGGCACTCCCTTCACCTTCTTGAACAATAAACATTTATGAGACACAAACAGCACAAGGTGGTACATCTTAGGGCAGTGGCACTGCAGTGGAGTCCCTCTGAAGCTGCACAGATGTGAGTGCTGACAGATGTGCAGATCCACATGCAGTGACAGAAGGTTATTGCTTTCCATTGCTCATCACTGTTCTCCCCTCTTCAAGTTGTAAGAGCTGCCCCTCTAACAGCACTAAAAAACCTCACAATTATCTCAGACTAGTCATTCAAACAGAATTAGCTTATTCCTGGTCAAGGAGATGCCCCTTCCATGGCAGTGATTGAAAATGGAGCAGAACTGCCCACAGCTTGGTGCTGCCAGTGAGCATTCCTGAGTAAAGGATCTCACCTCCCCATCTAAGAGCAAGAAAAATAAATCCTGAAAGCAAGCCCACACCCATGGCTTGGGAGAGAAGCCATGAGTGAAGCCTCAAACTTCTTCAGTCTTCAAAAGCACTGCTTAATGTGCAGTGAGGAATGCTTTGTGTACATTACTGCAGATCCAGCTCAAAAAGAACTTGTCTCCTTAAGCCTGTTCTGGAAGGACATGCCAACCCTCCTCCAGCTGCACCTAAGGAAAGAACTCAGATTTCAATTCCCATTCAGTGTTACAATGCTGGAGCCAAGTTCAGTATTCCTTATTTCCCCTTAAGGTCTGTGCCTTGCAAACATGGGCCGTGCACAGCCCTGGACAGGCACCAGCACTTTGTGCTGTCTGTGTAAGGAGGAACAGGCTCAGAGGCATCAGCATAGGAAAATGTACTGGGCTGAACTTCCCTGCTGTGCTGCAAACAGCCCATCCCTTTGTGTGCACACACAGCCCCTTGGAAGGGCAGCCACAGGGTATTTGGGGCACTAGTTGAGCATTTATAGCACTTTGCTCTGGGAGGCAGCTGAGACAGCAGAGCTGCTTGCCAGGGCACAGAACCCACTGGGCTGTTGGTCCTCAGAGGGGAGGAAAGGAAGGGCTGGTGCAGCACCTCCATGGGGTCCTTCACTGCAGCTTCTCACCCTTTCACTGAGAGCAAGACATTCACCCAGACACTCATTTTTCATGATTATGGCACAAAAAGAGACAAAACACACCCACAACCTCCAAGTTGTGGTGTCTCATAAAGCCACTGGTAACCAAGAAGGTCTTGCATGAACCTTTCTGTGTGTGCCCATAGGATCCATCTGTTTATTGAATCTCCTCCCTTCCTCACTGTTCCTAAGAGCACCCTGAGCATGTGGCAATTCACTGTACACTGGAAATTCAGACCCAGCAGGGCCATCCTGGGGATCTGCAAAAGAACCTTGAGCAGGAGCAAACTGCAACATTAACATCACTCAGCTGCCTGGTTACAGCAGCTGCTTTCACAAAGGAATCAGAGTCATTTTTTGCATCTGCAATTCCAGAGCTTTTTCAAATGGCTGTTCTACCCAGATGAGGGAAGTGAGAGGGGAGCAATCATGACATCCTTCCCTCTCCCCAGGATAAACAAGAATCTGCATTGGCACTGAACTGATACAAATAGTCCCCCACAAATTCTGTCTTAAGATATCATTAAATGTAACTTTGTTTTTACTTGCCTTTCTCACTGGTTTTGTAACGACTTGGCTGGTAATAAGGAAAAAAACACTTCAGAGTTCTCAAATGGCCGAAGTGTTGCCTCTCAATCAGAGAATATCCTCTGAACAGTTGCAGAAGATGAAGGAGACAAGTAATTCAGAGAGCAGTAACTACCCACAAGCTTTGAGAGCTCTGTCCAAGTCCCTGAGCTGACTCTGCTGCAGACAAGGGAAGTTCTTCCCTCCTACTGCAGTTTCCCTGGACTGCCTGACTATCCAGCCTGGGGTGAGAACCAGGTTTTGAGGGGATTACCAGCTGAATTGTGAGTACTGAAGAGCTGCATCGCTTGCCTCGGGTGGTTTTCTGCTCCACAAGTATGAAAACCAGTGAAAGTTGCATTCCAGTGATGCCACTGTTTTGCAATCCTTGGAGACAAAAAGCATTTCCCCCCTTCCCAGATGGCTGCTTAGGAAGTCATTCTGCTTTTCCCACGTGCAGAACCACATCGTGCCTGTTTTTGTTGTGTGGAAATTTGTAACAACAAACTGTGTGCTACTAATCACACACCCTGATGCCTTTAACCTAATTAACCTCACTTAATGAGCTCCCATCACTGCAAAACACACCTTGAAACGTTCACAGACTGCTCTGCAAAAGGATTCAGGCTCTTTGTCTCATATTAGCATGGAGTTTACAAACCTTAAAATCAACAGACACAAAAGGGCAGCACCAGCACCACTTGGTCTTCACTGTGCCTGCGCAGAAGGGCTTTTCAGGCTGTGCAGTTTTGTGTCTGCCACAGGAAAACTGGCAGGCAAACAGTGAAGTCCAACCTCCTGCCCTGCTGCTCCTTCACACATTCAGGACTTGTTAACAAGCGTTCTCATGCCACATGTATTAGTTTTTGTCAAAAACTGCTGTGCACAGATGAAACAGCTGTAAGGGGAACAAATCCAAAAGAATTTCTCCTCCAATCCTCAGGCTAACAGGATTTACTCAGAGTCCACACCACTAAAGATTGCATTTTGCACTCCTCACCTTGCAAACATGCGAAGATCCTCGGGATTTTGGGCAGCAGGGACATTCAGGATCGCTTCCCGCTCGTGTTCCAACAAGCTGGCGAGGAGATTCTCTGTCATCCTTTTATTTAGGGGTGAGTCCCCACCAGGTATCAACTCAGCACTGGAATTATCCATGCTAGGGCTTGTCAGAGTCATGTCATCACTACTGGCTATCAGAGGAAGAGAGACACACACAATTTTAAATTCCTCAGCATAATGATGCAAAGATTACCAACTCAGGCTGTTCCTGTGCAGCCTTTCCAACAAATCCCTGCAGATTTGTGGAGCAGAGAGAGTGGCTCTCAAAATGCTCCATGAATCTGCAATTAGTCATATGACAACACAGCGATGTTCTCAATGGGAAATACAAATGTTTCAACAAAGTCATCAATTTCCGTGGAAAACTGCACTTCTGAAGACCATAAACAGTCCATAAAAAACATCTGACAAAAAAATTCCCAGCCAGCTCTGCTGGAATACCGTGAAGTGGTAACATGAAAAGCCTAATAAGCACAGAAGGTGGGAGCAGACAGAAAGGCCAAGAAGCAATATCCTCTTGTGAATGAGCCAGAATAAGCAGATCACAGACTTATCTGACTCACATTCCAAGATTTCTGCCCTAATTCATGACTTCTGCAAAGCTCAGAGTTGTACAGAGGATCTCTCCCCATTTCCCACCTCAGTGGCGTTCTGAGAACGCTGCTCAGAACAGCACAGGCAGGAAAGTTTGGGGATTTCAGCATTGCATCTGACTCATGCTCTTGAAAAAATGTTTTCCTGGAATCACCCCAAAGAATGGCACTGAGATTAAAGAAATCAGGAGACATAAACAGAAATCAATCACTTGTGGAACGAGAGCCAGCTCTGTCTCCTCAGGTGGCTCTACAGCCCACAGAAAGCAGTGCTGCCTGAAACAAATTCTCACAGTTTTCTTTCTCTCCTGAAAACCAAAGTTTGGGCAGTGACAGTGACACAGCCAGAGGGACACAGGGGTTACTGCTGAGAGCAGCAAGGGAGGAGAAAGTTGCTTTGGAAAAAAAGCAGAAGTACCTCTCATAAAAATCTTTTACATGACCAAATGGGAACTTGGCAAATTGCAAAGCATTACTTCTTTTTAAAAAGAAGAATTCAAGGTCTAATAGCCCTTTAAGGCTTTCACCAATGCCCAGCTGTGAATTTAAGAAAGGCTGGACCTAATTAGCAAGCACTCCAGCAAGAGCAGTTGTCTTGGCAGCAGTAAGGGAAGCTCTAGGAGTGAGCTGGAGCCTGAACAGCAGAGACAAGTGTGCTCATACTTGGAGAACCAAAGCTGAGAGCGTTGGGGGTGCTTAAACTTCGGCCTCCAACCCTGGCAGTGAAGGGCATGTCCTCGTCCTGGGCTCGGACATCCTCCTCGTTGGGGGGCACCATCAGGCACACGTAGGTGTGGAGCTGGATAAGGAGCCTGTGCTGGAGCATCCATATCACCATCTGGATGAGCTGGGTCTGCAGAGGGAGAAACGAGGGATGAAACACCCAGGAAATGAAATACAGGGCGAAAACAATGCACAAAGGTCAGACTTAGTGACTAACGAGTCAATGAGAAATGGTTTTCACCCCACACAAGAGTTTATCTCTTTTCCAATCACGGAAAGGCAGCCAGGCACAAACACTCCTCACACCCAGAGCCTCTGTGGGTGCTCAGGCTGTAAGGGAGCCTTTAATGGTCAACATGTCTCTGTGCAACACTGACCAGCACAGCCAGGGACCCTGAAGGAACCAGCCCTGCCCAGTTTGCTGGTTCCTACACAAGGGCCACTCAAATCACCAAAGGGTTAATCCCAGACAGTCAGATTGAAGTGCAAGGTCTCCTAGAGAGGCAGGGAGAGGGCAGGGTGCTGGGGCAGAGCTGAAGCACCCAGGGGAGGTGCCCAGGAATTGGAGCCATTCGCTGTCAGATGGGAACCTGCTGAGTAGCCATGGGAGAGGCTGTGGGGATCAGAGCCTGCCAGGGCTGGGGGACACAGAAACAGCAGCACCAGCACCAGAAGCCTTGGCAAGGGACAGCAGCCTGTGCTGCCAGAGGGTCCCCTCTCAATGCAGAGGGTCAGTACCCCTCATTTGCTGCTATAATAACAGAGGGCAAGCTTATAAAGACACCTGGGCTTTCAGGGTGCAGGCAGGCAAGAGTGTCCAAAGCATTGAGATGTCTCTTGTATTAAACATGCACACCACCTGTGTTGGAGCAGCTGCAGACCTGCAGCACATCCCCTGCACTGGGCAGAGCGAGGGGCAATGTCTGTAGGGTCTGGGCATGGCCAGTTTTCAGCAGCTTGGGAGGAGCATTGAAAATGCATCATTGTGTCTGATTTCTGCATAAAAAGCCTTTTCATATCACTGCAGGCAACCCTGCCCAGAGCTGATGGCTCTGAGAACACTGATTCACTGACAAGGCTGTTTGGGGATTTCATAGCAACCAACACTGTTTTGGTGAGAGAAACACAAGCAGCATGAGCTCAGACTCTGAGAAGGAAGCTCTCTCTGCTGCGTTAATCATCAGGGGAACAGGCCACATCTCAATAAAAGCCCCAAACCCAAGTTCAGCAGCCCACATAATTTTCCTTTTTCCACAAATCTTATAATTCACAGTTCTTTCTCTGCTATCAAACCACAAAAGAAGACTCTTCTGTTTGCAGACAGACCCACCCCTTTTTAGGGATTACCACTTTTGGGGGCTCAGTGGATTTTCATCTTAAAATGTATTTTCTGGGATCACCTTCAAACATACATTTTTTGGAAAAGCCATAATTCATTTTACATGTTTAATAAAAAATCTAGAGAAGAGGAAGGCTGGCAAAAGACACCAAAGGCACAGTGCTTTGCTAACATCTGAAGTCAGCCTGGAAGAGTGAGGAGGTTACTCCAGTGATTATGTTGCTGAAAACCTTCCTTCCAGATGCGGCCCTGGATGGAAAGATGTCTCATTTATTTTACTTAAATTTCCAACCTGCTGGCACACAGCAACATCTGATTAGCAAATGAAAGAGGTCTGAACATTTCACAACACAAAACAACCCTGGAAAAATCCAAGTCAACTCAAGGAGATGGTAAGACAGGCTCTACCAGACCTGCAGAATCTGCAGTAGGGCCTGACCCAGACCAACCTCCACTGGTCACTTCGGTGGTTTCATTAATTACAGACACAGCCAGTTGCTTTAGTTACAGCTCCACATGCATGGAAAGTCTTACCCAACATTCTGCATAAGCACCTTCATGTCTATGCTCTTGTGGAAATACCTAGAAAGCCACCCCAAGCCAGCAGCAACAGCTCAGTGGAACAAGAGGAGGCAGAAGTGGTGTCACAGCTCTACAACCACAGCGTTGTCCAACCAACCCCTGCCAAACACCTTTGTGACATCTCAAGGTGGGAGAGCTGGAGATCAGCTGTGACCAACCTGAGAACCAGAGGAAACGCTTTTTCCATACTGAACTGAGCCTGGACAGTCATCCCTAGAGCACAGAGACTGATGATCCCTCATGGTTATCTGTACTAAGACAGACTTCAGCAGGAATTTGGTAACTCAAAATCCAGTCCTACAAAAAGCCCAAGTGCTGCAGGGCCACCACTGCCCATGTTCCTCACACCATTCCTACTTCTTCTGGGTTTAAACCCATTTCTTACCAAGAGCAGAAGTGTTTCCACAGGCCTGGTCTAGCAGAGGCTTTGCTAACACATTCTGCTGCATGTCCTTCTGGATACATACTGAATTTCCATCCAATCTCCATCTGCCACTCCAGAGATGGAGTTTACAGCCAGGCCTGCAGGAGCAGAGGCTTCCCTGCACCATCTGTGCTGTGCTGGCTGTTGGAGATGCTCCTCCTGCCCCAGAAGTACAGGGTTATCTTTGAGTCTGGTCTCAGCCTACTTGGTTGGAGCTGAGCTCCTTGCTGAAGCCAAAAGGGCTGGGAGCAGCTTCCCAGGGAGGGTGTCCCTCAGTCCCAGGGCTGCCTCAGCCATCCTCTGGCATGGCAGGAATCCACAGCCAGCCTTTTCTGGCTGAAACACCAGGGTTGTGATGGAAATATAAAGCAGAACATTCTCTGTTGCTGAATTTAACTACCAATCCACTCCAAATTTCATCCATATTCCTTTCATCCTTCCCGTCTGCCCATGCTGCCTCTTCCCAGCCTGCTGTGAGGGGTCGTGTCTGCCACAGCATCTGCTGTGTCCCTGCTGGCACAGACCAGCCCAGGCCACCCCCTGCACCTCCCTCCCGTGGCACAGCAGGGCCAGGCACAGGGAGAGCCCGTGCAAGGCAGCACGGAGGGCACTGGGATAATGCCCTGCTTTGTGCTGACTGACACAGGCAGAGATGCTGCACTGGCTCCCAAAATCACGGGCACTGCATGTCAGTGCAGCTGGGCATGTTGGGATGGCCACAGGAAAGCTCAGCCCCAAGCCTTGGAGGGACAAGATCCAGCATTCCTTATTCTCTACCCCCTGGAACCCAAGCACTTGTAAAGCTCTTGAGAAATGTGTTAAATAATGCCCGTTTCCAGCAAGGATTCTTTAAGGCTGTTTTCTTTCCCAGGGCTAAAAAGCTGAGGATAACTGAGACCAGAACAGGTTCAGGGAAGGGCAAACAGCAAGCCAGAAGCACTCAGTCCTAGCTTGTTCCTCACTACATGAGGAGCTACTCTTAGTTAAAACACAGCTTGCTTTGCCTGCTGGAGCACACAAGCCCCTTTCTCCAGCCTGGATTATCCAGTCCCTTGACTTCACTCCTTCATTCTTCAAGGTCCAACTCGAGAACTAAGGGCTGCCTTGGCTCAGTAGGATGGCACCTTCAAAGTCAACGGGGTGCAGGGATGTTTGCTCAAATATATTACCTTTTTTCATCATTCAAACCATGCTGTTTTATGGAAAACAGATCAGCTACTAAAGCTTCTCCCTCCTTTACTGAAAACAGACTCTGAAAACGCCTACTAATGTCGTATGAAACATTTACTGTCTAATTTTGCCATTTCAATCATTAGGTAACAGCTCTAAATTCTCAGCTTAATGATTCCCTCCATTTAGGCCTAGCAAGAACATATTTTTTTAACTTACTGTGCTAAAACCCCTGGCTTTATACCCAGTCCAAGTGAATATAAATGCATCTTAATGCTACTTCCCTACCTGTGCCAGCAAAGCTCCCGTGACTCCTAATGCCTTCCAGATGCCCAGCAGAGCAGTGCCACGTGCAGGGTGGCTCTGTGCAGACACAGCTGCCTATTCAGTGCCTGCAGCAGCTCCCCTGACACACAGAGCCCTGCACAAAGCACGACACATTTCCCAGATGCAGAAGGCAGAGGCCTCACCTCCCAGTGCCTGACTCCTGGAAGGATGGCCAGACTTAGCAAAACAAAAGTGAGAAGCTGAACAGATTTAGTTCAGCAGCAGTTGGTGTGCTTTCCCATCTGTTTTTTTTTCTGCAGTTATCCATGTCCCATCAAGGGAGAATTGGAGAACTACAGCAATAATAACAATGTGCATTGTGGATGCAGGGAGGAAATGAGAAGTCTGGTTCACCCAGGAACACTCCTTTGGCCTGATGTGGAAGGATCCCTCCTGCTCCTCCACATTTGTTCAAGGCAGGCTAGGGAGATGCTGTAGCTGCTTCTGAAGCAGCTGAACTGGCTGAGGTCACAGATGAGGGGAAGCCACAAGCACCATTCTCTGCTTGTGCTTTGCAAAGAAACTCAGTGCAGAGCAGCTGGGTGTAAAACTGATGCTGTTCAAAGGAAGCCTTGCACTGGAAAGCAGGTTCAGTGAAGCCTTTCCATGCACCAGTGGCACTGCCTGGTAACAATCCTGTCCATGAACACGTGCTGACCTAAAGGATTTAGGTCGCCATGAGCTCCTCCTGTGCTTTCCCAGGAGGTTTTGAAGTGTGTGCACCCCACTGAACACCCCCAGAGCTGCACTCTGGTGTGCTCTGTGCTCACATCAAGGCTGTGCTACAGGGACACCAACCAAAACAGGGACAGTTTCTTTGGGTTTGGGGGAGAGGACATGCAAACTGCTTCTTGTCCAATAAAAACACTAAAAGGGAAGATGAGTTTCATTTTGTATCAACTCCCAGGATCCCCCCACACCATGGCTGTACCCTGGTGAGATCCAGGACAGTCCCAGACTGCACTGGATTGCTGCAGTCCTGGGGACACCACACAGCCTGCTGGAGCCAACAGACAACCCCCTGTGAGCAAGGGAAAGCAGCTTCTGCTCCCCTCACACCCCCAGTGCGGGAGCTCTGCAGGAGTCACCTCCCTCACTCTGTGCCAGCCCCAGAGCTCATAGATCTCCCCTGAGAGAATTCCACCTGCTAACCCGGCACAGAACTAGTGCAGCTGCAACAAGGGAAATGACTGGAGTGAAGCTGGACAGGAGCCAGAGCTGTAGCAAAGGGAAGAGGGAAGGAAGGTGTGTGCACACACCTGAGAGTGGGAAGGAAAAGCAGGGCCTGGGCTCTGCAGCACCCAGGTATGGTGAGATCAGCAGGGCTCATCCTCACACTGCAGGCACACACAGCACAGGGAGCACAGAGCACTGCAGGAATACCAACATCTTCTCAACTGACAGACATACAATGACCACAGTTCAACTGCAACACACTACTTGTCCTCACAGGGAAGAAAAGAGACCAAGATGCCACAATCACAGAATTACAGAAACATAGAATCAACTGGGTTGGAAAAGACCTCTGAGATCATCAAGTCCAACCCTTGGGCCAACTCCAGTCCCTTTACCAGATCATGGCA
>JAWWEV010000034.1:2947873-2958569 GCA_035583235.1 Hafferia zeledoni | reverse complement strand
CCCCACAGCACTTGTGCTCCAGTCCCTTCTCCAGCCTCGTTGCTCTTCTCAGTTGGGTTGGAAGAGACCTCTGAGATTATCAAATGCAACCCTTGATCCAACCCTACTGAGCTTAAGCCCAGCTTAAGCTGGGTTCATATTCGTTTTCCGAAGTGTTTTCCTGCATGCCTTTACAGTCTGGGTATTTCAACCCAAAATCTCTGGAAAATGTCCTGAAAGAAACAACTGAACTTGTTTTCCACTGGGCTGGCAAATTTCACACTTGCCAGTGTCATATTCTACGTGCTTGTTGTTTCAAATTAAAATATCCCAATAAAATCAGGAGCAATGTTTTGCAAGAGATTACTGGAATGGGAACCTACTGCATTCTCTCACACATCTGAAGCACATCCCACTGCCAGATGGAATGAAAATGGTCCTTACCCTTAGTGCAAACACCACGTTGAACAGAATCATAGTGGGCATCTCTCTCTTTGGTGAGGGATCAGTTTTGGATACCTGAAAAACATTTTTTTTAAAAAATCCCACAGGCTACTGTCAGTTGGAGCCAGCAAAAAAGGGAAAGAAACTTAAAACAAAGAAAAGCCTTAGTTAGATAACAAGTTTGCTAAGAGAGCAGACAAATCAAATTATATCACCAAATTTGACTTGCAAAAAATAAAACTATGATTTTTTTTTAATTAAAGTGTCACAGTTACTCTACAACACTGCCTTTGCTGAGCACCTGTGAAGCCTCAAACCAAAGCATTTTGGTCCTGACAATGGAAATG
Source organism: Hafferia zeledoni (assembly GCA_035583235.1). Classification (NCBI taxonomy): domain Eukaryota; kingdom Metazoa; phylum Chordata; class Aves; order Passeriformes; family Thamnophilidae; genus Hafferia; species Hafferia zeledoni. The sequence continues at coordinate 2,957,799 of JAWWEV010000034.1, read as the reverse complement.
AGTATCAGCACAGACAGAAGTCTTACTTGGTGTCTTTGCTATTGCATTGTAGCACCATTAGGGACCTCAGGTTTAAATTCCTTAGCACAACTGTCATATATATATAGTTAACTGAGAAGACCATAGCATTTCTCATCCCAGGCCACACCTATTCTTTCTTTTCCTCAAATCCCCACTCCAACTGCATCCTGTAACAAGCTACTGCTTTAATCAGAGAAAATACTCTCTAGAACATCAGAGCTAAAATAAAAGGCTTGATTTTCCCTTCCTGCAGGATTTCAAACACCTCCTCCAGCCCCTCTGTTCTCTCTGCAGCAGAAAGCCCCATCCCCAGGGCAGGTTGAGACTTTCTGGGGAGGAGGAACAGTGGGAGCCAAAACAAGCAAGTGGAATTTGCACAGCCAGACCGAGGACTCCGAATGGCCCAAGTGTCACCACAAGATGGAGCACAAAATGCAGAGGACATTCCAACCCACCCAAAACAGCCTGAGCCTGCCAGGACAAACACCCAGCTGACCGAACAGTGGGGCTCTACCTGTGTGGCACCTGAGATGGGGCAAAAGCAGAGCAGCTGGTAAAGGTACAGCTGCATCCAACCCTTCCCAGCAGGTCCCAGGCAGCAGCAATGAACTGCTCAGCTCATCTGACTGATTTTTCACTCTGAACTCTCAAAAATTAGAAAAGCTAGAAGATGTGATACAGAAATCTGGGGTTTTTTTAAATGTCATTCTATCAAAAAGGCAGTGATAGGTGGAAAAGCCACTTCACTGTGTTTATTTGCTCTGCAGTTACAGGTTCCAGGATTTCTTATGAATTTCAGTAAAGACTCAAAAGCATTTCCAAGACTGCTCCTGCTCCTTCCTTAAAATCAAAGAAACTCCCAGCACTAACATCAGTTGGGATGCAGGCGAGATTTTGTACCACCCCCTGTCCAGAAAAAAATGGATGAAAAGACTAAGCTGGGCAAGAAAATGCTGAAGGAATTTAAAGAATTCAAAATGTTGCTACATAAAAGGCTGTCTGGCACACAGGAGGAGATATTTGTGTTCTTGTAACTCTTGAATCTCCTCTGAGTAAGAATTTGCTGAGCTGTCCCATGGATTAATTTACTGCAGAACAAACTCTGAGGAAACCCAAAGCAGAGGCTGCCAAGTTACTCTGGTTGCTCCATGGGAAAGGAGCTCCATCCAGGTTATTCCTAACTGCAGGAGGGTCCCAGTTTCAGACAGATGGACTAGCAGAGGTGGCTGCCACATCTAGAAGATTCTGGACTCTAGAAGGTCCTGGGCTGCCTCCAGGGGTGATAAGACACACCCAAAAAGAAGATCCTACAAGAAGTAATAAAAAAGTGTTTACAGCACTTGATAACTTTGTTTATTTTTACCCAAATGCAATTCACTTAGACAAATTGAAATGAAGTGGCATTTCATGCAATTAGGATTAAACTGACTGGATAGCAGAGAGAATGTATAAAAATATGTGCTGAAAAAATGTAAATATGAATTTTCAACCTCATTCACACCACTGGTAAAACTTGGTTGTAATAATGCCAAGGTCATGGGTTCAATCCCCTGTGTGGGCCATTGACTTAAGAGTTGGACTCCATGATCCCTGTGGGTCCCTTCCAGCTGAGAATAGTCTGTGATTCTGTGATTCTCACATATAGAGAGTTGGGCCTTTCAGATATGATTAGTAAAATAAAGGAAATTCATGTGAGGTAGAACAGGCCACTGCTGTCAGGGCCTTGGGGGCACAAAAAGGTCTTAATGGCCCTGACTGGCCCCAGTTTGGTCCCCACACCCCTCCCCAGTGTGGGAGCCCCATTTAAGCTCAGCCCAGGGCCTGGAGGTGTGTCTGCCTCCAGGATGGACCCTGGCTCTGTGCTGCATGCAGCCTGTGCCCTGGATGGGTCAGCACCACAGCCCTGTCTCCTGGCTGGGCCCCTGCACAGACCCTGGGCCTGCTGCCCTGGAGCTACTGATGGGCTGGCACAGCTTGGGCACACTCACTTCTGTCTTCCAAGGCAGCTGAAACTTTCCAGGACTGTCTTGGTGATCCTCCATCACATTTCCTGTCGGCTCACAGCTGAGTTTCAAAGTGGAACAGTTGCATCTTTTGGTGCTTGGGGCCAGCTCCTTGCTGGGATTAAAGCAGTCTGGCCCTCTAAATATCAAGAGGCAGTTACTAACAATCTGTTTCTACCTCTAATTATAGCCAGAAAGCATGACAGAATTGGCAAGCAGAGTTTCTTTTCCTGAAAAAAGGAATGACTTAGCAAATTCGATGAAAAATGAGACCAAATCAGTTCAGTGACAGAGCTGAGTGTTGGATTCAGAGACTACCAAGGCCTGGTTCATCCTTACAGTCGATCAGGAAGAAGGAGTGGGACAGGGAATATTTGGCACACAGAAGCACATGAATTCTTTCCCAGTTTAAGCAGGACTTTTTCCATAGCTTAGGTGGCAAACTGCTTTCATTCCAAGCAGCTAAAACACAGGCCACAGAGCAAAGTCTCAATGCAAACAGCAGCCTGGCCTGGTCCACAAGAAGATTTTAGAACTCTTTCAACATCCCACATATCCCACTGGAGTTTGTGGATCATCCTCAGGAAGAGTTCAAAGCCAAGCAAGGCTGATGCAGCTTTTACATTTGTAAAGGGTTTGGGTGGTGGGTTTTTAACTGCCATACTAATTAGAGGTGCTAAAAAGCTAAGTTGCAGTAATATTGAGAAAAAGCTTTTTGAGCTGGACTGCTTGGTATTACCTCTCTTTACCCACACTGATTTCCACAGTAACCAGGAGAGGGTTTCTGTAACCACTGACACAGCTCCCTCAGTTTGCCACTCACTGTATTTAACTGGAAGTAAGTAAAAGACAGCTTAGAGCATCAGGAAGTAAAACCAGCATCAAAAGCCAAACAGGCATGTTCTGAAATCCAAGTTTCCTCCCTAAGGCCAGGCAGATGTTGGGAAGGCAGGTCCCAGAGGGAGCTCTGACCATACCTGCCCCAGGGCGTGTTGAAGCAACGTGGGGTGGCCAACAAAGCGAACGTTGTCGATCTTCAGCTCAAACTTTTTGCCACACATATCTGACTTGGTAGCCAAGATTGTTGCCAGGATGACATCCGAAAACCTTGAAGAGCAGAAACAGCAGTTATTACCATTTTCAACAAGCATACCCCCAGAGCACTCCTCCAAATACAGATGTATTTAGCTCAGAAGTTTGTAAGGTGTTGTAAATTGTGACTAAATTGCTGTACCTGCAGTACCACCAATTATGTAAAATTAAGGACCCCTAAATTACATCTCTCAGATCATCACAATTATAAAACAGGAAACATTCATGACAAAGACTGCAGGGTCATGCTTATTTAATTACATGCTTGGCAAAATACATTGGAAAGATTAGAGGCAGTTTGCTTAAACATCAGAACAGCTGGAGTTAGCCATTGCCTGGATTTAGCTGCAGGTTAATGAACTTACCAAGCAACTACATATTGACACAGCCTGTCACTCAAGCACAACAGAGATCTTAAAAGCCACTCAGTATGGCAGAGGGGAAGGCAAGAAAGAGCTGATTCAATTAGAGGAAACACACAGCCAACACTTGTCCTTCCTTTCCCAAAGCTCATCAGTGAGATTCCAAGGTTCTCACTCAGCAGGTCAGCACACCTGGCCTGGCCTCATCTGGGCTTTCTCATTGATAAACCAAATCCATGACAGGGCAGGCCCTTCCCAGTGCCAGTCATGGAGTTACTGATCAGTGGTGGGAAGAAGGCAGCAGAGGGACAGGAGGGCAGGTATCTACCAGGGGTCTGCCTTGGAAAACGCAGCTACTGCTGCAAAAATGGGTAAGAACCCAGTGTGACAAGGGAAGAATTCTGCCACTGCTCTTCCTGGTGGCCTCACAACATTGGTCTGGTCTCTACAAACACTTGTGTTCCTCATGGTGTCCCCTGAGACAGTGAAGCTCAAATCCACAGGGAAGAGAACATCAGCTGCTGGAGTAAACTGCTGTTCTATGTAATAGGAGCAGTGCAAGGCTTGTTATTAACAAGTTCTTTCCTCATCTGATTTCCCAGAGGCTCCCATTTAACCAAATGGATTTCAAACCAGATGAGAGTCAGTTTTTAAGAATGGAAATGTTTATTTCATTTTCTTTATTTACATTCAGGGCTATGTGTCCCTGTCAGCCCACCCCCCTGCAGCAGGCAGGTATCCCAGATAACCCAGTATCACTGGGAGGGCAGGGCAGGCATCCAGTATCACTGGGAGGGTGTGTGCTGCACTCACCTTATCTCCCGGCCACCAGTGAGCCCCCAATGCCCAGAGAAGGAATTAATGCACCATATTCCTCTCCCTGAGTTACTGAGTGCTACAGAAATTAAGACAAATGCACACAGCCAGGTCTTTTGTGGGACCCAGGGGAAGAGTCTTTTATTAGACCTACAAGTACTGGAGATGAAGGCCCACAGAGGGGCTCTATAAACTGTCAGAGCTCCTGGTGTGTGTACAAACAGCTCACACTGACCACAGCACGCTGCTTACATTTGGCTCATGGAAGGAGCAGCTGTGCACAAACCCCCAAATCCCTGAGTGCTCTGCTCCAAACTCCAAGCTAAGGGCAAGCAGAGACATGGGGAGAAGCAGAGACTCCAGAGCCCACACTTCTCAGCCACTGCTCTGGGTTGCACAACTCAGGAAACTCAGGAAGAAAGGGGGAAGTGTCCTCAAACAGGACCTGGACTGACAGTCCTGGAGATCACATTCAAAATAGGAAAAAAGTCACCATGACAGCAGGGAGCTTTTCCTCCTCTTTTTGCCCTGTTCAGCTGTTCATTAATAGGCTCATGATGGAGCCAGGAGGATGATAATAACATGGATCCAAAATAAGCATATGTTTGGGGGGTGAAGGGAGAAGGAGGGCAAAGCAGAAAATGTCGGTTTCTGGTAAGAAATGAGTTACCCTTCCCTCCTCCAGCCTTGGCAAAGGATACCTTGGGAGCTGGAAAACTGATCATCAGGATGAATTTCACAAGGAATTACACCAGCAGGTCTTTTAACAGATAAGTTGGTGCTCAGCAGTCCCCCAGGAGGACTCATGACACCACAGCCCTGTCTTGTCTGCCCTGCCTTGCACTGGACTCTGGTGAGGAGGAGATTGAAAGGTTGATTTTGGCAAGTCCTCAGAATCTTCTTACTAGCAGGGACTTCTCTGTCTGGGAGAGTACTGGAACTGCAGCCAGAAGACACTCAGGACAAATAACCCTGAGACAGGAATTGCCCAATGGGTACAGACACCTGGGAGCACCACAGGCTCTCCCAAGAGTCACCAGGACTCCAGCCCCATTCTGGATTTATTGGTTTGGGGCTTTTTTCCCCCAATGCTCTACATAATTTAGACATTTCTTAGGCCTCTGGACAATATGGAGGATGAGGGACAGCAGATATGTTATTTCTATCATTTCAATTCATCATCTCATCTTAGAAAATAACACTTTTACTTTAAATATTTTAATTCTCATTTTCCAGCCTCTGGAGTGTCATAAGATGACCTAAAAATACTGACTTATCAGAGCCCAAGAGGTTGTTAGAAGCAGATTAGGTTTTGCAATTGGGCAGTAACAGTCCCTTCTCCTTTTATGAGATTAGTCTGAGCACTGTGAATTCCTGAGGGAAGCAAACTTCTCCTGTACTAGGGAATTCAGCAGTCAGAAAGTAAATATAACAAACAAAAGCTTTGATTTGCCCAAAATATCCCACCACTCTTATCACAAGCTCAACGCAGCAACAGCACATGGGAAAGGGGGGGGAACCTCAAACACAAATTCACTTTTTCCCCCAAGAACAGATAATAACTTTTTCTATGCCACAGGAATTCAAAGCTAAGTTTTTATGAAGAATTTTCTTTGATGTAGTTTAAAACAGGATATGAGTATCGAGGTGAAGTTTATGTTAAGCAAGGCCTAGAGATGCATTTTTTATTCTGGTGCCTTGGGTAGTTCAGCACTTTTAACCCCAAATATTTAGCCATCCCATTTAGCTTAGTGGGGCACCAAGAACAAGCAACCAACACTCTGCTCTGAAGAGCTGTCAGTAATTACTCTGGGTTTAAACAGTTTCCTCACTAATCTGTACTTTTAAGTCATTGCTTATCAGAAAGCAATTTGGTTTAGGGCTCCTTGCTGGAATAACTACAATGCTAAGGCTGTATCTGCTGTATTCTCACAGCTTTTCCCAATTCACAGAAGGGACAGTCCCACACCCATCCTGGATTCCCTACAGGAAGCACAGAAATGTTAGTAGGACCTTTGGAATGATCCTGGCACAAACCTTTAGCAATACATTTCCTACAGACACTGTGATTTAGCATATAATTATCTCATCATTCGGTGTAAAACAGAAACCAGAAACAAAGCACAATTAAAAGGATGGTGAGAAAAGAAAGCCATTCTAGACAAAGGTGATTGTTTAGAACGTTTGGTCTTACCCCGAAACCAATTGCTCATCAGTTAGAGGACATTGGTCTCTGAAATGGGAACATGGCCATAAACACAAAACAAAACACAACAAAAGAAAATAAACGAGGCAAGTACACAAAATACAAAAGGGAAAAAAAAGAGATATATTAAAAACTAGGATGAACTATTAAAGGTTAAACTCCTGTAAAAGAAATACAACTGTTGAGAGGAGTCAAAAGTTAATGGAAGGTGAATTCCAGGGATTGACAACACGGAGCAAACAGGCTCAGGCACTTTGGTCCCTGCACTGACAATGCTGCTGTTTCCCCACACACACTGCACACCTGGAGCTGCATTTCCACCCCCCTGCTAATTCAGGCTTACCTGGAGAGACACAGGAGAGGCTGCACTCTGAGTTAGAGCAGATTATTCTAACCTGCACTTTATCCCTACCATCCTCACCAAAGAACATCCCACGCAGCCCCAAATGACCCACAGCTCTTCCCAGCTGGTTCTGGTGCTTCCATACCCGTAAGACTCAGGAAAAGAGGATGCCCAAGATTTGTTGGTGTAGGATTCTGTGAAGGGCCTGGCCCAGAGCCACAGCTGCAGCCCCAGGGGTGACCCAGCAGGTGCAAGCCTGGCCAGACTCGCAGCACACAGGTGAAGTCATTCTCTGTCTGCCCCAGGCAATAAGTGCAAACTTGGAGAGGAAAAGTTTTCAAGGCAAAGAATCCAAAAACCTTCCTTATACAGCTGTACAGAGCAGGGCTCTGTGAGCAGCTGTGCTCACTTTTATACCAGAAACACTTCTTTCCATTCTAACAGTCAACTGCTTTTTTCCCCACCAAATAACAAGATACAGAAGGACTTGTTTCCTGAAACAAATTTCCTAAATATACTGAAAAATTAATTTGATAAAAGCTTTATACTGTCCACAGCAGAGAGGGGAGACAGAATGAAAACCTCCAACATTTATTTGATACAAAACACAGCAGATTTCTGCTGGTCACGCTGAAAAGGGAACTTAGAGAACCTCAATGACAAAGTAGACAAAGGGGGTGATATTACAGGAAGGGTGTTCAAGGGCTGGGTGGCTGAATGGAAAAGCACAGGCTCACAGAAAGGAAGCCTTTCAACACCAATACCAGGCAGAACACTGGAGTCCAGTGAGAGGGATAGAGGAGACAGAAATGTTATCACAGGAGAACTACTGTTTGTTAGGAAGGCACAGTCAAATCCTTGTTTGTCACTAACTTGGGGTTTTTATAACAGAAGCATTTGGCCAATTAATGACATCAGTGCTGCCAAGTTTGCTAAACCTCCTCCACTTAGTCAGTTATGCTACTAAAAATGCAAAGTCTGGTGTAACATATGTTACTATACGTGTCTCTTCATTAGAATATTTGCTTGCTGACTATACCACCTTCAGAAAAGCTACAAAACCCATCTCAAACCAATTTATTAAGCATTATCTTACAGCTTCAAAAGGACTAATTGCCTCATGTTTTTTCAGGGCAAAAAAAAAGACTGGCAGGCACCTCCATAAGCTGTGGGAGGTGTGTGTTCCTGGTAAAGCACTCAGAAACTGAGGGATGTTTATAAAAAGAGCAAATGATGAAAGGCTGAGAAGAAGCCAACAAAGAGAGACACTTGACAGGAAATTTGTTTTGACAGTGAGTCTTCTGAATACCTTTTTGTTGCACGGCCACCATCAACACACCTCACCCACTTCTGCTGCTCAACTTGCTTTTAACAGGAAGTAAAATGTGTATTCTGAAGACCCAAACACACAGCTCTGTGGAGCTGAAATTAATGCAAACACACGCCAGGAACCTGCAGGGAGGGTTATCATCAATAGGCTGCCATTGTCTATAAAAAAAATAAAAATCAAAAAGCATAACAATGGCCAGGAAATTGAGACTGGAGGCTAAAAGAAATCCAATTATATATACAAATATGTTATATGGAAATGGAGTTAAGGCACCTAAACTGATCTGATTTTGTCCTTTCTGAGGCCCTAAAAAAATATACACACCTCAACTGCTGCAGGAAAGGTCAGCTCAGAAAGATCAGTAATTGATGTGGGTTCCAACAGCTTGGGAAAAAACCAAGAGTAAACCTTACCTAGGATACAACTGGTGCTAGACTGATAAAAAATTAAAGACAGCCATTCAGTATAAAAAAGGATGAATCCAACCCACACAAGAACTATTGCAGCTACAACAGAAATCTGAAATTCCCTTTGCTACTAAACATGAAAACAGGAGAAAGACCCAAACCTACATCACCCATCTTGCCAAACACCACCAAGTCTGCCCACTCCATTTGTGCCACCAAAAACACCCACACACGCTGCTGATATGCAGTGACTTAAAGGAATCTTCTTCCAACTCTTCCTTGAAGAAGACTTCCAGAAATAACACAAAACTCCTTTCCTTTCTTAGTAAGTGAACCTCACTCTCCCCAGGGGATCTGCACCTTTTTATCTCCACTCTCCCCTTAGAACCTCTTCTACTACAGGGCACCAACATCTGTTACTCCTAAAATGGTCTGATACAAATCAAAGTCTGAGCAACCCGTTGCACTCAGTTTTGAAGATGTGTTTTTGTTTTCTGCTGGCAGAAGAATCTGTGTACCTAAAACTTGCATATTTTTTCCACCTGTATTGGTCAGTGAAAGATATTAACTTTGCCAACAAACCTCCTCTTGTCTTATTTAAATTAACAGTATTCAGTATATAAACAGCATCAGCATTTTCTTCCAGGAGCAAGTCCCACTGAAGAGGATGTCACACCAGTTGTGTGGTGTCCTTACAGTGCTGATTTCATCAGGGTTGGGAAAAAGACTTTCAATAAAGAAACACGATTTTGAGAGAGACTTTGACATTTGGCCCTGCCATGTGAGCAGCACAAGTTCTGTGCTGAACCCCACTATGTGGCCTTTAGAGGAACCAACACTCAGAGCAGCAGAAACGCTGCTCCTCTTCTACCTCCCCTTCCTCTGCATGGCAGACACAGATTCAAATAAATTCTTTTAAACAGTAGAAGTTTAACAAACACCTGACTGGGAGATTAAGCACAAATTTTCAAACCCCACATTCTGGACACCACTACAATGAAATAATCTAAATATTTGTTTAACATAGTTACATGCCAGCACATTCGCTCCACTGAAAAGTAGTTTCAGGAAAAAAGGAGCAGTTTTCTCATCTGACCATCATTTGAAAGGAGAAAAGCTTTTCCTACATCACTGCAGTAACCACATAATGTATCACATTAATTCAGCAACATCCATCAAACACAGCTACAAATTAAGGGCTTGGTCATAGAATCATAGAATTGATTGGGTTGGAAAAGACCTCCGAGATTATCAAGTCCAACCCTTGGGCCAACTCCAGTCCCTTTACCAGATCATGGCACTCAGTGCCATGGCCAAGCTCACCTTAAAAACCTCCAGGGATGGGG
>JAWWEV010000034.1:2934036-2947355 GCA_035583235.1 Hafferia zeledoni | reverse complement strand
CATCGTGCCCCCTTGTCCTATTGCTGAGTGCCTGGGAGAAGAGACCAACCCCCACCTGGCCAGAACTTCCCTTCATAAGATCCCAGTCCTGGAAAACTGAATGAGTTGATAATACTGACTGTCATAGGGGATTTTAATTTCAGCTGAACTACTCTCAACCAAAAAGTTAAGAACAAGCTTACATTTCTTTTTGGGGGAAAAGTGATGATTACTTTTTTTATATCTGAGCAAAGAGCAGCAACTATCCCTTTTTATTAGTACTGAAGACTAAAACACATATCAAAGATCTGCAACTGAATTATGGGCCAACAGACAAAAAACTCTTTTTCTCTCCCAGATTTATCTCATATCTAATAGTTACAAATTTAGAATTATGCAGCAGATTTCAGATGCTCTACAAAAACTAATTAGAGGGTCCATCCATATGTACATACATGCTGAACACCACACTGCCTATTTTCAGCGCAAATGTTACCCAGTGATTTCCTGTGATTAAGAAACTATCTTTGAGTCTCAGTTTCCTTTTACTGTCACTGACACAACGGCAGCTCTATCTGGAGAAACAAAATTAGTGATTCATTAGTGCACAGCAATTCCATACGACAATTACACGAGATAGGGAAGAATTTGAGGCAACTGAATAATGTCTCCAGTTAGAGATAGGCAGGTAAAGAGACTTAGAATTTTGCCAAAGGATTAATACTCCTAGTTTTGAAAGGGTAAAATTGTCTTTCTAATAAGCACAAAATATCCTGCCTGTGCCTTGTCCTGAAAATTACAGATTCAGTAGCATTTCCTCATGAGACATTGCTCATCACCAAGTTGCACCTAACTTGGTGTTAAAGCATTTTTGGCAGGTTGTCTTCTCTACAGTCAGAGAGAATGGAACTCGGAGGCAAGAGAGCACGAGGCCATCTCCTCTGTTTCAAACTCTTGGGCAAGGAGAAATGTTTTCTCCCTACCTGGAGTCCCCATCTTGATCTTCTGTGGTGTCACCAGAGCCATTCACAGCGTATCGACTTCTTGGTTTGTCTGAGGCAAAGGATAAAGACAAGTTTATCAAGGAACTGTCTCCTTAAATACATATTCATGTGTTTTTCTGTTCTCACTCAACACATGAAAAAGAGGAGAAAGAGCTTTTGTTCCGCGGGGGGTGAAGAGGAGAAAGTAAAACATTTACAAAAATTGACACAAGTGACAGTTTGCAGTTCAAGAAAGAGGAAAGTAGAATTCTGACCACTGTGTTTCCTTCATTATTGCTCAGGTTTTGGGACAATGGCAATGCTACAGAAGCCCCTTGTGCAGTCACAGGAAGGGAAATCTTTTACCAACAAAAAGCAGGAGTGGGTGGGAGGGAAGCAATCAGCCAAAAAAAGTCTTTTCAGATGTTATCTATAAAAATGAAAAAGGATTTAAAGACAATTTTGCCCCATTAAAAACTAACTCATAACCTAAGCAGGAACTCAGGTCAAACAGCACCTTTGGGCCCCACACTGATACTGGTCCAAGTCCAGCCCCAGTCCTGGATCAGGAGCCTTGGAGGAAGAGGCAGAACCAATGCTGGCACCTGAACAGTCCCATGGTCCACTATTCCCACCAGTCCATTATTCAACACCAGGGACCAAAGTTTCATAGTTTCTACCCTTTGGTGGCTAAAGCTCCTTCTGAACCTTCTCTCCCAAATCAGTGCCTTCACTTCTCCCCTTCCCCCCCAGCTCCCAAGCCCCACGGGATTCATCTGCCTCAGGCACAGCAACAAAGCACGGGGGCAGTAGTAACACCTGGCACTAATGTGGCTTAATTAGCTTGGGGTGTGAGGGGTGCCCGGGGGTGCTTGAGGGGTACCAGACCCCTATGAGGGGCTGTGAGGGTCTGAGTGAGGAATGCCAGGGCATCTTGGAGGGGTGTGTGAGGGGTGCCAGCTCCCCATGGACAGTGTGAGAGATGTCAGGGACACACAGACAGTGTGGGGGGTGCCAGGGACACACAGACAGTGTGGGATGTGCCAGGGACAGACAGACAGTGTAAGGGGTTTGAGGCAGGGGCGGTGCCAGGTACACACAGACCCCCATGGAGGGTGTGTGAGGGGTGCCAGGTTCCCATGGACAGTTTGAAGGGTTTGGAGGGGGTGTCAGGTACCCATAGACAGTGTGAGAGATGCCAGGGAGACAGAGACAGTGGGGGGGGTTCCAGGTCCCCATGGACAGTGTGAGGGGTGTCAGGGACACACAATGTCAGGTACCCACAGACGGTGTGGGGGGTGCCAGGTCCCCATGGACACTGTGAGGGGTGCCAGGTCCACGGTGCCAGGTCCCCAGGGACGATGTGAAGGGTGTCGGGGGCACTGCCAGCCCCTCCCCGGGGAGGATCCCCGGCCCGCAGGGGCACCCCCGGCCCGCAGGGACATCCCCGGGCCCGCCGGGCCGGCCGCACTTACTGTCGTGCGCGGCGGGGTGCTCGGCGCCGCGCTGGAACGGGAAGCGGAACAGCAGCTTATTGCCGCGGCTGCCCGAGCTCACCAGGATCACGCTGATGGGGCTGGTACTCTCGCCCATCCCGGCCCGGCCCGGCCCGGCCCGCAGGAAGGGCCCGCCGCGCCTTCCGCTTCCGCCGGCGCACGGCGGGGCCGGGGGGGACCGGGAGGGACCGGGAGGGGACAGCGGCGGGGCCAGGAGGGAGCGGCGGGGCCGGGGGAGACCGCGGGAGGGATCGGGGAGGATACCGAGGCCTCCCGCGCACTCAGCGCCCCGCGGACCCGGGCACGGTACGGCCCGGTGTCCCCAGTGCGGACCCAGTGCCCACCCCCAGTGCAGACCATTCAGACCAACACCTCACACACATCCTCATTCCCAGTGCCCCCAGTACAGACCCAGTGCAGACCAGTGTCCCCAGTGCAGACCCTGTGTCCCCAGTGCAGACCAGTGCCCCCAGTGCAGACCCAGTGCCCCCAGTGCAGACCAGTGCCCCCAGTGCAGACCCAGTGTCCCCAGTGCACACCAGTGTACTCAGTACAGTCCAGTGCCCCCCAGTGCAGACCAGTTCAGGCCAACAGCTCACACACAGCCCCATCCGTAGAACAGCCCAGTGCCCCCCCAGTACCATCCAGTGCCCCCAGTACAGACCCAGTGCCCCCTGCAATGCAGAGCAGTTCAGACCAACAGCTCACACACAGCCTTATCCCCAGTGTCCCCAGTACAGTCCAGTGCCCCCAGTACAGTTCAGTGCCCACAGTGCAGACCAGCAGCTCACACACAGCCCTGTCCCCAGTGCAGACCAGTGCTCCCAGTTTGGCCCAGCACTTCACTCACAGCCCTATTCCCAGTACAGCCCAGTGCTCCCAGGTGCAGACCAGCAACTCACAGACCCACAGTCCTGTTTCCAGTACAGACCAGTATCCCAAGTGCAGTCCAGTATCCCAAGTTCAGACCAGCACCTCACCCACAGACCCATTCCCAGTACAGCCCAGTGTCCCCAGTGCAGACCAGCATCTCACACACAGCTCCATCCCCAGTACAGCCCAGTGCCCCCAGTTCTGCCCAGCACCCCCCACACACATTCCCACAATCAGCCCAGTGTCCCATGATGTCACCCCCTGTTCCACACTCCCCCAGTTTATTCCAGTGCTTCACATGCCTGCAGCCAGCACCTTCCAGCTCATCCCAGTGCCCCCAGCACGGCCCAGCACCCCCAGTTCAGCCCCACACCTGGGGTGCATGGTGGCCCCAGCCCTGGGTCCCTCTGCAGGGGCTGCCGGGGACTGGACTGCCCATTTCCCTCGGCCACTCTGGGTCACTTGTGGCCTTTCAGCCAGTTCAGTCATAAACACCTGCAGAGCTTTACTGGGAGCTGGTGGCCAAGAGCAGCAAGTGCTCCTCATCTCCGAGGGTTGTCATGCTTATGGAAAGGATGGCCAGGCACGGGACCTGCCCAGGTGGAATCACCATCCCTGGAAGTGTCCACAAGCTGTGTGGATGTGAGGACATGGGTTAGTGCTGGGCTTACAGTGCTGGGTTAATGGTGGGACTCAGAGGCTTCTCCCTCCGAGTGATTCTGTGCTGTTGGGGTGCCTGTGGGAGCTGTGCAAGTCAGACCTCGGGGCTCCCAGTGCTTGTGAAAAGGCTGGAGAGAGCTTGTTGCTCATGTTTGAGATCTCAGGATGCTTCACAGCTCGGATGCACCAGCCTCGTGGTTTCTGTGCATTGCCCACTGCCTCTGGATTAGGAAGGGTGGTGTTACTCCCCTGGCAGCTCTCTTGGTGCCATCATCTTCTTTTGTGTTTAACCAAGATCAGAAATTATCAGCAATTATATTAGAGGATGTCCTGGGGGTTTATGCAAATTCTTCTGTATTTCATTGCATTACTAAGACATTTGGCCCCTCTGAGATATCCCCACTGTGGGTTTTGCCCTGCAGTCCCTGCAGGAACACGGGGCAGAGGTGGGTGCTGCAGAGGGAGATGAGCAGCACCCTGTAATCTGCAGGGCCATCCTCCACACGGCCAGCGATAACAATTGAGCCAGAGGAGGCGACGCTGAGGGGACAGACTTGTCTAGGGGTGATTAAAGAGCAGTGGAATTATCGCAGCAGAGCATTCCTTGTGCACCAGCACTGCACAGCCACGTTAAAATTTCACAGTGTGTCTGCTTCAAAGTATAATTTCACTTTCTTAAAGAGTCAATTACAGACATATCTGTCATTTCCATCTCTTGGAGGTTTAGCTGTAATTAGTTAGTCTTGTAGTTTTGTTAAAGCAAAGATTGCAAGTTCTTGGAGCATTGGTAGGAAATTAAAGAGTAAAGCCAGGATTTAGACTTGACTTTTAAGACTTCAAAATGTTAATATACCTCAAATATTTCAGAGTTAGAGCAGATATTTGTGCCACCTAATCCACAGCATTCTCCCTGAGGGGAAGACAGTTCCTGTGGATAATAAAGGCCAATAGAGAAAGTTATCCTTGATCTCTCAGCAATGCCATTCAACAGGTCACTGTATTTACACTCAAGTCTGACAGAAATTATCATCCCACTTTTAAAATTATCCAGCAGGCCTGTTGCCCACTTCTGCTGCTTAAAATGAGAAACTCAGGAAGCTGGCTTTTGAAACAGGAATTAAACAGACCTACATTATTGAAAAAAAAATCACCTTTGGTGATTTTCTGACAAATATTCACCATCAGCCCAAGGGTTGGACATTCTGAAATGGGTCTGTGGATCATCATGAGGATCAGTAGAAGAGGAAGGCAGGTTTGGTGGAGTTTCCCAGAGGACTTGGCTTCAGCATTGGCCCTGTGACAGAGGAACACCAGCAGTCATGCTGTCCAGCTCCTGGCATTGCTGAGGCCAGGAACAGCCTCACTGTGCCATGGGCAGTTGGAGCACTGGGATGGGGAGCTTGGCTGAGAGGGCCATGCAAAGCCAGGGACAGTCATTCCATGTCATGTTGTGTTACACAGCTGAGGGTCCTGCTTCTCCCACCAGGAGTCCCCTCAACCATTCCCAGCACAGCCCTGGTCCTGAAGGGCAATGAGCTCCTTCTATCAAACCAGTCACCCTGTGGCTGCTCTGGCTTTTGTGGTACTGCAAGAGCAACTCCCAGAAAAATAATTCAAGTTCCATAATTATTTCAGTGATGGTGAATCCTCCTGTGCAGACATCACTTTAACCATTGTGCCTACACAAACCTTAATCCTGCAGTCAAGGAGGACCAATGTTCAGCTTACACAGTGGGCAGCAAAATGGGAAGGAATCCTGATGGTCTGTGCCTTATCCCTGTGTATATCTGGGTCACAGCATTGACTGAGTAACCCCTGATTAAGAGCACTCTCACTGAGGAGAGCTTGGAGCACAGCCATGGACACGCCATGTAACAGCCAGTACTATGGGGAGGAGACAAAACATTATATAAATGGATACTTCACAAGAGCATCTTTATTTTCAAAGTAATGCTTCCATTCAAAAACTGCAAGTTCTGGAAATGTGTGTAGCAAGGGGTGATGAAAGCCTCCTTTGGTAGTGCCATCCATCTAAGCTGTATAAACTGAATATTGTGCTGTCCTGTGCCCTGGCTGCTGCCCATGCTGTAGGCAGTCAGCTCTGGGGTTTCAGGGGACATGTATGGCATTATCAAAGGGAAGACATACAAAGAGCTCTCTGATAATATTCCCTATAGGAATGTGATTTTCCTCCCTTGCTCTCAGGTGAGCTCCCTCCTGTATCCTCTCTTACCCAGCCTGCAGGCAGGGGGACTGAGCAGTAGCCACAGCACTGAACACCATCTGAAATTAAATCCCAGATGAGTTGTTGGCCTCCACAGAAGGGATTATAATACAAGATCACCAAACCCAGCCAGGCCTGCAGACCAAGAGGCACCAAGTGCTTTGAGCCTGCCTTTTGGGAAAGCCCAAGGTTTGTCCTAATCCCTGTGACAGGTGACATGCAGAGAGGCTTAAATTCAGAGCCCAATGCTGAGTACAAGGGGTGGGTCAGAGCAAGTGCTGCTTGTCCCAGGACACTGGGGACACCAGAGGGTACACGAGCTGATGTTTGACCTCATCCCTACACTTTTCTGGCACCACTGGGTCATGGCCAGCTGACCCCAGGATGCAGTGGCAGAGCCACACTCCCAGGAAAGTGGGGGTTGTAGTGTATGGATCAAGTCCCCCAGACTATGGAGTGTACCCAGAGAAGAGACACCTATGCCCATGTGACAGCACAGAAGAGACCCTGTCATACACACAACACACATGGCTCCCACTCCAAGCCCAGCACCTGCCCAGCAGCACAGCACAGCCCCACTGTGGCTCCCACGGGGCTCCAAGGCTGGTGCACACTCCTTTGGGACACCTGTACTCTGGTACTCCAATCCAAGCATGGCCCAAGGATCATCAGATCCCTCAGGCTTTCCTCTTAGCAGGATGCCCCTGGCTGGGGAGCACACTCTGTTGCTCTTGGTGAGGAATCTGGCTGAGATACATCAACCTTCTCTGCACAAGTGTGCAGGACTGTTTGGGCAGAGAACACTATCTGACCTCTCCTACTGCACCAGCCAGCTTTCCATGCCAGGCTGCCAGTGCTCAGTGGTGATGTGTAAGGCTGCTGCAGTTTATCAGCATGGCAGAAAGATTGACTTCTGCTTCATTACCAGAGCTTCAGCAGAGACCATCTCCAGTAGGGCATTTCTTTGACACTTTGCCTACTTATCTGTGATTACAGACCTCTGCTGGTCTTTGTTTTGCTTGTTTGGTCCTTCACCCATCCAGTGTGCCCATGCCCTGATGCTACCAGGAGTCTATTGTGAGACCAGGTGTTTCTGTGTGTGCCCAGCACTGGCTGTGGTGCTGAGGGCTATTTTACAGTACAAAATGTAATTAAGACCACACAGTTAGAAATTAGAGGTGTGCACTATGAGACACTTAGTGATGAAAACGAAGTGCCTGACTGGGCTTCCTCAACACACACTTTTATTTTAGGACCATACTCAATTTCACAGACTCTCTTATCCATAGGAAATGTTACTACCACTGCTGTTACTACCACCATAGCAATTGCAGAGTAGGTCCCTAATTCTTGGCAAGAGGCTGGCAAAGTGGAGTCCTGGCAGTGCTGAAGAAAGTGGCAAAATCTCTGCTTATTCTCACCAGATCAGGGTTTCACTGCCCCTCTGAGCTATACCACTCATCTCCCAGCCTGTCTCTAATACTACCTAGGAACAATTTCATGTGAAATACTGTGCCACAGGGCAGCCACATATACTGGAAGTGTATGACATGGCCCAGAAAGGCACAGAGCCTCATGCTGTGAACCAAGAGAGGCAAAGCAGAGCTCTCCAAGCTCCTCAGTATGCTCTAAGTCCCTACACTCCTTGGCTCAAAGATGTGTCCCAACGCTTCCTCAGTGGCATTGTCAAGCATTATCTCTCTGGTCATGTATCAATACGTGTCCAGGCCATTTCTCTGGGCCACACAGTGGTTTTGTTCAGAAGCCAGAAGCTGATAAGGCTGGTCAGCAAGGAGGGCAGTGCACTGACCCTCGCCGGAATAGCCACAGTTCCTCGGGAGATAAGCGGCTCCCGCTCCAAGGGAGGGCCTCTGGAGTGACCAATGAGTGTGGACAGGTGCCCAGGGCCACTCTCCCCTTCCCCTTTATAACCAGACCTGCCAGAGTGGTGAGCCCAAACCTGCTCCGAGCAGTCACTGTGAGGGACAGAGCCAGCACCTCCTGCACCATGACACTGACCCAAGCTGAGAAAGCCTCCGTGGTCACCATCTGGGCCAAGGTGGCCACTCAGGCCGATGCCATTGGGGCAGAATCACTGGAGAGGTAAGGCCCCAGCACTCCTCCAAAGAGTGCCCTCCTGGGGCACTGCTATTGGGATGCATCTCAGGTAGAGCTTGGGTGAGTGAGAGCAAACTGGGCCACTGAGAGTTGATGGGGAGTTGTGTTGTTTGGTGAGTAATCATTGGGAATTATATCTGTGCTACTAAATGCTTCAAAATCTCATGGCAAACCATCATTTTCTAACCAATTCAATAGGGGTTTTTTTCTCCTTACAGCGAATCAGAGAAATTCATAGCCAGGAGCACTGGCAAGGAATTCAAAGTCATTCATACTCAGTGTCCTGAAACATCATTATCCCTGTGAGGGGATGAACTTGAAGTGGTTTATTGTACAAGTGATGCCCTTTCTCTTACACTTTCTAAGATAATAGCCATCCACTAAATTCACTGGATGCTCAGACCTCCTTGTTCCAGTTGTGATAAGTAACAAACTCTTAAGAAACAAGATGACTGGATCCCCTGCCTGCAGCATGGCACAGTAATCCAAAGTTCATGCTGATGCCTTAGGATTTATTAATTAAATAAGCTGGCTCAAAAGGGATAATAGTCTGGAAATTTTTCAGAAATCCTTGTGTTACTCAAAGTTATTTAAATTTTATTTACAGCTCAGTATAAAGTATTGTGGTTCTCCTTCCAGAGAACCACTCATATTGATTCTGGTTCAGCTCATTTCAGTTTGCAGGTCCAGGAAACTGGGTTACAATGTAAGAGGAGAAATTTGGTGACAATTTTGGGCTATTATTTACTAGAAACAAACAAAAGCAAAAATACATTAATTTTTAAAATTATTTAATTCTTCTCTAGCATTTCAGATTAGCCTGCTGTCTAATCTGCATGTGCTGCAACAGAAGCTTAAGGGCAGAAGGATCTGCTCCCAGAGCTCCCACAGCTCCCAAATCCTTGTTACACCACTGAAGGTTCACACTGCACTTGCTGTGAGTTTTTCCCACCTCATGGAATCCACTTCCACTGCTGAACCTCATTCTCATGTTCTCCTCCAGGCTTTTCTTCAGCTTCCCCCAGACCAAAACCTACTTCCCCCACTTCGACCTGAGCCAGGGCTCAGCTCAGCTCCGTGGGCACGGCTCCAAGGTCATGAATGCCATTGGGGAGGCTGTGAAGCACGTGGATGACATTCGGGGGGCTTTGGCCAAGCTCAGCGAGCTGCACGCTTACATCCTCAGGGTGGACCCCGTCAACTTCAAGGTGAGTGAGCACAGAAACTTCCAGGGGGGGCAAACTAGCGGTTGGATACCACAGTCTGATCCCTGATCCCTTGCTGCCCATCTGATTTTTAACCTGAGATTGGATCTTTTAATGAAAGATCTGGTCTAGTGCAGGCAAAGAATTACTCAGGGGGCTTTTGTGGTTTGTCTTAGACAGACTCAAGTCTCTGTTGTCTTTGCTGTAATTCATGGATCTCCCTCACACACCAAGTTACATCACCTGTCTTGAACAAAGTCTTAGTAAATTCTGAACATTTCCACTTTTGCATTTCCCTTGGGTGAGGAAGGGAGGGACATTTGGAAGAGGGAGCGGGAGCAAGCAGTGCCTTTTGCCCTATACCAAAGGCAACTGTGCTTCTCCCCTGCTTGGGTCACCCCAGAGCTGGGCCCAAGCTCAACTGCAGACCCCCAGCCTCAGATCTGATCCTGATTATAATGGATTTCATCCTGTTTTCCCTTCCAGCTGCTCTCCCACTGTATCCTGTGCTCCGTGGCTGCTCACTATCCCAGCGACTTCACCCCAGAAGTTCATGCTGCATGGGACAAGTTCCTGTCCAGTGTCTCCTCTGTCCTGACTGAGAAGTACAGATAAATGTCCTCCACAGAGGGTGGGGGAGGCACATCCCAGGCTCTGGGGTATCACCCCTTCCTAGGCAGCCCTCTCAGACCCCTCTGCAGGGGTTTAGTCATCTGCAAAACCCAATAAATAATTCAAAAGCAAGCAATGGTCTCTGTGTTTTATCTCTGTGTGTTCCACCTACACGTGGCTGTTCAGGCAGGGATGTTCTGAAATGGCAAAACAACATGGAGGGGGAAATAGTAAGTTTTGTGAATTCACATACTAATTCACTTACTAATGAATTCGTGTGCTAATTCATGTGCTAAGATGTACAAATGCAGTGGGAATAACATAATACTCAGTGGGAACAACACACCAGTGAGCAGAAGCCCAGAAAAGGCTCCAGCCCTGTGACTGCTGCTGCTCACTAAGGTATATCCACCAAAGACTGTTTACAGGGTGACCAGGAAAGGGTCTTTTGTCCTGCTAACATATTGAATAGACCCAGGCTTTTTGTTTGACCTATCACAAACCCATCCCAGACTGCTGGGAACAAAACCTGCGTTACCACGTGCTGTGATGGTGGGCATTGTCTTCTCAGGCCTCTCTCCATGGGGTGTGGACATGGTATCTGATGTGCTTCATGAACACCTGGTAGACAGGTTTGCTAAAGGGACCATCTCCTCAGCTTGACATCTCTTATTTTAATAGAGGGAACTTTACATGGATTTGAAATTTGGGAAGACTAGGAATGATCCATACACACCTGTGGTGGGCTATCCCCAGTGGGCAGCCAAGCACTCACAGTCACTCACTCACTTTCCCCACTCAGCTGGATCAGGGGAAGAAGAAAGGAAGAAAAAAAGCAAGATAAACAGGGGTCAAGATCAAACAAACAAACAGAAATTATTGTTTAATAAGTGAAGGGTAAGTGGAAGACAAAGACAGGAAAACAAAATAAACCAGGAGATATTAAAATGATCACTCACTGTGTCCTGTGTGTAAACCAATGTCCAGCCAGTTCATAAGCAAAAGTGATGGTTACCCTCCCCAGAACTCCATCACACCCCCTCCTTTCCCTTTTATTGCTGGGCAAAAGTGATGGTTACCCCCCTAGAACTCCCTCACATCCCTTCCTTTCCCTTTTATTGCTGTGCATGGTGTTATATGGTAAGAAATTAGTTGGGCTCATCTGGTTGTGTCCCCTCCAAGTACCCTAAAATCTACTCCCTGGGTGGGGGCACAGTGAGAAGCAAAGACAGTCTTAGTGCTGTGCAAAGGCTGCTCAGAAAAATCTGGAGCATCAGTGTGTTACCAGGGCCAGTTCAGCCAAAAATGTAAAGCACGGGACCATGTAAGCTCTTGTCTCTGAGGACTTCTGGCATAAAAGGGTGGGTGCAAAGCCTTAAGCTCTGATAGACAGCCCGAGCTGGCACTGCAAGCAGTGATTCTTGTCTCATTCATGGGATTTAGGGACTCTGTTTGGGCAAGGGGGGAAAAAGTGGTGCAGAAGCTCTCAGGCCACCAAAGGGCTCTAAAATGTCACTCAGTGTGCCACAGTAGCTTTTAGAACATTGTGCATCTGTGGGTCTTGGCTAATCTGAAGGTCTAAATCCATGACTTAGGCGGTAGGTCAGCATCTGATGTGTCTAACCCTGTGTTTGTACCAGAGCCTTTGTACAGAGGCTGAGAGAGGCATGTGACAGTCAGAGGAAACAGCCTCAAGTTGCACCAGGGGAGGTTTAGGTTGGATATTAGGAAAAATCGCTTCATAGAAAGGGTTGTCAAGGCCTGGCACAGACTGCCCAGGGCAGTGGTGGAGTCACCATCCCTGCAGGGATTTAGAAGGTTTGTAGGTGTGGCACCTGCGGACACGGTTAATGTTGGCCTTGGCAATGTTGGGTTAATAGTTGGACTCAATAATCTTAGAGGGCTTTTCCAACCTCAAAGATTTTATTATTCTGTAATTCCATGGTTGTATGACCAACCACCACATGCCCTGCAGGATGTCCCAGCGTTTATGGGCAGAGGCAGAGAATACATCATTGTGGGAAGAAGGAAAGGAACCCAGGCCTGAAAGCAACACAGGACAGACTTTGGGAAGACTGTGTACTGAAAAAGGAGGATTTTCCCTGCACAGGTTTCTCCAGGCTGCTGGAGGGGTGGTGTTCCTCATGACAGACCCCCAGTATGACCCAGGAGAGCTTGTCCATGGCTCCTGTTGAGAGGCCACGGGGTTCCTGGGGCAGAGAGGGGCTGGATGTGCCAGAGTCTGGAGGACATGAGGACCAGGGACACCTGTGGGACCCACTCCAACACCCACAGAGCCAGGGAGAACCCTGGCCCATCCAGGAGCTGGTGGTGGATCACAGAAGGAGGCTTGAGGACATTCCAGCCAGGGTGCACAAAACTGTGACCCCCACAGGCCATTGCTGGGGCTGCTGCTGACCATGGGGCAGCCCCCAGCCTGATGTGGGGCTGGTGCAGTGGGGCAGGGCAGGGTAGCTGGGCCCCCGGGGGCCTCCTTAGGGCTGAGCCCTGCAGTGGCAGCCAGGGCCCCCCGAGGCAGAGCCACAGCCCCTCCCTGGGCCGGCTGTCCCCCCGCCCCTCAGGGAGATAAGATAAGGCCGGGTGGAGGTGCTGGCAGCTATAAGAGGGCGTCCCTGCGGGTGCTGCCACCACCAACCCCTGCCAACCTTGCCAGCCGCCACCATGCTGACCGCCGAGGACAAGAAGCTGGTCCAGAAGGTCTGGGAGAAGATAGGCGGCTGCCAGGAGGAAGCTGGAGCCGAGACCCTGGAGAGGTGCAGACCTGGGAACCCTATGGGCAAGGGGGACGAGGGGGTGGGAGCCCCACAGAGGGGTCAGTGTGGTGGGTCCAGCTGGGGTGAGCACCACTGACTGTCCCACTCCCCCAGGATGTTCGCTGCCTACCCCCAGACCAAGACCTACTTCCCCCACTTCGACCTGCACCATGGCTCTGACCAGATCCGTGGCCATGGCAAGAAGGTGGTGGCTGCCCTGGGCACTGCCGTGAAGAACCTGGACAACCTCAGCCAGGCTCTGTCTGAGCTCAGCAACCTGCACGCCTACAACCTGCGTGTCGACCCCGTCAACTTCAAGGCAGGCGGGGGACAGGGGGCTGGGGAGGGGGACAATGATTGGAGTGGGGGATGGGGAACAGGGGACGGGGACAGAG
>JAWWEV010000034.1:2904094-2922463 GCA_035583235.1 Hafferia zeledoni | reverse complement strand
GGCCATGGCCGGGGCAGCGGGGCTGCCGCGGCTGCTGCTGCTGCTGCTGCTGCAGCTCCTGGCGCTGCCCGCCGGCCGCGGGAACCGCACCGGCCCCGGTGAGTCCCGGCGGGGCGGCAGCGGCGGCGCCGGGGGGATCGGCGGGGCCGGGGGGCGGCTGGAGGGGTCCCGGCAGGGGAGAGACGGCGGTGGGAAAGCGGCCGGGGGATGCGAGAGGAAGCGCCGGGAGCTGCCCCGCGTCCCGCGGCTTTGCCGGCGAGGCTCCGCCGTGACTTTGGGATTCCTCCGTGCTTTCCCCAGGGATTCGGGGGCTCCTGAGCATCCCCGGGGAGCAGCGCTTGTGCCGGCCCTGCGGAGCAGCGGGAGGTCAGGCCAGACCCAGAGGGTTCTGCTGTGTTTGCAGCGGTTGTTTTTCTTGGCTTTGCCTTGTTTGCGGGTTACTTTACTTCCAGCGCACCCAGATGGATGGACGGGAGCGCGGCTTTTGGCAGGGCGGTGGGTGCTGAGGGTCTGAGGTCCGCGGGGCTGTGTCCCCTCTCTGCGGAGGCTCAGCCAGCCGCTGTGGCAGTGGGGAGGTTTGGGGAGCTGAGGCTGTTCACCCGCTCACCCCATCGCGGGGGGCGGCTCGGGGGTATCCACTTCTGATGGTGCCCATCGTTTCCTCACAGTCCGCAGGGCTCGAGGAGCCAGGAGTGCGATGGCCCCGTGCCCCAGGCCCACCCTGCTCTGGCATCCTGCTCGCTGGGTTCCCAGCCCTGCAGAGCTCCCCTGTGTCCCAGGTGTGGTGCTGGGTTTGTCCCGGCGCCGTCCCGCCGGCTGTGGGAATGCCTCGCCAGGGAATGCCGTCTGGGCATTGCCGACGATGGGCTCCAACCCAGGGGAGCGAGGGGCCCTCGTTCTGCAACATTTGCAGGTGGATTTTTGACCCCGGAGAAAGGAACAGGGTTTCTGTTACATTGTAAATGGTCAAACATTCTACCACATAGTCCCGTCTTTTCTCCAGTCGGGCTGAGCACCAACTCTGTAGCTTTAGACAGCGTCTGCTTTGAAATGAGAGGTTCGTCCCTTTGATGGGAAGCTCTGTGAAACCACCAGTCAATGTATTATTTTCTAAAAATACCATGAGATCATCCTTGGACAAACAAACTCAAGCTGTATTAGGTGACTCTTTACTCTGAAATTGAAATAGCATGTCTCTTCTCAGCTTCATCAGGGATTCTACTGCCTTCTGTTTCTTGTCTTAAAAACACTTTTGTTTTTTGCATAATACGTTTGAAATCTGCTTATGTAAAATCTGTATGGAGAGGATGGAAACAGCATCCGTTTGACAGGTCCCTTGCTCAGTTTAAAGCTCGTTTTACATCATGGGACAGTTGAGTGGGACATTCCAGGTGTTGCAGAGCAAACTGAGTAGATGGGGATGGACACATACGGAGCACAGCAAACACCAGAGTACTCTCTCTATGCAAATTTGCTGCCGAAGCTCAGCCTCGCCGGCGGTGACCTGTCTTTCTGGCTTTTCCCTGCTGATGTTCCGTTTATCTGCCTGAGGTGTTTCCTTGTCAGGCGGAGGTGCCCCGGGAGTCACATACCTGCTTGCTGGGTGCCACTCTCAGGTGCCCAGCGCAGTTTGTGAGCAGGGGCTTGGCCATTGTTGCCACAAGAAGCTGCTTGTCAGTGGACTTTGTCCACAGCCCCAGCTGCTGCTTACCTGGTGACAGGCAGTGCGTGGGCAGGGCAGCTCTGCCTGCCTTTGACCTGGTAATGCACTTGAGCTCCCTCAGTATAATTGACCAGTCCTTAATAAATAGCACTGCTGATTGCTGGAGTTTTTAATTTTGCAGTCTGCCTGCCCTCTCCTCCCCAAAAAACCACACAAACCATGCTTTGGCTTCATGAGGACGTGCAGAATGGGTGGTGACCATAGTTGACAGCTGGTGGGGTTGGAGCAGCAGGTTGTAGGTTGTCTGATGGGACCTGTTGCGTTGAGCAGGACTGGAGCTCTCCCAGCTCTAATCATGCTTTGTGTCCCTGCCTACCCTCACCCTGTGCCCAAACATCTCCAGGGACTGCCAGAGAGGAACATGCCAAGTGCATGTGGAGTGTGCTGGGGGTATAGACAGCACTGATGAAAGCTGCTCCCTGTCATAGCCCCTGTGTGTGAAATGTTCTGGGCTTGCTGGGCATCACAGCCTGTTCTTGTCCGCAGTACCCACGCACTGCCCTGGCATTCCAGCCCCGGAGCTTTTGCTTGAAAAGCCCCTTTTGTGGCCTCTGCTCCTTGCTGGCCTTGAGAGCAGTGTGACCCCAGCATGGGGACTGCAGTGGGACAGCTCTGCCCACAGGCTGGGGACTCCTGGCTGTCCTGCCCAGGGCTCACCTTTCCCCATGACCTTTCCTGCCTCTGTGCACTAAGGTGCTGCAAGCTCTGCCAGACCCCGCGGCAAGGTCAGGCAGCCTGCTCTTCCTCCCTGAGCAAATCCTCCAGCTGGCTTGCCTGGCTGGTATTTCTTGCTTTCCTGTTTCCTCCTTTCCCTGCTGGGTTTGCAGGATGCCCGCAGGCTTTGGCTTGGTAACTTGCCAGGGAGTTAAACCCATGATTACCGTTCCTGTCTCTTTGTGGTGCCGTGGGTGCAGGCCAGCGAGTGTCCTGCTTTGGGGCACGGATCGGATCGTAGTTCCTGCTAGGATTAGATTTCTCTTGGCAGGAAGTACATTCCAAGGATCTGGTTCTGTTTGAGGACTGTTTTCCTCTTTCTTTAGGATCTTTCTTGAGTCCTCTGTGTCTCCAACGCAGTCCTGTACAACGTTGGAGGAAGGCAACTCACTACTTATTCTCTAATAGGGTAAAATGGATAATCACAGAATGGTTTGGATTGGAAAGGACCCTAGAAATCATCTTGTTCCAATCCTCTACCATGGGCAGGGACACCTTCCACTAGACCAGGTTACTGTGTCTGACCTGGCCTTGGACACTTCCAGGGATGGGGCAGCCACAGCTTCTCTGGGTAACCTGTGCCAGTGTCTCATCACCCTCACAGGGAAGAATTTCCTCCTAATATCTAATGTAAATCTTCCCTCTTTTAGTTTAAAACCATCCCCTCTGTTCTATCATGCTCTGCCCATGTAGAACATCGGCCCATGCACTCAGCAGACAGACAAGAGCACAGCTCTTGCCTCTTGGCACCATAAATTGCTGCTTGGGCCTGGGGCTCCCCTGTGCCACCTGCACCCATCCACTCTGAACTGTCTGCCCCAGGGTTTGCTGCTGCCTATTCCATCACCTTTTCTTCTGCCAGCAACCTTTCCTCCCAGCCTTTTCCTCGTTCTCAGTGCCTCTGGTGATCTCTCATCTTCAGAGCACATCTCTCAGAGCATAGTTTAGGCATCTTTTAGTGCTCTCTTCCTCTGGGTGGTGGTTTATAGCAGGGGTGTGGGTGGTTCTGGCTGGAGGAGCATCATGGATCACCACATATCTAGTGGGACTGGGGTGAGAAATCAGGGCTGCAAAGGGCACCTCTCCAGCAACATTAAGCCTCCCATGTGCTTCTGTGGGTGGATAAAGCCCTTCAGTCTGCCCCCAGCAGCCCCTCCACCAACTGCTGTGCTCTCTCCCTTCCAGACTCCCTCTATGTGTCCGAGTACTTCTCTCAGAGTGCACAGAAACTGTCCTTCTACAGCTGGTATGGGAATGCCAAGCTCTTTCACTTCCGTGTGCCAGAAGACACTGTGCTGCTGCGTTGGCTCCTGCAGGCATCCAGGGGGAAAGGACCTGAGTGCACCAGCATGGAGATCACAGTGTATGTATGTCCCTGTGCCAGGGCTTGCCCAGAAGGGCCTCCTGTCCTCTTGTCCCAGTTGCTCATGGTGGGGCTGGTTGGTTGTAGGAGGCTGGGCATCTGCTCCTCAGGTGCAGGAGCTGTAGTTTGCTAATGTACAAGCACTGAATCTGTGTTTAAACCTGTAGGAGTGTTTTGTGTTCATGTCACCAGTGGGGCTGGGGCTGCCTGTCAGTCCTGGTGTCCACGAGATCCCATAGAGACAACAGAGAGGTTTTCACAGTGATGCTGCTGTCTTACACAAAGGTGTTCCTGGACCTTTCTGTGCCTGGCAGGATCCTGCACATGGTGCTGAAGGATGTGGCAGGACTACGGGGCACTTGGACCCAAACTGATTGGAGGTGGACAAATTCCCCAGTACAGAGGAACCTAAGAGATTGGGGGCACTTTGGGAGGGATGTGGTTGTGTGTGGAGCAGAGGTAGGAGAGAAATGTCATGTCCTGGGGACACAAGAGCATGAGAAGATTGCAAGCCCAATTTCAGTGCAAGAATTGGGCTTAAAGCAGTACTTGAGTTGTTGGCAGATTTGAGGTCAAAAGCTTGGAAGAATTTTTGATGGGTAGAAATCTTCCTGGGTAAGTTGTGCCCATGGAAAGACGTGGGTCTCTGGCACTCACTCCATGGAAGTTTTGGGAGTGACTGAAACTGCTGGGCTGGTGCTTCCCTGGTCTGTCCTGGGCACAGACCAGTGCTCTTAGTTGTTCCTGAACAGCCTGGCACAGATGATCTTCCTGCTTTCTGCTTCCTAGAAAGGTTTCCAGTAGTCTGGGGATGTGAGGGACAAGACAGCAGCTAAATGATCCCCTAAGAAATAAAGGCTAACCCAGATAAGCTCCACGGGGTAATAACATATCACCTGTCATGTTTGCTTGCTGGACCTGTTATATTCTGTTGCAGTGCAGTCCAAAAGTGAACTAATTAAATGCCAAATTGGCTGAATAAATATCTTGCCTGTTACTTAGCTGTGTATGTTTCTGCTACTTCAAACGTGGGCTGCTTATCTGGAAGGCAGAAGTGCTGGTGTACTCAACTCTGTAATATGGGCCTTCTTTGTAAGCATATTTTTAGTCTGTCTGTCTGTCTACCCTCCTTGAAAGAGGAAATGGGAAGATTCAGATCTTAGCTGGGAAATGAAAGCTCTTTGTGGACCATTTCCCCTATATGGGGAATTTGCTGATGATAGTAAAGAAAGGAGTAGTCTTGTAGCTGGGGCTTAGCCTTAGTTAAGTGTTGGAAATTTGCTTCCAGGCTTGATGGAACCATGTAAATCCTTATCTTAATAATCAGCCAAGTTAAAGCAATCTCTAAATAAATCCTGGATAAGCTAATAGCAGCCAGTCTTCACTGGATAAAAATGAGGACTCCTGTGTTCCACTTGAAAATGTGGGGAGTTCCAGCCTGCTCCCTCTCTGATCCCAGGCAAACCTCTGATGAGTTTGTACCCCACTTTATCTTGCCAGTGTCTGTCCATCCCTCGGTTCATTTGCATTCTGGTTTCTCTCACAGGCACTTTCGCCACGGAGCCCCTCCCGTAATTAACCCACTGGGCACTCGCTTTCCTGCAAATGCGACCGTCCGGCCCTCCTACAACATCAGCATCACTCTGAGCAGTGCCGTGCAAAACACCACCTTTGTGAACGTCACCACCCCCTCTGCCGGGGACTGGTTCATCGCTGCCCACCTGCCTGAGGCTGCCGGCAGGATCGAGGTGAAGGTGAGGGTCGTGCACAGGGTCTCGGCCGTGCAGCTCCACCCGGTGTGTCTCATCACAGCCACAGCTGACCCGTTTGCTCTCCCCTCCTGCAGGGTTTCTCCACTCCATGCCCCTATATGTTCCAGGCAGATATGTTTGTGCTCAGACTCACTGATATGCCTGTCCTGGAGCCTGGTGTTCCCACGCCACACACCGTTGTCTCGCCTGCTAAGCCACTGCATGTCAAGTGAGTGAGAGCAGCGGGTGGGCAGAGGGCCAGGGTGGGGTGGGATTTCCCATGGGAGCTGCTTAGGGGAAGCCCCTGCTGGGGCTGGAGCTGGGGGTTCTCTGAGCCTGTTTGCTGAGCTCCCTGCAGCAGTGGTTGGGTTTGCACGGGGAGCACACAAGCGCCCTTCTCCAAGTCTTCCCAGGTGGACAAACTGTGGGAATTTCATCTCTTTGAGATGTTTCCCTTGGGAAGGATTTTCACACCACCAACCAGGGCAGTCTAGTTCTTGCCACAAAGCCCTGGGGACTGTGGTGGGTCATGGCTGGCTTACATTGAGAGTCGAAGCTCTGCCAACTGCTGGTCCCTCCTCCCGCAGGGTCTTCGTTCCCAAGCACGCCGCAGGGATGCGGTTCGAGCTGCGGAGCTGTGTGACAAACGAGAAGAAAGCGTGTGCTGTGCGGGTGGTGCTGGGCTCCATCACACTGCCCCAGTCCTTCCAGAGGATCCTCACCTGCACAGGGAATGTGAACTGCAGCCTGGCCCTGGATTCGCCCCCCTGGGAGAAGTGGCTGCAGATCATGGTGGAGAGTCTCGGCACTGCCAATGCCAGTGTGTCAGTGGAGATGTTGGCTTCTTTCACAGGTGGGATTCCACTTTCACCAGCCCTGTGGGAAGGACCAAAAGGAACCTTGTGTCTCTCTTGGGCCTTTGGGTGCCTGGCTATGTTGGCCTGCATTCCCTAGAATGGCAGTTGCATCCTCTTGGAGGCCCAAGACCTAATTGTTGCTTTGGGGTCAAAACTGAAGGCTCCAGTGTTCACTCCAGAGTCCTACTTGCTAGAGCTGCCTCTTTTGGAAATGCCTGAAAAGTTCAGGGTCTCTGAAACAATGATCTTTTCTAAAGGTTGTTTGGGAAGCAGTGGCTGGCTTAAAATCTGGTGGGGAGAATAGTTTGGGGTGGATGCTAACCCTGTGTTGAATATCAATTGGCTACAGGCAGGCTATGGACAGGAAACCATCTCACAGAGGTTTACTTGGGGACAGGTCTGGGGTTGTAGTGAGGGGATGTCACCTTGTGACTCAAGGGGTCACAAGTTACTTGTGGCTGTGATAGGCACCTTTGCATCCTATTCCATGACCATAATCCCTGTTTGACTGCTGGAAGCTCACCAACCAGGTATGTTTTTAAAGTTTTCTTCTGCTGGGGGTTCTACCATCCCCTTCTCAACCCAGAGACTCATCCTGGGTGCTGGAAGACCTGGTACTGGCAGCAGAGGTGTTAGAGGGGAGCACTAGAGTCTTTGGGAGCAATGGACAGGCTCCAGCCGTGGCACTCTAAGTGTCACACTCAGCTCCATCTGTCACAACACAATGGCTTGTGCCTCTGGCTTCTCTGAGTTGGCTTCTCCCTTCTGCTCAGCCTTGTCTGCTCATGCCTGGGGAGCTGGGAGAGACTTTTATGCAGCCTGTGGCTATGGGACAGCTGAGTGCTGAGCTCTGCTGCTGGCTACTGAGTACTCCCTGGGTACCTTGATGATGCTGTGTTATCCTTTCCCTGCAGCTCCAGGGTGCTTCCATCCCCTGTACTGCTGTCTGCCTTCCAGCAGTGTCCCACACTATGGAAGCTTCCCCTGCAGGGGCTGCAGCCAGTGCTGCAGTGCACAGACCATCTGAAACACCCCAGTTTGTGCTATGACTTGGAGGGCTGGAGTTTCTGAGGCCCTTCCCAGGGGAGGTGCTGCTCCTGGCTGTGCTGATTCCTCTCCTTTTTTTCCTTTACAGTTTGCAGACCAGGAAGCGCCAGTTCATTCCTTAACTTCATCAGCCTAAACCAGAGCCAGACTGGTGTCAGACCAGGTACCATAGGAGCAGCAGGGAGCTCTGCTCAGTCTGCTGGAGAGGCTCCACACAACACATCTGGCCAGAGGAGCTCCTGCCTGCAGAACCAGCCCGTGGTCCGTGAGGACCTGGATGTGGTGTCCGTGCGCTACAGGCTCCTGAACGGTCCCAGCGTGCCCGTGAGCTACCTGTCCCCGACCCTGCTGCTGCTCAACCTGAACACTGGCATGGACAGCGGGGGCTCCCTCGTGGTCAGCCTCCTGCTTAACAAGGTGCGGAGGCTGATTGATGGGATTGTGTCCCCTTTGCAGGGCTTTGTCCCTGCCCCTGGGTGGGTTTGTCAGCTCGCTCCAGGGGTTGTGGGGACTGTTCCTCTTTCTTTTTGTTGCTGCAAAGCACTCTGAGGCCATTTTAGCTGCTTCCAGCACGTCCCACCTGCCAGCTCCAATTCAAATGCCACAGCCTGCGGCATGTGGCGGCAGTGACGCAGAGGAGACAAAATGGGAAGCAGCTGCAATGCCATGTTCTCCACGGGAGCCTGGCACCTTGCCACCAGGAGAGGAGGCTGAGCAGGGGAGCCCAGGGATGTTCCTGCCCAGGTCACTGATTCCCAGGCTCCTTCAGTGACCCCCCCAAAACCAGCCACCTGAAATTCCATGAAACTTCCCAAGGGCTGGAGCAGTACTCGGCCCCCAGGTCCTGCAGCCTCTGACTTGTGCCACCCTGTGCTGGTGCTGCAGTGATGTGCAGGTGTCCCAGCCTTGGGGCAGTTCCCCAGGAGACTCTCTTGCCTTTCAGCCATGACACAATATGGTGTCAGTGCAGGGTGGTTTGCTCAGAAACCTGCTGAATTGATGGGTGACTTGACCTGCAGGATTTATTGTCACCCACTGCTCCTTTGCTATGGGCAAACCATGTCACTGCGGGAGATAAATGGTGCAGGGGGATGGCACTGGGGTGCTGTGACATGGGACACTGCTCTGTTTGTACAGACATCTGTGAGCCTGACCAATGCCACGGTGGTCGCGTGTGTGAACGCTGCCTCTCCAGTGCTGTCCCTCAACGCCTCACGGAACTGCAGCACAGGTAGGAGAGACACTGGCAACTGCCACCAGCTCAGCTGTGTCATCCCAGGCTCTGCTTTTAGACTTCACAGGCTCTTAACTGACTCAGGACTTCATGGGCTGTCCCAGGGCAGCTGATTTTGGCACAAACCCTCCTGAGGTCTTTGTGCTCGCACATCCCCAGGGTGCTGGGGTGCAGGTGGTGGTCTGGCACCAGCAATCAGCCTCCACCAAAGGAAGGTCTGGTTACCAGCTGAGGCTCTTCCAGCCTTGTTGGCAGGAGGTTTGGGGATGGTCAAGCTATTGCTGGTGTGCAGAGAAGCTAAGATCTACACTGGAGGACTAGGCAAGGCAACAGGCTGTTCCAGGTGCCCTGTGCTGTGCAGACAGGCACAAAGAACTGAGATGGAAGAAGAAACAAGTGTCTCAGAGCAGAGGTCCTCTCCATCCCCCTGAGGCCTCCTGAGCATGAGAGCAAGCAGCCACAGGAGCATCTGATTCCTGTGTGACCAGTCTCAGCCTGGGATTGTTGTGGGCCCTTCTTCCCAAGTCTGGTACATCACAGCAGCCTCTTTTCTTTAAGCTTTTTCCCAGGGCTACCCTCTGAGTGTGAGCACGTCCTCTGCGGATGCAACGCTGATTGTCCTGTACCCACAGACCGATGACTGGTTCCTGTCCCTGCAACTGCTCTGCCCAAAGGGCCAGGGGTGAGTCTGCTGTGCCATCCCACCCTGGGGCCTGTTCAGAGCATTCTGCCTCCACACCCCACTTCCCTTGGCTTGTGTGAGCAACTGACCCTCTGTCCTCCCCTCTGGGCCACGGGCTCCTCTCACCTGATTGGAGTTCAACTGTGGTGCAGAGGGGAAAGGAGGTGGGAGGCAGAGAGCACCCAGACAGCTTGGCCAGTGTCAAGCTGGCCCATCTTGTGCAGACTGCAGATGGCAGAGCTTGCCTGGGTGAGTTTCCCCCTCCCCAGGTGGACTTTGAGGTGATGAATTGGGAAATAATTACTCCTCTTACCCTTTTGGGAGGTCTCTGAGAGGGAGGCAGCTGTGCCCAGTTTACCTTCCAGCTGGTTCTCTTCCTAATGTAAAGCAGTGCTGGTGACACTGGTCCTGTGGACAGTCATGGGTGGTGGGGTCTGCCATGGGGAAGAGCTGGCACCCACCTGGCCATCAGTTTGGCACTGAGTGGAGAAGGGGCTGACTCTGCTCTGAGCTCTTGGGAGGGATGGAGAGGTCCCAAAATAGCAGGGAGCTTACATGCAGGAGCATAGTTAGACCCTTGGGAGCAGGGCACAGGGCTGCCTGAAGGTCTGGGGGACCAAGGGGACCTGCTGTCCTTGCAGAGAATGCACCACTGCAGAAGCCAAAGTGACGGTGTTCGCGTACCTCACCCCCTGCTTCAACGACTGTGGGCCCTACGGGCAGTGCAGCCTCCTGAGGAGACATGGCTACCTCTATGCTGGCTGCAGCTGCAAGGCTGGTGAGTGCTTTCCTGGGAAGCTTGGCCATCCTCCCCGAGGTGGGGACACGTTTTGGGATGGTGGTGTTTGGGTAGGGGAGCCTGGGGTCTGTCCTGGCTGCCGCTGTCACAGTGCCCGGGGAAGCACAAGCACCCCAAGGGTGATGGGGAATTGGGCTTGGAGGCTCCCAGGGCTTGGGGAGGTGCTTCTGAGTGTCCCCAGAGAGATCAGCATGCCTGAAAATGCCTGTGTCAGAGCCTGTGCCTTTCAGGGAGGTTTGTTGTGTAGGTTCCTGGTACAGGATATGACAAGGCCAGTCCCTGTCTGTCTCCTGCCAAGAGCCTTAGACTCAGAGGTGCCCCTGGAGGAGGAACATCTGTGTCAGCTGCTAATTATCTTAATGGCCTGAGAGGATGGTGCAGTCTGTGGTGTGGGGAAGATGAGCTCTGCTGTGCTTGGGTGGCTCCGTGTACCTGTTCTCAGCAGAAGGACAAGGCAAATTGTGGTTCCCTGCTGCTCTGGGCCTGAGCCAGCACCTCCCTGCTGCAGTGCTGATGATGGGTGAGGAGCGAGATGGAGAGCAGCATCCCAATTTCCCCGAGGGCTGCCAGGTTCTGGGAAGCACAGAGCACCTCAAGGGAACTGGGGAATCAGGCTGAGGACAGCTTTGTGCTGAATCACTCGCAGCCAAGTGCCCCATCTACATATTCGTGACCCAGAAATAAACCAGAGAGAGAGAGCAGCTTCCCTGGGCCCTGCCAGGGAGGGGCAGAGCTGCTGCTGGGGCTCCAGTGACTCTGGAATGGGATGGATGCTACTTTTAACTCTGCTCCTTGACCGAGGAGTGCCTGCACATCCCCCAGCTGCCCTGTGGCTGACCTCCTTTCCTTGAAAGGAGGGCATGAGCATCTTAATCTTTAATTAAAATCATTTAAATAATAAAAAAAGACAAGACAGATTTGTGTTTGTAGAGACTGTCTCAATTCAGTCCTTGGTATCCAGTCAGAGGCTAAGAATTGTGCCCTGTGCCAGGCACTGTCCTTTAGGAAATTTTCACTCCCACCATCCTGTGCAGGCCTGGATGTCACCACGGGCTGAGGCAGTGGGTTTGTTCACCTTGGAGGAGTTGGAGTGGGATCAAATTGCACTTTCCACTGCCAGGGGGCCACAGGGACCCTGGAGGCAGCTCTGCAGAGGGAGCCCAGGAAAAGGACAGGAGGCCACAGACAGAGGCTGCAGCAAGGAAACTTCCACCTAAAGCAAAGAAAACAATTTTTTCCCCATCAGAGCTGTTCATCGTTGCACAGAATCCAGGTCTCCATCCTTGGAGATGTTAAAAAGTCAGTTGGACAAAGCCCAGAGCAGCCTGACCTGACTTTGGCATCTGCCCTGCTGTGACAGGTGGTAAGAAAGGAGCCCAATGGCTTCCTCTGTGCTAGGGATCATTCCCCACCCTGCTTCCTGGGACCTGCAGGCATCTTGCATCCAGCTTACACCATCATGCAATGCATCTGACCCTTGAATGCTGTTCCACCAGCAAGGGGCGTGTGTGTTATTTATTGTAGGGATGGAAAGCACCAGTTTGGATGTAGGATGGCCTCTGCTATGTAGGAACAACCCAGGGAATGTCCTCAGAGCAGACATGGAGCTCTGCTGGGATTCCCCAGCTTCCCAGAGCAGAGCATGTGATGAGCAATGAGACCATCCTGAGGAGTGCAAGGGAGAGGAGGCTCTGGGACAGTTCTGGGGTGTGACAGCTCCTCCTGAGGCATCCCAGGCTTCTGCTGAGTGCTGTGGGAGGACACGGTAGGGCCTGTGAGACCCACAGAAGCCTCTCTGCTCTGCAGGTTGGGGCGGGTGGAGCTGCACGGACGACACCAAGGCCCAGTCGGTCGGTGCACAGAACGTGGCCACCCTCCTGCTCACCCTGAGCAACCTCATGTTCCTGCCGGCCATAGCAGTCGCCGTCTATCGCTACTACCTGGTGGAGGCCTCTGTCTACACCTACACCATGTTCTTCTCCACGGTAGGGATTGCCTTGTGTCAGGTCCCCTGCCAGCTCACCCTGAGCACTGGGAAGTCCTCAGTGGAGCAGCCCATCCTGGAGCTCCACAGGGATCATTAGACAAGCACTTCCCTTGACATGCCATGGAATCATAGAATTATGTTCAGGGCTTGGAATGAACCTTAAAGATCACCTAGTCCCAACCCCCCTGGCTGTGGGCAGGGACATCTCCCCCTAGACTGTGTTGCTCAAGGCCTTATCCAACCTGGCTTTGAACCCACTGTCAGGGTCAGGACATCCACAACCTTCCCGGGCAACCTGTGCCAGTGTCAAACCACAATCTCTTCCTAATATCTAACCTAAATTTCCTCTCTTTCAATTTGTGCCCATTACTCCTTGTACTGTCACTACAGTTCCTGATGACAAGTCCCTCTCCAGCCCCCTTCAGATACTGGAAGGTGCTGTGAGGTCTCCACATAACCTTCTTTTCTCCAGGCTGAACAGCCCCAGCTTTCTCAGCCTTTCTTTGTAGTGGGGATGCTCCAGTCCTATTATCAACTTTGTGGCCTCCTCTGGACTTGCTCTGACATGTCCTGCCCTTTCAGAGCTGGAAGGAGTGTTGTTTTCCCTGGGGTTGCCAGCCCACCCAGCGGGTGCTCGTATCTGGGGGTGAGACCCCAGGGATGGAGATGAGGTTGGAACATTTTGTGCCTGAAGGTGGTGCCCCAGGAGCTCCAGGTTGCTGCTGGGAGGGTGCAGGTTGATGGCTGCTCTCTCCTGCTTTCCACAATGCTGCACTGGTTTGGTGGAGCTTCCTGGAGGCACTGCCTGCCATGGGCTGAGCCTCCTCCTGCCTCTCCTTCCCAGAGCACCGAGTGGTGCTGCTGGATCCATCTGACCTGTGCTTTTGTCCCTGGCTCTAGTTCTACCACGCGTGTGACCAGCCAGGCGTGGCAGTGATGTGCATCATGGACTACGACACGCTCCAGTACTGTGACTTCCTGGGCTCCGTGGTGTCCATCTGGGTGACCATCCTGTGCATGGCCCGGGTGAAGAAGATCCTGAAATACGTGAGTGTCAGGTAACCCCGCGTGGCTCAGCCAGCCCTGAGCCAGCCAAGCCACAGGTGGCCATGCTGAGCCCTCTCACCGCTGTATTTTAATGACCAGCCTGGTGACAAAGCCTGTTTGTCATCCAAACAGGCCTGATTTTTAAACCAGTGGGTTGTTTTGTCCCAGGAGTTTGGCTCATGAACCTGCATGCTTGGAGGGACTGGGCCTGAAGGGACTGAGGTTTGGGGGAAAGGTTTGTGGGCCCTCTGGTTTTTCCATCTGAAGATGTTTCTCCTGACTCTTGCATGGATGCAAGGCTGGGTGGCCAGGAGAAGAGGCCCTCCCTGCCTCTGGCATGGCTGTCTGT
The DNA here is from genome assembly GCA_035583235.1 of Hafferia zeledoni. NCBI lineage: Eukaryota > Metazoa > Chordata > Aves > Passeriformes > Thamnophilidae > Hafferia > Hafferia zeledoni. The sequence continues at coordinate 2,908,910 of JAWWEV010000034.1, read as the reverse complement.
GCTCTGGCAGTGGGTGAGCTGCTGATGGCAGTGGTGGTGTCTCTTTCCCAGGTCCTTTTCATCTTGGGGACCCTGTTAATTGCCATGTCCCTGCAGCTGGACCGCAGAGGGGTGTGGAACATGATGGGTCCCTGCCTCTTCGCCCTCGTCATCATGATTGCAGCGTGGGTAAGTAAGGGTAGCCAAGCAGGCCCTGCTGCCCTTTGCTCTCCTGCAGAGAATGATGGTGGCAGAGCAGGCCCAGAGCTCCAGCCCATCCACAGGCACGGCTTGGTCACCTCAAAACACCCAGGTGGAGGGGCAGGGTAAGGGATTCACCCACCAGCCCTCCACTAGCTGAGAAATCCCTTGGTTCTGGGTCTCAGCACACTCCAGTGAGGGCACACCTAGAGCTGAAGTGCTGTCCCAGAGCAGTTGGCTGTTGCCCATGCTCTGGCCAGGACCTATGGCATCTGTGCTGGGCTCTGGTGCCACAGCTGGAGGGTGGCTTGGCTGGCAGATGCTCCTGGGCCAGGCAGCTCATCCCTTCTGTGCTCTGACCCCCCAGGTCCACCACGGAACCAAACGCAGACACTGCTACCCCTCCTCGTGGAAGCGCTGGGTCTTCTACCTCCTCCCCGGGATCACCTTGGCTTTCATTGCCATCTCAGTGTATGCATTCATGGAAACCAATGAGAACTACTACTACACCCACAGCATCTGGCACGTGCTGGTGGCCTGCAGCGTTGCTTTCCTGCTCCCTCCTCGGGACAAGCATAAGAAGCCCTGGGCCTGGTCCCAGAAGCTCACTTGCCGCTATCAGATCTGCCAGAACGACCGTGAGGAGCTCTATGCTGTGACCTGACCTGCCCAGCTCCCTCTTTGGAGGTGGAGGGCTGGGGAAGCTGCTCTTTGCCTGGGCTGCCCCTCGCACATCCTCAATCCTCCTACGTGCTCATCCCCTGGCCAGGAGGGTGCAGTGTGGACCAGGTTTAAAGGCAAAGATGGTGGGCTGGTCTTGTGGAGGGAAGTTTGAGGCCACCTCTGCTTTTCTGCTGGGGTGGGGCAGGCTCTCTGTGGTTTGAGATCAAGGAATAGCCTGTCCCCCACCTCCCCATGGTCCTGGGGGAAGTTGCCAACCCTTCTTTCCCCACTGCTGCATCCATGAGGCTTGGGCTTAGCCCACGCTGAGCTGGAGCCAAGGCTTTGGCTGCTGGGCTCTTCTCTGCACACCCTGTCCTGTCAGAGGACTGTGGGACAGGGGAGGTTTGGTTGGCTGTCATCCTGCCATCCTGCAGTCAGCATTTGAACCCAAGAGAGGAATGTTTCTGCTGATCTGGGGGGCAAATGCTGCCATGTGCCCTTGGTGCTGATGGGGAGGGAGGGAGCTGATCTCTGGGAGTGCTGGGCCCGTGGTCTCAGCCTCCACAGGGGTCTGGAGCCTCTCTCTCCCTGTGAAACAGGTGCTGCTGCTCTTACCTGGTCCTGATTCTTGGCAGGAAGAACGAGGCTGGGACTTGGGCTCTGGATTCAGGATCAGACTTGGCAGGAATGTGAAAAACCCCATGTGGGGACATGCAAGAGGCAGCAGCAGCATCTCAGCCAGAGCCGTGAAACCTGCAGCAGCTCAGGGTTTAGTCTAAGTTTAACTTGAGCTCTGGAAGGAGCCAGGCTGCCAGTGTTCAGGGATTCACTGTTTTCCTCCTTCTGGGGGGTGTGACATGGGCAGAGCTCTGCCTGGGGCAGTGCAAGTGGTCCAGGATTGTGCCCGAGCTGCACAGTCCTGCTCCTCCAGCCTGCTGTGCCTCAGGCTGGATGTGCTGCAGAGTCCTGGCTGATCTGAGGCCACAGCAGTGTCCCACCCCAGCCAGGAGCATCACCGTGGTCTCCCCAGGTGGCCACGGTCTCCTTTGCAGCATCTGTCTCACCTTAGCCTTACTTTAGGGCACGCAGAAAGCAAGAGCAGAAACTTGGCAACCAGGGAAGTTGTCTTTGCCCATCCTTATTCTACAGAAAAGGGCTCAAATCCATTGTCCCTTGCTGGTTCATTCCAGCTTTGGTTGGTCTGGTGTGTGCTGCTGGGAGCCCCTCAGGTGGCTTTGGGGAGGGAACAGTTGTCAATGAAGGATCTGCCTCCTCGGGGTTGTTTCTTTGCTTTGAAGAGCACCCAGCTCAGCTCTGCACTTTATCCCTCTGTCTCCCCTTCCTCTGCAAGCTCCCACTTTTTAAGCAGATGCAGGACAAGTGAAGGACACTTGTCTACCCCCAGCAATGTCATCCCTCCATCACCCGTGTCCCCCGTGTTTCATTTTTCTGCTGCCAACCAGGACAGCAGGGCGGGAGGGGGGACTTGGGGCCCTCAGGGCTTCCTCCAACTCTTACCACTTTTAGGCACTTTTTCCCTCCTCTTGGTTTGCACAGCAGCGTTGTGGCCCCAGCGCTGGTGACTGCTGCTCCCTCAGCCGTGCCGTCCGAGCCACGCTGCCAGGCTGGCCTGGGTGCCACCACTGGGGCCAGGTGCTGCTGGTGTCACCCAGGTGCTGCCAGTGGGGCCAGGTGCTCCTGGTGTCACCCAGGTGCCACCAGTATGACCTGGGTGCTGCCAGTGTGACCCAGGTGCCACCAGTGTGACCTGGGTGCTGCCAGTGTGACCCAGGCACAATTGGTGTGACATGGGTGCCACCACTGGGGCCAGGTGCTTCTGGTGTGACCCAGGTGCCACCAATATGACTTGGGTGCTGCCAGTGTGATGCAGGTGCCACCGGTGTGACCCAGGTGCCTTTGGTGTCACCCAGGTGCCATTGGTGTGACCTGGCTGCTACCAGTGGCGACAGGTGCTCCTGGTGTGACTCAGGTGCCACCAGTATGACCTGGGTACCACCAGGGTGACCCGAGTGCCACCAGTGTGGCTGTGTGCTGCTGGTGTGACCCAGGTGCCACCAATGTGGCTGTGTGCTCCCAGTGTGACCCAAGGTGCCACCAGTGTGACCCAGGTGCCACCAGTGTGACCTGGGTGCTGCCAGTGTGACCCAGGTGCCACCTGTGTGACCTGGGTTCCCCCAGTGTGACCTGGGTGTCACCAGTGTGACCCAGGTGCCACCAGTGTGGCTGTGTGCCACCAGTGTGACCCAGGTGCCACCAGTGTGGCTGTGTGCTCCCAGTGTGATCTGGGTGCCACCAGTGTGACCTGGGTGCTCCCAGTGTGACCTGGGTGTCACCAGTGTGACCCAGGTGCCACCAGTGTGGCTGTGTGCCACCAGTGTGACCCAGGTGCCACCAGTGTGGCTGTGTGCTCCCAGTGTGACCTGGGTGCCACCAGTGTGACCCGAGTGCCACCAGTGTGACCCAGGTGCCACCAGTGTGACCTGGGTGCTGCCAGTGTGGCTGTGTGCCACCAGTGTGACCCAGGTGCCACCAGTGTGGCTGTGTGCTGCCAGTGCGACCCAGTGGCCACCAGTGTGACCTGGGTGTTGCTGGTGTGACCTGGGTGCTGCCAGTGTGACCCAGGTGCCACCAGTGTGACCTGGGTGTCACCAGTGTGACCTGGGTGTCACCAGTGTGGCTGTGTGCTCCCAGTGTGACCTGGGTGCTCCCGGTGTGACACGGGGGCCACCAATGTGACCCTGGGTTCCCCCAGTGTGACCTGGGTGCTGCCGGTGTAACCTGTGTGCTCCCAGTGTGACCTGGGTGCTGTTGGTGTAACCCAGGTGCCATCAGTGTGACCCAGGGGCTACCAGTGTGACCTGGGTGCCACCAGTGTGGCTGTGTGCCACCAGTGTGACCCAGATGCCACCAGTGTGGCTGTGTGCTGCCAGTGTGACCCAGGTGCCACCAATGTGACCTGGGTGCCACCAGTGTGACCCGAGTGCCACCAGTGTGACCCTGGGTGCTGCCAATGTGGCTGTGTGCCACCAGCATGACCCAGGTGCCACCAGTGTGGCTGTGTGCTGCCAGTGTGACCCAGTGGCCACCAGTGTGACCTGGGCGTTGCTGGTGTGACCCCAATGCCACCAGTGTGACCTGGGTGCTGCCGGTGTGACCCAGGTGCCACCAGTGTGACCTGGGTGCTGCTGGTGTGACCCAGGGGCCACCAATGTGACCCTGGGTCCACCAGTGTGACCCAGGTGCCACCAGTGTGACCTGGGTGCTGCCAGTGTGACCTGGGTGCCACCAGTGTGACCTGGGTGCCACCAGTGTGACCTGGGTGCCGCCAGTGTGGCCGGATGTCACCGGTTACCATAGAAAGCAATAATTCCTCATCAGGCCTTTCCCTTCAGGGATTTCCATGTTGGAAGCAGGAGAAGCTTTGGGGTGAGAAATCCCTCTGACATGATTGTTTATTTTGTGTCTGATCATTAATTCTGCTTTGCCCTCCCACTGCTGGCCTGGCCCCAGCCTGTGTTGGTGCTTGCAGGAGGGTGGGGGGGTTAATTATTTTGGGTAAAATCTGAGCAAATTCCTGTGTCTGGGGAACAACAAGAAAAAAAAGGTTATTTTTTTTCTTTGCTGTTAATACCTGTGATTATTTTATACAGTAAATTTTAAAGCTTACAGTTTTCTAATTTAATAAAGGTGGTGGTATTTGCGGGCAGTCACAGAGTCACCAGGGTGGGAAGGGGCCTCTGGAGACCACCCAGGCCAACCCCCCTGCCAAGGCAGGGCCACCAAGAGCAGGTGGCAAAATGCCAACTGCCCAATACAGAGTGGCAGAGCCTCTCCCCGTGCTGAGAAAAGGGAGGGGAAAAACCCCTGGAAACTCCAAACAGGTTTAAACTTAAACTAACTATATATATTTATACAGAAAAGAGAAAATTAAAAGAAAACTACAATATAACAC
>JAWWEV010000034.1:2873410-2897834 GCA_035583235.1 Hafferia zeledoni | reverse complement strand
TTGCTCTTCTCTGGCCCCGCTCCAGCCCCTCAATCTCTTTCCTGACCTGAGGGGCCCAGAACTGAACACAACACTCCAGGTGTGGCCTCCCCAAGGCAGAGTCCAGGGGCAGGGTCACTGCCCTGGGCCTGCTGGCCACGCTAGTTTGGATCCAGGCCAGGATCCCATTGGCCTTCTTGGCCGATGACTTCATCATCTGGGAACACAAAAAGCAGGATTGTTGCTGTGGTTGAGGCCAGTGAGGGTCTGCAGTAAGCACTGATGGGAGCTGGCACTGCCAAAGCAGGGAGAATTTGTACTGACCTTGCAGTGACGAGCCCAGAGTGCCCTGGGCTGTTCAGCTTTGTGAGCTGTGGGAGTTGCCAGCGTGGAAACACCACCACCCACAGTCCCTGGCTTTGTGCTGAGAAACAGCCCCAGAACTACACAAAAGAGAGCTGCAACTGCAGATCAGATAAAGCAGGACCCCCACTAAGGGGAAAGGAGAGAAGGGAAGTGGACTTTGGTTGCCAGAAATTAAGGAACAGTGTTTCAAGATTTCTCCATAGTACTGTTCCTATTGGATCACATGTTTGTGTGCTGGGCATAGAAAGGATCTTCATCTTGGTCACCTGCAAATATTGTGCCACCTTCTCTCTCTTCACAGGAATTTGTGATCCCAGAAGAGGAGGCTGAATGGGTTGGCTTGAGTTTGGAAGAAGCCATAGAAAAACAGAGGCTCCTGGAAAAAAAGGTGAGTTCCTGGGATAGTGCTCAGTACTCGGGTGTTGTGGCTGCATCAGGCTGCACACCCAGTGAGCTGAGCAGCCAGAGCTCTCCTGAGCCAAGAACCCTGCAGGGCTCCAGCTTCTTCAGGGATATGTTCACCCATGTGCTTCAGTACAGCTCTGATGGTGGGCAAGGTGGGAAAGTTTTTAGAAGGAAAGGAATCCCTGAGAGCTACTGATGTTTCTCATCAGACCTGGGGAAGCTGCTGAATGTCCCACCTGTTGTCTCTGAGGGAGGGTCACAGAGCTGAGAAGCTGCTGAATGTCCCACCAGTCGTCTCTGAGGGAGGGTCACAGAGCTGAGCAGCAGCTGTGGCTGGAGGATCAGCCAGTGGAAAAGCCTGGTCACATCTTCCTCTGGTTCTACCTGTCAGCACTCCTTGGGCTCCCCATTGCACTCCCCTCCTTGTTGCTGCCCAGGTTCACTCCTGAGTGGTGTATCCTGTGCTCTGTTGCAGGATCCTGTTCCACTCTTCAAGGTGTACGCTGAGGAGCTCGTCAGCCGGCTGAAAGAACAGGCAGTGCAGAAGCAGTAGAGGAAAACAAGCCTTGGAGCAGAGCCCTGCTGTGGATGGAGCTGTGGGTTCAAGGGGTCTGCTGTGTGAACTGCACTGGTGGGCAAGGGGCCACCTGCAGACTGTGCCCAGGAGCATCTTGTTGAAGTCTAATGGCAGCCTAAATTCAGAGAGGACCTGTCCCTGTGGGCTGAGCAAAGAGTGGCTTTGAGTGGCTGTGCCCTCTGAGGGTGTTCTTGTGGGACTGACTTAGTGTGGTTCTGCCTGTACAAGCAGTTGACTGCTGTTGAGAGCTCAATCACAATATAAAATGTAATATACATTTTGGGAATATCAGTAAACTATTTTCTGATACTCACTGCTCATTGGTGTGTTACAGCAGGGGCTGTGAGATGCAGTGCTGGTGTAACTCACATCAGTCCCCAGCCTTGTGCAACACAGATGGTTGTGCCCCAAAAGTGTGACCCCAAACCCCTGACCCAGCAGCTGGGGCTGGGCCACACAGCTCACTAACTAACCCCTGGATTACAGCAGCGTTTCTGTTCAAATCTGGTGACTTTTAAATCTTTTACTTTGTAAAAATGTAGTCACAGTGGAAGCTGAAGCCTTTGCTGCTGTGTGGCAACAAGGGACTGCAAAGCACTTGCCACAATTACAGGCTGGTGATCAGCACTGTGTGTCCCTGGTGGTGTTTGGAAGCTTCATGGTCCTGCAGTGGCTTTCTGGGTGGATCAAAAGCAGCCTCTCACCCTCTCCCCTCAGCTCTGAGGGGAGGGACAAGCACAGAGCTTGCAGGCTGGACCTTGAGTGAACTGTATCTCTGGATCATTGCTTGCCCCCCAAAAGAGACATCTCCTTAACCATTTCTTGGACTGAGACATGTTCCCCCTCCCCCTCTCTGGCTCCTCAGGGCAAGTGCAGTGCTCCATTTGTGAGCCACAGGACTGAGGAGAGAGAAACTGGGCTTGTAGAGCAGTGTGTGGCTGGTTCCCTCTGCCCTGGAATGGAGAAGGACCACGGGGGAGTAGACATTGCCAGTGCCATACAGATTTGGGGGAGAGGTGGTGCAGAGGTGTCTGGGTGAGCACAGAGACTGCAGGGCTGTGCTGGGCCTGGGGCTGAGGGACATGCTTGAGTTGAACGTGATCTAAACAGCATTTCATGAAGACCAGATGTCTCCTCTGCTCCTTGGGACAGGGAGGGGGCTGGGAACCCTCACAAGGGTATTTGAGCCCCCAGGGGAGTGTGGCACAGCCCCTGACTGCTGGCGATGGTTTGGGCTGCCAGGCCAGGGCTGTGCTGTCTCTGCAGGGGTGCAGGAGGGACAGGTTGGGTGGCAAAAGCTGTTTCCAGCCTGCCTGTGTGTCCTGACTCCAGCAAGTCCAGGTTCTCAAGAGCAAACTGGCACAGAAGGTCACATTTGCCTAATTGATGATTGTGCAGCTAGGCCAGCACAAAGACATTTGCTTATCTTCTCTCTCTGCTGCAACTGAGCTGAGTGGGAAGCTGCTGCCCAGCTCCTCTGGGACCCTGACACTCTGCCCTCGTTAGAGATAATTAGCTGGGACAAGCTGCTTGTTTGACAGCTCTGCTCATCATTAGGGCCAGCGCAGCTCATGCATTTTAATGCAGCTCCCAGCACAGCTCCAGAGCTCAGCTCTGCCCTGGCCCCTCCACAGCTCTGCTGGAACGTGCCGGCACAGCCCTGGCCCCTGAGCCTGCCTGGTGCCTGCCAGGGCCCTGCTCTCAGCCCTCTGGGGGTGCCGCACAGCGGGGAGGGGGCAGTTTGGGGTGGCTGAGGGGGCAGTTGGGAGCTGCTACTCTGTACCAGGGGGTAGGAGGAGGGTTTAGTTCTGTAGAAGAGAGCTCTGGCTGTGCCCTCCCCACCTGCACGGTTGGTTCTGCCTGTCCTTGGTCCTGACCGTTCTTGGAGCTGCTTGTGCAGGACCTGCTGCTTCAGGGAGGTTTGGTGGGTGGGGAGGGGTACAAGGAGCTTTTGGCCACACCTGGGGGAGAGCTCCTGTCCCACTGGGTGTAAGGGGTGGTAATGGAGGCACTGCAAGAGTACAGTGGGAGCTTCTCAGTGGGAAGGGGAGAATCCTGACTTCTGAGATGGAGCCCTCTGTTCTCTCATCCTGCCATTGCTGAGAAACCTTCCCCTTGCTGTTTTCCTTACACACATGCTGGATGTGGCCAGGAGATTTCCCCCACAAGGACATACTCTCATGGATTGCTCTGCTGCTTTGAGGAATACTGGAAGCTGTTAACCAGGAGTGCTGCAGCCTCAGAGGAAACAGAGCTGGAGCACACAGGGCTGGCTGCTGGACACAGCACCAAATGTCTCAGGGTGGGGAGGGAGCCCCTGTGCAGCATTTGGGGTAGTTTGGGCTGTGACACCACTGGCCAGGTTACCTTGAGGAGGGGGAGGAGTAACTCAGGGCCCTTTGTTAGACCCGTCTTGGTTTTACAGCTGCTCATCTGCAGCACTGACTGCAGGTGGAGAGTTTGGTTCTGCCTGGGGGGTCAGGGTGTTTCCCTGTCTAGGTGGGCTCAGTCTGACAGGTCCCTGCACTTCTCTGACAAGGGGGATCAGAGGAGCTGGTAGTTTTCCATTACAATATGTTGTTCCCAGGGAGCCCAGATCCCACAAACCCGTGGGTGTGAGTTGGGTGCTGTCAGCTTCAGGTTGAAAATTCCCAGGACAGGGGAAGGGCCTGGCAGCCAAGCACAGCTCAGACCTGAGCTCTGCCTCAGGCTTCCACAAAGGTCACCAGCCTCCTGCTCCTGGCCTGAGGCCAGGCATGGGAATGCTGGAGGATCCTGAGGATCCCAGGCCCTGCTGTGGACTGTGCTGCAAAACCAACCCCAGGCTGGGAGCAGAGCCAGCAGCTGGCAAGGACATGACAGCCACCAACAAACTGCCAGAGCACCCTGCCCAGGTCACCTTGGGTTTGGCAGCTTAAGACAAGGCTGGGATAGCAGTGCTTGGAAGGGGGAATGGGGGAAAATTATCTCCTTGAGACAGCAATGGAAGGAAGGCAAGGGACAGGCTGGGAATGCACGTGTGCTGGTATGAACCACCAGCACTGGGAAGGTGGGAGGTCAATCCAGAACTGAGGGTTTCCTGTTTAGTTCATTCTCAGGTGACAAAAACATGCCATTCTCTTTAATAGTCCCTGCAAGCCACAAATATGAAACTGCCTCTTGGAACGTGATATTTGGTCCCATGTGCTGGCTGTGGAGAGGGCTTGGTATGGAATCATCCCCAAACCAAATACTGCACAAATAAAGCAGAGAAAAAGGTCAGTTGGGGAAAGTACCCAAACTGGGAAGGCCTTGGTGAGATGGCTGGACTAATCCTGCTGTTTGGCAGTGGCAGGACACGTGTAATGCACAGTCCTGAGTGCCAAAGTCAGTGTTAGCTGGTATCTTAAATCATTTCAATGACTTAATCAATCAGCAACGATTTGAATCTTGTCTGTCTCACTCGTGATTCCCAGCAAGTCATGGATCCAAAAACCAGCTTGAGGCTGTGTTTCTCAACAAACTTACTTCCTTGCACATTCATGAATTAAACACCATTTTCCTTCTAAATTCCCAATAAGCTTCTCTGTACCCAAAGAGAGGAATTTTGGGGGAGTATTAGCAAAAGCATCATGTCCCTGCTACTCTCATTGTCTTTTCCCTCTTTGAGGCTTTTGGTTTGGAGTTGCCATTGCAAAAGGATGTGACTTTTAGGAATGCTGTGGATCATCCCAAACCTGTTGTCAGCACAGGTCAAAATGTAGCCTGAAAGTCATTCCCCATCCTATGGCATTTATTAAGAACAGATGAGAGTTAGGAACTCACCCAGGCAATTTCAGCAAATCCTTTCACATATTGCTGCAGTGTTTGTTTTCAGACCAACAGGGCTCAGTTCCTGCCAGACAGCTGGACTGGGATGCTGGGGCTGTTGGGACTGGGGGTGTGTGCCGTGCTCACCCCCACAGCTTTGCTCACTCCTTGGGATTTGCTCTGCAATGGATAAACATTCTGGTGGCTCTGCTGGTGTGGAACAGTCGTGACAAATCATTCTGGATTTTTGGAATCAAGATGAGATTAGCTCAGTTGATTAAAACTTGGTTGCAATAATGCCAAGGTCATGGGTTCAATCCCCTGTATGAGCCATTGACTGAAGAGTTGGACTCGATGATCCTTGTGGGTCCCTTCCAACTCAGAATAGTCTGCGATCTGTGATGGAACCAGGATAGTTGCAGAGGGAAGGGCAGGAGGGCACAGGTAGCAACGCGGGAAACAGTGGTTGCTGTAATGAAAAGCTTCCCCAGGAGGGTGGTGCAGTCCTGAGACAGGGCCTGGAGAGGCACTGGCACCTTTGTCCTTGGAGGTTTTGAGAAGGACAGGGGGAGATCCTGACTCCCTGGAGCCTTTCAGCCAGCCCTGCTCAGAACAGGAGTCTGGGCTGAGACCTCCAGAGGTCCTCCCAACCTCACTGTTCTGTGCTGCAGCTCCTGTGCTGCAGTTCCTCCCTGCACAGCAGCCACCAGCTTGAGGAGGGATGAGTAACCACCTGAGGAAGACCAGCCCCCAGGTGCTGGTGGGAGGGGAAGGGCCATGTCTGAGCAGGGGGAGAGGGATTCCAGCTGCTCTGCTCCCTCCCCCCTCCAGGGTATGGACAGGACAGCCACCACCTTGCCTGAAGCTCCTTCTACAGCCACAGGCTGTGCTCTCTCTTCTCCCACACACCCAGGGAATTGTCTCATGGGCCAAACCATCACCTCCAGCAGTGGCTGTGGGCAGGGATGGCAGGATGGAGCCCTTGGCTGTGCCCAGATCACCTGGAGCCCAGAAAGTGGAGCAGCAACAGCCCAGCACTGTGTGAGCCCCCTGGGGCTGCCCTGGGGCCATGCCCAGCAGATGGTGACCACTGGCTTTCCAGGTCCTGCTGGTTCCCGACATGCTGCTCATCCTGGCCAGCTGTCCCAGCCCTGGAGGGGATGAGGCAGGAGGTGGCACAGCCAATTGTGTCATGGCACAGCTGGTGGCCTGGCAGTGGCCAGTTACAGAGCAGGACATGTGGCTTAGAGGGCAGCCAGGTGAGACCAGCCTGCAGCCAGGAACAGTCTGATGGAGCCTGGGGAGAGGGGAGGAGAGACAGAGGTGGAGAGGGACAGAGGAGCTTAGTTTTTACGGTTAGGAGTCATAAGGAAGAAAAAAACTACTAATAAAATCTATATGCAAAGTAATTGTCCAAAGCACCTTCTCCCCAACAGGTTCCTACTGTGACCTCTCCTGCAGCCCTGTGAGGAGCTGCACTGGGGACTCCAGACCAGGGGAGCTGGGCACATGGAGCATGGATGGATGGGTGGAGTTACCTCCTCCCCCAGCTCCTGCTGCACACCGTGGGTTCAGGGTGCTCCTTGGCTGCAGGAGGAGGGGCTGGGGGTGCAAGACCAGCCATGTCAGCCCCAGACTGGCCACAGGGGCCTTTGCCTGGCCAGACTCTGTTCTGTGCATCCACTGCAGGCCTTTTCCAGGCAGCCATCGCCACGGTAACGCTGGAAATGGTGCTGGTTCAGGTCAGTCAGAGCGCTCACAAACACAGAAAATGGCATTTCTGAGGCAGGAACAGGGCTGGGGCTGCCCAGGGCTGGGTCTGCCCAGAGAAGGTCCTTGCACTCTGGTGCTCTCTGGGATGTGCCCCCAGGCCAGAGTGAAAGGTGGTGGAGGGAGCACGTGGGACAGGAGATGGCAGGGAAAGGGGAGCAGCACAAAAGGGGCTTCTCCAGCAGCCCTCCGGACATGGATGGGGCTGAGCTCATACCTGGGAGGACCTGGGGATCTGAGGGCTGGGACAGGCATTTCATGGAGCTGCATCCTCACGCCATGTGTCGGAGCCATCCAGCACCGTGCTGATGTTTCCCAGCCATCACTGGATTATTCATCCACGTAAGCAGCAGTCTGGTCCATGTTGGGAGGACAGCTCAGCTCCCTGCTGTACAGCCAGGCTGGGTTTTTCCCTGTGTGCCTTTATAAGGGCTGAATTCTGCTGTTTAACCCTCCAGACAGTCCTGTAAGGTGCTTTTGAGCTCGTCCTGGCCAGCCCTCACACTGCCCAGAGCAACCAGAGATGCTCAGCAAACCCAGCCACCTGCCATTTCCCAGCTGTTCTGGAGCCCTTGGGCCAGCCCTGCCCTTCCCACCACTGTGGTATGCCCACTTTGTATTTATTCCCAGGGGAACTTGCTCTGTGAGCACTTTAATTTCCTTGACAGCCCTTAATATGGACCCCTCCCGCACATGTTGGGAGACCCAAGTGGGTTTTCCCAGCTGAGTCTCACCTGCCCAGCAGGATGTGGGGTGAATCTGCACCCACAGCCCCTCAGTATCTGTGTGTCCACTTGCTTTATTCTTTAGGATCTGTCCCTACAAGTCTGAGACCAGTCAAGGATCTGAGTTTGATTAAATCCTCCTCCTAAAAGCCATGCATGGATTTGGAAGGTTTCAAGGGGCGGAAGGTCTTTACTTCTAACTTTAAGCTGGCATTGCTCCAGCTTTGGGAATGGAGCCTTGTCACTCTCTGCTCCTAGTGCAGGTCTGCACCATACTGGGATTTTCTCCTCTTTCTAACACTTTAACCTCTCAGCCTTCAAGACTCTGAACTTCAAGTCTTGCTGTAAGACTTTTCCTCTAGAAATCTTTTTCTTTTTACAGCAGTTCTCTACCACAATTTAAAGTGTGTGCCAGGACCAAAAACTGGGGAAAACCTCCTTAGATGCAGGTACTGGGATAGCAGGTTTCCAGCCAGCCAGGTCATCCCTGGATGTGCAGATCCAGGAGTGCTGTGGTGGGAATTCACCTGTACCCAGCCCAAGCTGAGCTCCCCTCTCCTCTATGAACGCTGTGTCACCTGTTACTGGTTTTCCCTTGTTTTCTGCAAGATATGCTGTGGAAAAGGGTAAATTAAGGACTTTGCAGCACCCTGGGGAAGTACTTTTGCTTGGGGAGCTCATGGAGCCGCTCTCTGCAAGGGGGAGCAGGCAGTGGATCCCTTGTGGAGGGACCAGGAGGTCCTGGGTGTCAGGAGGGGGCAGCAGTGGAGGAGGGAGAGGGTGCAGAGTAACAGCACCTTGGCACGGCAGCTGGGCAGTTGGTTCATGTGGCTAAAGCTGTGCTGGCTGTGGCTAAAGCTGTGCAGGCGCGGAGCAGCTGAGCCGGGGAGTTGCCATGGGAACAGCTGGAGGATGCTCGGAGGGCTCTGCCGCCATGGCCGGGCCCTGGTCCCAGCCCCAAGCACAGGTGATGCTCCCCTTGCTGGGAGGCTGCAGGTACCTGGGGAGGTACCAGCTTGTGGAAAGGGGGCAATGCCCATTTAGTCAAGCCCCAGAGCACTTCACAGAGGAGCTGCCTTTGAAAGAGAGAGAAAACACAAGCAGGAGAGCAGCCCCAGGCAGGTCCAGAGCACAGCCAGGCAGTGCCTCAGGCTGTGCTGGGAGTCCTGTCCCTGATTCCCAAATCTGCCCCCGTGCATGGCAGAGCCTGGAGCAGCCAGCTCCTGGCCCAGAGCACAGCTGGGGCTGTGGCACTGTCCCTGGTGTGGCTGTGGCACTGTCCCTGGTGTGTCTGTGACACTGCCCTGGTGTGCCTGTAACACTGTCCCTGGTGTGCCTGTGACACTGTCCCTGGTGTGGCTGTGACACTGTCCCTGGTGTGCCTGGGACACTGTCCCTGGTGTGGCTGTGGCACCATCCCTGGTGTGCCTGTGACACTGTCCCTGGTGTGCTTGTGGCACTGTCCCTGGTGTGGCTGTGACACTGTCCCTGCTGTGCCTGTGGCACTGTCCCTGGTGTGCCTGTGACACTGTCCCTGGTGTGCTTGTGGCACTGTCCCTGGTGTGGCTGTGACACTGTCCCTGCTGTGCCTGTGGCACTGTCCCTGCTGTGGCTGTGTGGTGTGGCCCCCCTGGCTGCTTCACTGCCCTGCGGTTACCCAAGTGCTGCAGTGCTCAGCTGGATCAGGGTTGGTATCTTTGTTTAAGCTGAGCCTTGCCAACCACCTGGAGCCAGCTGATGGCCTGAGCACGGGTGGCAAGAGCCCAGCCTTGGTGCCTCCAGTTGCCTGCCCAGGTGGGCTGTGTGCCCAGCCCCAGGACCAGCTATGTCAGAAGCAGCTTTTTCAGCCGCCAGCCAGCCCGTTTCCCCAGGTGGCTCCGCTCCCCGGAAGTCTTCGGTGACTGCATTGTCACCAGCCCTCTGCACAGTTGTGGATATCAGTCATTGCTGCTGCCACTCTCCAAGCTGGCTGCTCTTAGGAGACAGGCTGCCCTTTACAGTCATCCCAGTTTCCCAGGTTGGGGGTATTGACTCAGGTGTCCTCAAAGCCTGTTCTCAGGAGCATCTCTGCCAACTCACTGGTACAGCTGCCAGAGAAAGTGACCTGCCCTTTGTGGGCTATCCCCGGAAAATGTGAAAAGGAAATTTAATATCCCATCTGCCAGGCTCCAAAGAGCCCTTTCTGGGAGTGGGTAGGTAGGGCTGTCTGAGGATTAACTGGTTCACACATATAGTTCCTCACCTCAGAAGCCCTGGAGATGCCTCCTAGCCCTGTGGCTCTTTGCTGCTCCCTTCTCAGCTGGGTTCATGTTCTCATCTGGGGTCACCTCTGTCTTCTCTCTGCTGCCCAGGGTGGGAATCCTCCAGCACTCCTCTCTCAAAGCAAGGACTTAGTTTTACTAACAACCCTTAAGCATGAGTGGTTTGAGGCCATTGGCTTGAAACCTCCTGCAGCTGCCCTGAAGGACTGCTCGCTCTTGATGGCTGTGAGAAGGGAATGAGAAGGTGACCTTGGCTTTCTTTCCCTCAAGCCCACCCTGCTCCTCTCTCACCTTGCTGCCCATGAGTTGTCCATTTTCCCCAGATCTCTTCAGCCTTTAGGTTCCCCCCTCAGACTGTTTTTTCCCCATTTTCCTGGAATTACTGTTGGGTGCCAGTGATGACCAGTGGGAGCAGAAAATCCTCATGGGTCCCGCATGGGTGTTCCAGCTGGGCTGGGCTGTTTGCTGTTCTCTGGCTGCAACATCCACCCCTGGACCACGAGGGTGGAGCCAGGACTCCATTTCCACCTGCAGGACCCACCCAGCCATGAGTGTGAACCCATGGCCACATCCCTGGGTCTGGTGTCAAGACCTGTGTGCATGTCACTCTCTCCACCACCATTAACACCCCCCAGAGTAACGAGGGGCTCCCTGCCTGGCAGACCCAGGTTGGGATGGCTTGGCATGAAGGCACCGTGGCAGAGCAGACCCCCAGCACCCCAGGCTCCAGGGATGAGCATGGCCAGGGCCACGCTTCCCCATCCCAGCCAGCACCACCAGAAGGCCCCGCAGAGCCGGGAAAGGATTGCCTGAGCCAGGTGGTGTCAGTTCCTTGGTAGGAATTCCCCTTCCTTGATTAGGAATCACTAACGGCACCAGTGAGGAAGGAGGGAAGAGGCCATCCCGGCTCTTGGAATGAACCAGATTGAAGAAGTGGCTGGTAGGGTGTCATGTGTCCACACCCAGTGCTGCTCTTTGGAGGTAGATGATGGTGATGAGGCATGATGCTGTGGGAAAGCTCCAGCATCGAGGCATTGTGCGGTGGGAGCGCTGGGAAAGGTTGGCCAAGGGAGGCACCGCTTTCTGCAACAGCCTTCAAAGAGTTTCCCTAAGTGTTGCTGCTCTTCAGGGCTTTCTCCTCCAAGCAAAAAAAAAGTAGGTAAAAGAGAAGATGAGGAAGAGCAATCACTGGGTGTGGGATGAAAGCGGCCTGTCTTGACTATTTACCCAGCAATTATAAGTAAATCGGTGGTGCCTAACGGGGCCGGTTGCCATAGTGACGATGGGATGGAAGGACCAGCATTTGGTCCTGGCTGCAGCCAATCAGGCTGGGAAGCCCAAGCTGCAATATAAAGTAAAGATTCCCATCTTCCAGCCACGCACTTGCCAAGAAAGGGAAATAGGTTCAAGAGTCTGGGGAAAAAAAGTGCTGCGGCCGGCGGCAAGCAGGGCGGCTGCTCCCGTCATGGCGGACTGCGAACGCCCGGGCAGGTGAGAATCCCAACTCTCCCCATCTCCCGCTCATTGTTCTCTGCGCCGCGGTCCCTCCACCGCCCCACCCCACCCACGCCACCGCCCCGACCCCCTCGCCCCGACACCCACAATGGAACCCCCCTTCGGGTGGGAGACAAAGAGAGGCGGGTGCAGAAAGGCTCCACCATTCTCCCCAAATTGCCATCGTAGGCCTTTCAAATCAAATTTCGCAAAGCAGCTTCATCAAAGGCCCCCAGCTGAGAGGCACGAGCCCCATATTGCTGCCCCCCCGGCAGGTCTGGGGTGGTGGTGTGGTGATCCCATACAAAGTCGGCACCGCTCCAGAAGTGTCTTTGCAAAAAAAAAAAAAAAAAAGGAAAGGAAAAAGAGGGGGGAAAGAAAAAAGGAGGGGGATATGGAGATGAAAAACGCAAGCGAGAAAGAGCGGCGCCTAAATTGCTCGTAGTCTCCCCATCTCATTACTGGCGACTTCTGAGGACGGGTATTTCCAAAGGCTGCGATGAAAGACTTATGAATGGAGCCCCCCTGGATGAGATCAAAGCCCGAGGCCGGGACGCCAGGGTGTGCCGGAGGAGGGGGTGAGCCACGGCAGCGCCGCAGGATGCTGGGGGGAGCCTTCCTCCCCTGCTGCCACTGCCTTCCATGTTTCCCGTGTCGCTGCCGCCGCCGCCTGACCCATCTTGCAATGGAGACCACGGACAGCGGCAAGATTCCAACGGCTGGAAGCGAGACGAGCAAACTCTGTTGGCTCCCAGTTCGGCAACTCTCCCAAAATTCATGGTTAATAAAGGAGCTTATTCCGTCCGGGACCTCTCCAGGCACCTCGAATTGCAGATGAGCGTGTGGCTTCCCCACCACTTGAACCCACTCCTTGGGTCTCTTCTCTCCCACGCCGCGGCATCGCCAGCCTGGTGAGCCACCAACAGAAGGGCCGAAGACAAAGGCGGGAGGACAGAAGTTGTGCCACTTTCCCTTCCTGCTGCCTCCCTTCAAACATGGGCTGTTTTCTTCTGCTCAGCGACAAATTCGGCTCCAGGCAGCATTCCCACCACCGGCACCACCGGCAGCCGGGCGCCCCATCAGCGGCACAGAGAGCAAACTCACAGATGGTAAAGTAAGAGAGTCGTGTAGGGTTCAAAGAGACCTTCTATGTCAATTGTTATATTATTAGGTAAACTCCAAGAAGAAAATCTTTTAATCCACTGTGGCTAATCCAGTCCACTTTTGTTGGCCAGGACATATTCAGCATCAACAAAAGGCTCTGGCCGACGGACACCAGCATACATAATGTATTGATAACTGCGGGAGCCGGCTCGGCGGCAGAAAGAGCCACTGCTCGGGCCAGCAGTGGGGGCCGGGAGGAGGATTTGCCCGACTTTTATCAGTTTTATTTTCATTTCAAAGAACCCAGCTGATATTTGCACTGCGCCGCTTTCCAGGGGAGCACAAAGAGGGCAGGGATGTTCCCAGCTCCGGACGGCCCTGAAACCCCACCAGGACCCTGCCAGGACCCCACTGAGACTCTCAGTCCTCACCTCCTCCTCGGGGCAGCATCAGCTGCAAGGCCAGGTTTGTCCCAGGCCTGGTTTGGGGGTGATGGTTCCCACGGGGAGCTGGCAACTGGGGTGGCTCCCCCCAAAACAGCCATCCCGGGCTGGCACAGCCCCCTGCGATTTACCTTGGAAAGGTGCTGCTGCCCTGGACAGGGGGGAATCACCTTCCCGTAAGGACATGGGATACAACTGATGCAGGAATAGAATCGTCCATGCTGCAAAGCGCCGGCGACAGTGGAGAGGAGAAGCGGAGAGTGGAGCCTGAGTGGACCTTGTCCTCCAAACATGGAGCAGCAGAGACCAGAGCCGAGGAACCTGAAAAGGAAATAACACCAACGGCAGCAAAGGGCAGGTGGGACGTGAGTGGGGACCACGTGGCCACAGCCCAGGTGATGTGGGAGTTGGGGCAGCAGAAGGTGGGAGCTGGCGGGACTGACCTGAGATGGGCTGAGGTGGCAGCTGTGGATGCTGGAGGTGAGCAGGGGACACCGGCCACCCACCCCCTCCAGGCATTGGGAATCGCCTGTCCTGAGCAAAGGGCTCCCCTCGGGACAGGGCTGGGTGAGGGTCCACACCTGGCCCAGACTGGGGTAGGAGGGGACAGATGGCCAGGCTGAGTCTGTGGTGATTGAAAATGGCTGTAAAATATGTGGCTGGATGGGCACTAGTGGCCATGGGGTGAGGATGGGGCTGAGCCAGCAGGGAACTCCATACACAAGAAACTGTGGTCCCCAGGGGGGTGAACTCACTCAGGAGCCCATGGTTTTCCCAGGATGTCATCGAGTCCAAAATGTTCTTACTCCTGCTGCAGGAAGCCCAGTGCTGTCCAAGGTCAGCAGCTCAGGTGTGGCCATGAGGATCTTCAGTAGGACCATGGAAAGGAGACACAGCAATGGAGGGATGTAAAGGACTTGTTTGAATGAGCCCAGAGGGCTTGTCTGGGGATTGGTCCTTGTGACAAGGGACAGCAGAGAGGAGAAGCCTCTCCCCTGAGGGAGAGGGGTCACTGCACTCACAGGGGATCTCTGAGGTGGGCACAGGGCATTCAGACATTGGGACAGTGCTAACAGGGCTCTGGCAAGCATAAGTGACCCAGGGAGGAAACAGCCTCCAGGGGATTTGGTTGTCACTGCAAGCCCTGGGTCGAGCTGTTCCCCTCTTGCTGCACTCACAGGTACTGGGGATCCTTCAGAACTCCTGTCTCCCTCCAGTGTGGTTAAAACAGCCAATGCCAGAACCTTCTGGAGAGAATTGATGCACATGGTGATTAAGCACAAAGCTGTGAGTCACCAGCCCTGGACAGTCCATCCTGAGACCCACCAAGGGATCCAAGGGATGGGGGGCAGAGGTGTGGATGCCGCCTGTGAAGGAGCATCTTTTCCAAAGGCTGAAGCACAGTGGGGGCTCACTGAGCCTCGCTGCCCAACCCAGCCCACTGCTCCAATCATTGCCAGGGCACCCCCAAAGCTGCTCCACATCCAGAGGTCTGCCCAGCGCAGGAGCTGCTGGGCCAGACTGACACATGAGGAGCACAAACCACCCAGGAGACAGAGAATGAGAACTCAGGCTGAAATCCATTTCCATCAGGCAGAAGTTTCATGGCAGGGGCTACAGAGGCTCTGGGCAGCTGTTGAATGCAAGACTAAGCTAAATAGGCTGAGCTAACAAACTTCAGCATTGGAGAACTGAAAATACTTCTCCATTGGGAAAAGGGAGCCATGGACCTCCTGGGCAGGCACCTCTGCTCCATGCCCCACTGCAGGAGAAGGCTCAGGTGGGCTGGGATGGCTTGTGGCATTGACTGGGGTCTTGTGGGACACTGCTCACAAGGTGGTCACCTCCAGACCTTGGACACTTGCCCACCTCCCAACCCTGGGAGGGTCAGAGAAGTGGAGGAGGACAAATCAAAGTCCATGTCAAGCTCCTCCTTGAGACATGTTGTCCATGACATGGCCTTGGCACACCAGGGAAGCTGCTGCCACAAGAAGATGCCAAGTCCAAGGTCTGGCAAGGTTTGTTGTTGTACATCCCTGCCATGCATTTTAATCGAGATGAAAGACAATACAAGGCCAGACTTGCTCGTGTCTGCCAGCCATGGATTCTCTGGAGGCTGCCACTGTGCCAGCCAACATTTGTCCATGGAAGGACCTCTAGCAGGAGATGCATCAATAAGAGAAGGCCCAGCAGGACAGTCAGAGCAGGAATGTATCCTGTGGAATCTGTCCTCTGGGAGAACACCAGGAGAGCCCTGAGGTGAGACAGGCTGAGGCTGCAGGGGTCAGGCTGCTGTCAGCTGCTACCAGGGCAAAGAGGAGCTGGGCAGGCTGAGGGACATGGGTGGCACAAGCATGAGTGGTGTGAGATGGCTGGACACACAATGGTGGCTCCAGCCCTGCAGAGCAGGGAGGTGGCAGGAGTTTCCCAGTCCTGATGGGGACAAGGACTGAAGGGCTGGGAAGCATCTTCTATGGAAGAGAGCCCAAGAAGGAGATGGGACACTCAAAACTTGAGACATCTGCCCAACCTGACACTTACGTCTCCAGTGAGTGGTTCTTGCTGCCTCCTCTCCAGAGAAGAGGCCAGTGGGAGCTCATGATGACTACCCCAATCACTTCCCTGCTCCCAGCAATCCTGTCTTGGAGAGCACTTGGCTCTGCTGTAGCTCCCCTGCCTACCCTGGCATAAGAAGGGGAGAGGATTTTAGGAGACAGACAGCTGGGGGTTCACACCCAGGCCAGAGAATTGCCAAGTGATGAGCAAGGGTGACAGTCCAAGAAGTGCCAGCAGAAGGAACAGGGAATCCCATGGCTGAGATCCAGCACGAGGGCAGGTTTGCCTTGGCTGGAGAGAAAGTCTTGGATCACTCCAAAGAAAGAAAAGCCCCACTTCTTCAAACTTCCTCCCACATGGAATGATTTTGTGAGCAATTACTGCAGTTCTCTGTCAGGATGAGACCAACACTCTCCACATCTGTTTGCCTGATGCCAGAAAGCCTTGAGATGAGTCACTGCCAAGATGATCTGGGCTGGGCTTGTACTGGGATAGCTAAAGCAGCAGAAGAGTTTGGGGTCTCTTCTTGGGTAAACGGCTCTCATTGAGCACCCCCAGCTCATCAGCTGTGACTCTTCTCTGCAGAAGGAAGCAGGTAACCCCTGGCGCAGTGCTGGACTGGGTCCAGCTGCTGAGGACCTCAGCTGGTGTCCATCAGTGCTGAGCCTTTCCCTGCTCACTTGCACCCACCATGAAAGAGGAACCCTGCAGAGAAACCTTTCCCAGATGTGGTGCACCCTCAGGCAGGTCACTGTGGCTGGAGGGGCTTCAGGACCTGCCTGTGCTGAACCCTGGGTGTCTGCCCTGAGGGCTGGTGATGCAGCAGCACAGGAGTCCTCTCCCACAGCTCAGCTGGGAGGGGTGGCCATCGCTGGGGAGGTGGCCACAGGATGGTAGCTCTGTCCACCTCGCAGGGGAGATGGCAAAGGAGGGCAACTCAACCTGTGGCTGGGGCTTTGGAGGAGCTGCCAGGAAGTGGGAGGTTGGAAAATGGGTGCTGGAAGCTGGAGTCCCAGCAGTCCCGGTAGGGAGGGTCTGTGGCTGTCTTACCAGAAAGCTGAAAGAGCAGGGGGGCTCTCAGAAGTGCCCTGCCAGGAGCAGGAGTCCTCCAGCCAGGGCTGGGTGGCCCCCCTGGCCCAGAGCAGACCTGGTCCTGTGGTGCAGTGTGTTGTGCCACAGAAGGGCCCAGCAAGGGCTCTGGCTGGTACAGGTGATCTCATTCCTGACACGGGCAGCCACCAAGAGTCTGGCACTGGCAATTAGCTGCCACCAGCAATTAGCTTCTGGCTGCTGGGCTGCCTGGGCACACAGAGCCAATGCTTCCTCAGGGCATGGCATCACTCAGAGGAGCATCTGTGGCATCTAATGCCCTGTCTGAGGAGCTGGAGACTGGGAAAATCATTCTCCAGGAGAAAGAGGGGATGAAAATGCCATGGGGCTTCTCTCAGCAACTCCCAACATGATCAGAGGGACTCTGCCCAGGTTTGGATGGGGTTTGAACCAGCCACAACCTCAGCTGTTGTTGTCACTTCATGGGCTGGGAGCTCTCCTGGTGAAGGACAATGGCGAGCTGAGACCTGAACTGTACCTGCCAGGCATGTGCAAGTAAAATGATTTCTAGAGCTTGCCCTAGTGCATGAGTGTTTCTGAGATGTCCTCACCAGCCTCCCTGCACGCAGCAAAGCTGACCATAAATCTGTGGGCCACTAGGTGGACTCACAATAAACCAAAATTCAGCGATAGAGAGTTTACTGACCGTCTTTCTCAGGTCTGGGAAGAGCCTCATCAAGTCAGCAAGACTTGTCCCAAGTGAGAACGGAGAAACCAGCAGCATGTGTACTGCTGGCCACTGCCTGGTCCCCAGAGGTTGAAAATTGGCCAAAATATGATCACAGACCTTGGTTTTTGCCAGCTCCCTGGGATAGCTCACCATCCAGGAGGAGTGAGCCAGGAGTGTGGGGACAGTGCTTGCTCTCCAAGCTGATAGAGATTGTACCCAAATATCAGGCTGGAAGTCTGCAGGACACCACAGAGCACTGAGCTGGCTCTCACCAGCTGGGCTGGTGACCACATCTGAGCCAGGAGAAACAGCCCAGAGTTGCAAAACAGATCTCTGAGAGCAAACCAGCTGATATTTCCACATTGCAGCAGCCTTGTCCTACTTTCCAGTAGCCCAGGTCAGGATCACCGATGGCTGGATAAAGGACATCCATCTCTCCTGACAGAACCAAGGAGGTTGAATTATCATGGGCTGCTCTGGGATAACCCTGCCCCAGGGACCAGCTGTCAGTGATGAGAGGCACCAGTCAGAACCCGTGTTCCAACCCAGAGGTGATGTCCACTGTGCACTGACCTCATCCTGTCCTGCCACAGGGACACCAGAGCAGAGGGCGAGCAAGGACTGGCCTGGGCAGGTGGGTGGGCCCTGGCTCTGCACTGGTGTTTGGGAACCAGGGACAGGGATGTCCCTCTGACACTGCTGCTCCCTCACAGGACTATTTCAGTAGGGATAACCACTCAGAGCAGAGCAGAGCCCACTTCAGGCACCTCCATCTCATGGGGGGCCAAGATATGAAGCGTGTCCCTCAGGACCATGGGAGCAGGATCCCCTCCTGTGAGTGTGGAACAAGAGAGTGTCCATGCTTGGCCCAGCTCTCCTGCAAGCATCTCCTGGGCAGGGTGGCCCCAGCAGGGACAAGCTGACTTCTCTTCTCTCTGCAGAGTGGAGCCATTGGGACGTGCATGGACAGCATCCCATCCTTGGCCCCCGGAGAGGAGCAGCGAGCCTGGTGGTCCAGAGCATGGAGAGGCAGGCACGTGGGGCACGGACCCAGGGCAGACCCCAAAGGTGGGTGCAGAAAGGCACGTGGAGGGGGGGATGTCACTGAGGGGGGTTTGCCTTCACTGGCTGGGGATGAAGAGCATCAAGCATTGGTGGTGCTGGCTGGGCACACGTGTCATGGCTTTTGGCAGAGAGGGTTGATCAACACCAGAGGAGTTGTGGGGTCCTGGATGCAGCAGGGTCTCAGATCTTGCAGCAGTCTGACATGGCAAGCCTTCCCCAAAAGCAGCCATGGGGCCAGGTGGGAAGGGTTGGGGGACACAACAAAGTCCTGGCACCCATGTCTCCTCTGTGCCACAGCACATGAAGTGACAACAGTAGCTGAGGTTGTGGCTGGTTTGGTCAGGTCCAAACCCCAGCCAGCTCTGATCACACTGAGAGCTGCCACAGCCCAGGGCTGGGCTGGGCTGGGAGCCCAGGGGTTATCTGGGGTGGCTGGGACAGGAGGAGTGAGAAGAGAAGCCTGTGTAACCAACTGGGCTCTGCTCAGGGCAGAGGGACATGAGCTGACATGGTTACTGGCTGTTACCAGTGGTACAGATGGTGCCAGGCAAGCAGGGGAGAGTGGCCACAACCTGCTTTCACTCTCCCTGGCTGGATGGATGGGAGGAGGAGAGAGCTTTGACCAAAACTCCAGTCCTGAGCCCAAAACATGAGGCTGGGGGTGGCTGATAGCCAGGAGGGGAGCTGGGGATGGTCTGAGGGCTGATGGCAGGAGGGCCATAGGGCGCTGGGTGAGCAGAGCACCCAGAGCAGCCTCCCAAGGCAAGTCTTAAGCTTGTCCATAATCTTTTGGGGGGTAAACATCAGGTTTGGGGGCTCTAATGCAGTGGGGAAAGGCAAAGCAGAGCTGAGGGAAGAAGGCTGATGCCAGGGTAGGCACAAGGAGAAACACCAAGCTGGAATGGTCTCCATTCTGAAGGCAGAACGAGCCCCTGCAGGGAACAGACCGGGATGCTGGGACACTGCAGGGGCTCAGGGTTATGTGGGGGGGGAGGGGGGGGGGCTTCCCTCTGCTATTTGGACATCGGCAGCACCACAGGAAAATGCTGCAGCTGCAAAAACCAATTCAGACTGCTGCCTTAACTGGTCCAAGCCCTCCTGCCCTTGTGTTAATGGAAGGAGGCCAAGGGCTGGAGGTTTTGTTATTTTTGATCTGAGCAGTAAAGCCTTTGTCCCACTAACTTGCTCCAGCCCTACACCTGGAGAGGGAGGAGCAGGGACCCCCAGCACATGCCAGAGAGTTGCAAGCAAGTATCCATATGGGAACAGGAGTGACCTGGGCAACCGAGGTGATTTTTTCTGGAGGGATCTGTGCACCCAGAGCAGCTGAGCCCTGCAGCCTTTCCACTGCCTGGAACAGCAGGATCCAGTGAGGGCTTTATGAAAGAGCAGAATCTGAGCAAAAATGCATAATCTTGGTGTCCAAACAGTGCTTTACCCTTTTTTGCCCAGCATTAGAAGCAGATCCAAGGCAAACTGAAAATTTGGGCTTATTTGTCTCTTTGAAGTGGGGAATCCAAAGGAGACACACTCAGGCTGCCTGTGGGACCTGCACCACAGGGACTTGGGCAGCTGCTTCTGCTGCTCCGTGGATGCTGCAGGGAGCTGACAGCCAGAGTGGGGAGGTGTCTTTAGATGCTGCAAGAAGGGATGCTGTGATGGTTGAAATCAGCATCACCCACTGTCACTCTTGCCCTCAGCCCCTGGCATGGCTGCCTGTGGGCATCCTCACTGCCCACACAGGATGTGCTCCATCCATCCCTCATGGTGAGGCAGGACCTGTCTTCCAGCTTCCAGCCTGGACATACCCATGGCCACTTCTCTGCTTTGTTCCCCTGCCAGCCACGTCCTGTGGCTCTACTTGCTCTGCTCTTGGCAGCAGTGCCATTGAGCTGTGGGTGCCTCATCCCAGCTGAGCCCTTCAGGATGCCCTTGGTTCCTGGCAACACAACACCAACACTTTTATCATGGCTGCCAATACATTTTCTTCCTCCTGTTCTGCAAGCATCATCTTGCCAGCAGTGCAAGAGAGAGCTGTCAGCCTTCTCTTCCACCCTGAGACTTTTTTCCTTGGCAGCACCTTTGGCCATCACTGCTCCTGTAGGCAAACCCCAGCTCCTGCCTAAGAACTGAGGATGCTCCCAGCCCAACCTGGGAGGTGACAGGTGTCCCTCTGAGGTGGGATCCCTCGGGGTGTGATCAGTGTAGGACCTCCTAGTTCAGGGGTTTTCTGTTTGTCCTCCAGCTCCAAAAAGGTTTTTGAATAAAAACCCACCGAATTTCAGCACCACTTATGACCTTGCGGGAGCCTCTTAAATGGCAGCCAAAGGCTGAACAGCACCATCTAGTGCACTCCATCCCGAATCCGCCGGAGGGACACCAAGCTCACACCCACACACGTCCCTGCCGTTTGGAAGGGTAGGATGGATGCTGACAGCCCATCAGGGGTCACACCTCAGCACTGGGTCAGGCCAGCCTTGCTTTGGGGGAGTCTGTGAGTCACTGGAAAGAGGAAAATTCACTTGGGATAACTGTTGTCAGTGCTGAAGCTCATCCAAGCACTCACGGCCTCTGAAGCAGGAGTCCTGGAAGGCTTGTGCCTCCCAAGCCAACCTGGCAGGGAGCTCCTGGTGCTGCAGAAAACATCCCTTTGCAGGGAGGCTCTGGCATTGCACCGCACCAGCACTGCCTGGATTCAGCGCAGACCCTTCGGACCAAAGGCTGAGAGCGGTTCCTCTACCTCCAGCATTTGCTGGCTCTTCCAGACAGAAGGGAATTCTACAGCATCTCAGGGTCACACAGGACCAGCCTTGGCTGCAGGGTGACACCAGGGGTGCACCAAAACACTGCTGCCATCTCAGCTGTGGCAGTTCTGGGATGGCTTAAGGCAGGGCCACAGGATCAGCTGATGAAGAAGAGACAAATGCCCAGGTTTGGTTTATTGGCCTCTACCCTCTGGGGAAAGACCATGCAGGTTGATTCCTCTCTGACATAGCCGGAGATGCTGAGTTTAGTTTCTAACCTGTTTGATGACCTGAGGTAAATCTGGAAGTAACTGATGTTGGTCCCTGTGCTCTGCCAGCCTCCTTGGAATGGGAAAACTGATGTGTAAAAGACAGGGAAAGGGCTCCAGAGGGAGCCAGCCTCTGGCTCTCCCAGCAGCCCTGATAGAGGACCAGAAAATGGTGAAGAACCAGGAAGATGTGGCATCACCCTGTAGGAATACATCTCTTCCAGCCTAGGAAGGGGCAGCTGCCTGGCTGCTTTGGCTGGAGCAGGGCAGCACTGGCTCTGCTTTCTCTGGGAGCATTCACAGAGCAATCCTGTGCTGCTGGAAGGGACCTGCTGGCTGGTCTGCAGCCCCCCTGCCGCCCCAGTGTGCCTCCAGGTGGGCTGAGTGCTGGCTCCTCACCCTGGGCTGTGCCTCCTGAGCTGGGGGGGCAAGAGAAGCCCCAGGCATTTCTCTCACCTCCCCAGGTCCAGCCCAATCCAAGGAGCAGTAAGGAGAGGTTACAGGGAAGGATGGCAGCCTGAGGTCAAGTCCAGCCCTTCAGCCACCTGCATCCTGGTGCCCCCAAACTCATCACCCACACCCTCCTTCTCCCCCTTGCCACGGAGAAATCCAGCTCTGGTTTCCCACGTGAACTCAGTTCAGGCCATGAGTCTTGCTGGGCCTTTCTCTGAGAGATGAAAAGCTCTCTAATACCTGATGGTCTCTCACCCATGAAGCGACTGAAGTGCTATAATGGAGGTGCCTCCAGGGCTCCTTTGAACTTGCTGGGGAGGCTGCAGGCCTCAGCCACCCCGCTGCAAAGCAGGGCTCACTTTTAACTCTCCTCCACCTTCTCCTGATTTCTCAGCATTCTTTCCAAAATGCACATGCTGGAATCCTTCTCCTGTAGCACCCAGCCCTGTCTCAGCCAGACATCCCCCATGGGGAACCTGCTGCTCCTGCCTGCTAAACTCTCCCCCCGATCTGCCCTGGCCAGATCCCCAGTTTCCAGCAGCAGGTCCTGTGCTCAGTGGACAGGCTCTTTCACAGCTGCTCGCATTCAACCATGTTTTATTTGCCGGGGACTCAGCTTGTGAAGTTTTCTACAGCTGCCTTGACCTCGTCCGTGTCTCCTGCCCCTCTCATTTCCCTCACCCCAGCGTTTTTCTCAGCAGGGCTTTTTAATCTATTTCTAGACCATTGATGGAGATGCTGAATAGCACTGGGCTTCCCATCCAACCCCGGACACCCACTGAGCGCACTCCCATTCTGCAGGGATTCCCCATTGATGGCTGTCGGTTTGCCAGCTCCCAGCCCCTTTAAGGTGTCCCTCTTGATGTTGTATTGTGCTAATTTTTAATCAGAATAGTATATGGATTAAGTCACATGCCTGAACAGAGCCCAGGTCTATTATTTCTATGCCGTAACCTTTATCAGCCAAACTTGTAATCTCTTCAAAGGATGACATCAGAGTTTGACAAGAGCTATTTTCTGGAAACTAGGCTGATTGCATTAATTATATTCCCATCCTTTAATTCTTTACCAGCTGAATCCCACATCAGCTTTTCTATTATTACGCCTGAGATCAGTATGGCACTGCTACATGTAAATCAGCTCCGAGCATCGTTCACATGAAAGAGCATAAGGAGCCACATCGTCCTGCTGGGCTCTGTGCAGGGGTGGGATGGGAGTGCCACTGCCCAGGGTGGATTCCTGTGCATTTCAGAAAGCTGGAAAAAATGTTACATTTCTAAGAGTGTTCTCTAAATGCAGGGAGGCAGGCATGTTCAATAGCGTAATTGCATAAGAAAGCAGAAACCATCCCTACTGGAAATCATTCTGAGCAATTTCTGATTTTTAAAGGATTGTCTTGTGGCTTGTTTGCATGTTCAGCTTTTGAGATGGTACTGAGGGTCTGCCTGCTCAAACTCTATCACTGCTTTCCAGGGACGGAGCAGGCTTTGCACTTCCCTGTCACGCTACTCTCATTTGATCTCTGCATCTGGTAATCCCCTTCTTCTCCCCGCAGTGTTCCCTGTCACTCCAGGACAGCACTGTGGCCTCAGAGCTGGGGCATCTGCTCCCCATAACCAACCTCCTCAGGGTGCCACAGGCTCCCACAGCCATGTGGGGAGTCTCCGCACTGCCTGACCCATTCCAGTCCACGCAGTGCCACCTCTTGGACAGTCCCTGATTTGTCCCTGCCGCAGAGCTGCCCAGCTCGGAGAAGCAGGACACACTTTGCAGGTTCCAAGCCAGCTGTAGTTGTTGGTGGAGGCAAGAGGAGCTGGTGGACCAGCCACCAAGCTCCTCCATTCCCAGACCCGCGATGTGCGGTCCAAACATGCCACACCGTTCAACACGGACAGAGCAGTGGAGACTGCTGGTGCTTTGAGGGTTGATGCCTTTTCTGGGCCTGGCCTAGGGGCTCCAAAGTGTGACCCCTCCGGGGCGGTCCCTCCTGGGGATGCCTGAGCGAGCCCCGTGGGCCCTCGGCCATGGCCAGCAGGAGACCCGGAGCCGCTCAGCCCTCGAGGTGCCTGCCCAGCCAGAGCTCTGCGGGTGCCCAGCGCCCCGCATAGACCCTCGGCCACGTGCTGGGACCCTTGGGGGCCGCATCCCGGACCCTTGGCCATGTGCTGGGACTCGGGGGGGCCCCAGCCCGGACCCTCGGCCATGTGCTGGGACTCGGGGGGGCCCCAGCCCAGACCCTCGGCCATGTGCTGGGACTCTGGGGGCTCCAGCCCGGACCCTCGGCCACGTGCTGCGACTCCCGGGGCTCGAGGCCTCCCCGAGCCGGGACCCCCGTGCGCCCCCACCTCGGCCGTGCAGCGGGAGAGGGGCCCGCGTGTGTCCGCGCCGACTCCCCGGGCCGGGCCGAGCCGAGCCGTGCCGGGCCCGCTCCGCCCCGCTCCGGCCGCCGGGCCCGCAGTACCGGGCGGGGGCGCGGGGGGCGCGGCTGAGCCGCCGTGCCGGGCTGGGAGGCAGCGGCGCAGGCGGAGCGGAGCTGAGCGGGGCTCGGCTGGTGCCGCCGCCGCTGCTGCTGCTGCTCCCGATCGCTCCCCGCCGCCGCCACCCGCCCGCGGCCGCGGCCATGGGCGTCCCGGGCCGCCCGCTT
>JAWWEV010000034.1:2850506-2862066 GCA_035583235.1 Hafferia zeledoni | reverse complement strand
GTAAAGGGACTGGAGTTGGCCCAAGGGTTGGACTTGATGATCTCAGAGGTCTTTTCCAACCCAATCCATTCTGTGATGCTGTGTGTTCAGAGAAATACTTGTGCTGGAAGGAGGAGAGCAGTAGGCTTGGAAAGGTGGGATTGCCTTGGGCTTAGAGTAGCCTGGTCTAGTAGAAGGTGTCTCTGCCTGTGGCAGGAGGTGAAACAAGATGAGCTTTATGGTCCTTTCCACCCCCAGACCATTCTGTGAGTCTGTGACCTCTCCAGGCTTTCACAAGCAAAGTATGAATTGGAGCCAGGTTGGTGGAGAGCTTCTGGAAATTACAGGTAGGATCTCTGGAGTGAGGTGTGGGGCCTGTGTATCCAGCTATAGCAACTGTGTTTGGTTACCTTTGTCCTGACCCTGTTTGTGGAGGTAAGAGCTGTAAAACCATTTGGCACCAGACATGCAAATGAGAGCTGGGATGAAGCTACTGTTACCCTCGAGGATCCCAAAAGAGGAATCAACAAATAGAAATTATTCTGTTAGCAGGGCCAAAGTTCACAGGTTAACCATCATGTCAAATCAATGAAATACAGCCTTGATCTCCTGCACAAGGCCTTTATTGTGTATAAATAAGAGTGCCCGGGCACAGACAGCAAGCCCTTGCACTGTAACATTTGCAGAGTGCTGGAGAAAAGGAAGCTGTGTACAGATGGCAGCACGAAATGCCTTCTTTGGGCATCGGCGTCATTCCTGCTTCAAAAGGTTGTAAAACATGACCTTGGAACCTTTTTGCTGTCCTTATGGCCCTGCCCAGATTGGATTTCTAAGGGCATGTATTTTTTATTTGTTTAATAAAATTTGAGGTCTTTGTCTGAGAAGTCTGGTCTTTGTACTTTTAATTCAGTCCATGTGACTGTCATAACATTGATTTCTTAGGAGATGAAAAGTGTTCCTTCTTGAGCAGAGGCACGGAAGGAGGCTGTTGGGTAGGCTGGCAGTCTCAGGTGTGTGCAGCATGTGTCTTCTGCTCATCCATCAGCACAAGTCCTTTGGTGCTTGGTCCATGACTCTACCAGGAAAAGGAACAGCACAAGGCGCCTTCTTTGTTGTGGCAATATTGATATTTAATGTGTCTCAGAGCATCTGCACATTCAGGGGAACTTGGCTTTCCTCTCTTGGGAAAAGCTGCTTTGAAAAGGCTTCTTGAGCCTCTTTTCTTCAAGACAGGCCAGTGCTGGCAAAACAAGATGGAAGGGGGCAGCAAAGGATGTGTGGATGTGTCACTGCAGCGTAGGATTTGTCACGTTGTAAAACAGTGCGGTGGTTTTCCCCTCCGGGTACATCCAGTGCTGTTTGTGACCCAGGGGGATTGGAGTGCTGGGGAAACAGCCCAGCTGGAAGATTTGAGAAGGCAGAGCATCCTCCTGTCTCCGAGCGAAGCCTTTGGGCCTTCCTAGGCAGGGCTGGAACCGCCTGCTAAAACTGATCCGTAAACCTCCCTCCTGAAGAGAGGAAACTTTCCAAATGGGCACGGGGAAAACTTTCCTTTGGTAATCCTGGAGATAACAGGTCACGCAGCTTCACCCAGTGATTCTTGCACAATAACTTGTGGTCAGGCTGAAGTGTCTATTTTAGAAAGGCATCCAAGTGATGGGAGGGAGGTCATGCAGCAGCATTTTTGTTATCTCTTCCCGTGGTTAGTTACTCACTGTTCCCACTGTGTTTCTTACTGCTGCTTCAGTTTTTTCCAGCTTCGGTTTCTAGCTCCTGGGTTTTGACGTGTCTCTTCTCACTTTGGAGGCTCCAAATACCTCTGCATGTTTGAAAAAAGCCCTGCTGAATGGGTGTGAATGTTCTTCTTAAGCGGCAGCAGCTTTGTTATGGAGGGCCCTTTGGTTTTATTAGACTTTTCAACCCTCCGGTCGACTGTTAAACAAGCTGGAGCTTGTCATGGTTGACAAACTTCACTCTGGTCTCAGACCTAACCTACCAGTTTAAAGGCAGTATTCCTTTGTGTACAGGTTTCTGGGTGGGGACCACAGGGCTTCTAAGGGAAATTAACTTGCGGCCTCTCTTTCCCCCCCTTCCACCTCAAATAAATTAAGTTTTGTGCTAACTGTCCTGTCACTTCCAGAGGCCAGAAGGAAGTGCCAGCCTTTATGTTTTCTGCTACCCGAGGTACTCAGCTGCACACTGAGAGTGCAAGTAGGTGGGAACGTGTAATTACCTTATAAACAAAACAGCTGCACGATCAGTGTCAGCAACTGAAGATAAAATGTAGGAAGTTTTTTCAGGTGATTCATCCATAATTATTAAAAAACATGTTGAATTTATTCTTAAGCTTTGGAGGAGAATTCTTGCAAGGCCGGGCCGCCAGTGATGTTTATACACCTGAGTAAATGCCTGTCTCAGCAGTTTGTCGGTGTTGAGTGCTCCAGATCTAAATCCCTTCAAAGGTAAACCCAGCACACCTTTGTCTCCACTGGCCTTCCTGTCTCCAGAGCTTTCACTGATGAGGTGAAGTCAGTTGGAGCAGTGGCTGGCACTAGGATGGGCCAGACGAGGCTCACACCCTTGTGGTAACTGATGCAGATTTGTTCTCTGTAGGCTTAGGTGATGGCAAAGGCTGGATGACACAAACAGGCTGATGGGACTGGTGGAGAGGTGGGGGGGGAGTGTTGGTACAGAAAAATCAAAGGTGAGCAATTCAGATCTATATAGACCCTTTGAAGGCAGATATCAGCTGAGAAGCAGCAAGGCCACAGCTGGTGGTGTCTGGTAAAGGAGAAATCACTCCCTGGGAGTCCTTAGCAACACCCCAGAAGTTTCTCATGAGAACTCTTCAAGCTTCCCACAAAGACTCCAGAGATGTTCCTGAAAACAGTCAGGATGGTTTCACCAAAACACTGGACTTGTGAGATATGGACTATAACCAATTAGGATTTGCAGTTAGATGGCGTGAGGTTCAATTTAGCCAATAGGATGTAGCTTTAACCCTATATAAACCGTGTGCAATAAATGGCATTCTCTTGATCACATTGGTCTGGTGCGTGGTGTCCTTATTCCTCCATTTATTTATTGTTTACTTTAGGGGAGCAGCTCTGTGCACCCACAGCCAAACTGAGGGCTACATCTGCTCTCCTCTTGGTACATCCTTCCAGCAGTACCTGCTGTATGGATTGTAGGGATCCAGGGAAGAAGGGAGGGAAGTTTCTGTGGATGGTATCTCTGTTTTCAGGGGTGCTGGAAGTCGTCATGCCCTTTCTGTAGTCCTGTCATTGCAGGTGCTGGTGCTTTCTGCCCAGCTGGGCAAAATGGAGTATTTTTATTTTGGGGAGAGGGGCATTTGTCACATGCTTCTGTCCAGGAGTGCCAAGAAGTCGGAAGTGTGCTGCACTGAGCTGGCTGAAGCTGTCAGGGGCTGTTGTTGTTTCTGTGCTGAGCCAGCACTCTGCCCGGCTCACCTGCCCTGATAACATCCACGCAGGGCAGGGCTCGTGCCCGCGCGGCCGGGAGGGCAGCTGGCACCTCAGCGACCAACGCCTTGCAGTTTCATCAGGTTCAGGGTGCGTTTCCCTTCAGCAGGAGGCACGGCACAGGGACCTGCTCCACCACAGCAGAGCAGGGGAAGGGTCTCTGAGACAGCAGCTTGAGTTGTGTCTCTGCTCCAGGCATTAGCAGGGCACCCTCGGTCCCTGGGACACTCCAGCGATCCCTGGGACACTCCACCAGCCAAGCTCCACCGCTCCATCACCCTGCTTGCTGGAAGAGATGAGCAAATTTGAGGAAAGCACAGACTCCAGTGCTTGTTCTCTCCCCTCTCCTGCTGAGCCCTGCTGCCAGCAGCTCCAGCTTTAGCTCAGGGAGGTTCTTCTGCTCCTGCAGCAGCCTTGGCAGAAAAGTCATCTGGCCCCACATTGGTCTGTCTCCTTGAGACTCATCCACATCTCCTCTCCTTGAGACATGACTGTGCTTTCCAAATATCCTAGTCTTGGGCACTCCCTGCCTGGGAGAGGTGGCTCATTGGGAGCTGTAGCGAGTGACGTTGTTGGTACAGAAAAATCAAGTGACCAGGTCTATATAGACCCTGTGAGACTGAAGGCAGAGATCAGCTGAGAAGCAGCAAGGCCACAGCTGCTGTGGACTGGTAAAGGAGAAATCACTCCCTGTAAGTTCTTAGCAACTCCCCAGAAGTTTCTCCTGAGAACTCCTCAGGTTTCCCACAGGACACCGGAGATGTTCCCGAAAACAGTCAGCATGGTTTCACTAAAACACTGGACTTGTGAGATATGGACTATAACCAATTGGGATTTGTAAATTGATGGTGTGAGGTTCAATTTAGCCAATAGAATGTAGCTTTAACCCTATATAAACCATGTGCATTGTGTAATAACTGGCATTCTCTTGATCACATTGGTCTGGTCTGTGGTGTCCTTATTCCTCCGCGTATTTATTGTTTACCTGATGACCTGATACTCCACTGGTTTTATAGTGAAAGCGCTGACCCTGCAGTCGTCCAGTGCCTGCCCACAGCTCTTCCACATGCTCAGAAGGGTAGATGCATCCTACAGCTCACTGGATTTGCCTTCTCGGTGCTCGGATACACTTGACAGGCAGCAGTTGCTTGGACTCAGCAAGGTCATCTGGGTTTTGGTTCCTGGTGGTGACGCCCTGAGTCAGCTCCACATGGATTACTGTCTCTCTCACCTCATGAAGTTCCTCTGTCCAGAGCCATCAACCACACTGCCAGCAGCAAAGCTACGAGCAACCCTTTTCCTTTGGTAATTGCCACCTGTGGCTTGGCACTAGCAGTGTCAGAAACCCTCCCAGGTGGCCCATCCTGGGCTGTGGACTTGGGTGTAGTGTGTTGCCTCCGGTGGTGTGAAGTGGCATCATCCTCTCACTTCCCAGCTTTGGAAATCATCCTGGAAGCCTGAGCTGAAGAAAGAGTGTGGGACTGGAGCCAAACCTCTCCCTCCAGATGGGACAGTAGTGGCAGGAACACCTATTGTCCACAAAGGTGTTGCCAAGCCACAGAAGGCAATTAGCAGGGAAGAAAAGTGTGGTTCATTTAAAACTTGAATTTTAAAAAGTTTTTAAGTGGAATGAACACACATTGATATGCCAAGTAGGCAGATTCGGGGTTGTAAAAGCAGGCATCTGAAATTATCTAACTAGTGTAGTTAGTGACTTAATAAACAGGCAGGTTTGTCAAAGAGGAGTATATTCAGTCCTGAGCGATAGCTGAGTGTGAACAGGATGTACAGCATTGGGTTACTCTGCTTTGGCACAGAGGACAAGGAAGCAGTTTCTGGAGTATGGCTGAGAGGCCTCTTTCTAACCATACTGTTACCAAACCAGTTATGATGGAGATACAGCTTGAAAATAATTTTTTCGTTCTTTTTAGGGTCACCTGATAGTGTTGCAGATCTAAATTTTTTATTAAACAATCAACCCCTTCGTGCCTTAAGAAGCTGCTCACGAGCTCTCCCATTCCTGCAGGGGACCCTTCTGCACCAGACCCCCTCCCCAGCCATGGTTTGTGTTTGTGCTGTGCTGCTGCCTGTCCCAGTCTCCCTCAAACATGTGGTTGGCTTCCCTTGTGTTAATCCTTCCTCCTTGCTCTTCCTGTGATGCAAGATCAGAAAAGGCTGTTTCACTATCTGGCCACAGCTAGTCAGGATTTTACCTCTCTCACAAGATTTCTTGAAATACTCCTCTTGGTAAGAACATCAGCTGTGGCCACCTTGCCTGGTGTTGACAGTAGTCCCACTTCAGGCTGGAGGTTGGACTAATCTGCTCCTCCAAAGGTCCTTTCCAACCAATACCTTTGTGATTTTAGCCCTTAATTAACTGCCAAGCAAGTCCTGAGGGACTTCATCAACTTCTATGCAGCAGCAAGCCCTGCAGAAATTCATATGCTCGTGTGGTTGTAGTAATGTCACTGAGAGCTGGACTGGTGGCCAGGAGACAGGGAGCCATCACTGTACAGGATTGTAAAACACAATACAAGAACTCTGAGGTAAAACTCCAGTTCCAGCAACACAAGGTATATAAGCAAGGAAAAGCATTTCCTCCCACCCCTCAAAAAATGGAATTGCTGTGCTCTTATCTGCCACCTCCACTGGATTGCATTGTTGTGTGTCTCTCCTCTTCTGCTGCTCTCAGGGTGCTTTTAAACCTCCTGCTCTAAAAGGTTAAGCTTTTAAAATGAAAAAGGCATGTTTCCTTTCCTCTCAATCATTTAATGATTTTTAAATAAAGCAGGTGACTCAGATGACTGTTCCTTTTAAAGACCGTAATGTTTAAATCAAATTATGCACTATTAAAATCAAGCATAATTTTCAAATAACAGAAATACAAGGAATCAATATTGGTTTTGTTTACACTTTGCATGCATGCATCCTCCCAGTTTTTAAATACCTGAGCTAAAATGTGTTCTCCTGGTAGTGAATTTCTCTTTGCACTGTGGTGACTGAAGTCCCACATCTCACCTTTGACCTGGAAATGGGTATGACCTGTTTTTAGAAATCATCAGTGATACATTCCGGGAACTCCTGCAGTATTTTTCAGAAGCGACTTTGAAGGTTTTGAGCACAGATAGGGAAATATGTCATCTGTGTAAATTGCTCTAAATTACCTGCAATTTGTTGGGAGTTGCCATTTCTAAGTGCTTATTGCAACTCTAGATATTTGAGGAAGCTTTTGATTATCCTGTGCTTGTAAAACGTAATTGGCTATTTCTTAATCGTTGTCCTCTGTGAAGTATAATTACCTGTAATGTAGAGCTTTTTATTTGTCAATGCCACAAACAGGAAATCAAGAGTGTCTGATTGAGATAAGTTCAGGGACTCCACCATGGCTTGTAATTGCAGCAGGTGACCTGTTTGTCCTGGGACTGGTCGCTCCTGTAAAGTCCTGGAGGCCTTCAAAGAATCTAGAAACCCTAAATATTGTCTTTATGTGCAGAAGGCTTGTACTTTCCTGAAACACTCTTCAGACAGCTGCTGTCTTCTAAGCTAGTGGCATCTCTATTCAGTCATATTGCATCAAGTTTCAGGAGTAATAGGCTGATTTAGAATTAATTGCTTAAACACAATTAATCAGAAGATGCTTTAGAGCTTGCTGACATTCATGAATACCGTAGAGAAGTCAGTTAATTAAAGCCTAAGCAGCCTGAAGGAAGCCAGCTGAGACAGAGAATCCCAGTTCTCGGTGTGTGATGGTCCCTGGGAATCCAGTTCTCAGTGTGTGATGGTCCCTGGGAATCCCAGTTCTCATTGGTGTGTGATGGTCCCTGGGAATCCCAGTTCTCATTGGTGTGTGATGGTACCTGGGAATCCCAGTTCTCATTGGTGTGGGATGGTCCTTGGGAATCCCAGTTCTCATTGGTGTGTGATGGTCCCTGGGAATTCCAGTTCTCATTGGTGTGGGATGGTCCTTGGGAATCCCAGTTCTCATTGGTGTGTGATGGTCCCTGGGAATCCCAGTTCTCATTGGTGTGAGATGGTCCCTGGGAATCCCAGTTCTCATTGGTGTGGGATGGTCCCTGGGAATCCCAGTTCTCATTGGTGTGGGATGGTACCTGGATGTAGAGAATAGGATTGTGCTGAGCTGGGATCTGCTGCAGACTAAAAACATGTCCTATGCCAGTCTGACATCTCCATGCAGGGAGTTGGTCCTCATGTCCCATCTGCTGCTTGAGCACCCTTGACCCCACCGTGCTGGCATTCCTCTGGGACCAGGGCATGTGTGGGAAGGTCTGGAATGCTGGAGTGACAGGGTTGGGGGATATGTTGCATGGACAAGGTCTAAACTCGTCTCTCACTGGGTCTGTGTTCAGCTCAGTCATGCTGAAGCTTTTGTTGTCGTCATCTTCCCAAGTTGCATCTGGCCTTGGTGGGACATTAAATTACTAGTTAATTGAACTTAGATGTTACCAGGAAACTCTTTGTAGTTCTGTGTGTGTTTTGTGTTTTACAGCAGCAATAGAAGTGTCAGACTGGGCACATTCACTCCTCCTCCATCTCCACCCTTGGCTGTGCTGAACCAAGTGCAGCACTCTGGAGCTGTGAAGGAAAACATTACAGAGATCAACATGGCCAGTCTGGGGCTTTACATTCTGTGTGAGGGGGTGGAGAGACACAAAGGGGAAATGCAAAGCCCTCTCACTGCCCACTGCAGCCCTGGCAGGTGCTGTGCCAAAGCAGGCTGGTTTATGAACAACACTGCATCCATACCTGGGGTTTCCATAACTTCTGTGTGGATGTGTTTTCCTTCCACACAGCCTGTAGATTTCAGTATCCTCCTCACTGTGCCTTTAGAGCATGACTTAGAAGAAAAACTGCTTAAGTGTGTCCTCCAGGAGCTCCTGGCCAATTCTGCCATACAAAAGCAGCAGCACAAGCTTTCTTTGGAGGAACCTCCTAAAAACAAAACCTTAGAATAAAAACCCTCTTCTTGCTAAACTAGCACTCCACAAACATAGAATTATTTCATTTTATTTTTGCTCTTTTGATGGCGAACCGGTGCCGAACAGTTCTCAGGGAAAGCGGTGAGTCAGCTCGCCCAACAGTGACTCTATTGATAGATGGAAGGAGTGGCACTGAAGTCTGTCTAGTCATTGTTGGTGCTTGGCTGGAGCGCCGGGGGCTCCGAGGGCAGGCTCAAACACCTCGCCAGCCTTGGGAGATCAAACGCTGTGAGTCAGGCCACAGAAAATCATGATAGGGCCCAAATTAATTAAACTTTTTTTTCTTTTTTGCGAGTGGGAAGGAAAGGACACACACACACCACGGTGTGTGGGTCCCACCAGCTCATGTGTCATTGCAAACTGACTTTTTTGTGCCTCCCAAGCTGCTCTAATGGAAATTCTGCCCAGTCCCTGCTCTGCTCTGGAGTGATGGGATCTGCCAACTTTCTCCTCTCTTGATATCCTTTCATTTCTCACTTCACCTAAGGGCATGAGGCAGAGCTGGAAAATAAACACTTAGCACAAACACACCACTCTTAGGTGTCCCAGCTTCTGGTTATTTTTCAATTCAAAATGCACGCAAGCCATAAACTATTTCAAGAGAGGCTTTAATTCCTCTATTTTTTGTGTCATTTTGGTCAAGGTGGGAGAGGCAGGAGATGGCCAGATGGTAGGAAGTGAAGCTTCAGACCCACCAACTGTTTTTCTCCTGGGTTTTCCTGTCTCCTTTTTCCAAGCATGCCATGCTGTGAAAGGTGAGGAGCCACATCCATGAACCCACAGCTTCCAACAGAGCTCTGGCTATAAACCAGACCTGACAGGTTATGGATGAGAAGGACCATATCCTATTAACATCCCAGCTATCCCATGCCATGCCTTGAGTTGGTATCATCCCTTGGGCAAGAGAGGGTTGCAATGGGCACCCACAGCCTCCAACTTCACTTTGGGCTATTAAATCCAAGTGCCACACACTTTGATACCTCAGGCCAAGCTGCCCTGAGCTTTCTTCAGGTGTTCTGAGCGTGCAGCATTCACCTCCCACCTCACAGGCCCCAGGAGGAGGCCAATTTTCAGCATAACGCACAATCTCAACTATTTTATTGCTTAATTTAGGCCATAAAGTCCCTTTGATGTGTTGTGTAATGCAACATTCATTCTGAAAAAGTGGGTGGAGTAGCTTTATGGTATTATAAAAATAAATAAAATGCCTGGCAGGATTTTGAAACCACATGGTCATTCCTC
The DNA here is from genome assembly GCA_035583235.1 of Hafferia zeledoni. NCBI lineage: Eukaryota > Metazoa > Chordata > Aves > Passeriformes > Thamnophilidae > Hafferia > Hafferia zeledoni. The sequence goes on along the minus strand of JAWWEV010000034.1, from coordinate 2,852,366 downwards.
CTCTCTCCGCAGATAAGTTGATTGTTGAGAGAGAAATCTTGCTTAATATCTAACTTTGGATGATTTATTTCTCCAGAGTCTTTCATCTCTCCATGTATTGGGTTATCTGTGACTTTTAATCTGATTGTTTTAAGCGTGATCAAAGAAACCAAGAGAATGCACTTTATTTTCCCACTGTATGAACAGAATGCTGTTTGTACAGTGCATTACATCACCTGTTCCTGCTGCTCCTGAGTCCTGCACCAAATGGCTGCGGTATAAATAGAAAACAGAATGGACTTGTAGGGGGTGATGAAATTTGTTCCACTTGCCGAGTAAAACAGAGTTAACTCAATGAGTGATTTCTTCACGCCCTATTCTACCTCAGCACACAAACAACATGGGCTGCAAATGTTTGAAATAATTCACTCCTGTGGGGTCTGGAGCCGGCATTTGTGCTGAAAATCCACGGGAGGTGGCAGGCAGGGAGACTGCTGTCCGTTGAAGTTGCTGGCATTCTTTCCAGGCTATGCAAAGAAAGAGTTTGGCCTTTCATTGTGTTGTTGTAGCTGAGATGGTCCACAGGCAGGGTCTGTGGGGAGAGGTGGTCTCAGTCCCTGCCCAGGCTGGGTGCTTCAGGATCCCTGCACACGGGGTGGGCTGTGCCATCCCAAAGAAACCCCTCTGCCAAAAGCAGCTCACTTTGGAAGGTGTGGAGGAGGCAGAGTGTGGGGTCCCACCTGGCTGTTGCTCCAGAATGCAAACATTTCTGGGGGACCAGAGCTAAGGAGCAGCTTTACTTCATACATGGAGGCCCAGGAGATGCTTCTGGAGATGGGTCTGGGAGGTGCATTTGCTTGATCCTAAAAATCCCAAATTCAGGAAAAAATATTTTCTCGTATGTCTTAATGTTCACCACCACAAAACCTCAGTGCCCCGTGGAGGACAGCTGTCCTCTCTGCAGCTCTGCCATGTCTCTCCCCACTGACCTCTCCCAGCCCCTTCAGAGGCACTGAGCAGCATTTTCACTCCAATTATCTAACTGATTAATGTATTTAACTTGGAACATTTGTTCTCAGCCTGTGTTTGACTTTCAGTTTCTTGCTTCTCCTGTAGACCAGGAGGGTAATCTGAGGGCCTGGAAGTTTCCTTGCTAGCCTTTCCAAGCTGTAGCAGTTGGCCTTAAGAAAAAAAAATCAGAATAAAAAGAAACACCCTCTCTCCTTACTGACCTTGCCTTGACACACCTACAGCCCTCCTGAAAATCCCACCCTGGGTAAATAGCTCACGTTTTTATTCAGAGGAGAACTGCCATGCATCAAAGGGTCAGGGAAGTCATTTGGGAGATAAGGAGTGTTTTATCTTAAGCAATTAGTCCTTAACTTTGGGTTGTTTTTTTAATTTTCTAATTGGATTGGAAGTTGTTCCTGTGCGGTGTGTGGTCACTGTAGGAATACTGAGCTTGAAAAAATGGCTGAAACTTGTATTCCCCCACCCCATCCTGCCCCTGCCACCCTGTTTGATGGGAAGCAGGAGGCCAGGAGCACTCCTGACACGCCATTCCAGCAGCATGAGCTGAGGGACACTGTGTCCCCATCAGTTTCTGAGAGGTGATCACCTGATACATATCAAGGTTTTGCCCATCCATCACTGCGGGTTCCTGTGTCTGTAGTCCCCAGGTTGAAGGAGCAGGAGGGAAGCAGGGAGAGGATGGAAGCATGGAGATTTCCCTTGGGATGTTGTCATGGCATGAGTTAGGGCCATCTATGGCTTCAGCAGTGCCAGCTGCTCAGGCATGGCAGGGTCATGGAATCATAGAATGGATTGGGTTGGAAAAGACCTCCGAGATCATCAAGTCCAACCCTTGGTCCAACTCCAGTC
>JAWWEV010000034.1:2822950-2834007 GCA_035583235.1 Hafferia zeledoni | reverse complement strand
TCCAGCCTCGTTGCTCTTCTCTGGCCCAGCTCCAGCCCCTCAATCTCTTTCCTGAACTGAGGGGCCCAGAACTGAACTCAACACTCAAGGTGTGGCCTCCCCAAGGCAGAGTCCAGGGGAAGGGTCATTGCCCTGGGCCTGCTGGCCACGCTAGTTTTGATCCAGGCCAGGATGCCCTTGGCCTTCTCTGCCAGTTTGCCTGGATTCTATCACAGCTTTAATTCTGTGGAGTAAAAATTGCCTTCCAGAAAATGTCAGTGTCATAAAAATTCAGTGCTGGGGCTTTAGGAGACAGTAGCAATGAAAACTGATGGATTGATCAGCTTCCTTGTTAAACTGGGAGCTGTTCCAGCCACACTGGGACTGCAGGCAGGCTTGGGGAGGCCATGTCTCTCAGACCTGCCAGCAGAGTGTTGTGCAACTTATTCCCTCCAGTGAAAATTTAAATTCTACAGAAATTAGTTGCCTAGAGGCCTTTTCATCTTCAAGGAAGTTTCCTTCTTGCCTTAGTGGGGTTTTTCCCATGCTTGATGAAGAACATCAGTGAAGGAGGGATGTAACTGGTGAGAAGCAAAGGGAGTGCCTTCAGTGTGGATTTGGCTTTGCAGGCAGGATCAGTGAGATCTTCCCCCCGCTGTGGATGCTGAAGGTGATGCAATTCTTCCCCAGAGCATGCCAGCCCTGTGTTTTTTGCATAGAGAAAATAATAGCATGTATAGCAAAAGTGGGGGACTTTGCATCTTTGATTTAAAATTTAAATAGCCAACAGGAGAAGTTGTGTGAGGGAGGTTGGGGATCCCAGGCTGGAAGGAAAAGGATGCCCTTAGGGATTCACAATGCAGTGAGAACTCCAGGAGGACTGGAGATGACCTCACCTCTCTGCTCATTCACACTGAAACTCCAGAATTCGATGATGCTGATGTCCAAAGTGCTGTGTGCTGGTCTTGGTCTGAGAAGTGGAAGATTTGGGGACAAGATGCAACCAGTAAACCCAAAATAGGTAGAGGGAAGCCCTAAGGAGATACCTGTTGGTTTCCTACAGCAGTTTTGGCCCTTGTCAGCATTACCAGAATGAACAGTGATCAGTGGAGGGCTTGATGCAAAGAAAAGGCAGCTACTCAGGCTGACTTACTCGGGTCGCTGTGCTCTCTGTTATAATTGTTCCCTATGTGATTGTTTTGAGGGTTGACCAACTGAGAGCTGCAGAAGGGACGTGCAGCTTCATTTCTGTGATGTGTGAAATGTTCTATGTTCGTTTCAAAAAACGTTCATTACTCTTTCTGTCTTAAAAAATAAAATAAAATTCTGGAAGTCTGCAGGAATTTTTGTGAAGTCCCAACTTTAAATATTCACCTTTCCTTTTATCGCCCTTATCAGCTCATAGAGCTGGGGATGTGAGGGTTTTTAGCTGACATTTCAAATCGCTCTGAGTGTGCCTGAATCCCTTTTAAAGCAGCCTCCCCTCCCAGATCAGAAGTGACCAGGTTTTTTTGTTAGACTCCATGTTCCTTTAATGTTTTCCTCCTAATAGATGTTGAAAGTGTTCTTCAGAGGCACGGCACAAAACATTCAAATAGTGATACGAGCCAGCTGAAGAGAGTTGTCAGGGAGAGGGAACATTAGGAGAAGGATTGAATACAGATGGATTCCTCAAAAGTAATGTAACCTGTTATGATTGCTTTGAAATCCTATACCCTTTCCATCTCCTTATGCTTACCAAAAGTTTACATTTGCATTGATATATTAGAGGCAGAGCTAAAATGGAAGTAATCCCTGTTGTACACATGCTTAAGTGTGTAATTTTAGCTAAATACAACAGTTGTGACCAAACCTGCGTCCTCAGTGGGGAGCCCACAGCCCTGGATTGCTGCAGGAGAGCCAATCCATCCTGTTCCCTCTGCAGGGAGGAGGGACCACCCAGCATCCGTGAGTTCCTTCAGCCATCCCAGTTCCACATCCAACTGCCTTTTCAGATGCTCTTTGCTGCTCTCTTTTTTGTGCAGACACAAAGGAGAAATGGATTGAGCTGTGCGTTTTAGTCTGTATATTGTAGTTCTTTCTTAATATCCTGCTAGAATAATCCATGCCTGTTCCAGAGAGTCCTGAGGAAGGTCCACTAGAAAAAGTTGGTGCTCTATTTTAATTGGGTTGTCCAAAAAGCATCCTTCTCTTTGCCTGCAGGGAAGGCCTGAGCTATCCATCATTCCTGCCTCAATTCAAGAGGTTGTCTCAGCCTCCATCACGCAGCTGTCATGTTGGATTTGACAGGAGGGTTGCACTGCACAGCACTCTTTAATGCTCAAAACTGACCATTCTGCATGGGGAGAGCTGGTGAAGGGGGTGTTGAGGTTTTCACTTATTATACCTTGATTTGAGGGCGAACTTGCTCAAATTATTTCCAGTATTTGCCCTCGAAAGCTGTTCTGAAATCTGATGGAATATAGAAATAGTTTGCTCCAGTGCACATTGGCAGTGACAGGCAGAAAGTTTGTGTGGTAGGAGATGTCCATGGTGACTCACAATCCCAAGGCAGCTGTAAACATCCATCCCCAACTGGCTCTGTATTGCTCCCAAGCATAGACAAACCTCACAAGGCTCCCTTTTCCTCCAAACAGCCATGAAAAGCCTCAGCTGTCTCAGTGTTGAATGCTCTTTGCACCACTCTGAAACTATACTGAACTTCATCACCCAAAGAGAAATAGCTTGGAGTTTGGGTTGGTTTGGGGCAAACAAAATGTTAGTTTTCTCTTTGTGAGAATAGGGGAGTAATTTGTTTCTCACTGACCTTATAATGGACCTGAAACAAGATGATTTTTCTTAGTGGCCAGTGAACATCCATGTCCCCCTGAACTACAAGGAAATTAGGTTGTGTGTTGAGGAGCTGAAGGGCAGGGGAATAGGAGCTTGGTGGCCAGTGTGTTGGCTGAAGGTTGTCCAATTCAGGTTTTACAATACTTTGGTATTGCTTCCATCCTGGTACACCATGGCCATATTATACATCCAGCATTCCAAAAATCTCCACATTAAACGGGCTCTCCACCAGTCCCAGTTCATGTAGTGGCTGTCCTGCATTTACACTCTGTATAAATATGCACAAACTGCCAAATTTTCCCTTTGCTGGTGTCTTCCTCACCTCTGGTCCCACCATCTGTGCTTTTCTCATGGCTTTCCTTGTCTTATCTGAATGTAAACTCATCAGGGCAGGGGGTGTTTTCTGTTGTCTGCAGGACTTTGACCACTGCAGTACAGCCAGAAACGCTTTTTACAGCAGAATAGGGAAGCTCATGTTGCATGATGTGCCCTCCATGGAGGTGTTTGCTCAGGGCCCATTGCAAACCACAGCAACCAGGTACCAGTTACTGAGTTACTAAGTAAAAGATCACGCTGATGAGCTTTGTGATCTCAATTAAAACAGGACTCTGATTTCCAGAGCTTGGAAAACCCAGGAATTAATCAACTTCAGGACACCTTACAAATGCTGCTCTTCATGCAGAGGGGCAGGCAGGGAGAGCTGGAGATTAAATGATGTTTGGTAGGTGTTAATGTTTCAGCTTCTTCCTCTTTCTGGCAAATTGCAGAATGACTTGCAGTGAGAACAAGGTGCCTGTGTGGCCTGTCTGTCCTGCGGGGTAGCAGAGCTGGAGGCGCGTTGGCAGCAGGAGCTTCTCTGTGCCGGTGGCAGGGTCAGTGTGAGGGAGTTCTTGCCTGCTTGGTTTGCAGGCTGCTCTGCTGTCAGTGCAGGTCTCCTCCTGAGCAAGGAACTGAGCAGGGCAGCCTCTCTCCTCATGTTTTGCTGAAGAGGAGGCTGGCCAGCCTGTGTACTTGAATAACAAGGCATGGGTGGTGTACAAACTGACCTCTGCTGATCCATGAGCAGATTGTCCGTTGGAAACATCAGTGCGATAAGATGGTCCTTCCTGGTGGAATTTGCAAGTGTCTGATGTGCAACACTGGAGGTTGGCTTTGGGTACTGCTGTGAGCAACAGCTGTTCTTGCTGCACCTCCCTTCCTTGGCAAACATTGTAGTAAAGAGGGATGTCAAAGTAAGCACAGAATGGGTGAGCTGTGCTACACGTCCCTCGCTGTTGGAAGAGTAGAAGCCTGTTTTGACTAAGAAAAATGCTGTCTTATTGCCTAGTGTTATGGTTTGAGCTGGCCCAATACAGAATCAAAGGGTCCCCTCCTAGGGAAAGGGAGTGAGGAAAAAAAACCTTAGAAATAAAGTTTTGAAATGGCAAGGTTTTTATATTTACACAGAAGAAAAGAAAATTTAAAACAGAATATGATATAACACATATATATATATATGAATGTAAAAAGAAACTACTCCTCCTCTTTATTTTTATACCCCTTGACACTTCTTGATGATGTCAGATGATACGAAATACCTCTTGGGTTGCTTAAGTCAGGTGATGTTTGTCCCTTCTTATCTATGTCACATCCTTTCAGGCCTGCTAAAACTGAGGCCTAAATAAGGTGGAAACTGAAACTAAAACCAAAACTACCACACCTGGGTATTGCTTTGAGATGCTCATGGAATGGCAATGCTAAGCAGCTGGCCCATGGACACCATAAATCCTGATGAAAACTGGGCTTCTTCCATACAGTTTTGTTCTATTCTTTATCTCTACCAGTAGCATCTTCATTATGCTATGAATTCACCTTTTCTTCCATTATGAGTCAAATTGTTCGTGGTTCTGGCAGTCCCGTGCTGTAATGGAGAGCTCTCTGGACTCTGAATCCCAAGGTCCTTAGTTCGAGTCTCACTGGGACCGTCCCGTGGCAGTTCAATCCCTCCCTGCCATCCCATCCCGTCAGATCTCAGGGTCAGCCCTGGTCAGTACCGGGGTCTGTGACAGTCCCGAGGACTTCCCTGTCACTGTCCAAGCTCGGCAGATGGACCTCAGGACTTAAACGGTGGGGCCAGTTCTGCTCACACTGAGCCTCACCTAAACAATCCACTGCACAGGCTGGAAGGGCACGTGAGGAGAGCCCTGCCCAAATCTTTGTTGGCCAAGTCTGGCCATACACACGTACATGTTCATGGTTCTGTCAGTGCCACTTAACGTGAACACAGCATATTCTGCAGCCTGGCAACAACCCTGGGGCAGAGTCCTTCTGGCTGGTGATGCAGAGCATGGCCAAGCTTGTGTCCTCTAACTTGACTCTGTTTCTTCTTGCAGGCATGGGGCATGGAGAGAGCCTGTTAACCCTTACTATGTCAACACGGGCTACGCTTTGGCGCCAGCGACCAGCGCCAACGACAGCGAGCAGCAGAGCATGTCCAGCGACGCCGACACCATGTCGCTGACCGACAGCAGCGTGTGAGTACCCCCGTGGCACCTGCATGCTTGTGTCCTCAGCTGTGGTGCTGCTGCTGGGTGGGTCTGGGGGAGGCATTGCCATAGCTGGGGTGGTGGGGAATGCCTGAACACACCACAGCCGTGATCATTCTCACTTTGTTTCAAGTTGGTTTGTCACTGTGTGGGCTGCAGTGGAGGAAATAAGTGGAGGAATAAGGACACCACGCTCCAGACCAATGTGGTCAAGCAAATGCCATTTATTACGCACTGCACATGGTTTATATAGGGTTAAGGCTACATTCAGTTGGCTAAATTGAATCTCACACCATCAGTCTACAAATCCTAATTGGTTATAATCCGTATCTCACAAGTCCAGTGTTTCGGTGAACTCATCCTGACTGTTTTCAGGAACATCTCTGGTATCCTGTGGGAAACATGAGGAGTTCTCATGAGAAACTTCTGGGGAGTTCCTAAGGACTCCCAGGGAGTGATTTCTCTTTTACCAGACACCAGCAGCTGTGGCCTTGATTATTCTTAGCTGCTTTCAGTCTCATAAGGGCTATATAGTTCTGAATTGCTCACCTTTGATTTTTCTGTACCAACACTTGGCCTTGCCAGTCTTGGGAACATTTGCAAAGTAAAATACTTTGAGGGAACTAAAATAGATGATGCTCAGTTGAAGTTCCTGCAATGTTTCTTGCCAGGTGCAAGAACAGGCTTTGTAATAAGTGATTTGAGCTACAATACATGTCAGATGGAGCTTTCTACTTACCTGGGTGCTTCTCCTGAGGTTTTGTGCTGCCAAACTCACAGAATCATAATGGGTCAGGTTGGAAGAGACCACAGTGGGTCATCTGGTCCAACTTCCCTGCTCAAGCAGGGTCATCCCAGAGCACATGGCACAGGATTGTGTCCAGGCACTTCTTGAATATCTCCAGTGAGGAGGGAGACTCCTCACCCTCTCTGGGCAATCTGTTCCACTGCATGGTCACCCTCACTGTAAAGAAGGTCTTCCTCATATTTAAGTGGAACTTCCTGTGCATCAGTTTCTGCCCATTGCCTCTTGTCTTACTGCTCAGCACCACCAAAGCAGAGCCTGAGGCTCCCTCTCAGCTGTCTCTTCTCAAGGGTGAACAGCCCCGGTTCCCTCAGCCTTTCTTTGTGAGAGATGCTCCAGTCCCTTCATCATCTTTGCTGCCCTCCACTGGAACTGCTCCAGCAGCCCAGTCTCTCTTGTCTTGAGGAGACCAGAACTGGACACAGATGTTACTCCAGATGGAATAACTCTGCTCAGTCTGCAATTGCTCATCTGCAGGATTGGTGACTGACCAGTTCTAGTTTCTCTGGTGACTGCTGTGCTTTAACACTTGTGTAAACCCCGGCCAAATCTTTCTGCTTCTCTGTCTTTCTGCCCCTCAGGACAGCTGTCTCTGTATCTCACCCATGAGATGCCTTCCCTCAAGATGGCCTGCAAAGGGAGAAAAAAGGGGTTATGAGATTTTATTGTGATTGTGATAGGGGGAAAAAAGGATTTGGGGAAAATATTCACTGTTTGGTCTGGTTTTTAGTAGTGCAAATGCAAAGTGTCTTTCTGTAGAGTAGAAACCCTTTGATTCTTCAAGCAAAAGATGACAGGTTTACAGAATTAGGAGAAGGTTTTATTAATGGCAGTGCTGTAAACACAGAGTCCTCCAAGAGGCTCATTTAGTGTCTCTGTGAATGTGAGGAGCTGTCAGACCTCGCTGGAAAAACTTTCCAGCCTGTGTCATGGATGTTGTTAATGGGTGTTGCAACAATTCCCCCACTGCCCTCAGTTCACACAGCGGTCTGGGGGTTTCTGTGTCTGCAGTGGTGAGTCGGCAATGCCTGTCTTGGCTCTGGCTCCATGGGGGCTTGGGGCCATGGAGGAGCAGCTGTGAGTCCCTCCTGCACCCTGGCACCAGCTCCTCACTCCTTATCCATGTCATGCTGCAAAATGGAGGAGGCAGACCTTGTCCAAAGGGGCCTGGGAAGAGGAGGATGCCCCCGGGACACAACACTGTAGAGGACCACTAATTAAAGGCTCCATTTGATACAAATCCAGCTGCTCTGCCACATCCTTCTGCAATTCTTCATACTCATCAATTTATAGGGAGGAGTGCTCTGAAGCTCGCAGGGGTCGTGTAACTTCTTGTTATCAGGAGAGACAGATGTAAGGACTCTTCAAAATTAATTACCTTTTAGCACTTCCTTTTCCACTGGTCCAGCAGGCTCATGGGGCTTCACTGATGGTTATACCTGCAATAAGTTGTGATCATTTATGCCAGAGTTCTTCACCCTCTTGATTTTTATTTCAGTAGGCATAGTTTGTTTCTTTCACTGGCAGAATAATTTCTGATTGGCCATCCTATGCTCTTCTTTCCCTTAGGCATTTTATCCCTCCTATGCCCACCATAGGCTGCTTCTAGGACTTTAATTGCCATCAGTACATGTTCTGCCTTCTGCTACTAATTAACCCAATCTTAGTGATTCATTTTAAATAAGTCTTGAACATCCTAAGTGTAAACCTATGATCTTCTTTCTATGCATCTCAAACAGGTTGCTTGCAGAGTGATCCCCAAATTGGGATTCTGGACATGCAGCCTTGACCTTTGGCTTACAAGGACTCTGCCTGTTTTCAGCACTTGCTCTTCATTACATGCTTTAAAACTCCAGTACCAGATTTTATTCAGTTTTTACATGGCATTGCTGAACCTATGAGCTTCCCGAGTTTCAAAGGAATTTCTGCAGAATTGCTCAAGGCAGCAAAAATGAAGAACAACCAGATGAAGTTAAAGAAGGGACTCCTGCTGCTTGACAAGACTTACATGTCTCAGTGCTTTGAATTTAGGCCTGCTCTGAGGAAAATGGCAATAAAAGCCTTGTTTGCTGATGAGTGAGGTTCTTCCCTCTGTGTGCTGTTTACATACAGCAGTCATGCTTAATAAAGAAGAAATCTGGCTCGTGCTCCAAGGCAGCACAAGAGTGGGGTGTGATCCCAAGGCAAAGACCTGAGTGATGCTCTGCCTGTCTGGGCTCCTTCCTGAGCTGGGGCAGAGCGAGGCAGGCACAGACTGTACCCAGCCCACCAAAGGGGTTGTAAAGCTGTGATACCAGCCACAAACCTAAAACACCATCTTTCAACAGGATGTCTTTCCAAGCACTAGTAAATGTTATTGCAGTGGGTTGAATTTATATAATGAATATGTTACCAGTCCCTGTTGGAGCACTTTGCTTTTTGAGTGCCTTAAAAAACATCACTCTTAAACGCCTGCGTTCCGCTAATTATTTTTCAGTCTTCCTGTGTCAGAGGAATTCCTCTGCCCTTGTAGGCAAAACAGCTCTGGTCCTCTATGCTGAAACCTGTTTTTACAATCGGCAGGGCAGCTGTGTTGTTTTAGCTGGTTTGTGTGGGGGCAAGGTCTGGGGAGGACACGCTGGGAGGCTCCAGCAGTGTCTTGGCTGCAGGTGGGGCCAAGTCGCTCACCACTGGTGTTCAGTGGAGGGTCTTTGGGGCTCTGCGTCCCCCCTGGGCTGCTCAGAGCCTGCCCCACTCTTGCAGCAGCATTTCCAGCACAGTCCTAAGCTGCTTTTGCTGTCTCTGATAACCAGGGATAGCATCTTTCCCACGTGGAGGAGGCAGCCTGTGGGTGGGAGGGGGTGTCACAACAGAGATGCTTGAGGCATGTTAAGGCAACTGTAGGTAGGAAGGCAACAGGCAGCTGCACTAAATTGCCATGTGATGTGCCAATTCAGATGCAGAAATGCCTTAGGTCCATATCTATCTTGATTTCTACAAGAGCTTACATGGTAAACAGGAGGTAATGTCTCTTCTTTAGCCCAGTGTTGTGCTCCAGCTAAACAATACCCTGGGTCTTATCATGTGTCCGGGCTTATCTTGGTTGGGAGGCAGTTTTGCCTTCCCCCAGGCACTGGGGAAGCCCTCAGTGCCCAGAGGGAAGCTCCTTCCCCACTTCCAGTCAAACCTGCTCCAGAGCAAGGATGGCCATTCCCCAGAGCAAAGGGGGTTTAGGACAGTGGTTATTCCTTCAAAAAGCCTTGCAAATTAAATGCTATTGCTTGGATGACTGGCCTTTTGCCAAAATGCCTGGTGATTTTCCCATGGGGCTTCTTTATGTGAAAATGTTGGTGAAGGAGGTGCTTTGATAAGAATAATTGGTAGAAAATACCATTTTCGCTGTGGATTTGTTTCCTGTGTTCCTGTGTCCTGTAGCCAGTGGTCCAGAATTACTCTGAGCTCTGCTATATTTTAACAAGTTTAACAGCTTTTTTTAATTTAAAAGATCCCAGTGATGATTTCCAATGTGTTAGACGGAATGGTTGGGTTTGGAGGCTGTCTGAGGAGCAGCAAAGACAGCTCTGGTTAGAAGGGTCCAACTGCAGAGCCACAGCCACATTTCCCTGCTCACCAGAGGCTCCTGCAGGTCAGTTTGGAGAGGGGAAGAAGCCTCTGCATTTCCCCAGCAGCAAACCAATTGCATTATCATTAAATAAACGATAGAAATACTCTGTTGCATTTCAGCACTGAGCTTTCTGGTGCTGAAGAAAAATCACGTGGTGAAACAAGGAAAAACAGTTTGGGAAAGTTTTATTTTAAAAGTAGATGTTCTCTGAAAAAGTTTTGGATTTTTTTTTCTTATATATATATATTATTTCTCTATCTATTGAAAATATCTCAAAGCAAGCTACCTGACAAAAGGAAAACAAAAGTACGGTATTGGTTTTCCTTGCTTTCCCTCCATCTATTGAATAAGGTTTTGTTGGGATAAAATTAAAGTGCTTATCTTTGAATTTGCTTCCTCTGGTTGAGTTGGCACAGTACATTGAACGAAGGAATGTTCCAAGTTCAGAGGTGGCATTGGGGAATCTAGTTAAAATGACATCAAAGGCAGCACAGCGGGGCTGAACATGTGTTTGAAGCCGGATAGATTAGAGGCCATTATCAGCCTTTCGCTACTGTGCTGGGAACAAAAGTCGCTCTTTCCGCTGGGACTGCTGCTGGGGAGAATTAAAAAAAAAAAAAGAGAGAGAGAGAGAGAAAGAAAGAAAAATTGCACTTTCTAACATAATGCCGCTCTCCCCGCGAATGGCCGTGTGGCTTCAGCGCCCGAGTTGTGTCCTGGTGCCCGGGTTTTGTGCAGTGGTTAAGCTGAAATGTTGCCTATTGATGCCGACCAGCGATGGCTAAAATAATCCCCCTGGCTTTTATTTTCCCTCTAAAATCTGCCAGTTGTTTTGTTGCCATTAATCCAGAAAGAGCCGCGTCGCGATGCGGTGAAACGCTTTGACTATTGTGACTCTTAAGTTCAAATGGAGGTTTGTCATTAAAGAAGATGAAGCCTAAGGAGGGCTGTAACCCTGTTGGCACAGCAGCTGTGGGGGCACTGCCCTCTCCTGAGCCGTGGCACTGTGGGCACAGGGATGGGGATGCTCCCAACACGCTCCTCCTCCTCCCGCATTACCTGCAGCCATTCTCCAGAGCTGTAATTAGCCTGCCTTGTTTGTCTTCCTGCTATAAAGCACTTGTCATTAATCAGAGGGTTTATTTTATTTTAATGGTATTCATTTTGAATACCTGCATGAAATTATGTTCTGCTCATGTAATTTGGTGGTGATTCTGCCCTCGCCAGCATTTCACAGAATCATAGAATGGATTGGGTTGGAAAAGACCTCCGAGATCATCAAGCCCAACCCTTGGTCCAACTCCAGTCCCTT
>JAWWEV010000034.1:2807646-2822850 GCA_035583235.1 Hafferia zeledoni | reverse complement strand
AACCTCCAGGGATGGGGAATCCACCCCCTGTCTGGGCAGCCCATTCCAATGCCTGAGCACTCTCTCTGCAAAGAATTGTTTTCTCATCTCCAACTTCAATTTCCCCTGGCAGAGCTTGAGCCCATCGTGCCCCCTTGTCCCTATTTCCAGGGAGCCAGCACGATGGGAAGGGGAATCAGGCAAAACACCAAAATAAATTGTGTTTCTCTTGCCAAATGGCATCTTGACTTTAAAAACCTACTGGTGAAACTGGTTTATGTGCTGGAGGAGCAGCTGGGGAGGGGGGTAGGTGCTAAGGACATTTGGCTTGCTCAAACATCTTGTTGTTGTGAGATGTGTCGGGGCTGGCTCAGAGGGGTGCAGGGTTGGCAGGAGGCAGTGCCTGGATGTGGAAGTTATTTGTTACTTTGGAGAAACCAAATCCCTCCTTTCATTCCCACCCACTTTTGTGGCATTACAGTTCCCTCTCAAACAGTTTCTTCTACTGAATCAGGGAAATGTGCAAAAGAAAAAAGGAAAGCTCCAAACTGCCAAGCTCAAGGCTGGCATTTGCTTTTGCATTCATTGATTTTTTTCCCCTAAATAGCCCATGTCTCCAGGAGGTGGTTCTGTGTCCTTCCATAACTGGACTCCAGTCACTCACCCTTTTATCCCCAGGTGTGAGCAGGGTGGTGTCAATGGTGAGAACAAAAATGTGTTTCCTTTCTTTATGTGAAGTCACACTCAGACAGTGATGCTTTGCCTTTTGGGGTGCTTGGCAAAGCCTGGTGCCTCTGACCTGCTGACACCCCATTGCTGGACCCTTGTGCATCGAGGCTCATGGCAGGGCCATGCACCAGGCTCCCAGCCTGTCAGGACCAAGGACTGTGGCCACCACTGTCCCCTTCTCCTGCAGAGACCTCCATCACCAGCTTTGCCAGCACAAGCACAGTCCCAAGCAGAGCTGGTTCTGTTGGGTGCCATTGCCCATGGCATCTCTTCCTAACCTTGTCCAGCCTCCTCTGGGCAGAGGGCTGGGTTCTTCCCCACAGTAAATCCAGCATCAAGCCCATGATTTCAGGCCAAGCTAGAGCTTGCTGTGGGAGCAGTGGAGCTTACCCCTTTGCTTTGATAAGCCATTTGAGAAGCTGTCACGCTCTCTTAAAAATATATACCTTGTTCCCTGACCGAGTTCCCGTTGGAGTAGATGCTCACTGAGCTCCCACTCCTCCTTCTCCCCCCTCTCCTGGCCTGCCCTGCCCTGTGGTTTAATGTGTACATTACAGGCTCTTTATAGAAGCAACCAACTATAAAAGGTACCAGGATGCAAAGTCCTTCTCCCTGCCCTCTGCCTTGGGCAGCAGTTGCAGGAGTCCTGCCTTGCTGTGCTCCCAGTGGATGCTGTGTAAGTCCCCCTGGCCCCCAGTGCCAGAGTTTTGCTGGTGTGGGATCTGGGTGAGCATCATTCCCCACACAGATTCCTCTTGCTCTGGGCTTGCAAAGCCTTCCTCAAACACCAAGGGGATTCCTACCTGCCACTCTGTGTCAGCGAGGTGTAAGAGAACGAAATGTCTCAGAGAAAGGCACTAAAGCAGGGCCTGTTGTTGTTTTGTTCCAGCAGAGATGGGATCCCCCCGTACAGACTCCGAAAGCAGCATCGCAGAGAGATGCAAGAAAGTGCCAAAGCAAATGGACGTGTGCCACTACCTCACATTCCTGTAAGTAGCACTATCTCCTTCCCAGAGGTAAATATGCAAAATATGTGAGGTCTCTAGTGGACAAGTTGCTCTGCTTGTGCTTGAGTTTAACCCCCCCTTAGCGCTGTGCTCGTTTAAGATGGACAAACACCATGCTAAGAGAGGGCTTTGGGAGCCTTCTGCCAAACTCACCATCCAGAGCTGCCCAAAATGCAGCATTTTTCTTAACCATTCAGTCAGTAACCGGCTGTTCCTCCTGGATGAGAATGGAAGCACTGGCTGGCATTTACCTGCAGGCATTTACCTGGAGGTGTTTGTGGAAGGTGTAGGAGGCCACTGGGCATGGAGGCTGATGTAGGTCTTGGCCAAGGTCAGTTGGGGAGAAATGCAATAATCCCCAGCAGTATTTCTGCACTGAGCAGCCAAAGGGAGCTGTAACCTCTTCTCAAGGACTTGGGAAAGCTCACCTGGGGTTACAAAGCAGGGGAGCAAAGAAGGTGCAGGGATTTCATTTGTCTAACACTTGGTTGCTCCAGGTAAGCAAACAGCTCTTGGAAGAGAAGCACAACTGCTCGGGCTCTGCATCCACCATCTGTGGCTCTGCTTGTTATTGTTTGCTTTTTGTGAGAAGTTACAGGTGACATTTAATACCTAGTAGGGAATAAAGGTGCTTCTTTCCCCTTTGGACAGCTGGACTCCAGCACAAATCAAATAGGGAGAAAAAAAGCCTCCATCTGCTTTTTCCAGAAGTGCCTTCAAACTTGATGCAGCTGTTCTCATCCTGCCTGCTCAAAGCAGCACAATACCAGCAGAAATACACCCTTGTTTTAATCTGATTTAAACAGGAAAAAAACCCCCACCACACCAAAACCACCACTCTTTGTTTTGCCTTTTAAATTAGATTATTTTCCTTAGATTTAAGAGGGTCTCCTGTGCTTTGATCACTGGGTTGACAATAAAAGCCCTGGCTGTGGACGCTCGTAGCCATCCTTGCTCAGTCACCTCTCTTTTCACACAGTTGCTTTCACAGTGTGGTTGCTGTTGAAAAGGCTGGCTGGGTGCCTTTTTATTTCACTTGATGCCGTTTTTACTGTAAGCATGGCTTTGTTAGAGTTGAAGTTTGAAAGCTTGGCCTTTATTTTTTGTTGTTATTGTTGTTGCTGTTCCCCAACAGTGGGAACTACTGAGTGAATATTCTCCGACTTCAAAGCTTGTCAGTGGCTTTACCTTTTGGATAAAAATAATAGTGGCTTTCTGTTGATGGTGTGCACTGGCAATGCCTCGATGAACTGCAGGTTATAAACTCAGAGTTTGGAGCATTAAATATGTATAGTGAGCTCTGCTTTAACGAACTTCCATCTGCCAAACATTTCTTTTGTTGAACTGAATAAGTGTCATTCCAGCAGCAGTTCCTTGCAGGCTAATTAGTTTTACTTAGCATTAAATTTTATCGACCTTTTGGAAACCAGTTTAAAAAAGGAGGGGGAAAAAACAAGGTTTAAATTGGCCACCTGCTGCTTATAAATTTTTATATTATCCTATTTACCTACACAGTCTTTTAGAATTACATATTCTTCCTAAACTACACACAGATGCTTCACAAGGGTTTTTCTGTGAAACATCCACTGTTCCCATTAGGTTCTGCACTGTAATTTTAAGTCCCAGGGAAAAAAGCATCTTGACACATATTTATATGGGAGCAGAGGACTGAGAAGTCGAGTTAGTTCTAGTCTTTCTCCAGGGAATAAAAGTTTAGTCCAGACACTCTGGCACCTCCTGCCAGCCAATTACTGACACAGAATTGGCATCGACTTCAGAGAGGCACTGCTCTGCCCTTGCTTATCAATCAGCCAAGAAAGGAGAAGGTAATTAGACAATGTGTTTTGACAACACCAGTGTGAAATGTTATAAAGTTACTCTTTAAAATTCACCTCTAACTACACGCTTATTGAATTAAAGGGCCCAATTAGCAAGGAGCCATGCAAATGTTCCTCCAAGTGTTGCTTTCCGGAGCCGGTGGTTGGGCTGTCCCACAGCCCGTGGCTAAAGCAGGCTGGACTCAGAGCTTAGCTGCCTTTAAACATGTGGCAGTGATGAAATCACAGCCTTTGAGTGAAGGTCTTTATGGACTCCTATCTCCCCAGTGTAGCCAGAGTCCATGCTGATAGTGCCTGCAGAATGCACGGCATGTTTTCCTACTGATAATGGGGAACCTCCTACTTCCGAAAGTCATTTCAGAAGGCCCTTACAGACCTTGCTGTTCCCTGACAAATGAGTTACGGGGCTATTATGCAAAATTCTGAAAGGACTTGTATTGCTTTTAATAGCAGCACTTGTAGTTAGGTCCAGGAGCTATAAACTGCAATGACTGTATGTTCAGAGGAGACTGCCCGGCGGTTCCAGCAGCCGTGCTGCTCCAAGTAGCGACAGCGTGTGCTGGGTGTGCGGGACACCCTGCTCTGCAGCAGAACATGTGTCATGGATGGCTGTGATCTGCACCTTCCACACTTCCCAGCTCACATCTTCCACACTTACCAACTCACCAGCGCTCTAAGTTTGGAAAAGTTGTGTTCTGTGAAGTGGCACTCTGCCCAGGAATGCAGTGGGTGAGGATCTCCAGCAGGAGCGAGACCTCTGGTTTGTGCCTCTGGCAGGAATCCATTACACAGTGTGTGAGTGTTGCTTTCATGTGGTTTTCCATTTCTCTGTCTTGGATTTAAGCAGAGTCTTGGAGCACCAAGGAAGGAAAGAATAAGCAAGTTCTCAAAGGAAGGGAGAAAAGCCCAGAGAGTGCAAGGCTGTACCTGTAATACCCTGTGTTTACTCTGGCTCTGGCTTTCATCCATTCCCAGAAGAGGACAGGAGGTCCTCCTTTTCCACAGTAAATTCAGAAAAATCCATCCTCAAGCATTAAGACTTGGATATGGTTGGTTAGTTTGTTTAACTGCACAAAGAAGCCATTTTGTGATGTTGTTGCCGTAGCTTGATCATCAGGCATGAGCTCTCCTGCCCTGCCCTTCCCCACAATCAAGGATTCTGCAAGGTGGCTTCTGTAGTGCCCTGAGAAGGTTGTGGGTGACCACTCTGCTGGCTGTGCAAGTGAGGAGTGCACAGGAGGAGCCTGGTCTCCTGTGCCAGGGTAACTAGAGCTCCATGAGCTTTCTGCTCCTGCAGGGTGGGAACTTGCTCAGGATTCCCCTGGGCTGTTTTATCCCATTCCCTCAAACACCTTGCAGCAGTGGGACTCCTGGCTAATCCCTGGGTGCTGCTAAAGTCGATGCTGAAATCCAGCTATCCATCAGTTTCTGGTATGGAAACACCATTTATCCATTAAGAACTTACATCACAGAGGAATGTATCAGTCTAAGAAATGAGGAGGTTCAGAAGTTCTTTACTCTTGCCTTCTGTACCCTGCTGTCTTCCTTTCATTTCCAAGACTGACTTGTGATCTAACATCAGCCCCTCAGGCATCGTGGAGGCATCAGACCTCCTGTGGAAGAGGGAGATTTACCAGCACAGAGTTCCTTGGCTGTCAACTCCACTTGGCTGCCACTCCACTGCCTCAGATCTGTAAGAAGTGGTTCAGCCCAACCTGTGGGTTGTGAGGCTGGTTTGGGACCTCTACCCAGTGTAATTTTGGAAGATTTCCTGTTTTATCTCAGAGCAGTTGAAGTTGATTCCAAGGGGAACCTGTGAACTGCAGTGAGATTCTTCCCTTTCAGCCTCTTCACATGTAGATCATGGTGGCACCAAACATTTTGGATGCTGGGATCCCCAAACCTCAGTTTCTCAGGGAAGGTGAAATCCATCAAAACCCAAGACCTGCATCTACCTCATGGAGCAAAATCCATGCAATTCCTACTTTATCAGCTCCAAGAAAAGGAGAAAATGTGAGAGCAGGTGCTAAGTGGAACTCCTGGAGAGATTGTGTGTCTCACATGTTCTTGGCAGGCTACTTGTTCCCTGAGGTACCAGAGCTTCAGGCACTTCACGTGTCAAGGGCAGTGTTCTGGTGATGGCTACCCCAAGAAATCCTTCTTCAGAGCTGTCACAAGGAAAGATTGCTCCATCCAGACCAGTTCAAGCCATTCCTTTTTTCCCAGTCCACCTGGCATTCAGCTTCCCATCTGCTGTCCTCTGCAACCTTCCCATCTCAGGGTGGTTTGGTTCTGGACAGACTTAACTACTGTAGTAAATAAAAGCAAGTAGGTAAGTAATAGAACATTAGAGAAAACAGCTGTAGGTAAACAGGTGTTTAAAATTAAGTGCTTCTTTTCTGAGTTGTTGATGCAGAATGTGCAGAGATCTCATTCTGCTCCAGACTGGAGTGCTGGATCCTCCAAAACCAGCCAGCTCTCGAGGAGTGCTGCATCCTTTACTTGGAACAAAAGCACTGGGAGCCCTTCTGATTTCTGAACAATAAACAGCTTATTTACAGCTGCCTTGGCAGGCCTCTGTACACCCATGGGAATCTGGAGAAAGGTTCAGAATCCTGAAGCCCTGAAGGATCCTGCTTTGGGCACAGGCTCAGCCTGGCTGGTTTTTGATGGAGCGTGTCTCCCATGTCTCCCTTCTGAAGTCAGGCCCATCATTTGATAAAAGTTTCAAACACTTTGTTGTCTTTTTGAATCAGGTCAGTGCAATCCATGTTTGCGGTCCAGGGAGACAGAGAGAGTGCTCAGCAATTTTCTGTATTGTTTCAACACAGGGAATTTGCATTCATTATTCTGCACTACTGTGAATTTTGGGGAAGTCTGTGTAGCTCATCCTTTGAGCTAGGAATAAAGTCAGACCCACAGCGATGTTCAGAGCATCATCCTGCCTGCCAGCTCTCTGAGCCACCCTTACAGGTACCCACCAGGACAATGGAGGGCACATACAACTGGTATCCATGGGGTGAAATGAGGTTTATTCCAGCTGCACTGAACTTGGATGCTCAGGGAGACCCTCGCAGAGATGGCTGCACAGAGGGGGCTGCATTTGCCCTCTGCAGGCTGCTCTGCTGAGTGGGAAGCTCCAGGTACAAGGCAGTGAGTGTTTCAGGTGCAGCAGTTTTTCAAAGACAAATTTGTCCTAAAGATTCTTAGGTTGAGTTGTGATTTGTGCAGTTGAGCTTCAGTCACCTCCAGCCTTTGAGACACTGTGGATAAGCATGCTGAGGTATTTGTTGTAAGAGACCAAAATCATCTCACCTTGAGTTCTCTGGATGCAGCCGTGATTCCAGATGTCTTCAGATCCTCATCAGAGACAGAGCTGTGGTCCTTAAGGACTGGTGGACCTGCAGGAAACCACCTTCCTGTGACAGGACTTGGACACTCAGGTTTCCAAGGAGCCTTTGCACCCACTGCTGCTGGAGGCTCAGGAGAGCCTTTGGTTTGAGATGCTGCATTGCATCAAAGGCTGTGAAAATAAAGAGAAATTCTTTCCCAGTTGTGCTTTTCCATGGTGACTGCAACAGGGAGACCCAAGAGTGTGACTGCTGAGCTCTGAGCTGCCTCTCATTAGGCTCATTAAGTGTCTAACGGAGCAGGGCTTGGTGCTGGTGGCGTATAAACAACCACAGGGAGGGTTGGCATGTCTGAGGTGGCAGGAGGGAGGGAGCACATCATCCCTTGGGGTGTGACTTGTCAGGCCAGAGAGACTTCCCTCTTTGGGAATGGCTGGTGCTGCCTTCCAAGGTGGGTGGAGGTGGTCATGGGGCTGGGGTTTCTGGGGAAAGCAGGTTCTCTTGGCCAGAGGTGCTCCCCTGGGCTATGCCAGGGAACAGGGAGACATCAGTTGGATCCTGGAGGCTCCTCAGGGAGTAAAAGAGCAGGAACCAGCTCTGCCACATTTTCCCCTGTGCTGGAGCACATCTGGGGCCCATTTCTGGACAACACAAGGATGGAGCACGCTGCTTTGGCCCCTGTGCCAATATTTCAAGATTAAACATCACTTTTGCTGGTGAAAATCTTTTTCTGCAGCTTTGTGTTTTTTTAATTTGATTTTCAGGGCTGGAGGTCCTGGTGGCAGCAGTGATGTCATCCCAGGGTGGGAGCCACCTGGTAGCTCACACATGTCGTGCCCTCTCCAATGGCTCCATATGTGGATGAAGGAAGGGTTGGTTGGTTGGTTGGTTGGGGCTGTTCCCAACTCCAGTGGGGCCCTAGCATTGAGATGTACTGGTAGGTTCAGAAGGCAGATTCCTCTTGGCAAGCAAAACAAGCAGTGCCTCAACTGGTACCTTTGCAGCCCAACAGGGGTATCATGAGAGATGTCCTCAGTTTCTTGGTCCTTCAGTGAGCACTTACTGCCTCTGGTTTTCTTCCCTGCCTTCCCCTCAGCCACGGGCAGAGACAGCAAAGCCAATACGATTTGCATCCTTTTGTCAGGTTTTGAGGCAAAGCAGTATTTTAGTCTTCTGCTTTGATCTTTTGGCTGGTCTGGGATAAATTCAGGTGGTCTCTCATCCTCCTTTAAAGTTTTCAAGCTCCATGTCTGCTTCTGATGCTGCATTTGTTCTTTTGCTGTGAATTATCTCATGTCTTCACATTTAGTTTTATCTCTGGTCCTGTAGAGTGTATATTTCTCTTGTGTTGGTATTGAAATACTTGAATGCAGGGTTTATGCTGGTGAGTTTTCCAACTGTTTTTTCCCAGTTAAATTTTTATCTGCACTGTGTCATTTCATTGTTTCTAATATTTTAACAAAATAATGCAGAAAGGATGAAAATGAGGGGGGAAATACAGCAGCTGATAGTTTCATATTCAGTACACAAACTTCTTATCCCAGAGCTCAGGAATTTCAGGACGAAGTAACTCAGCATAAGGAATCCAGAATGCCCTTGAACTGCCATAAATATTCATCTGTTCACCCAGAGCAAGCAGTAAAATGGCATCCCTATACTTGTAAGGGTGCTGTATTGATAAAGCCAGCAGGGAGTCATGGCATGGCTCTGAAGAGCTGAGATGGAATCCTACAGGATCCTCCAGGAGGAGAGGGTGCTTTGTGGGAATAGGGACCTTTTTCCAGACTGGCACACACTGATCCTTCCAGGATAAGCTGAGTAAGCGAACTCCAGAGTCCTCTTTTCTATCAAAGTCAAAGCATAACTGCTACAAACAGGATTTTTGAGTGATGGAGTGGTCTGTTCATCCTTTTCCTACCCTTTGAGTCCAGCTTATTCCTGCTTATCCCAATGTGTGCATTGGGAGAAAACCAAACACATCCATCCCTAAGTGGAGTTTGGTGCCAAAAGAACTTGTTGAATTACGGCTCCAGAAAACCTTTGCCTTACATGGGGAGGTGTGTGGAGCTGGTGCCAGGCAGGGAGCTCATGGAGGTGGCTCAGCCTCCAGCCCCCGGGTCCTGGGCTGCATCTCAGTGCCTGCCAGCCTGTCCTCCCCCAACTCCCCACCAGAACAACCGGCATTTCCAGTCATCAAAGCCTCCCAAAGAAACGTGGGGTTTCTCATGAATCCCTTGCTAACCCCTGCTGTGCTCTCCCCGCAGCGTACATACCGAATGCCAAAGGATATCCACGTGGAACCAGAGAAGTTTGCTGCAGAACTGATCAACCGTCTGGAGGAAGTACAAAAGGAACGTGAAGCGGCGGAGAAATTAGAGGAGCGCCTTAAACGCGTGCGAGCGGTCAGTGACCTTCCTGCCTCTCTCTGTACCACAGGGAGCTCTCAGGTGCTGTGCAAGCAACTGGAGTGACCAGTTCCCTGCTCCAGTGCCATGGTCAGCGCTTGCACGGGGCTCCTGGAGGCTCCTGCTGCCCCAGGAGCTTTCATGGTGCTGTTCCCCCATCATGCAGGGCTCTGAGCTCCAGTGCTCCCTCCCTGTGTGTGATACCAGCAGTGCCCACTTCTGCCATCAGTTAGGGGCTGTGGATGCTCTTCCACCACCTTCACTGGCACCCTGGACTCCTGACTTTGTGACCAACCCCTTCCATTTGATTCTGGGGCTGAGTAATGGGGCTTCACCTCCCCCTGGGAGGTTTTCGGTGATCCCTGTTGCCCCCACAAATGGTAACCAGAGGGCAGATGATGTTGTGCTTGGAGGTGTTTGTGTCTGTTATCAGGCTGTTTCTACCCCAACCCAAAGGGTTCTGCCCATCAGTGCCTGGCACATCCCTAGAAAACACCTGATCCATTCAGATGTGCCATCCAAAAACCCTCTCCTGGGCAGAGAGACACCATGACTCCACAGGGGTGGCTGGGGATACCCAGCAGGTGGCACTGAGTGCTGTGAGCCTGGTGCTGCTGGGGCCCTTCACAGCCTAAGGGACTCAGATGAACCATGGGAAGTGTGCAAGGTCTTTAGCTCCACAGCAAGCTCCAAAAGGTGGAGAGTGAGGTACTGGTCATGTACTTCCCTGTGTGAGACCCCCATGCAGCAGTATTCACACATCTTTTCTTTGAGGCACTGCTTCTCATGGGTACCTGTACAGCTTGTGCTGGGCATACAGGGCACATTCCAGAGGACACTGTGTGTTACTGAGCATCACCAGTGTCTGTAACTGCATCCCTGTGGGATGAAATCCTGGGGCTCTGCAGTTAATAACTGTGGTGGCCCTGAGTCAAAGGCTCTGTGCTGGGTAACCTGCAGCCCTCCCTTCAAGCACAGCTGTTGGTGCCTGGCTCTGCTTTCAGGGAGGTTGAGCCTCTGGGGCTCCAGGGAAGAACCTTCAGCCCCACTGGAAGATTTTCAAATGTTCATCCAGTAGCTCTTCAAACAGAAAAGAGCTGGAGGTTGTAGTGTTCGCTTTAAATCACATCTGCATTTCAAATGCAGAGAACTGAGGGAGGCAGAAGGATCTGTAAGGTCCCCTCCAGCTCCAGGCATTTTCCAGCAAACTCCCCATCCAGCCAGAACAGGCCAGCGAGGTTCTGTTTTGTGATTAGATTCCTGTTCTTCTGGAATTGCACTGGTGTCCTGTCTGGTGACTGTTGCTTTCTGGACAAAGCCAGTGTAACCAGCAGCATTTTCTGCTCAGTCCTAGAGCTCTCTTCCTCCTCCTCCTCCTCCTCCTGCTGTGGCTCTGTTGCAGCCCCCACCTGTACTAAACTACATTATTCCAGCCCTCTGCCTCCCTGCAGAAGCTGCCAGTAGCAATACCATAAAATCAGCAAATACCTATGTGCCAGAGAGTATATTTAAGTCTGTTTAAACACATTTTTATGTGACTTAATCTATTTTTAAGCCCAGGACTCCCACTAATGCTAGATATTAAACCTCTTCGCTGTCTCCAAGAATGTATTTCATTGACTGGCTGGCATCTGGCATTAGCCATTCAGGAAAAACTCAGAGTAAGCAATTGTAGCTTTTTTAGGTCAGCACTTAAGGTGCAGGAGCTGCTGGTATCAGCAAGAGGGAGAGCTGGAATCCTGATAGATCACAGGGCTTTTTTCTATGACCTGAGTACCAGACTACAGGGTAACCTCTTCCTGGGTCTGCACGGCTCACTGCACAGCAGCACAGGGGAAACCAGGAGTGTTAGTCACACCAGGCAGTTACCAGCTTAGCAGAGAGGCTGGAAATATTTTGCAAAAGCTAGGAAGAAAGAATTTTTCTCTTCCATACTGAGCTGCCTGCAGGTTCCCTTTCAAAGCCACATCATGCAGTAACATGGAGAGGAGGCATCTGATCTGAAACCAAATGCCTTTTACTGGAGAGACTGACAGATTTCTGTTTTACAAAAAAACAAACTCTGAATTGATTAATTATTCTGAGCAACGTGGGAGAGATTAGAGGATACTGTTTTTTCCCATATTGGTCTTAGAGACACTTCAGTCTCTTGTTCATGCAGGGAAGCTGCAGTATCATCATACAGATCAGTATCACATCATCCAGATCACTCTCTCTGAACTGAGTGCATGGAAAACAAGCCAGGAGGAAGCAAAGCCACTACTGAGATTCTCACTATTTGAATATAAAACACTGCCTGACTAGAGAGGGAAATCATTTGCATGGTGATCGAACAGGCACTCCTGCTTAGCAGAGCTGCTTTGCCTTCCCAGCCAGCAGCAGCCTGATGGGTGGGACTGGGAGGAGGCAGAGGAGGGGGTTTGCAGCGAGGTATCACTGCCCAGTAGCTCATCAGTGCAGCCCTCAGCCTCCTGATTCAAAGGGAAGGGCACCCCCAGCGTTGCTGGAGAGTAAAAATAGCTCAGCAGACAGTCAGCAAAGTTGGAGCTGCATCTCTGCCTGCCGCTGCCTTGGGAGCTGGTGGAAGAGGCTTCTGACAATATTATGTCAACAAAGCACCATCTAGTGGTTATGGGACCTGAGGTTCCCCTCCCACCCAGAGGCTCTGCTCACTGCCAGGCTGTGCCCAGCTCACCTCCCAGCTTTGCCCAGCTCATCTCCAGGCTGTGCCCAGCTCTGTGCCAAGCTGTGCCCAGCTCACTGCAGTGAGATGCCAAAACACAGCTCTGGAGCCCACACCACATGTGTCACTTTTTTCACTGCAGACTGAGCAGTTGAAAAGATTCAGCTCAACTGATACCTGTATCCTTGACTTAAACCTTTGCCCAGCTTGAGGAGAGATGACATCTTGGGATAGACACCCCCATTCCTTTGTTACTGCCATTGTCTCGCTGTTGGGGCTTTGCTGCCTGGTGTGAAGCTGAGGCCAGTGCTGGGGGGTGGTAAGGCAGTTCCCCAGGGCCTGTCTGCACATCACCCACCCCAGCACCACCTGCTCTGTGGTCCTGTCTGGGGTCTAGATCTGCTCAGTGACACAGATGAGCTGAGCCAAAGTGAACTGAGAGAGCCAGTGCATCCCTTTCCCCCCCTTAGCCTACCCTGAAATTGGTCCTGAAGCAGAAGTCCTTGTTACCTGAAAGATGGGAGGTCCAGGCAGACAGAGGATTTCCCAGATACCAGGCACCCATTTGGCTGGGCCACCCTGGGTTGTTGTCACTCTCATGCCACCCTGCTCTGGTGTGACAGCATTGCCAGAGCTCTGGCTCTGAGCAGAAGGGTCATGCTGCTGTTCCTCAGGGTTAGTTGGTGTTTAAACCTGAGAGGCACCAGCCCCAAAAGCCTCCCAAGTGCTGAGCATATAATTGGGTTATCAGAAACTGCTACTAAGTGCTCAGCCCAGTGGCAGGGGTTTCATCAGCACATGCTTCACCACTTCTTGTCCCTGAGCTCGGTGCCCAGGGCAGGCTGCAGTGGCTGTACATGAAAGGTGCCTCTGAAGTTCTTCAAAGGGATCTGTTACAAAGTGGTGTGTCCCCTCCAGACACCAGCATCGTGTCACACCCCAGGCTTGCAGCGCCCACACCTTTGGCACTTTCAAAGCCTGGCATTGTCCCTGCTCCAGGTCTGAACCCTTAGGTGTGACACTGGGAGGAAGTCTGTTATTTGCTTTCTTGCTGTGTGGTTAGCAGCTGAAGCTTTGAAGCTGGTTAGCAAGGGATGGATGCTGGCATCTGACAGGCAGGGCTGATGGCAGTCAGTGTTTTCCAGCAGATGCATTTATCTGGCAGGGCAGAGATACCCTGTGCTACAACTGAGTTCTTTACTGTGCCAAAGGAGGAAAAGAGACCAGGATTAAAGGGCTTGCTGGAATCCTGCTTATGTAATTAAAACAAATAGGAATCCTGACTTCCAATAAAGAAACTTCATAAATATCTGAGTTTATGTTGGAGTGTAAAGTAGTTCGTCAGCATCAAAACTGTGGCCGTCAGCATGGAGGAGTTTAATTCTTCCTGGCAAGGACTTAGGAGTCGCTAACAGCGTTGTCCTAGACCAGCATGAACTGCAAGAACAAGCAGTTACTTCCAACCCATTTCGTTATCTGTGTGCAGTGTTTCACTCCAGCCTTAGCACGCCCAGGAGAAATCAGTGTTTGATTTTCAAAACCATTCATGCCGTTGTCGACCTTCACTTGCCCCTTCCTGTTACAGCCCACTCTTGGCTTTGCCTTGTGAAATAGTCATTTGGGTGAGAACCCCCCCTGGTCTCGCCTGACTCAGAACTGATTTGCCACATATCCTGTAGCTTTGGGTTTATCTGATGTGCTTTGAAGCAGTGCCTTACCAAAGGCGCGTAGGAAGTCACAAGTACTGTGCAGTAACTTGAGTTTCCACTGCTGGTTGTTACAGAACCACCTTCAGGGGACTTGGAGAGGTTTTTAGTTCGGTTGTGCCTGCTCTTGTGCCTGATGTAGCTGTTAGGCTGGTCAGGAAGCTGTGTCTGTAAACCCTGGTTGTGATGTGTGGGCTGCCTGTCAGAGCTCGCCTCGGTCTCTTTGGGGAGCATGTGGAGAATGCTGCTAATGGTGGCTCAGAAAACAGGTACAGAGACCTGGGCTGCTCTGCTCGGTGGCAGCCAGACTGCACAGGCTTGGCCTGAGCATTAGGAATTCTCTGTCAGTCTGGGACAGGTCTCCAGAGGGGGTGATTGATCTCCATCTTGAAGTCTTTCAAGATCTGGCTGGACTAAACCAGGCCTAACCCCAGGGTTGGCAGCAGCCCTGCTGTGAGCAGGAGGTGGGCTGGGGCCCCCTTCCACCATGCTGCTGCCATTCTCTGATTGTCCCCGTGTTTCTTGCAGGAAGAAGAAGGTGAGGATGCAGATATCTCTTCTGGTCCGTCGGTCATCAGCCACAAGATGCCTTCTGCCCCAGCCTTTCACCACTTTGCTCCTCGTTACGCTGAGATGGGCTGTGCTGGGATGCAGATGAGAGATGCCCACGAGGAGAACCCTGAAAGCATCCTGGATGAGCATGTGCAGCGTGTGATGAAGACACCAGGCTGCCAGTCTCCAGGACCTGGCCGGCACTCTCCGAAACCGCGGTCCCCGGAAAGCGGCCACCTAGGAAAGCTGTCAGGGACACTGGGAACAATTCCTCCAGGGCATGGCAAGCACGCAACAAAATCAGGAATGAAACTGGATGCAACTAACTTATACCACCATAAACATGTCCACCACCACCACATCCACCACCACAGCATGATGAAACCAAAAGAGCAGAACGAGGCCGAGGCCACGCAGCGAGTGCAGAACAGCTTTGCTTGGAATGTAGATTCACATAACTATGCAACAAAGTCAAGAAACTACAGTGACAACTTGGGCATGGCCCCTGTCCCCATGGACTCTTTAGGCTACAGGTGAGTCAAGGAACCCCCAGTGGGACTCCCAAAGCTGTGGCTTCTCTGGAAAGCTTTTTCATAAACAAGCTGTAGGATGTGGATGGAGCAGTGTTTGAACCACATTTTCTTGTGAAACCTTATGCTGGGACATGGTTTGAGGGCCTTCCACTGCTCATCCCCTTCAGAAATGTATATGCCCCAGTAAGCCTTGCGAGACCCCTTTTTATCTCTCTAATCTGGTGCTGAAAGACACACTTTAATCAGGATTTTCAGTGGCCTTGGTTATAAAGTAGGTTTTATGCTCCTTAAAGCAGTGGAGGTACTTAGAAATTGCAGGTGCTGATCTACCTCTGCATGCACCAGGAGTTGCATATTAGGGCTGTGTCTCAAGGTCTGGGTAATGGAAACAGGTCTCTTGAAGTGTTTATGAGAGGTCCAAC
>JAWWEV010000034.1:2788716-2807636 GCA_035583235.1 Hafferia zeledoni | reverse complement strand
CTTATTGCAAGGCCTACCCCCCTCCCCAGAAAGGCTCCTTTCTCTTCCTAAGACAGCACTGGCTGCTGCACTGCTGTCCAAGGGGGATGTGCTCCAGGGTAGGGCACCCTCTACCCAGAAAAGCCATTTTGCTGCAACATGGACTGCTGTCCATCTTCCTTTGGCTGTTTGAGTTCCTCCATCCCCTCCATGCTGCAAGGAGAGGGCAGAGCTCCTCCACTGCAGCTGGTTTTGCCGGTCCCGTTACTGGAGGATGGCAAAGGCAGGAGTGCAGTTCGGGGCTGTCCAGGATGAGGGATTGGGATGAAGCCACAGGGGAAAGCTGAGTGTGTCTGACTCCCCAAGCCTGTGAGTTTGGGGTGTTTTGAAGGGAGGTGGCTGGGTCTGCAGTGGACAGGACCAGCTTTCCAGGGTGGCAGGAGGGGGACAGAGTGTAGAGGCTGTCCAGGAAGGGAGAAACACTTAAACATGCCCTGTTTCTCTGGGGAAAGGGTTATTGCTTCATCAGAGATGGGCATGGCCATGCTGCTCCAACCCAAAGCCTCGTCCAGACACAAGACTTCCTTCTAGCAGCAACTGCAGCATGTATTTAATGGGATTATAGTAGAACATGCTCAAAGCTGTCCTTCCTCTGGCACAAACTCCCAGTTCCTGGCAGTCCTTGGATTAGGAGCTTCACAGGACAAGGGTTTGCATCCAAATGGTCTTGTTTGGCAGCCTGCAGTCTCTTGTGACTTCTCTGGCTCCCTCTTGAACCCAGACAGGTTCTGGCCCCCACAGTTGTGTCTGTGGGTTGGTGACAACCTGCAGAAAAAGGGGGTTTGGTTTTGTTTGCACTGAATCTGCTGCTGAAGAGTTTCATTTGATACCCATTAATCCTTGTGTGGGGAGAAGCAGACAAGATGCCAGCTTGGCCTGCCTTTGTAGATCTGCAGCAACACCTCTCCAGGCTTTTTCACAAAAAAATCAAAGGTCATTTTTCCTATATATGAGAAGAAGAGAGGTCGTGTGGAGTAAAGTGGGTGGGTGGTTAGGACAGTGAGAGTCCCATGAAATCACAGGCTGTGACAATGACAGACCAGCACAGGAATTCTGAGTGGCCTCCTCAACCTGGGACTGCTCAGCTGGGCTCATGGCCATGTGTGTGGGCAAGGAGCCATGGGGTTCCTGTAGGAGCCTTTGCTGCAGCCAAAGGTGTAGCCAGAGTGTTGGCTACTGCCTGGCATCCCTCTGGCTGTGGTGGCCAAGGGGACTGGCATGGAAGGCAGCCCACCCTTGCTGGGATGTGGTTTTCCACCAAGATGTGAAGCTCAAATCAGGATGAGAAGCAAACACTGAGCATGGCAAGTCAGAGTGTGGGGTATCAGTGGGGCATGATAGGGAGCACCCAGGTTTCAAGCAGTGGTCAGTTATGGAGAGGCAGCTGGTGGGTTGCATCACCAGGAGGAACCTCCTGCCCTGAGCAAAGAGCTGGGTGTTTAACACAACCCTTCTTGTGGCAGATCTTGCCACAGGGTTGTGGTTTGTTTGCCCCTTTCCCCACAAGTGACTGGGCAGAGAAGTTGCTGTGCCCAGGTCTAGCCAGTCTTGCTCTTAGGCTTAATTGCAGCATGTTTGGGTTGAGCCTGGGGACTGTGGGAGATGTCTGGAGACAGATGTGTCCATCCTCTGCCCTGGCCCACAGTGGTTTTCAAAGCACTGATGTCTCAAGCTTTGTTCTTGCAGTGGGAAAGCAAGTCTGCTCTCCAAAAGGAATGTTAAGAAGACCGATTCAGGGAAAAGTGATGGTGCCAACTATGAGATGCCAGGATCTCCTGAAGATGTGGAGAGAAACCAGAAGATCCTCCAGTGGATCATAGAAGGAGAAAAGGAGATCAGCAGGCATAAGAAAACAAACCATGGGTAAGGGCTGGCAGAGACAGAGGTCTTCCTGCTGTTGTATTGCATCCCCTGCACAAGGTGTGTCAGCAGGGTGCCTGGACATCTTGGGAAGGCAAGACTCCACCACACCAAGGGTTTAGGCGCTTTGGAGTTTGGGGATTGTTCGGGGGCTATAAGGACTCTTTCTGAAGGATGACAGTAGAAGCCAGGGCAGGCTGCACTGCTGGTAGCTGGGGCTGAGTGCCAGGGCCATGGGCAGTGCCAGGCCACCAGGAAGTCAGGCAGCAGGTTCTGCCCCTGGAGATGGAGAAGGATGAGCCCATCTCTTCAGCATCCCCTTCCCTGGGGGTGCTGACCAGTGTAGTGGCAGCACAGGGTGTCTTCTAGTGGAATGTCACAAACCGTGGGGCTGCCTTTTGCTGGCTTTATTTTTATATATTGTGGATTGATGTGAGCCCTTACACACACCTGTGGGGTTTGTGTCAGTGTTGGGCTGCTCAACTGATGTCTCAGGACTTGCTGTCCTCAAATCTTCTCTAGATTCTGATATTGCTCCCATCTCCCTCACATGCTGTGAGGAGCTTCCCAGTGGTGTCTGTGTTCATCTGGGAAGGACTGTGTGCCGGTTTGGAGGGTCCTGGTGGTCCATGTAAAACCTTTGTGTTTGTGTAGCTCTTCAGGTGCTAAGAAGCAGCTGTGCCATGACTTGGCACGGCCTCTGTCCATCGAGAGACCTGTCGCGGTGCACCCCTGGGTCAGCGCCCAGCTCCGAAACGTCGTCCAGCCTTCTCACCCCTTCATCCAGGATCCCACCATGCCGCCCAACCCAGCCCCCAACCCGCTCACCCAGCTGGAAGAAGCTCGCAGGAGGTTGGAGGAAGAGGAGAAAAGGGCTGGAAAACTCCCCCCTAAACAAAGGTACGGCAAAGGGGTCTGATTGTGCATGGGAGGGATGGGACAGACAGGCTGAAGGTGGGGCAGCTGAGGGATGTCCTTGTCCTCTGCTATGGTCTCCTGCTTCTCCTGGATGGAGGCACATGCAGAGAGGTCAGAGAAATCTCCCTCAGTCCCTCTGACGTGGTGCAGATGCCAAAACCTTGAGGGCCTGGGCTTGTGGGTTGTGGTTGTAGAGGCTGAAAATGCTCCTGACAAGGTGGGAAGGGGCTGGGCAGGGGGTGCGTGTCTAGAATGGGCCTGGCATGGGAGAGCTCTCCCCCCTGTTACTCGCTGGCGCTCTTCTTGTTCACACTCCCACCATGACTTCTGAGGTTGCTGCAGCAGCAGGATTGATCAGGATGCAGCAGAATTAAGTGCAGAAGACAAATATGTATCTGCTCCTTGTCTCCATCTTGCACAAGCTCCGGGCAAAAGCTGCTCGTGGCTCTGGGTGAGGGCCCTGCTGTGGCCCTGCTGCAGCAGCTCTGGCCACATCCAACCACTGCATCTTTCTGTGACTCAGCTTATTGCCTGTTGCAGAGCTCATTCTCCTGCTCTGTGTTATCTTTCAGGGAACATTATTTGCAAGGCACATGGAGCTCTCCAATGAAAAGCCTTTGGGAAGTGCTGGATAATTACTGTTAACAGCTAAAAGCACTTGGTCCATTAAAAACCTTTCACAGCTTTAGTGCTGTCCTCTGAAAACTTCAATCTTTGTGGTCTGACTCTTAGAAACAAAAATGTAATTTAAAAAAGAAGCTCTTAATTGCCAGGCTCCAGTTATTTTTGCTTGCAGTGACCACACAGCAGATTTCTGTGTATTCATGTCAGAGCATTGATTGAAAGCCAGGTAATTAGAGGGCTCTCCCAAGCCAGGTTAAGCCAAGTTTATGTGATCTACCTTTCACCTGGTGTAATTGGATAGGGTTTATTAGTAGAGTCATTTACAGTCTTACTAAATTCATGCACCTTCCCCAGATACGTCTGTACCCACTTTGGAAACACTGACCTGGCCTATATGTGTTTGTAATTAATACTCTAACAATAATTTGGTGTGTATTCTAAGAGTGGCTTTCACAAGAACCCCATGGCATGTGGGAAGTGCCTTGCAGGCCGGTGGGAGGACGGGCTGAGCAGTCCCAGTGCTGAGTCTGGCTCTTGTCCCAGTGATGCAGTGACCTCCCAGCCCTGCCCTGAGAGTGGAAAACAAGGGAGACATGGTGGGGAACAATGTGGGTTCCACCAGTGGGGAACTGCTCGTGAAAACCAAATGTTTCTGTGTCCAGTAGCAAAAATGGATGCAGTGGTCCCCAGGGAGCCAAAGATTTCTGGGTGATGAAATCTCTCTGCTGGGTTTTGGCAGGATTGGGTGCTCCAGCTGAAGCACACCTGAGTGGCAGCTTTTTAGAACTCCTGCTCTGGTTGGCCTGGAAATAGACCCCATGGCTCAAGGAGGGCAAAGGAGAAACTGAGAGGGGAACGCACATGGTTTATTTCAGGCAGGAGCTTTGTAGAGCTCTGGGAAATTGGAGCCAGTGTCCCAGGTTTGTCAGCAGCCTTGGGGAAGCACGGAAAGGTGGAGGTGAGCCCAGAGGGGTCCTTGAGGCACTGCTTGATCTGGCTGTGTGAGGAGAGCACGCTGTGCCAGCTTTGTACAGCCAGGCTGGCCTTGCCAGCACAGTTATCCAGCTCTCCAGACCCTGCCCTCTGGCACAGCCCTTCCAGGAGCAGCAGCCTTGGCCAACCAAGTGCCCACTGCCCTGGCTGGGGGTACTGACAGCCCCACTCCCACCCCTGCACTTCCCCACTGGAAATCAAGGAGGCACCTGCAGTGCTTGTACGAGGAATTCTAAATATTCTTCCAGAAATTGCACTTCTGCTGCAGAAAAAGCCTTTCTCTCCCTATTCCACAGCCTTTGGAATGACCTCATCTCTGAGATAGCTACCTGGCTGCTGCTGGCAAGCAATGCAGGAGTAACTGTCTGGTTCTGAACTGCAGATCCAGCAGCACAGCAGTGCCCAGCAGTGGTGCCCCCAGTGACCACCAGGTTTCTTCCATGTACAGACAGGTTTTTAGCCATTTTCTGTAGCTCAGTCTCACAGTTCACAGCTGGATTCAAGTAATTAATACCAGCTCTTCAGAGAAAGGATTTTTGCAAGCAGGGAGAACATTAGCAAGATCTGTCTGTAGTTAATTGGGTTGGGCCAAGCTTAGAAGGGGAGCAGAGCTGGTGACTGGGACACCCCCCGAGGTAACACCTGCTGGGTGCATTTTGGGCTTCCCAAGGCTCTCCAGCCCCAGCAAGGTGTCACAGCAAGGTTGGATTGGTGCTGTAAGCCAGACTTGGATTCCCTGTCACAGCACCAGTGGGTTACACCCCTCAGGAGTCAGGACTGGAATGCAGATGCAGTGAGCTGGATGAGTGTTGCCATTTCCACACCAGATAATACTTTGTTCTTGTGACAAACACAGCAACAGGAGGTGATTGCAGAAGGGGCAGGGCAGTGGTACCTGTTTCTGGGTCACATTACCACCCAGGAGATGGGTGCAGGTGGAAGCTTTAATGAGGCAGGGCTTGGAGACTGTCTGGAAGCCTTTATGTGCATGCCAGGGTCTCAGGAGATCTCTTGGCAATGACGAAAACGGAGACGGTTGTGTTGCCTCATTCTCCTGAGAGGAGCTCTTGGAAAATTACATTTTCAGCGATTCCATATTCATCAGCTCTGCTTTAGCCTGCTGGAGGTCTGTGGTTGTGTTTTGGGATGTGTGTGGGCTCTGCTGATAGAATTAAAGCAACCAGAAAAGGTTTTCTAGGTACACTGGTTATGAAAGGAGGACCGGGGAAAATGTGGGCCCTCTCTGGAAGGAAATGGGAGAGCCAGTTACCCAGAGCATGCAGAAGGTGTTCATTTGCCTTGGTCTTCACTGGTGAGTGCTCCAGGCACAGCACCCAAGTCACAGAAGGCAAAGGGAATGGGAGAATAAAGAACCACCCACGGTAGGAGAAGATCAGGTTTGAGACCATCTAAGGAACCTGAAGGTGCAGAATTCTCTGGGACTTGATGAGATCCACCCATAGGGTCTGGGGGGATGAAGTGTCTCAGCCACTATCCATTGTATTTTAGAAGTCATAGCATAGGTTTCCACTGACTAGAACAGAGGAAACATAGTTCTTGTTTTTAAAAAGGGAAGAAAGGAAGGCTTGAGGAACTAAAGGCCAGTCCATCTCCCCTCTGTGCCTGGCAAGATCATGGAGCAGCCCACTTTTGGGCATCACTTCAGGAATTATTCTCGGGCACATCTCTGCTCTGGAAAGAGGTGGGTGCTGGAACCAGGCCAAGCACCTCCAGAAATGGCCTTTCAGGTGTGAAGTGCGTGGCAGGAAGAAGGAGGCTCCCAGTCACTGGCATGGTGCCCCTCTTGGTTCTGCCACAGCAGAGCTCAAGGGTGCCCTGTCCCCTCTATCTCCCCAGGCAAAGGAGAACAGCAGCCCTGAGGAACCAGCTTTGCTGCCTGCACCAGACACTTCACCGTGTCCCCAAGTCCCCAGGCACACATCTCTTAGTCATGACTTGTCTCTAGCAGGATTAAGAGAAGCTTAGGGACTTTGAGGTTTTCCAAACCCCTTCAATTAACTTCTGGCTCACAGGGTTCACAGAATTTGCCTGAATTTATGACCCATTTTTCCTTTAAATGCTTGGTATTTTTTTTTCCAAGGATGACTCAATTCCTTAATGTTTTTCTAGCTAAAGGGCATCCTGTGCTTTGATACAGGGATGGGAGAGGCTCTGAGGGCTGTGCTGGCACCAGGAGCAGACCCTTGCCTCTCAGGATGCTGCATCTTCTCCAAAGGTCTCCCAGGCAGGGCAGGCACCCGGAAGGTTGCTCAGTTGAACTTTAGACTTCTCATGCCTGTAGGAAGAGGTGAAAAAGCTGTGTCTGGTGTTGGTTTGCAGTGCCAGTGTTTGTGTGGGCACGCCATGAAAAGGTGCTCTGCCCGCCAGCCAGTGTTTAAAGGTTAAGGTCAGAGTCATTTCCAAAACTGCGATTACCTCATGTGCTTGGCAAATTCTGGCCTTTTACAGCAACTTTCCAGTCATGTAAATACAATATCATCTTTTTTTATCCAGCGTGCTTTTAAAATAATTTTTTGAGTGCTGCCAAATGTGTTTTATGTGACTTTGAAAGGGGAGGCTGCCCCTGGCTCAGACCACGCATGCCATGGTACCAATTTGTGTAGGCTGTTCCAGTGTTTGTGCAGCGTCCTCGGCACCCAGATGAAAGGCTGTGCAGAAGGGCAAAGTACCCTGAGTTTTATTATTGCTGCTTTTGTCTGTCTCTGAAAACGAGGTGAGGGCTGGGCTGATGCTTTGGGTCTAATGATGGCACCACGTGGCTGAACCCCCCTGGTGTGTGGGCTGGAAGCAGAGGCCAGATGTGAAGTCACTGAGGTTTTGGGGATGACAGCTGCCTTGACACCCTGCTGGGAGCACCATCCCCTCTGACCTCCATGTGTGCTGGGAGAGGTGCCCAGGGGAGCCCTGGGGTGCAGGAGCAGCCCTGTCTGCAGATGCAGGCCAGTGGAAAGCCTTGCTGAGCTGTTTTGGCCATGGTGGCAATAACCCAAGCAGTCTGAGCAGTGTCTGCACGACCCACGATCATGCCCTGCATGGTGGTGCTCCAGCCCCATGTGAGTGCACCCCAGGAGTGTAGTGAGATGGTAATGATGGTGGTGGTGAGCTGGGTCTGCTGCCATGGGCCTGGGGTGCTCTGCCTGGTCCAGACCTTGTCAGTGACTCCCCAAACCATGCTATGAGCAGGGCCCTCTCAAAGCATGAGGACAGGTTTCTTCAGGACAAACAGGCTGAGCTAGAACCATGTCCTGG
Source organism: Hafferia zeledoni (assembly GCA_035583235.1). Classification (NCBI taxonomy): domain Eukaryota; kingdom Metazoa; phylum Chordata; class Aves; order Passeriformes; family Thamnophilidae; genus Hafferia; species Hafferia zeledoni. Next base: position 2,799,932 of record JAWWEV010000034.1, on the reverse strand, counting down.
CCCCATCCAGCCATTGCAAGTGCTGTTTGCCCCTTCAGCAGCCTCAGGGTTCAGCTGCATGCCAGGAGAGCTGGTGGCCAGAGTAGGGGATGCTCAGGGACCACACTGTGCTTCCTCCAGCCTATCTGGTGGGACCTGGCCGGCACCTCTCACCCAGCCAGGCACCCAACACACTGTGGGCTGGTACTCAGCGGGTCCCTTGTGTCTTGCACAGCAGGTTGAAGCTGCAGAAGAGGCCGGGCAGTGGCGCGTCGCAGCCGTGCGAGAACATCGTGGTCGCTTACTACTTCTGTGGAGAGCCCATCCCCTACCGCACCCTCGTCAAGGGGCGCGTGGTGACCCTGGGACAGTTCAAGGAGCTGCTGACCAAGAAAGGGAACTACAGGTAAGGGCTGCTCCCCGCCTGTGGTGCAGTGCCAACAACCCCCAGTGGCCCCTGGCAGTTGGCACAGCGGTGTTGCCGCACCAGGGTGAAGGAGCTTGGTGGAGGTAGGTCAGTTGGGCTCCCTCATGTCAAGCTGTGGTGGGGATAGGGCAGCACAGCCAACGCACCTTGGCTGCTGAAGAGGTGGGTTGCAGGCATGAGTGAGGTTCAGTTTTGTAGCAGAAATGTCCTGCATCATGGTTGGCACCGCCAGCAGAAGCTGCTGAGCTGTCCCTGCAGGTCCTGGGCTGGTGAGCAGCAGCACCAGCCAATGCTCAGTGATGCTGTGGGGACCCTCTGACTTCTTCAGAGCTGTTCTGGCTCCTCCCAAAATTTATTTTGATGAGGACAAGAAGTTGGGTCCTGCCAGAGTCCCAGAGCAGCCAGGTGAGGGGCATGTAGCTCTCCAAGTTGTGCCTTCCAAGTAGGAGTGGCCATGGGAAAGCCTGCCCAGAAATGCTCCACCAACACAGGTGCCTCAGCTACTGTTTTTGGGAGAGATGTGAATAGACTTAGATTTCAGGGCTGGATCCTCACCCCTGTGTTTGCTCACTGGGCATGGGCAGGAGCAGAAATGTGGCCTCAGTTGCCTCCAGGTCTGGGGGAGCAGCTTCCAATGCACCACGAGCTCAGGGCCATGGAAGGGCTGTACCCAGGCTGGCAGATGTGATGCCCCAAAACCATTCACCTACATTTTTTCCCTCTCCCCCTCCATGTTTCTATCTTTTCAGGTATTACTTTAAGAAAGTGAGTGACGAGTTCGACTGTGGTGTGGTCTTCGAGGAGGTGCGGGAGGATGACACGATCCTGCCCATCTTCGAAGAGAAGATCATCGGGAAGGTGGAAAAGATTGACTAAGGCTCCAGGGCAGCCGAGGTGTGAGGACAGGACTGTGAAGGACTCTGGGACCGGAGGAGAAGGCCTGGGGCAGACACTGGTGGTGCTGCTGCCACGGGCACCAGGCGAGCCCAGGGCGGAGGGAGGCAGCCCCACTCTCCAGCATGGAACTGGGCAAGCTCCAGGATGCCAGTGGATGCCGTTTCACCCCACGAACCTGCCAGTGGGAGCCTGGGCTCCCTCTCCATACCGAATATAAGTGTAATGTAGCATTGTACAGTGCATTAGAAAGTGTAATATGACCTTGTTTACTAAAGCTGCATATTTTTGATATATTGTAATAAAAGGAAAATATTTCCAATGTCACAGTGCTCTTATGTAAATGTCAAACATACAGGTACTGCAGAACTCTCCCAAAGTGTACAGCCACCCGTCAGACTCCGGCTGCTCCGCGCGTTCCCGGCACCCTGCCCCGCTCTCCCAGCGTGGATGGCTCTGGAGCGCCGTGGGGCACAGCCACTCTCACCCCACGTGGAAGAGTCCCAAGGGGCTGTGAAGATTACTGAGCCATTTGGAAGGAGGCAGTCTCAGGCCTCCTTGGCAGGCTTAGCTGCTGGACATGGTAGGATGGGTCTTTTTTTCCTCCTGAGCTTCCTTGTGACTGAGTAAATCCCCGAGGGATAGAAGTGTCAGTGATTCCCGCAGAGCAGGGACCACCTGGGAGCTGGAGTGGCAGGCTGGGTGCTGGCATCCCATGGCCTGCATGCCCATGTGTGTGTCCCCTGTGTGCCCCTGGAGAAGGTGCAGTTCCACAGAGGGCTGGCACTCATGTGCCTGGTGCTGACATGCCCTGCAGCCTCCTGGGCCAAGCTCTGGCATGGGGCAGGGGACTCTTAGGAGAATATAATAGAGAGGGAACTGGTGAGACACTAAAGCCGAGGACAAAATAAATCTTTTTGTAAGTCCTGCATGTTTTGTCAGCTTCTTTGTCTCAGGGGAGGCAACAGGAGGGCACTGCACCAGGGAAGTCACTGATGCCATTTTGTGGGGCTCATGTAGGGCCAGATCACCCAGTGGGCAGCCAGAACCCTGGGAAACCTCCTGGGCTTACTCGGCCACAAGGAAGCTGAGGCTGTGCCGGTGCTGCACCACCCTGCCCGTCCCCCAGCCCAGGCCCTGCTGCTCCGGCACGGCCATGACTCTGTGCCAGCTCCTTTGGAGACCAGCCCTCGCCCACGCACAGAAACGGGGGTGGCCCCAAAGCTGGGGGGTTTCCACATCAGTTGGCCCTGCCCAGCACTGCTCTCAGCCACGGCAGTTGGAGCTGCCAGGGCCCTGTGGCACCGCGCTGGGATGCGACTCAGCCTGTTGTAAATGTCACCGAGTGCCTTTAAAACACAGTTCTGGGACTTGCCTAAAACACTACATGAAGTCCAACAAAATCTGCAGATGTTTTCAGCCCGGGAACAGCGTTACAGGGGGGTTTGCTCCCTGTTTTCTGAAGTTCTGATGGTGGTGTGCCTGGTGAGGTTGTTAATGTGCCCGGGATTTCTGTCTCCCCCTTTTTCTTGGGGGTCCCTGTAAATATGTACAGTGGCCGTGCAGCCCCGGCAACGTTTCCTCTGCATTCTCATGTGCTGACTTGTACAATGATCTTTTCAAAGGTACTTGGATAAAATGAAATAAAACCCCACGTTCCACTGCCTCCTGCTTTCTTCCTTCCCCATGGAGTTACGCCCAGGCCCCTGGCAGCCTCTGGGGTGGGCAGAGGATGGGGCAGGTCTGGCGAAGGGTCTGGGCACGTGGTGGGGCTGGGGCTGCTCTGGGCTCCCTGGAGGGGTGGCTGGGCAGGTCCTGGCCTCAGAGGACCAACATGTTGCCACTGGAGGAATAGCCCAGGGCAGAGGGGATAATGCTTGGGTTTGGAGGGGATGCTGACGGTCCCAGAAGCTGCAAGACAGACTTGAGGAGGATGTGCAGCCCTATGTTGGGCTGTTCTTGCCTGCCTTGGCTGGGATAGCAGCTCCTGGGAATCCTCTGGGGCTGGTGTGTCATGAAGGAGAAACCCCAACTGGTCCACCATCACGTGAGCCCCAACAGCCCAGAGGGCCAGCCTAGAGAGCTCTGAGCTCCCCCCACAGCCACGTCCTTGGCCACCCCGTGCCATTGTGGGGCTGCCAGGATGAGTGCTATGGCACAGCTGCCCCGGTGAGGCAGAGGGCCCCCAGCAGCACCCCCTTCATGAGGGCCCAGGGCCCAGTGGTGGTGGGGTCTCTGCCCATCTGTCAGCCCTGCTGTGTCCCCAAGACATGTGGATGCTTCCCAAGATATGGAGCTGCAAACAGACCAGAGCCCACATGTTTTCCAGGTGGTTTATAGCACATGCCTGAGTGGGACAGGGCTCACAGCTCATCCCGGGATTCCTCTGTCCCCAGCACACTCGGATCCTCCTTGCCTGTGCCATTCCCAGGGGTCTGGGTCACCTGGAAAAGGCAACAGTGAGGCATGGGTGGACACACAGCCCCTGCCTGCCCCTGTCCCCGTCCCCATCCCACAGGATCTGTCCCCCTGCCCAGCAGGGGCTGGGGGCTGCTCTGGGCTGGGGGTTGGTCCCTGACCTCACTCACCACAGGCGGCTCCACAGGCAGCGTCCCCCCATTTTCCAGGAACTTGGAGAAGGTCTCCACATCTCGGGCACTCTTATACTCAACCATCTGGAGCCATGGGATAAGAGGGTGTTGGGTAACCCAGTTCCCCGTGTGCTGGCAGAGCCAGGGTGACCCCACAGGTGTGCCCCCCACGTACCTTCCTGCCCGGCCCTGCGGGGAAGTAATGCAGGGTGGGGAAGCCGTGGATGGTGATGTTCTCCAGCTCGTTGGCCGTGGCGTCCATCTCGGCGATGACAATGTCCTCGCGGTCCTTGTAGCGCTCGGCCAGCTCCTCCCAGGCGGCCGCCATGGCCTGGCAGTGGGAGCACCACGGAGCGTCTGCAGGATGGGCACAGTGCCAGGGGTGGGTCGGGGCACTGGGGGGCTCTGACAGGGTCTGAGTGCAGCATCCCCTGGGCAAGGGGTCTGTGGCAGGGCTGGGGACTGTTGTGGAGGGTCTGAGCCCCAGCCCTGGCACTTACAGAACTTGATAAAGACGTTCTTGGTCTCGTCAAATGCCACCTGCTCGAAGGTCTTCCCCACCAGGACTTTAACAGGCCGCGTGTCCCAGTCCTCGGGGGGCTCCGCGCTCAGCAGGTGGGGCTGTAGGGACAGTTGGGACGGCCATGGGCAGAGCAGTGCCAGGGCCCCAAGGGACACGGGGTAGGGGTGTCCCAGCACACAGCATGGCGTGTGCCTGTTGGACCCAGCTCTGCATGTCTCTACACCTGCAGTCTCCTGGCTTCTTCCTCCTACCAACCCCAAAAATCCTCAAGCCTGGCAGCAGAACTACCAGTGAGTAGGTCACTGGTTCACCACGCACCTGCCATCATTTGCCTTCAGAGTGAGCAGCCCATTGCTCACTGCAGGGGAGGATCTGTAGGCACTGGCTGGCCCTGCTGCCTCCTCACCTTCACCTTGCCATCCAGCACTGCCTGGATGAAGGTGCCAATGGCTGTGTCTGAGAAGTCGTCCTGTTCCATCTGGTACTTGCGATTGTTCTCCATCTTGACGAGGCGCAGGGTGGGGGCGTCCTCGGGGGTCATGCCAAAGAAGGACAGGACGTCGGCGCCGTATCCGTTCACGTCCACCACCACGAAGAGCACCTGGGCAGGGCATGGGTGACACTGAGGCTGGGGTACCCCACAGCCACCCACCTTGTCCCTGCCATGGGACCTCCTCACCTCACCCCGGAAGGCGCTGGCAGCTGCCTTGAAGCCGTCCTGCAGTGACAGCTGCTCCGATGATGACTTGTTGAGGAAGAGCAGCATGTGGTGGGGGATCTTGGCACTGAAGATCTGGTTGGATGTCTGAGGAGGAGGAGGAGGAGGAGGGTAAGGGCAGGGGGCTGTGACCCTCCCAGGACAGAGATAGGGGTGGAGACAGGCTGTACCTCATTGGTGAACTCCATCACCAGCTTCAGGCTGTGGACACGGAGCAGCCGGGTGAGTTCAGTCGTGTCCAGCCCCTGCTCGGGGTCCACGGCGAAGTCCGTCTGTCTCTCATCAAACTGCCAGGGCAGGGGCCAGTGAGGGCTGGGGGGAAACCAAGATGGCCCCACCACCCCCCTGCCATCCCCTCACCTTCTTGAAGAGACAGACTGTGTCGGCTGACAGCTTGTAGGCCTGGAAAAGCTCGGCCGCCTCAGCCACACCGAATGGCATGTCCACCATCTCAGCAGCCACCTCATAGAACGCCTGGGCTGCCTTGCCCTCCAGGTCCTGCACAGGCCCCACATCAGTGCCACAGCCATGGCCACAGCTGCAGCCCCAGTCCCCCCCTCCCCAGCCCACCTTGAAGAAGCCGATGACCACCAAGTCCTGGGAGCTGGCGAAGGCGGCGGCGGTGTCGGTGTCCTTCAGCAGTGTGGCACTGGGGCCGGCCCGGCGCTGCATCCAGCGCACAATGCCCTGCGTGTCCAACCGTCCTGCCACACGGAGCAGGGCCACCACAGTCACCCTGACACCCCTCTCTGTGCCATCAGCCTTGGCCACCTGTCACCTCCACCATGGCACTGCCCAGCAACACCCACCTCATGCACCATCACCACACCATCACCTGCCCACTGTCACCACCCTGCAAACCCCACCAGGACATTGCCACCCCTCTCACCATCAGCACCCTATGACCCCCACCAAGGCATTGGCACCCCTCTCACTGCCATCCCCTGCCACCTGCCCCAGCCCCATGGCAGTGTCCCCCTTGCTCTGTGCCACGGCCACCGTGCGGTGCCACAGCCCTACCGGTGTAGGCGATGGGGTGGGTGCGGTTGCCATCACGGAAGAGCTTGAGAGTGGGGTAGGAGGTGATGCCAAACTCGTTGGCCAGGGCTGTCTGTGCCGTGACATCCACCTTGCCCAGCCGTGCTGGGCTGGACTCGTTCCTCAGCTCAGCAGCTGCCTGGACATATTTGGGGGCCAGCTGCTGGCAGTGCCCACACCATGGCGCGTCTGCGGGCAGGGGACAATGTTCACTTTGGGGTGGGCTTGTAATGGCTGCATGAGCCCATTGGGCCCCAGCTCATGCCCCTGTTCCAGTGCCCATGTGCCCCACCCCCACCACGTGTCTCTGCCCTGTGTCCCATGCCCCTGTTACACCCCCCCCAGCCCACACCTCTGCCTGTGTCCCTGCTCCATGTCTCTGTCCCCACCCCATGCCCTGTCACATGCCATGTGCTTCTGCCCCTCTGACCCACAGCCTTGCCCGCCTGTCCCTCCCTCCACCCCAATGCCCACACATCTGCTCTGCCCACACTCACAGCCATGGCCGGTCCCCCCCGTCCATATTCCCTGTCCCACCTGTGCCCCTGCCCACAGCCCTGCCCGCAGTGGGGGCACTCACAGAACTCCACCAGCAGCAGCTGGTGCTCTCTCAAGGCACGGGCAAAGTTGTGCTCATGGAGCACCAGGACATTGTCCTCCTCCTTGATCTCGTCTGAGAGCACTTCCTCCTCTTCCTTCTCCTTTTCCTCCTCTGCCACCACCTCCCCATCCTTCTCCTCGTCCCCCAGCGCCGGGCCCAGCCAGGCCAGTGACAGCACCAGCAGCCAGAGCAGCCGGGACCCACAGCCCCGCATGGTGCCGGTGCAGAAGACGTTGTCCAGGGGGCAGGACGCAGATAAGAGCCCTGGGGCGGGTGGTGCCGGTGCCCTGGGGCTCGTGGCCCTCCGCTACTGGCTGCCCAGCACCACCGATAAGGCAGCACACCAGGTGGCTGTTTTCCAGCCACTCGTCCCCGCAGGGAGACCTGGCCCTGCCAGTGGGATGGAGACAGGGACAGGGGGGACAGGGAGCAGGGGGACGGGCAGAGGTGACGGGGGCACACACACACCAGTAAGAGACCAGTCTGTAGGGTTTAATGGTGATGGAAGAGCACAGCCTGCGACCGGGCGGGTACCAGGCACGGCACCACCACGGCAGGGTCACAGCCCCGGCCCCAGCGATGGGGACGCCATGAGGACCGGGCGGGCGTCGATATTTAAAAAAAAAGAGCAATTAAAAATAACTTTGGTTGCGAAGACCACGGGCGCCCACTCGCTAAGGGACCCCCCTCAACCCTTCACGCGACTGGGCCAAGCACGGCGGTGCCAGCGAGGGGTCCCCCGGGATGGCGGCACCATGGCCCCGAGCTGGTGGGAGGAACCGGGGTGCAGAGGGGGGTCAGTCCTCCCAGTCCTTCTTTATGCAGAGGCCCCACTCCCAGGAGAGGTGCTCCATCTTGTCGTCGTCGGTGACAAGGGAGCGCACGCGGTAGGAGCCCCGTGCCAGCCATCCCCGCGGCGCCTCCTCCGCCGGCGTCACCACCTCGTACTCCTCGGCCCGCGGCGCGTAGCTGCCCACCATGAAGACGTCACGATCCACTGGGCAAGAAGGGGAGAGGAGGGATGGGTGAGTGGGGCCAGGGTGGCGTGGGCCCCCCCAGCCCCAGCCCATGGCCCCACTCACCGGGCCGGCCCCGGCGGTAGGTGAGGTGCAGGCACCGCAGCCCGCAGACGATCTCCCTGTTCACCTGCGGGCAGAGGGCAGGGGTGCCACGGGTGCTGCCCCACAGCGTGGGGTCCTCACCACCACCCCTGGCCTTGGGCACCCACACTGACACCCACCCCTTCTGGAACCCAGCCCTTGTCAGGATTGGGCACTGAGGAGCAGCAAGGGTGGCAGGAACCCCCAGGAGGAGCAGGGACTTGGAGATGGCAGGGATTCCCTGTCAGGAGGGGCAGGGACCTCCAGGGACCCCTGGGATAGGCAGGGACCCAACGTTGCTGGGACCCCTGGGAGAAGCAAGGACTCTGGGGTGCCAGAAACCCTCAAGAGCAGCCAAGGACCCTGGGGTGGCAGTCATGCTGAGGGCAACATGGGTTCCCAAGGTGGCAGACTCAGAAAGGCAGGGACCTGAGGGTGGGCAGAGACCCCATGAGGGGCACAGACTCTGTGGGTAAGGGGTGGGAAGCAGACGCCCCAAGACAACAGGGACCCCAGGTGGCAGGGACCCTGGGGCAAACAGGGACCCTGGGGCAGGCAGGGACCCATGGGTGGCAGAAGGGACACTGTGTGTCAGGAACATGTGGGAAAAGGGATCCATGGGGAGCAGGGACCGCTTGGGTCAGGGCAGCAGGGCCATGCCCAGCCAGTGGGCACAGGCACCATGCATCCAGCTCACCTTGAAGGACACCTTCACCCTGTAGTCCACCCCTTCCTTCAGCACAAAGGCCTGGCCCTGCAGCCCCTCCAGGTCTCCTGAGTGGGGTGATGGTTCATCAGCCTGGTACCCCTTCCTCCTTGTCTTCCTCCTCCCCCCACAGGTGTGTCCACAGCTCACCTGTCAGGTCCATGGTGATGGGCCCTGGTGCCTGCTCACACATCAGGGTCAGCTTTGTCACCTGCACGTTGGGCACGTTGGCATCTAGGGACAAGCAGCAGGGCCCAGACCTTACCCCCCCATGCCCAACCCACTGGCACCTCCATCCCAGTGAGCTGCTCAAGCCCCTGGGATAGCAGGAAGGGCCTCGGTGGGCTGTTAGAACAGGAGTGCTGGGCAGCCAGGCAGGGGGCAGGAGATCAGGGGCATCTCGGGTCACCCCAGCATTGGCATCAGTGCCTTTGGGGTAAAATCATGTTTTAAGGACCCAGCCATGGGTATGTCCCTGGATGCACCATTCCCTGGGGGAGCAGGACAAGGGGAGGCAGAGGAGGAGGATGCAGCATGTGAGGCAAAGGCATCCCTTGGGGTGGGTACCCGTCTGAGTCACCCACCAGCCCAACCTGCACCCCACCAGCCTGCACACCCCCCCAGCTTGCACACACACCACCCTGCATCCCTCACGCACCCCACTGGTTTGCACACACCTCCCCCCAGCTGGCACCACCCCCCCATGCCCCCATGGATGCCCACCGGGGTGCTGGCCCCGTGGAGCACCCCAGACCAGGCCAGCACCAGGCTGGGGGGCTGCAGTGGGTGCCATGGGGAGCGGGGGGCACCGTCTGGGCACCGGCAGCCATGCTACCCCGGCCCCCCCGCTGCTCGCTCCTCTCCGTCATCGCCATGAATTTCCCGGTTCCCTGTAGCCGTTCCTATGGAAACTGCGGCGGTGATCCCGTAACCACGGCAACCGGGGTCCCCGGGCACCGGTACCCCTTCGGCAGGGGATGCCGGGGTCTCTGCGCAGGTGGGGGGCACAGGCAGCACCCACGGGCGATGCCAGTCGGGATGAGCCCTCCCTGCTGGGGATGCCCCACGGGCGCTGGGCATTCCCGAGCTCCCCGAACCCGCTGAGGCTGCATTGCCCAGCCGGGGTGCCGGGATGCACATCCAAGCAGCAGCCCCCAGCCTTACCCACGGCGGCAGGGATGGCACCCAGCAGCGCCTGCTTGTACTTCCGCAGGCTCTCATCCCCTGGGTCCAGCTCCTGGATCTCCCGCAGGCTCTTCTTCTCCGGCGTCTTGTAAGCCAGGGCCACGTCGGCATCGTCCTCCTCCTCCTCCAGCGACAGCGTCACCCCCTCCTTGTCAGCCATGATGTCTGCGGGGGACAGGCAGTGGCAGCCCCGGGGACACCCCGGGGGACACCCCCATGCCCTGACACAAAGGTACTGGTGGGCACTGGTGGCTGAGCTGTGACATGCCACGGATGGATGTGGGCAATGCCCGTGGGGCAGCCGAGCTGTTGCCCTGCTCGGAGCCGTGGGGACACGGCCAGGCTCGGTGTCCCCCGGGGCCTGGTGGCACAGCTGAGACCAGAGGTGTTGCCGCCGGCGGCATTTCCGCACGGTCATGGAGCAAGACGAGCTGGTGCCTACGAGGTGTGCTCAGTGCAGGGGCTGCCTGTGGACCCTTGCAGCCCACAGGCCCCCTTCGGTGTCACACAGAGAGGTCATTGTCACCACCCTATGGCCCCCTGCAACCCTTCTGGGCAGCCACCGGCCCCATCTCCCACCCCAAACCCAAACCACCAGCAGCTGCAGGGCAAAAAGCATCTCTGGGGCAAACGGTGGCTCTGGTGCTGCCAGGCTGCTTGGGGGCCACAAGGGTGGGTGACATCCCCACAGCCCCTGACTCTCCCTGCCCACCGCATCACCTCCCGCCCCCGCCTTGTGCCTGCGACCACTGAGCTCCCCAAAGCCCCCAGAACCTCATCCCTGGGGACATGCTGGGGACGCTGCGTGGGGCAGGGGCCACTGCGCTCAGCCCTGGGGCCACAGGGCCGGTGGTGTGGGTCCCCAGCGCAGCGGCGGTGACGGGGACACAGAGTCCCGCTGCAATTCGGGACCCCCCACCAAGGCCCTGCCCCTCGGCTGTTGCGGCAGCGTGGGGGGCTCCCAGCCCAGCGATGCACCCACCCGGGGATTCGCTGGCCCCACACGGGTGGCAGGGCAGGGTGGCACGCGCTGGCTGCCACAGGCTGCGAGGTGGCAGGTAGACGGCGGGGGGGCTCCCCAGCGGGACGCTGCGGTCCCCCCGGGCCCTGGGTGATGCTCACCTGGGTGATGCACCGGGTGCCCGGGGACTGCTCACCTGTTGGGGACCCGGAGTGATGCTCGCCCGCCCTCCCCGGGGCAATGCCCCCCGCACCCCCGGGCGCTGCCCCCCGGCCGCCGCCGCTCACCTCGGTAGCACAGCGCCAGCCAGAGCAGCTCCAGCAGCTGCCCGCCGGCCTCGCACACGTCCAGGCCGAGCATGGCCAGGCCGTGCCGGGCCCGCCGCCCCCTGGGCCAGGCGGGGCGGCCGCTGGCGGGGCCCGGGACGCGGCTGTGCCGGTGCCGGCGGCTCCTCCCGCCCGCTGCCGCCGCGCTCGGCGGTGCCGCTGCTCCC
>JAWWEV010000034.1:2764684-2788614 GCA_035583235.1 Hafferia zeledoni | reverse complement strand
CCCGCCCCTCGGCGGCTCCAGCCCCGCCGCTCGTGGGCGGCGAGACTGCAGTGAGCTCATCGCCGGGCGCGCCCGCCCCGCGCTGCCCGCACCCCGCCAGCATCCCGCCTGTACCCTCAGTGCACTGCCCGCACCGCCCCGCATCCCGCGAGCATCCTGCCTGTACCCTCAGTGCACTGCCCGCACCCTGCCCGCACGCTGCGAGCATCCTCACTATCCTCATTGCGCTGTCCGCACCCCGCCATCATCCTGTTTGTGCCCTCAGCGCACTGCCCGCACCCTCCCGCAACCCGCGAGCATCCTCCCTGTACCCTCGGTGCGCTGCCCGCCCTGCCCGCACCTTGCCCGCACCTTGCCCGCACCTTGCCCGCCCTGCCCGCCCTGCTCGCATCCTGCGGGCACCATGTGCACAGTGGCCACAACGTGCCCGCCCTGCCCGCAGCCCCGCGAACCGCCAGCACATTGTCCGCCCTGCCCGCGCCCTGCCCGCCCCGCCATCCCAACAGCCACAGAGATGTGTCCCCCCCTCGCCGCACCGGGTCAGACAGGGCACCCCCGGGGCACCGGGGCCAGACCCGGCCGGCAGAGCCGCGGCGCGGGAGGTGCGCGGGGATCGGACCCCGCGGGTCGGGCCGGGGATCCCACGGGCGGGGCGGGGAGCGGCCCGGGGATCGGGGCTGGGGCTCCGGGGGTGCCCCTTAGCGGGGTGCCCATCGGGGCGCCCGGTGCAAGCGGCGACAGTCCCGGGGGGGTCACTGGGGCGGGACCGGGCGGAGCCGGGCGGGACCGGGGCGGGCTCGGGCGGAGCGGGGCGGAGCGGGGCGCGCACCGGCGATGACCATCGGCGGCCCCCGCGGCTGGCACCCCCGCCTCCAGATGCCCTGTCTGCGCAAGGTGAGCGACACCGGTCCCGGCCCCGGCCCCGGCCCCGCGGGGAGCGGCAACCGCGCCGGGAACGGGGCAGCGGCACGGCGGGAAGCGGGACTCGGCACCGCGGGCACCGGGTGCTGGGACTGTGGGAACCGGGCACTGGCACTGCGGGGAGCGGGTACCGGGCACAGACACGTTGGGAACAGGGTCCCGTGGGCACCGGGTGCTGGGACCGTGGGGACCAGACACTGACACTGCACCGCGGACCGCGGGCGGCACAGGCATCGGCTCGCTGGGAACCGGGGACCAGCAGCACCCAGTGTGCCGAGGGACAGCGGGCACCACCCCGGCACCGCCACGGGACTCCCACCGGGCACCGCCCCATGCAGGGACACGCACGGGCAGAGCCCCAGAGCTGCCTGTTCTGCTCCCCTCCGCGGGGCAGGGGTGTTGCCACAGCCCGAGTGAGCTTCACTCCACGAAACCGGGGCTCCCAGGACCAGGGATGCTCGGAGGGCTGGTGTCTGCACCTCCAGCCTGTGTACTGGATGCCTTGGTCTGGCTTTGGTGTCCCAGGCTATCCCCAAGCTGGGCACAAGGTGTCCCAGGGCACTGCGGGGGGCCAGGCTGTCCCCAGGCTGTGCCCAGGGTGCCCCGGGTCACTGCAGGGTTCCCGGCTGTCTCCAGGCTGTGCTAAAGGTGCCCGTGTCCGGTTGTGGGGAGCCAGGGTGTGTCCAGGTCACAGGGTGCCCCGGGTCACAGCGGGGGAGAGCCAGGCTGTGCCCAGGCCCGGTGCCCCCGTCGTGGGGCTGAGCACGGCGGGTGCTTTCCCGATAGATGGAGCGGATGATCGTCAGCATGCAGGACCCCGACATGGGCATCAAGATGAGGAACCAGCGCTTGCTCATCACCGTCATCCCCCACGCCATGACAGGTGGGTCCCCACAATGGGGTGCCCCGCGAGGTGTGTGGGGTGGGAGAGGCGTGTGGGCGCTCCCCGGGTGTCCCCAGCCCCACCCCCAGCACCCACCCCCGGCACCCCGCACTGCTCCCCTCCCGCACCCGCGGGTGCTCAGCGCTGCAGCTGGGATCAATTATGCATCGGCTGCGCGGGGCGGGCGCTCGCACGTCCTTGGCAGGGACCCCGTCACCCTGCGTGACCCCTGGCACTGCCATGCTGTGCCAGGCACCCCAGTCGGGAACCTCCCCATGCCCAGTTGCACCCCACTAATGCTGCCTCGGTCCCCAGGGAATGACATCGTGGAGTGGCTCATCCAGAAGTACGGCATCTCCGAGGAGGGTGAGTGCTCTGGCACGGTCAGCTGGCACTCCGGGGGCAGCTGGGGCCGCAGAGCTGCCATGCAGCCCCCTCTTCTGCTCCCCCAGAGGCGCTGCACCTCGGCAACCTCATCGTGAAGCACGGCTACATCTACCCGCTGAGAGACCCCCGCAGCCTGGTGCTGCGGGCAGACGAGTCTCCCTACCGCTTCCAGGTACAGCCCGCCTGGCACGGGCACGGCCGCGGCTCGGGGCAAACCCATGGCATGTGCCTCAGCCCCTTCCTCCCCTCATAGACCCCATATTTCTGGACCAGCACAAAGTGGCCGGCCACGGAGCTGGACTATGGTAAGTGCCACCGTGTTGCTGGTACCAGCACGGGCTGCAGCCCCTTCCCAGCCCCCTGAGGTGCCGCCGTTCCTCTCGCAGCCATTTACCTGGCCAAGAAGAACATCCGCAAGCAGGGCGACCTGATCGAGCACGAGAAGGTGAGCGCTGCCCTCCTCACACCTGTGATGAGCTGGAGGGTCTCATCCAAGGGCAGAGGCACCTGTGGGGGGAGCCCTGGCACCGTGGGGAGTGTGGGTGCCCTTTGGGGCAACGGGACCCGGAGCCGGGCAAGGGGACAGGTGCCACATCGTGCCGCCCCGGGTGACACTAATGCCGCTGCCGCTCCGCAGGACAACTACAACCTCCTGCACAAGCGAATCAACCACACGTGGGACTTCGTGGTGATGCAGGCGCGGGAGCAGCTCCGGTGAGTGCGGGCACGGCCGGTCCCGCTCGCCCCGGGGCGCGGCCGGGATGGAGCCCCCCGGGGTCCGGGCAGGAGGGGTGCCAGCGGCTCCCCGCTGCCTCTGCACGGGCAGGGCGGCCAAGCAGCGGCGGAGGGGCGACCGCATCGTCATCGACTGCCAGGAACAGGCGTACTGGCTCGTCAACCGGCCCCCGGTGAGCACGGCGAGAGGGGCGAGGGGTGACGGCGGGGCGGGTGCAGCCCTGGGAACCGCCCTGGCACCTCGCATGGCCTCGGCCTGGGAGCAGGGCTGGTGGGCACAGAGGGTGCCCTCAACCCCCATCATGATGCTCTCTTTGCAGCCAGGAGTCCCCAACGTGCTGGAGCAGGGCCCCGAGCGCAGGAACTGCCACACCACCCGTGTCCAGCTGGTGAGTGGGGCGTCCAGGCACCCCTGGGGCTGCCAGTGGGCACAGGGCACAGCCATGTGCCTATGCCAGGGTGTTGAGCTGCCCCAGTGGGTGCCCATGCATCTCACCCCAGACTCTGTCCTCATTTGGGGGAGGGAAGAGCGTGGTGAGCCCCAGCTCTGCTAACATCTGTGTGTCCAGCCTGTCCCCCTGCCCCGGCTGAGTCGGGAGGGTCTGTGTGTTTGCCCATGTAACCACCACCCCCGTGCCAGCACCTCTAACCCCTCAGGGCAGCTGCACTGCAGCAACTGCTGGGCCCCTCTCTGTGTCATGACCCCACTAATGCTGCTCCAGCACCCCCAGTCTGTCCTCACTAACCACCGACTTTCTCTTCTCTGCGCCATGTGCTGTGTCCTCTGCCCACGTAAGTGTCACTAACCTAGGGCTGGTGTCACACTGGGATGGGGCACTCTGGGCTTCACCCCACGGGCTGTGCTGGCTGAGTCAGGAGGGGTGGGAGAATGAGACTGAAGGCTACGGGGTTGGGCTGCAGGATCCTGGGGTGCTGGACTGGGTGCCTGGATTGTCTGGGTGGCGATGGCAGGACACAATGTCCTGTCCCTGCTGTGCCCTCACCCAGCCCTGCCTGTCTCTTGCAGACCAAGAACATGGATTACTACAAGCGGGAGGTGAGCAGAGCAAGGGGTGGGGGTGGCTCCTGGGAGTCATGGGCTGCCAGGCACTCCAACATCTCCCCTGCACCTGGCCCCAGATCGAGTACTGCAGGAAGGCCATGGCCAGGACCAGGGTGAAGTCCTCCATCTGCCTCGAGGGGTGAGTGGCAGTGGCTGCCCCAGCCATGGGCCAGGTCCTCGTTGGGGTGACAGGGACACCCACATCCCTGCAGCTGGTGGCTGGCACCACAGCACCATAACCCTCAGCAGGGAGTGGAGCTGAGGCTCTGCAGAGCCTGGGCACATCCCCACCATGTCCCTGTGGTGCTCCTGCTGTGGCCGGGGTCGGTGGCTGGGGTTGGTGGCCCTGGCCACCTCCAGCTGCCACCCCCGGCAGGTACATCAAGTTCAATGAGCAGTACGTGCCCCACGACCCCATCATGTCCGGCTGCCTGCCCAGCAACCCCTGGATCACGGACGACACCACGTACTGGGCCATGAATGCCCCCACGTAAGCACTCTGGCCCTGGGCCCCCACAGTGCCCTGCCCCACAGCTCAGGGTGTGAGGCTGTGCAGGCAGCCCTGGGCTGCAGCCCCAGTGCTGGTGTTCCCTGTAGGGTGACAACCCCCACGAAACTGCGTGTGGAGCGCTGGGGTTTCAACTTCAGCGAGCTTATCATGGATCCCCTGGGGCGGGCACAGCTCCTCGAATTCCTCAAGAAAGAGTTCAGTGGTGAGCAGCCCCACACTCCCAAACTATGTCCTGGCACCCCCAGACCCATCACTCCATCCCAGCACTTCCAAACCCACCACTGTGTCCCAGCAGTGTTTAATCCACTGTGCAATCCCAACCCCACCACACCAACCCATTGCCCTGTCCTGGCATCACACAACCCACCTCCACGTGCTGACACCACCACATCCCAGTGCCTCCTGACTAAGCTGCACCAGTTCCCCTGGCCCCACTGCCCCATGCCATCCTGGCTGGCTCCATCCCAGGGGGGCTCCAGGGCTACACTCCCAGCCATGGTGCTTTGGGTGCTGCCCATGAGGGTGTCCAGTGCCATGATCCC
The DNA here is from genome assembly GCA_035583235.1 of Hafferia zeledoni. NCBI lineage: Eukaryota > Metazoa > Chordata > Aves > Passeriformes > Thamnophilidae > Hafferia > Hafferia zeledoni. Next base: position 2,783,572 of record JAWWEV010000034.1, on the reverse strand, counting down.
CTCCCCAGCACCGTGTCCCCCTCCCCAGCTGAGAACCTGAGCTTCTGGGAGGCGTGTGAGGAGCTGCGCTATGGGGAGCAGTCCCGCATCGCCGAGATCGTGGACTCCATCTACCAGTGAGTGTCAGTGGGGTGAGGGTTTGGGGGGCAAGGTTTAGGGGGGGTCAGGCCATCATGGTCCCACTGCAGGGCCGGGCTCAGCACCGCCTGTGACTCCCCAGGCAGTTCCTGGCTCCCGGGGCCACGCGCTGGGTGAACATCGACAGCAAGACAATGGAGCGGACACTGGAGGGCATCAAGACGCCCCATCGCTACGTGATGGACGATGCCCAGATGCACATTTACATGCTGATGAAGAAGGTGGGTGAGGGCAGGGCTTGGGTGGGCAGAGCTGGGCCGGATCTTGACGCCTCTGCTCACCCAGGACTCCTACCCGCGGTTCCTCAAGTCGGACCTCTACAAAAACCTCCTGGCCGAGGCCATCATACCCCCAGAGACCAAGAAGCGGTGAGAGCAGGGGTCATCCCTCTGGGGCGTTGGGTGGTCCCTGCTGGTTCTGACCCCGCTCTGCCCGCAGGGTCTTCCCGTTCATGCGCAAACAGCGGCACTCCAGCCCCAGCCCGGCTCTGCTCCTGCCCACGGGCGATGCCGAGGAGAGGAGCAGGAGCCCCTCGACTGCCCCAGTCCCCGAGGAGGAGAGCTGAGGCTGCAGCTCCTGCCAACATGAGAGCCCTCTGACCCAGCACAGTCCAGCCCCGCCGCAGGACCCTGCCGGCAGTAGCACTGAAGGAGAGAAGCCATATGACCCCCCTCAGCCACCCCCAGGGCCAGGCTGGCCCCGCTGCAGCCTCCGCTCACAGCCCTGCACTGTCCCCTCCCTCGGGGAACCCACACCCAGCCGGCCTGGTGCGGGCTGACCCCCTCCTCCTGCCCTCACCCTGGCCACGAGACAATAAAGCCCCCAAGGGGAAACACTGTGGCTCCCGTGGTTTTTGGGGAGGGCCAGGGAGGCCATAGCAGGGTACGAGGTGCACAAGGCACTTGCCACCTCTCCGGGCTGGATTGTGTCCTGTACCCCCCTGGGCTGGCAGCAACCCCCTCCCCTGCCTGCAGCACCCAGCAAGGGGGATGCCCCAGGCGGGAAGGACCAGCCTTGGGAGCAGGGTTGGAGATGCCAGGGCCCAGCAAGCCTGGGTTGCAGGGCCCTGTGGGCTGGCAGGGGCACAGGGAGCAGGGCTGGCAGCTGAGCCACTCTCCCTGCCCATGGATTGATAATCTGAGCAGAGGCCGAGGATCGCACGGCAGGATTATTCCCTTGCCGGGAGCTGAGCCCCAGCTGTGGGGGATTATCAGTGGTGGTTACATAAAGGACAGGGGGGCTGATACCCACCAGTGCTCAGCCTTGAAGCCCAGCCTGCTCCACACGCACCCAGGGACCCGCAGAGCAGAGCAGAGCAGAGCAGAGCAGGGTGGGATGTTCCCTGCCCATATCCCAGCTAACACGGTGGGTGCTTGGGATGCTGGGAATCACAGCATCCCTCCCTGCCACAGAGCCTGGGATGCCTGGCAGGGAGCAGGGGTCATTCTGAGCTCAGTGCTGGGGCAGCCAGAGGAGCCTGGGGGCAGCAGAGGCTGCTGCAGCCCCGGTCACAGGGTGGAGCCGGGGGCCTCGGGGCTGGCAGGCACCGGGCAGCGACAGATGGTCCCAGGCTCCAGCAGACAGCGCCTGCCACGCGTCTCCCTCCGCCTTGATCCAAATCCAAGCTCCGGCATGAGCTTTTCATGCTGATGGACTGCAGCAGGAATCTGGGGTGTAAAACCAGGTCACGGAGCCCCAGGCGGGGGGCAGGGACGGGCTGGCCCAGAGCAGTTATCTAATGCAGCCGCCCTGCACACGCTCCTTTCTCCCGGTCCATCCCTGCCCGCAGCGAGACGGGGCGGCAGGCGGTGCCTCAGCCATCACAGCATCACCAGCACACCTGGATCCCTCCCAGAAACAAGGAGTTCTGCCTTCAGATGTCACCCAAAGGGCTGCCAAAAATCCCAGTATCTTGTGGAACCGCCACTGTAACACCAAAGCAGGGCACCATTTACAAACAATGCAAAAGAGGGTTTATTGAAACCATTCTGGTTAGAGCAAGTCCTGTACAGCACAATTTGCAATAAGTTAAAGAACCAAACCAAACAGTCTCAGTGTCAAAAACCACACTAACACAGAACACAGTGATACACACCATCGCCACGCAGCTGGGTTATTGAATCAAGGCACAGTCATTCATGAAATACTGCAAAAAAAAAATTACACAGGAAAAAAAGCTGGAGAAAGGACTGGTTTTGTTAAGAAGGTGCTGGTTTGGCACTGATGCGTTTAATTGAGCTGCCACAGGGAAATCTGCATTTCCAAAGTATCTGGAAATATTGACAACATAAAGCCAGAAAAGCTCCCCAAAGCTGAAAATGCAGCTCTGCTGAAGGAACATTCAGTGTGCCTATGGGAAAGGTCAGGGCTGGATAGGGATCAGAGGGAGAGTGTGGTGAGAATACTGCCCTGACTCCCTGCCAGGGGAATCTCAGCAGGTACAACCCACATCCAACACTCAGGCTGGACTAGCACTCAAGCCTGGGGCTCCCCTGCCCAGCACCCCCAGTCACATTCCTGCTCTGCCCCAGCTGGCTAAAGGGCAGCCTGAATTCGGCCCTTGGAGCCCCTTACGGCTGCAATGCTGGCACGGGGACCTGTGGGGCTGCCAGCCTTCAGGTGCTGAGCAGAGAGGCAACCCAAGCTGGGGGACACAGCAGGGGACCCTCCCTGCATGCCCAGACTCCCTCAGAAAACAGCCTGTGAAGAGAGGAAGAGAGAAAATCACCATTTTAAGCCCAGAGTGTTTTGAAGGTTGTGGAGTGCTCTCCAGGGAGTATCCCTGGCTTCCTGCACAGTCTGGATGCCCCAGGACTGGCTCCCTTGACTGCCTGGGATATTGGTCACGGGGCAGGGGGAGCAAGGGCGTCCTTCAGGCAGCCACGGGGACAGCTGGAAGCAGGAGGTGTGTCCAGGCAGCCCAGGACATTCTGCTGTCAGATTGGGAAGGCTGAGGCTGTGCTGTGAGCCTGGTGACAGCAGCTGCCCTGAGGCACGTTCAGACTCAGCTGAAGGGAAGAGCCAGGGCCCAACCCTGCACAGCCTGGCATTGTTTGCCATCCTACAGTGTTTCTACACATCCCCCAGTGTGAGACTCAGCAGGGGAGGGAGGCACTGGCCAAACCTCCTCCGGCACTGCAGAGCTTGAGAGAGGTTATTTTTAGGGTTAATTTTTATTTTCAGGAGTGAACAGACAGTTCAAACCCTTTTCTAGGCTTTGCACCTTGTTTCCACAGCCTGCACTGGCAGCCACCAGGACAGGGCAGGGCAAACACACCCTGATGCTACACAAATCTCCAGGAGAAACGTCATCCTCACACCTGTCCCATCCCTCAGGATACCAGGATGGCAGAGAGACATCCAAGGATCCCCACCCAGCATAATTTCAATTCCAATGGCAGGGAAGCAGCATGGAGCTCCTGCCCACCTCCTGGCAGAGGGGACAGTGCTTGGAGAAGGCTCCTTTCCCCACAACTGCAGGGTTGAATGAGAAGGGAGCTGGCACTGCCACTCAGGTGCAGGCCTTCTCAGAGCAGCAATCCCAGCTCCCAGGAAAGGTTAAAGTGCAATTCTACTCTGAAAAAAGTGTCCTAAGATCCTCTGGCTCCTTTAAACCAGGAGAGGTGGTGTTGGTGCCACCAGGGACCAGCCCCCCTGGGCTCAGGGTGGCTCTCTTATCACCGATAATCAGACTGAGGGCAGGGAGGAACTTTGATAAATCCATCAGGTGGGAGACCAGCGCCCTCTTGGTGTCACCAACACTGCCCAGCCTGGTTGGGAAGGGAGCAGCAGAGGAGAGACACAGGCAGGTTGGTGACTGCAGAGTAGGGCATGTTCTTAGAAGTGGCAATTCTTATAAGAAAAGGCCATTTTCTAAGTAGAACAACACTTTAACCTGTGCTCTGCTGGCCCAGGTGGCCAATCCCCAACCCCACGGACAGCCACGATGGGGGCTGGCACTGCACACAGACCCCCACCACAGCAGGGCCCTAATGCAGGAGAGGGTGACTGCAAACCAACCTGCAGGCAAACAACTCTCTCCCAGCCAGGAGAGCTGACTCAGAAAGGAAATCTAACACCACACACTGAGCTCCACCACTCACACAAACACCCCAGAAATGATCAACTCTGGCATCCCCAGCAAGCACGTGTTTTCCTCCAGACCCACTCCTGGGTCAGCACAGCTCTGTGGGCACAGAGGGATGGATGGGAAAGCTCTCTTCCCCGAGCTGACGACACTTCAGTGGTGGCCAAGCACTGAGGTCCCATCAGGTCTGAGGACAGATGTACTGGCAGCTGCCCCCACAGCCTGGGTGTCCCCCAGACCCTGGGGGTGCTTCCCTGCCAGCCACGCTTTGGTTTTCAGGTCGAGAAAGGCAGCTTCCTGTTCGAATCCATGATCTGGGCTTGTGGAGAGCTCTGCTGCAGAGCAGAGGCAGCCTGGAGACGCCTGGCCCCTGGCAGCCTCTCCCCCTCCTGGGCACACTCACACCCGGCTGTGGAATCGCATCCTGTAGAGGCGGTCCCGGATGTACTGCTCGCTGTCCACAGCCACCTGGCTCAGCCAGATCACTCTGCTCTCTGAGACATCCTCCTTCAGCTTCCTCTTCATCAGTGACACCAGCCCTGGCTCCTGGCTGGGCTGGGGGCCCCTCAGCAGCACGTAGCAGGCGTGACGGCTCCGCTCAAACAGCGCGGCTGCAACGCACAGGGAAAAGCCCAGCCTAAGGTCTCTGTGCTTGGACTGGCCACCAGACCCAACACCACACACCCCCCCATGGAGGCCAGGAGGGACCAGTGTCCTCCTGCAGCTTCCTGCTGAAGGGCTGGAAGGAGAGGACTTACCACTGAATGCAATTATTTTGTCTGTGTTATTGCGGAGCTCCAACAGGACACTGTTGTAGGAAGGATGGAAAAGGTACAGCTTCTGGAGTGGAGCTGTGGAACTCTGCAAACAACAGGACACGGATCAGGACATGGACTCACATGTTACCCCAGCACCTGGCTCAGCTATTCTCGTGATTGACTGGATTTATCCAGCCAGACACTTGTCCATGCCAGCCCAACTCATCCTGAGTGATGTCAGTAGGACTAGAGCTGGGATTTTGCTGGGATTTTGCTTTCTGCTCCTCACCCCAAGCTTTCTGCAAATAGCTGGGCTGTCTGCTGCAGGCAGGAGACAGATTTTTACCTCAGGGCTGGCAGAGTGAGCAGGAAAGCAAAGGAAGCTCAGCTGGTGCTCCAGCACCCTCTGAGACACAACCTGTCACCAACTCTGCCTGTCACTGCCCTGGAGGGCTCTGCAAGAGCTGAGCTGAGCATGAGGCTGCCAAAGGCTGCCTGGGGCAGAGAGAGGATATTCGCATGGCCATGGGAGATCACTGCATGCAGAGCTGCCCTGAGAAACAGCAGCAACTCCACCTCACCAGCCCAGCAGCCCCTCACTTCACCCACAGTGCAGAGCTCTGGGCACCCAGTGACTTCACTCATAGAGCCACCAAGTTCCTTTTCTCTGCATAACCAGGCTGAGGATGACAAAAGCTGTTGGTGCCACCACAACCTGCTTGCAGGGACACTGCTATGGACATTGTGAGGACCCAGTAGAGATCAGATGACAGAGGTCTGGCTGCTTTCAGCAGACTGGATTGGTCAGACACCCCACACCCAGTGCAGGAGGCTGCACTGTCAGTGGCACAGACAGGTGAGAGTGTCAGCTGGAAGAAAGGGGTAGATCCACCCAATTCTGGCCCAAAGTCTGAGCACAGCAGCCCCTCAGCAGCACGACTCACTGTCTCATTGCCTGGCTCCTGGTAGTCCCCCCAGATGAGGAAGGCAGAGCGGTGATCTGCAGTGGAGAGTGTGGCTGGCCCAGGGCTCTCTGCTCCCGAGCTCAGACTCAGGTCCCACTGCACTGCTCCAGAGCCACTCTCAACAATCATAACCTGGCAGGGAAGAAAGAAAAGGAACTCACAACAAAGGGGTGTAACAAGCCATGAGAGACAAGTCATGCCAGCTGTCCCTCTCCACACTGTCTATGGGAACAAGTATCTGACAGATGGGAAGATGGGGAAATACTCAAAGTGGAGCATCACAGAGCTGATGGGTGGGCCACATTCGAGCCACAAGTTTGCAGCTATTTCAAGGGGTTCACAGTCCTGTCATTGAAGCCTCTGCTGAGAAGAGAATTAAAGTGCCTGAGCTGGCTTCAATAACCTGTTGAAAGAGATCCTTTCCCAGCTTAAAGCTTCCTAAAACCAGCCAGAGGGAACACACCCCACCAGCTATCCTTGACTCAATGAAGGCTTCAGCTGTGAAACGCAGAGAAAAGGGGAGTTAAAAGGAAGAGATTTCAAACCTTCTTCTTGTTGGGTCCAATTTCACTCTCCAGGACAATACCAAGAACATCGGGTTTGTAGTAACCGAGCAGTGGCTCACTGAGGGAGAGAAAGAGAAGGGAGAGTGAGGGCTTGGGCATGCCTTGCTCTTTCCAAGCAGCCTTTATGCTCCCACAACTACCCTGGTGAGAGACTCAACTGCTGCAAAGCTGCTCAGCCTGGCACCACCCCAGCTCTGAGCCCAGCCACGTCACAGCAGGCACAGAATGAGGAATCCAAGCTCTGGCCTCCTCCATTCTGACATTTGGTAGCAGAGGGCATATGACAGACACAATAAGCACAACACAGATACAACCACAGGCAAACAAAAATAGCATCTGCCAGGACACTGCTGTTGCTGGGACCCTGGAAATGCCACCGCCAGCCCACACTGGGAACAGTACCTCAAAGCACGGGACACATTGAGGGTCCACAAAGCCTGGAGATTCTTTGCACTGATCAGTGTGGCCACCTCTGAGTTCACTACCAAGATGTTGTCCCGTGACTGCCCAGGAATTTTTGCCAGGTAGCGAAAGTCTCCAGAGCTGAACAAGGACAGAGAAATGATTAAGCTTTCTAGACTATGTAGGGTTCTACTGTGGGGTTCTGGGTTTTTTCCTTGCACAGTAAACACAAATAGGAAACCCCAACCTGCTTTCCCTGTTTTCCTGTGAACCCTCTGACAAACCCACTAACACCAGCCCTCTCCCTGGGCTTTGGATGTGCTCCTAGTCCACAAGGAATGTAGCCAGGAGAGAACAAAGTCCCAACAGCCCATCCTGACAGCAACACCAGCAGCCTCCACTCCACCAGCTTCCCAGACATAACCTCACACCTGAGAAGGGATAAGCGGTGTGTGGTGTGGTCAATGTTCCTCTCCCACTGAGGATCTTGCTGGAGGCTGGAAAGCTTAGTTTCCATCCCAGTTGCTGCACTGTACAGATCTTTCAGGGAATATGCATAGAGAGAGTTTTCTGTACAAAAAAAAATAAAAGGCAAGAATGAGAGAGATAAGTTATCCTGCCCTTGCTCTGAACTCGATGATTTTCCAGATCTGGCAGATAAACTATATTTTTAGGGCTTACATCATAGAGTTGTAGTGGTATTTTGAGATTCAAGCCTGCTATTGAATGCTTTTAACATCTTATCTGTTCATAATCCAAGTGTTCCACAGTAATCATTTGCTATAAATGACTGCTTAATCCTTACATGCCTGACATTTGTTAAATAAAATCACTACAGTACGTAACAAACTGCAGTTTAAGCAGGAGCCCCCCCTTCTCTTGGCCCTGAGCAGCTCTTTGGCCAGGTGAAAGCACCACACAGCTTTTAAGAATGCAAAACACTCTCTCAGCCAAAAGAATGTTTAGTAATCCTGATTTCACAGTTACAATCACACTGTCAGACTGAATTCTCAAGCAGAACTGTACCTGTATAGAAAAGGAAGTAGGAGGAGGAGCCCAGGTTCAGCCTGATGTACTGAGCACTCCCATCCATGGTCAGGCTGCCAGTGGAGCCGATCTGTTTGCCACTTTTTCCTGAATAGATGAAAGTCTTAATCTACACAGGGAAGGGATTAAAAAAAACACAAAACAACAAGGTTAGAACTGATGCTGAACAGCAGTTGAACAGGAGCAGCACAGGCTCAGATGGGAAGCCTCTCCTTGGTTTTGGAGGAGTGGGCATGAGTTTGGTGACCCCCCTGCTGTGAATACTTTTGTGAGTTTGAAAACCAATTAAAGCACAGCCACTTGCCCTGGTATTTTGCTACCTCTGCCATGCAGCTTCCCTGCAGACCAGGACTGCTGAACAACAGCCCCAGCTCTGCTAAGGACAGTGAGGATCCACTCAAGCCTTCGGAGCAGTGGAGAGGAGCTGAAGGCAGAAATAAAGCACCATATGGACACTGGGGAAACTTGGCTTCACATGGCAGCTCTGCTAAATGTTTTAAGTGCCCTAATCTACTCCTCCTAAGGCTGACAAAGTCCAAGGGGATAAAAGAGCTGATGGGGTTTTTTTCTATTCTTTGTGCAGGGTAAGAGAATCCAGTAGAAACATTTCACCCAGGGGAATAAAGGTTAAAATCAGGATCAGATTCAAATGTCTGGGCAACAGTCACAGTGTGGGGAGAGCAATGCACATTAGGGAAAAGAGAAGCATCAGAGATGCTGAGTCAGGCAGGAACCCTTCCCTCTTCCTGGAAAGGGATGCACTGGGAAAGAGAAGGGAATCTGCTGCTCCTGAAGTGGATCTGGAGAGTCTGGCAGATGAGTAAGGGATAATGTTTGCTGGGGAGAAAGAGAACAGAACTGGAGAGGGAGAGCAACACATGCACCAGCTGTTCCCAGCCTCCTGCACTGGGAGGAGACACAAACCAGCTCTTGCAGACCAGCTTCACCTTTACTGGCAGGCACTGGTGCAGTGGCGGCCCTGGGGACAGGACAGCCCAAGGTGCTCACACAGGGAGTGAGGACACCCCACCTCACCCACTGCAGTGCCCAAGCCCCCTGTGTGCTGCCAGAAGGGATGGACTCTGAAAACAGGTATGTTTTCTGGGAGGTGCTTGTGCTGAAGGGGTTCATGAGACTCTAAAAAAGCTGCCACCTAAACCCCCTGCACACAGACCCTTCCCCACAGACTGCTCACAGCTCTGCCCTTTCAGCATCATTCAGCTTCAGCCTTTGATAGCAAAGCTCTTTCACTTGGGTTCTGAACCTCCCTTGTGACCTTGCCAAGCTGCACAGCTCCACTCAAGCTCCCCACGGTTTGTGTGACTTCTCAAAAAAGAACATACTTTCCCTTAAGTTGACAGAGTGCTTGCCAAGTCCAGAGGGAGGAAGGGATTTCATACCAAGATAGCTAGAGAGCTTAAATGGAAAACAGATCAAAAGGCAGTCTTGCAGAACAGAAACTACATTCAAACATTTCTTGGCTGCCTAAGATTAAAAACCCAAAAGTCTTGAGATAACTGGGAGAGCAAAAGCATGGAGGAAAGGAAACAGGAGAGAACTGTAGGAGTCAAAGAGGATAGAATTTCTGATGACACTGGCAACAACAGTGCCTCAGACAGCAAAACCCTATCTTCTTATGGAGGACTTTGGCCAAGAAGGCTAATGGCACCTGGCTTGTACCAGCCACAGTGTGGCCAGCAGGACCAGGGCAGTGACTGTGCTGGGCACTGCTCAGGTCACACTTTGAGTCCCATGTCCAGTTCTGGGCTGCTCCAGCTGAGGGGCTGGAGAGTGTCCAGAGAAGGGAACAGAGCTGAGGAAAGGTCTGATGAGGAGCAGCTGAGGGAGCTGGGGGGGCTCAGCCTGGAGAAAAGGAGGCTCAGGGGAGACCTTCTTGCTCTCTGTAACTCTCTGACAGGAGGGGGAGCTGGGGCAGGGGGTGTCGGGCACAGGGCACAGGGACAGGAGGAGAGGGAACAGCTTCCAGTTGTGCCAAGGGAAGTTTAGGTTGGATATTGGGAAGAATTTCCTCTTGGAAAGGGTGGTCAGGCACTGGAAGGGGCTGCCCAGGGGGGTTTGGAGTTCCCATCTCTGGAGGTGTCCAAGGAATGGCTGGATGTCACACTCAGTGCTCTGGGCTGGGGGACAAGGTGGGGATCAAGCACAGACTTGGTGATCCTGGAGGTCTTTTCTGACCTAAGTGGTTCTGTGACTCTGTGACTCTGGTGTGAGGACATGGGGCTCCCACTGCTCCCATCAGACCAGGCATTCAGACCCTGCTGTGCCACTCAAATTATGGATGCAAATATTTCAGTATAAAAACAGTTTTAGCTACATGAATTTGCCCCTCTCAGAAATGGGAAAAGCAATATTGGGACAGAGATAACAGAACCAGCAGCTCTTGCACTAAATGAACCCAGGCCAGCGTTACACAGCACAGTGACACTGGGAAGAGAGCAGTGCAAAGCAGACCACAGGCAGAGAGAGGGAAGGGATCAGAAAAGGGCAGTGGTGGTACAAAAGCACTGGCTGTCAGCTGTGCTTTGATCTAAGAGCCAAAGCTGTCAGGGTTTGTTCACTTCCACTCCTCTGAGAAGAGAAGCAGAAAACTGCAAGCTCATCTTGCCCAGGCTCTCTCCACAGGCAGCCCAGGAACAGAGGGGAGCAGACTGAACAAGGGCAGGGATTCCTGGCCAGGTCTTTGATTTATTTTTTTAAACCATAAAACACTGGCATTGATTTGGGAGTACATCTCTGGAGGGTGGGAAAGAACCCACTCCCAAACCCACAGAAATCAGAGGCGGCTTCTGGACATTTCCTGTGGGACCACAAGGTGGAAAGGACCAGCATTCCTGCCATGCCCTGTGGCCCAGCCACTGGGGTTATCAGAGCTTCAGGGTGACATACCTTGTCTCCTGTGGCAATAAAGATTATCAGGTCCTGAACTCCATCACCATCCATGTCTGGAATCACTGACACAGGGGTCAGCACAGTGTAATTAGCCCCAAAGTCACTGGACTGTCTCCACTGAACTTCCCCTGGAAGACAGTTGAAACAGTCACTAAAAGGCACTTCAGGTTGAAAGGCTTTTGATGCTCCTGTTCCAGCCCATCAGCACCACAAACCAGTCACGTTATGCTCATCATGGGGTATTTCCTTGCATTTCTGCATTCCCAGTGAATCCCAGTACCCAAAATTCCATCTTACACACTGGAAAGCAATCCCAGCTACCTGCAGGAATGCACCCAAACAGCCTGGCACAAGAACAGCTTGCTCTCCTTGTGCCTGTGGTTAACAAGCTCCTCAGCATGTTCATGGCATGGGGAATCCCCTGTTGTGACCCAAATCCCTGCTGCTCTGCACCTGAATATTCACAGACACTCTGAGACCACAAAGCAGCTGAATTCTGGCCACAGTGTGGCAGCTCCTCCTGGCAAAACCTTTTCTTCTGCAACTTCCCTCTGCAGAAGCTCCATGCTGACATGACCAGCCACATCTCAGGCCACATCCCACCTCTCCTTTGTCTGAAGAACACAAAGTTGTTTGTAAACTGAGGCAGCAAAGCTTTGTTTTTTAAAAAATGGGGGTGGGGGTTCTCTTCAACAGCCCCAGAGCAGGTGAGTGGCTCTGCTCCATACCCTCTGTCCAAGGCTGCTGGCCACTTCCCAGGCACTGCCCAGTGGAATCTGCAATGGAATCTGGAGGGGAGGACACTGCGGGGGGTGGGGGGGGGGGTTAAGGAATGCTCCAGTCTCTTACAAAGTGCTCAGAGAGGAAATACTTACCCTCCCCTTTCCACACACCACACACAGCAATTACCATTTCAGGAATGCAAAGTAATCATCTGTACTTTGACAGGAAGGCAGTGGGACTGAAGGCCAAGGAATTACTACCTGATGCTGTCTGCAGTAATTTAAGGCAGGCTGTATTTCCAGTAGGATTCCTCCAAAGCTTTTACTGCAACACTTGGATTTGTTACTATGACAACAGATGTGAAGCAGAAGAGAGCAGATTTCCTGGTTTCCCTAGAAAATCATGGGAAGGCAAAGAATTTTGCCCTCAAAGACAATAAGCAGGCAGAGGAAGGAGGGAGGTGAAGGTTTAAATTACCACATCTCGGCTTCAGCACAGGCCAGAGGTACTAAAGTAAGACCAGACTGATGAAAATCACTTGCCAGTGCACGAGGCTCTAATCTGTGCTGGTCACACAGCTGCTACAGTTTGTGAGAAAGCATCTTAAAAGAGCAGTCTGACTGAACAGAAATGGGTAACAGTGAGACAGATTCAGCACCAAGCACTTGAGAAGCTTTTCATGCTCTGGCCCAACCCCCAGAGAACAGGAACTGTGACACCAGTCCCCTCCTGCTCCATCAACAGGAGATGGCACTACCCTGTGTGACATCCAGAGTGCTGTGGTGCTTCCTCAGAGCTCGGGGTCACAGCACAGGCACAGCAAGAGGAGCCAAGATGGAAATTAGGCAAGTGCCTGGACTGCAAATCTAACCTGGGTGAAAGGGTTGGGTTGTTTTTTTTTTGGTCTGGAAGGAATAATAAAACCAGAACTCAGCTGACTGAGTTCAGCTCTCCCTTCAAGCAGCCACAGAGGACACACACAGACTTTTCTCCCTGACAGACATTCTCTGGGTTGGAGTTCTGGTTTATTTACTGATTTCTCACACAGAGGCAATTCCATCCATCTGATCATCGTGGTGCCCTTTCAGCCACATCCCTCAGGACACCAGAGCTACCCACAGGCTGCTGAAGGAGCAGGTGAAGACAGAAGGTATAACAAAACACTTACTCCTGTCCTCTTCCTCAAGACTCTGCTCCTGGCCCTGGCAGAGCCGGAATACACAGCTATGTTTGCTTTGACCTGGAACAGTTAATCTTAAGCTCTTGTGTCCCAGTTTGCTGGTAAGATAAACATGCAGGAATGTTGGATGTCCTACACAAACAGCAGCATGCACTCCCACACTTTCCTCCTTGTTTGCTCAGGTCACTTCTTCTGGCAGTGAAGAAAGCAAGACTTAACCCAACTTGAATTGATAGAAAAACACTAACTTTATCAGCATTTAAAGATCAAAACCACATCAGACACTTTCAGATGATAATCTGCCTATCTCTCCTTCAATCTTCCTACAGGCAGGGGCTAGACAGCCTGAGAGCCCTGGAATCTCACCAAATCCTCCATGATGATGAATCATTAACAGCTAAAGATTGTGCTGGCTACTGTTTTTAGCACACTGTGATGTAAGTCAGACTTTGCCTCTTTGAATACATTTAGCCTATTTAAATACATTTTATTCTGCTCTGCCCTCCTAACCCCCAGTAAAAGTCAACTACGCTCAGACACCGCTTTTAACCTACTTAACAGCAAAAAGGCACCAAATAAGTGAACTTCTGGGTTATTCACTTCTCTATCTGAAGCAGTTTTTTCTTGTTTGCTTTTAAGTTAGCTATGGAATGTTTTCTTTACTGTATTGCTGTGACCTGTAGCTTAGCCTGGCCCTTCTCTCCATGCCTGCACTGCTTCTTTATGGCTGTCTTTAGTTCCACTCCTTTGGCTCAGCAGCCAACTTCCTACACTTTGACCTGACAGCAACTACTTCATTAATAGTCTAAAAATAACCTGTGCTAAAGCCTACACATGAGAGGAATGGTGATAAGGTATCTCCACTTTCTAGCTGTGTGTATCTACACCTCCATCTACACTGGAAATTAAGAGCTACACTAGATTTTCCTCAGAGTCCTTAGTTGTACCTCCTGCTATTTCTCTCTCACAATTTTTTGAAGAAAGGGTGTGAGGGATTCAATACCAGATAAAGAGGATGGCATTCTAGGGAGAACATACATTGTTCAGACCTTTGAAACAGTCAGCCCAAAATGGAAATGTATTTTAGGCTTCATCAGCAAGATGATCACTGTTCCTAGAGCAGTACAGGAAATCCTTATCTCCGCTCCATGTTAGGTAAGATGATGATGAATTTCTCCATCTCTAAGTTCAGAAAGGAAGAAACCTGTCCAGAGGAACCAGGCAAAATCTTGGACTACTGAAGTAGGTTGGCAAGTGCTTATCTAAGTGCTCTCCTTGATGACTCTAAAATCATAAATCCCTAGAACTCCCACTCCTCTTCCCACTGCAGGTGGTTCTGGCACACAGCCACAAATAACTGGGAAACACTGCAGGTGCAGGTGTGTGTCCAGCCCCTGGGAGCATAAAGCAACATTCACAGCTCCTCCTGTTTAAAAAGCTGTTGGAAGGCTGGTCTTATGAAACACGGGCTGGCACAACCCCCAGCACAGAGCCCAGCCCTTGGAACAGAAAGACTGAGAGAGCTCCTCAACAAACAAACAAACACCCAGTGCCTGCTGTTCATGTACCAGTGAGTCATGTCACGCTGCTGTGGCCCTGCCCCTGGGTGGCAGCAGGACCCTGCCCACACTCACCTGTCTGCAGGTCAAGAGCTGTCAGGGACACCGGTGTCCCCACCACCAGGCACCCCGGGGCACCCGCCCCGCCGAGCTGCTGGATGCCACACTCCATCCACGCCACCTCCTGGGCTGCAGGACTCTCCCAGAGCACCCTGCCGTTCGTGCCAGACACAGCAGCGATGAAGGCACAGGGAGAAGGCAGCCCTGGGGAGAAGAGATGTCAGAGGGGGCTCTGCCTGCACCACCTTTGCGGCCCCACAGTGCTCCGGCGCTGGGACTCACCCAGCTCCTCCCCTCACACAGTTCTCTCTCCCAGTCCCTCAATAATCACAACTAAAAGAGAAAGGACAGCCCTCCCTCCGAGTCTTTCTGTCCCTGAATCAGGTACCTTCATCCAGGCAGGACCTGTTGAAGCTGCTGCTGCCGTTGGTAGCTTTGAAAGCAAAGAGGACATCTTGCACTTTGTCTTGGTTCACATCTTCTAAAGCGAGGAAGGGGTAGGCCACTGTAAGAGACCACAAGCCAGGCTCTGGTGAGGATTTCCTCAGCCCACAGCAGAGTTGGCTGGAGCAAAACACAAATTCCTACAGGCCTACTCACTGCCTCCATCTCGGGCAGTGTAACATTAGGACAAATTGGCATTTCTATTAAAAAAAGCCATGTACACAAGCACCAAGGACAGGAAGTCAGTGCCAAGGGATTGTTTAAATTTGCTGTCCCCCAGTGGATTTGTCTGTTTTTATAGCCAAGCAGCCAGAATTTGAATTACACTGAACTATGAACAACTCTGGTCTTAGTGTGGCCTTGCTATTCTCAAAGTATAAAAAACCCCCACCCAAACCCCAGAAAACCCAGAAATTCCATCTTCCTCTCAGCTAAAAGCAGCCTTCTATAACTCAGAGCAGCAGAGCTGGGATATCTGCAGTACCTGCTGTGAGCACTATCTCTGCATCTACAGCACATCCAGCACACACCCACTGCACTGGAGATTAAAGGAAAGCTCTCCCAGAAGCAAATGCTGAGCCCCTGGGGAGCTGGACCCAGAATGAAAAGCCAACCAAAATAACTAGAATAAAAATAGCCAGAGCAACTACAAAGCAATTTATAAAAACAACAAGATGGAATTCTCCTCCTCCTCCTCCTCCTGTTGGTCATGGGGAAAAGGGAGAAAGTCAGTGATACAGGAAAAAATGCTTAATTGTCTCCAACCTCAGCTCAAACTTCAAGGGAACATTTTACAGAGCAAACTTCAGCAGAGGTTCATTCCCAGATACCCTTCCCCATCTTTTTTTAACAAATGAGGCCAGCCTGCTACCTTGTTAGTGCTTCACAGCAGCATCTAATTTCAACACCAGATCCTGTAAACACCTCCTGGAAGGCCACTCCAATTATGACGGGCCATTGCTTATCCAGGTCAGGTATTCACAGCTCAGGCTCCCAGGGGCAGCACTGCTGCAGGTCTGGCTCCACGTCGTGCTCAGGTGGAGGTGCACAACCCAAACTGGTGGCACAGAAAGGGAAAGGACTCTTGGTAGGTATTTATGGTGCTACAACAAGCTCACCTGCATTGTTGTAGTTCTGGAACCATGTTCTTGCCGACACTGGCCTCTCTGGGCAGGGGATGATGAAGGAGAAGGCAAACACGATGACCAGGCAGAGGAACAGGGAGATGAAGAAGGCGGCCGTGCGCCACCGGGACAGCCGCGACAGCCCCGCCGACTGCTTGCTGATAATCCTCCTCTCCACCAGGTTCTCGTGGTTCTCCTGAGCTTTCACATCCTCAGTCTTCAGAGGGTGGATCTCAGCTTCCGAGTCTTTGTTATCCATCACAGCTCATTCATGGGTATCCCGACACCCCTCTCCCCCTTCGCCTGCGACAGCGGAGAGAGAAGTTAAAATACGTTTTGGAATATATTAAAAAAAAACAAAATATTTTGCTACTACCTGATATTCCCTTAATGGGAGGTGAGCAAAATGGTGTATTGTCACAGAGCTGTTGGTGCTGGAGGTCTCCCACACGGAGCCATGGGCAGAAACTGTGGGATGCAGGAATAGCACTAATTCTTCTTTGGAGGAGGAGGAGGAGGGAATCTGCTGTGCCAGAGCCGGACAAAGCGGCTACAGACCCCACGCAGAAAGGATTCTGCAGGTCTCCCTCAAGAAAAACACCCCAAAAGCTCTTTTTGCTGCAAAGACTTCTTGCCACCTCCCGTGCATGTCAGCCCGATCCTGGCTGGAGAGGTGAAAGGAAACACTTGTGACCTTTATATCCCAACATCGGGCTGTTCCCTGCTGTAACATGCACTGAGCTGCTCCAGGAGAGAGAAACAAACACAGCACAGCGTGTATAGGAACAAACCAAAGCTATTCAACACCTTCTCAGATGGGAAACCACTGGGTAAGTTTAGCAACCCAGCCCTGAAGAAGGCAAGAGAGTGATGACTTCCCTCCCCGGAACAAAAACAAGGCAGCAGTTGAGACTAAGTCAGGTAAATTTGATTTCATCTGACTGGAAGAGCTAACAACTGCTATTTTAGTTTCTCCTGCTATAAATCATAATCTTGAGCTACAGCTACAAGAAACAGAGGAGTTCTGTGCTAATTTGCTATAAAAAGGGTAAGACAAGAGCTCTACTCGATTAGAGAAGGCTGTACCTCATTACCCACAACAACAATCAAAATCAGTGTTATACAGAGATTCTCTGACAGTGCTTCCTCAAAAAAACAGCAGAAGGGAAGAAATAAAGAATAACACATTCCAATAGGCTTGGAAAAAGCTGCATGACAGCGTTATGAAAAGTTGTATCAGAGCAAATAAACACAACACGACTGAGCCAATTTTCCATGACTGTGTCCCATCAGTCACATGCCTGGATTGTCCACTGGAGCCTTTTACTTCCCCAGCAGAAAAGAGCTTAAACTCAGCACTAACACAGCTCAGAAAGCCTGGGCTTTCAACTTCAACAGGAACTGGGCTTGTTGCATATCATGTTTCGTGCCCAAGGTCATTTACAGCAGTGAAACACAAGATGAGTTACCCTGGGGAGGTCAGGCTCCCTCAGGCAGCAGTGGCTCCCCTGGCTGTCCTTGTCCCACCAGAGGCTTCTTCTCTTCTGGGTACAAATCCCTGGGGGGACAGACCTACAGCAAGGCAGGGGTTGAGGTACAGGACCACTGGGAAGCTTGGCACCTTCTGGCACCTCTTTAACAAACCTCAGAGCCTGCTGGACTTACAAGGCTGAGTAACAAAGCCTTTATTCCACCCCGAGCACTCTGGCATTTATTCCATGACATCAGGTACAGGATCACACTCCAGATAATTTAATCCAACCTGCACAATACCATGCAAATGAATCAATAATGCAGAAGTTGTATCTTATTCGAAAGATCTGCCCTTCTCATCAGCCTACCAGCCACACCAGGGACACCCTCAGGAGGCTGTTTACAGAGCACAGGCACTTGAGAGAGGTAGGAAGGCTCCAGATGGAAAGGGGTAGAACACAGAGCTGTGCAATCAGCCTTTGCAGAGCTGAGCACTGCTCTGCCACTGCACCAGCCCTTCAGCAGGTTCAAGGTACAAGGCTCCAGGCAGAGGCTGAGCAAATGATTTACCACTGCGGAGCAGCCGCGGCCGCAGCGACGGAGGTGGAGGCAGGAGAGGGTTCCGTGCCCTCCCTGTGATGAGGCTGATGGCTCCTGTCCCTCTGGGTGTCCCTCTGGCGAGACTGTCCCCAGCAGCACAGAGAGGTGCATCTTCCCAAAACCAGTGCCAGTGCACCAGGGCTCCAGCACAACCCTCCACAGCTCCCAGTACGGCGCTGGGAAAGCCCAGCCGAGCGCTGCCCGCACCTGTGAGACTTCCCAAGAGGAACCAAACCAGCCTTCTCCCCACTCAGTCCAAAAGGAACACCAGCTTAATGCTACATGGAAGGCCTATTTTTATGGCTCAGTACAAATCACACCACTGTCATCTAGAGCGGGATGAGAACAATAAAAAAGCAGTAATTATCCTAAAACCCCAGCAATTCCCCTCCTCTCGCAGCAACGACCCCGAGAGCCACCGAGCACAAAGAGCCCTCAATGCCTTTAAAGCAATTCTTTCTCTTTTCTTTCACGGTTTCAATAATGCCCTTTGCACCCCTGCCAGAGCAGAGGCAGTGCCAGAACAAGGACCAGGGAGGTCAGTGGCAGAGACTCAAACAATGCAGGAAATCCCAGCGCCCGCTGCTGCCAAAGTGCTTGCTGGCAGGACGTGAAATGGCCTGAGCCCTGAGCAACAAAGAAGTCTGGTAATCAGTTTAATTGAAGACAAGCAGAAAATGAGAGTGTGCATTTGAGATGGTTTTACTGTCCTCCCGCAGCCGACATTTTGTCTCCTGCTGATAAAGGACACAAAAGAATTCACTGGGAAGTTGAACAGAAAAACATTCTTTGCAGAGAGAGTGCTCAGGCATTGGAATGGGCTGCCCAGAGAGGGGGTGGATTCCCCATCCC
>JAWWEV010000034.1:2750948-2762041 GCA_035583235.1 Hafferia zeledoni | reverse complement strand
GCTCTCCAACTTTAATTTCCCCTGGCAGAGCTTGAGCCCATCGTGCCCCCTTGTCCTATTGCTGAGTGCCTGGGAGAGGCAAGTGAGGCTTGGAGGTTCCTGCCTTACAAAATAAGGGGAAAAAACAGGCTGGAAATGAGGTCGGAGTTGAACACACCACAGCACTTTCCTTTCTGCTTCGGAGGGACAGGAGTTTAACCCTGTGAGGGCAGGAGGGGCAGCAGCTCTGGGGCTCTGAGTGCCGAGTCCTGCAGAGCTCGGGGGTCTCTCCTGTTTGAGTGATCCGAGCACAGCCCCAGGCTCGGGATCCGCGGGGCAACCGGAGCGACCCGGGCGGTTCCTGCGCTCTGAGAACGGGAGGGAATTCTGTCCCGGGCTTCCCACCGCGGTCTGGGGGCAATTCTGGAGCTGGAAACCCCCCCGGCCCAGCGGGGCAGCACCCGGGGCTGGGGCAGCACCTGGGGCAGTAACCGGGGCTGGGGCAGTAACTGGGGCCGGGGCAGCACCCGGGACAGTAACCAGAGCAGGGGCAGTGACCGGAGCTGGGGCAGCACCCAGAGCTGGGGCACCACCCAGGGCCGGGTCAGTAACCAGGGCCAGGGCAGTAACCGGGGCTGGGGCAGTCACAGGGGCAGCAACGGGGGTTGGGGCAGTAACCGGGGCTGGGGCAGTCACAGGGGCAGCAACGGGGGTTGGGGCAGTAACCGGGGCTGGGGCAGCACCCGGGGCTGGGCCAGGAGCTGCTGGAGGCGCCGCCGGCCGCGGGTCCCACCGGCCCGGTCCTGCGGCTGCACCTCGGCCCGCGCTCCCGGGGCCGGCGGCACCGCCTGGGCAGCGGGGACAGGTGGGGGCCGGCTCCCGTGCCCCGGGGGGGCGGCAAGAGCTGTCGGTGCTCCGGCCTGTCCCGGGTCCCCTCAGCCTGTCCCGGGCGCTCCCGGCCTGTCCCGGGTCCCCCGGCCCGGCCCCCGCCCCGCTCTCACTCACCCGCCGCCGCCGCCGCCGTCACTTCCGCCTCCATGCCCCGCCGCACGGCGGAAGTGGCGTCATGGCGCAGCGGCCGCTTCCGGCCGGCGCCGTGGCGGTGCCCGCGGGGCCCCCCCCAACAAACGAGTCCGGGCAGCAGCGGGAGCCACAAACACAGATCTTTAATGCGCTCAGAACCGCGGGGACACAACAGCCGCAGGCGCGGACGGGCAGCCCCGAGCGCGCCCGCGGCCCGCGCGGAGTTACAAAAACAACACGTGAAACCGCGGAGTTGGCTGTAAAAACGGGCAGGGGGACATGCATGGGGACTGACACCGGGGGCGCGGGGGGAGGGGGCAGCGCCGGGCACGGCCCTGACAGCGCCCGCGGGGCGGCAGTGAGTGGCCGTGATTAATTAACTAATTAATGAACCCGCCGAGCTAACGAGCAGCGCCCGGCTCGGCGCGCCAACCGCGCTGCGCTCGCACAAGGCCCACAAAATGGCGAGGCGGCGGGGCCGGCACAGCCGGAGCCCGGCGGGGACACTACGGGGACGTGGTGGGGACACGATGCCGGCCCGGGACCCGCCGCCACCCGCGGGGACACCGCCCGTGTCCGCGGGCAGGAGCGCCCGGGCCGGTAACAGCGAGAGGAGCTGCGGCTCTGCCCTCCCGAGGGGAGCCCAGCCCAGCCCAGCGCTGCCACTGCCTCCCTCACACCCCTATCTGACCAGGCCTGAGCCTCCCTAGGAACGTGCTCCAGCTCATCTGGTCATGCTCACAGCTTTTAGAATAAACCAGGGCCAAACTTATCTGTCTCGGTCAAGTGAGGCAACTCTCAAATGCTGGAGACATAAAAATGAGGTGATTAAGCACTAAAAGGAATTTTAAAAAAGTCTGAATTTTCGTTTAACATGTATAAACAGAAGGAAAAATAGAATAAAGTGAGAACCAGCACTACTGGTGTGCTCACAGAGGGTCAGGGAGGTCTTTTGGGAAGGGCTGAAGCGTTACAAAGGTGAGGGCAGCTCAGGGCTCCAGGCACAGCACGGCCCCAGCCACTCTCAGGACAAACACAGGGTGTCCACACTGGCCTGGGCTCAAAGCCATCCATCCAGATTTATTTATTCCTACTAAAACAGAAATCCTGTTAAACAGTACGTAACTCTTGTGTCTCTACAAACTCACTGCTATCTGCCAAACAATAAAAACCCCAAACTACAAAAGATGAGTTGTATTCAGTAAATATAAATGGGAAATTTAGGCTTTGTGTAGAATGTTTATCAGACTATTTACAGTGCAACACAGATCGTTTTGAGTTCAGATCTCGCCAGCTTCTCTCTCTTCTGACCTCTTGGAACGAGATTTGCCGTTTGTGCTCTCGTGCCGCCTCTCCGAGGAGCTCTTCTCTTTCCTCTCTCTGTCTCGGGACTTTTCCCTCGAAGACTGATCTCTGGATGATCTGAAGCACAAAGCAAACCGTGCCTATCAGCCTCTCAACCCAGACCTGTCACTCCCCCTTTCCCTGGCAGGGCTGTGGGGCAGCACAGGACGTGCCTGGGGGCTCAGTGTGGGGTGCCCCATGGGGCAGCTCTGGGCTCTCCGTGGGGTTTCCAGGAGGGAATGCCAGCTCTGGAGCACTGAGTGCTCCTCAGAGCCTTTGTCACTCCTTCCTCACACTGAGCCTTTCAAGCTGTTGCCACAGGGGCTCCCTCAGGTCTTCCCTGGGCCACACTAAAGCGCCTGCAGTTTTTCCCTGGTGTCTCACTCAGCTCTGTCCGTGCCTTCCAGAGCAGTTTCTCATCATCCCTTAAACTAGAGGCTTTCTGCTAAACTGCTTTAAATACCAACTGGCTTCTTTCCTTCCTCAGCCCTGGGCTTTTCATTTTGCATCCTGGCCAATGCTGGCCTTGGCATCATCCCGGGTTCAGAGCCAGGATGACACAGATTTATATTCCACAGCTTTCCACAGCCTGCCCGAGTGACAGCGACACATTTTCAGCAGCTCTTCCCTGTGTCAGCCCACACAGAATGAAGCAGAAGGCTCCATACTAGGACCAATCTGAAAGGCTGTTTCTTGTGTGATGCCTGCCAGCTTATGGAATAGCAGAATTCCCCAGGAGCTGATCCTGAGGGAGAGCTCTAGCAGCCCTTCATATCCCTTTTAGAGCTTGACAGAGGCTCCCACATTTTACTCCAAGGCTCAGTACACAGGTTTTCCTTTACAGTTACAAGAGGAAGACCTGGCAGGTACCTCAGAGGATCCAGCTTGTGTTCTTGTTGACTGTAAGGTGTGAAAACACTCCACAATCGATAGATCAAAACCTCACAGCCCTTTGGTGTCACAAGACCCATTTAATTTTCATTACATTGTGCCATTTAACATCTGTCTGCCTGATGTCATTAACTCCTTTCCTGTTCTCACAACAGCACCTGCTCCCTGTAGTCCTGCCCTGAGATGTCCTGATCCTGTGACACACTCCCTGTTTCATCCTGCAAGTGAGACCTCAGACCAGAACCTGAGGGCTGGAGTCATTAATTCTCACAGTGAAAACAGAAGCTACACTTTTTCAGGAAACAGAGTTTGTCTGTTTGTCTTCTCATTTTTTCTTTTCTTAAACTGATCCTGGCCTGTGCCCAGTACTCAGTAATTTTGTTCAGGTGTGTCAGCTGCCAATCCCCCTGCAACCTCCATGGGCTGGTTTGGATGTGATCAAGGGTTCCAAAGTAATCCCTTACCTGCTCTTTAGTAATAGTTATTACAGGATCTTCCTCACTTCCTAATTGTCCAAACTTCTTTTCTTTATTTTTCATGTTCAAGACAGATTTAAAAAAGCACTTTAGTATCTCAGCCATTGGAGAATCAACAGTATTTACACCCCCCCTCAATTATTAACAGACTTATTTTTCAGACCATTATTTCCCTCCCCTTCACCAGGGATCTCTAAAAGCTGTTCTTACCCCTCAGCTGAAGTGACACAAGACACACAACAGTAGGTTTGTTTCTACAGTTGTACTCGAGTGCTGGTGCTTAATCATGTGAAACAGTGTTAAAGCACTCCCCTATTAATCAGGAATATTTTAAAAAAGCCCAATCTAACTTCAGCAAGCACCTGGAGACAGACATGCTGCTGGGCTTAGAAGGGCTGAAAGGAAACATGATTCCATTCAGTATTTCTAATACTCCTGCACCCTCACCTCATCCTTCCTCCAAGACAGAGGCTGTTTTGCTGAGTGTCACAAGAGACTTAAAGCCCTTTTTTGGACTGTGGTGCTTCTCCTCAGTGTCAGGAGAAATATATACTCTTGCATTCCTTTTTCCCTCCCTCCAGTGCTGATTCCTAAAGAATTTCTCTCTCTCAAGCAGCCTTCTAACAGAAGACTCCCCCAAGATCCCACATCATACACTTCCCTCCCCATGCACTGAGAGAAGGAATCTGGGAAGCAGAAGGTAACAACATGAATCTAATGCCAAAACTGCCTCTCAATCACTTGGCTTTTACAGGCCTGGGGAGGCTCAGTTAGAAGGAGCACCAAAGTCTGTCTGAGCTCATACAAGAACACCAGGAGTGGCTCAAGGCTCAGCACTGCAAATCAAGGAACCAGTTCTATCTCCTGGACTCTCAGCTGGGATCTCACTGTACAGCTCCTGCCCTCAGGTGAGGCCACTGGGAAATCCTGCGCTGGCCCAGGCACCTGCCACGGGACAGGGGCTCTCTGTGAGCCCAGGGCCCCTGCACAAGCACTCCTGCTGGGAATACATACTTGTGTTTGGAGCTCCTGTCTCTGGAGCCGCGGCGGTGCCCTCGGCTGTGGCTGCGGGAGCGGCTCCGGTGGCGCCTGTGCCGGTCGCGGGACCGGGAGCGCGACTTCCGCCGTTCCCGGGACGCCGACCTGGAGCGCCGGCGCCGCCTCTCCCGGGACCGCGATCTGCAGGGAACACGGACTGAGTCACGCTGGGGACACAGGCAGGGCCTCGGATCCGCACAGCCCGCAGGCATTCCCGAGGAACAAACATCCAGGGCATCAGCGCTCACCCCCCGCCACACACACAGAGCACCCACAGCCCTCCTGTGTGAGCACAGAGTGCCAAGGGGGACCCGCATTTGCTGGGAAGCTCCTGTGAAAAGCTCCCACCATCACGGTAAGCACCTGCCAAGGGCCAGGGCAGAGCTTACACTCTGCCTCACTCACAGTGTAGAAAAGAAGCCAAAGTAAGCGGCCTGTGGAATTACCCTGACACCGAAGGGGTTTTTGATTTTTTGATTTTTATAGATTTTAGAAGTACTTCTAACTGTAGTTAAAAAGCAAATGTAGTGTGTTCATATTTGTAGCAGCTTAAGTTCATTGTTTATATATCCTAACCCCTACCACAGATCAGTAGCTCAAATGCTTTCAGTTATTTAGTCTTGTTTTCAAGGTAGAACACTGAAAGCTATCAGAAGGTCTACAGAATGAAACAAACATAAACCAACAACCTTGAGTCTAAGAACACTGGAAGAACTCCAAAAGCCCGAGGAAGAGGAAGAATGATGAAGAGGAGGTCTCAACGACCCCAGACCCAAATCCTAAGGGGTTGGAACAGGGGTGGGACCAGGGCTGGACCAAGAGATGTGTACAGTAAGGACTGGGTGGGCAACATTATAAAAACCATGGAAATCAGTGTTCAGGGGGAAAGATGTCATCATGTACTCCCAAAAGCCCTAAGCCTGGACATTAAAGAATCTACATTTTTATCTTATCCCATATTAACCTGGCTCAGAGTCCTGTTTTTGGGTTCTCTCACGGCATCAACCCTAAGAGGGTCTCCCTTGTGAAAGAAGCAGCTTTGTTTCAGCCTGCTCTAAAAACAAGAAGTGTGCCAAAGGAAAGCAGTCCAGAGGGAGATCTCCAGGTCCATGATGACCCACAATGCTGCCATACCATTTAAGGCAAGCTCTTCCCAGAGATGGGGGAGTTTTAATCTTGAATCAGTATTTTCACATCTGAGGTATTACATATGTAACAGGTATTTCAGACATTAAAACTCTGGAAGTGTATCAGGTATTTATTGAGAGAGGCATTGAGGATACTCCTGGACTCACACTGGAGCACACAGACCTGTCCTGAGAGGCTGCTCAGCACCTGCTTTACAGCCCAGTGAGTGACACCAAACTGAGCGGCACCACTGAGGTGCCCACTCTGGGATTCCCAATTTTTAAGGGAGCAAAACAGACTGAGGCACTGACAGAACTCCATTTGTGAGACCCAGGAAAAACCTCAGCAGTCAGACATGAACACAACCAGGCATTTGGGAGAACTAGAACTGGGCACTCACCTTCGACGATCTCTATTTCTTGATCCAGACCTAAAACAAAGACGAGAGTTCAGTGAGAGAAGGGAAGATACAGCCACTGGGTTTTCAATAGAACAACCCATCCACCCTGGCAGCTCCTCACAGGAACACTCAATACCCCAAGTAATGTGTCAGTTTAAAAAAAGCTTGCCATTAAAACATTTGATTAGCTTCAATTTTGTGGGCACTGAGAATTTGTCAGAAAATTAAGAACTCTGTGGAAACAGGTTTCTGCTTGCAGAGCTTCCTGTCACAACAGAAAAGGTCTAGAAACCAGTTCAGCCTCTGCTGATAAAGCACCACAATGAACCTTTCCAAGTTTGCTGTGCACATTTGTTATATATCCTTTATCCCCTACAGTCTAACAACATCAGCTGAATCAACTCTTTATAGAGAAAGTGCCACTCTCCAGTCAGAAAGACACTTGACACATTCCTGATTTTGGTTCTTTTTGAGGCAGTTGTAATTTAAAAAGGTTTTAATAAAGAGAAAACAACATTTTTTTCACTCATTGTATTTGTTTTAACAAACATTAGAGGGAAATTTGCATCAATATTTTTATCCCTGCTTGGGAAAGATGAACCAGAAGAGGGGACACAGCCAAACAGGAAGAACTATTACTGACAAGTGACAGAGATAAATGAAAATCCTTCAAGACTTAAAAAGCACTTGAGAGGAATAATCCAGGCCTCACTATTTTTTCTCACATTTCCAGGGCTTCAAAGCTTGTGTGTGGCTCTCTCAGCTCACTGCTGTCATAAATAACGTCACAGTTCTCTCAACTCCTGCAGCACCATTACTCAGCACCACTTAAAAACCCACAGCACGTGGAGGATGTGCCCTCCCTCTTCCTCTGTGGTCGCATTTCAGAGCCAGCTCATACCAAAATGTCACGTCTTGTTTTGCTTTAATTAAGAAGTGGCTGATCTCCCTGTGTAGTGACTTAGAGACTCACTCCTGTAGCTGCTCCCCACTGCACAGAGACTCAAAGGGGTGTCCATTTACACCCCTGGCACTGCAGCAGATGTGGCTGGAAGCTACACAAATTTAAGAAGCAACAGAGAAGCATCTGTTTCAATAACATCATTTAAAACCATACCTGGGTAAGACAAGATTAAGAAAATCAATGTGCACTGACATTCCTTCACAATGAAATGGGATTGTTTAGTCACAGTAGAAAGCAAAAAAACCCTCCAAATTTAGAAAGGAATTCAGGTAGGACTGTAAACAAGGTGGAGCTGAATTTGGAGTCCACAAACAAACCATGCACTGAGGCAGCAACACACAGGTCCAGGTGAAGGAAAAGCTGATGCAGTGACCACACACCTCCATTCCCAGTAACAGAACCTGACAGAGCAGCAGGACCTCCTGCAGCTGCCTGGCAGGCAGATGATTTTTTTGGTGGTTGTAATTACTCCAAGTTCTTAATGTTCTTTTCCTCCTGATCACTTTATTCTGAACCACCAGTGCACACAGAGCCCTCCCACACCCCCTGCAGACCTGGCTGCCCTTCCCCACCTATGATCCAAGCAGGAGTGTGCACAAAAACCTCCTGGTAATCACTCCCTACAGACAGATTTTAGGGAGTATCCAACAAAACAGCACTTTCCTTACTAGCCTGAATTAGTATACAGCAGGAGACAAGAGAAGACTGCTGTCCAGAGCAGCAGATCTATTTATTTTTTCCTCTTTCTGGTCCCTGTACCACAGAGTTTGTGCTGAGTTTCATAATCTGTTTTTTGTGCAGCCCAACACAAAGGAAATTTGGCAACTCCACTAGACTTGGTGGAAGCAAACACTGAGGGCTGCACTTCCAAGCATGCCACCTCTCCACAGAATTCCAGTCTTCCAAGATTACTGGGTACCCAACAGCCACCAGCAACACCAAACAACTTGTGTTTATTTACCACTGCTGTGACAATCCAGTTCACTCATTCCTACAGGTAATCACAGTTTATTGACAAATTAATACCAGCTGTGAGAGGCAGAATTTCACCAGGGAATCCCAGAGTATGTCACAGTTCTCAAAGCCAACTCATACCCTTTCTGAGTAACACCATGGAAATGCTAAGAGGGAGGATACAACAAGAGGAGTTACAAAGGAAACATTTCCTGTGGTTCCTTAAAGTATCAAGCTCTGAATAAGAGAAGCTGTTGGAAAAGTGGTAGAAGTCATCAAGTTTTTGATGGGAGAAGTGCCCCTGTGAGTATGGTGTGCACAGCCCCCAGAAGCTGAGAAATCTGGGATGTAACCTCAGTTCTGGCACCAAGTCCTCTGGGAAAACAGTGTCCTCCTTTGGGTCAAGTTCTCATTCTGAAGAAGCAATTAATTCGACCTCCTCTGTGTGGCACTCCTGGCTCCCTCGTAACAAGTGTTTGTGTCACCTGAGCAGAGGGGAGCACACGGTGTCCCCACACAGAGCCAGGCCTAACACTAAACCCTAACCCTAACCCTCTTCAGGCAGTGTCACACATGGAGAGAGCAAGAACTCACACTTGAACCCAACTGAATGCAGCTCTTAAACCCTTCATATTTAAAGGCTTAAATAAACATTCAAAAGCTGTTTTTGAACCCACTCATCAGGTGCATCCATACATGAACTGCCTATGAATACAAAAGGCTCCTTAATATTCAAGAACTGAGGGTTTGGCTTTTTGAAAAAAATTACAAAAACAAATCTCCAGACACATCATAGAAGGAAGAAAACCAGCATTTTGGGAATATGTGGATCAACCAAGAGATCCAGAGGATTCCTCCTGGAGGCAATTTGGTTGAGTGTTCTCACACAGAAATGACCTCCAGGAGGAAGAGGCACCATGGAGACAAACTGAGTCCAGGTCAGTCAGTCCTGCTGTGGGTCTGAAAGAGCCTGTCATGAAAGACCTGCATGGGAAGACACTTCCCAGTTCACTTCCACCTCTCTGACCACTGCAGCAGCAACAGCAGTCCCTTCTGATGAACTCCTGCTCTCTTCAGCGAGTTCCAGATTCCACAGCTCCCAAATTGAACTGCTTTACTGGCAGTCTTGCATGGATACCAGAAGGGTGTGAGGCTCTCCATAAGGTGCTGTTCAGCAGAAAGCTGCAGCACAAACTGGCACTTCAAATCCCACCCGGCAACCCACAGAGAGAAAACCCACATAAAACACCCTAACTGATGTAATAATACATGTAATGCACAACAATTTGGGGCTTACATCTTCATTATACACTAAAATCCCTGAGCTGCTTCCACTCTGGTATTTGTCAGCACTTCCAGCAATTATAGCCAGAATAACCTCAGACAAACACCAGACAGACACCTCAGCTGACAGCAAAGGTCAAAAAGAGCTCTCCAGGGCCAATGTGGGTTTTTTCAATGCAAGAAGTACAAGAGGAGAAACACAAAAGGTAACTGGGGAGGTGCTGTGAGAATGAGAACAGCATTCCCACCCAGCCACTTCCTCTGCCTGACCCCTGCAAATAACCACCCTCCCCACACAGGCTGTTTAACTGAGCTGTTTACACACAAGATGCCTCTTCTGTTCAAGTCCAGAGACATTGTTTTTCCAGTTCAGCTGGCAAGAGGCAGAAGAGCTCGTCCTGAGAACACCAACATTCCAGCCACTCCCATTGCTCAGGAATTACATCTGAGCAGAAGGTGACACACATGGCCATAACCACCAGGAACAGTCACTCCTTGGGACCCCTTGGATCCCCTGGGAAGTGTTTGCCAAAGCTGTGCCAAAAGCACCTCCCTGTTACTGTACAAAGTCTGGGAGCAAGACAGGCAGCCCACCATTTGGCTCATGGATACCAGCTCCACACTGTTGTCACCTCCAAGCCTAGAAGTGTGGAGGACTGTCCAGGCAATTTCTGCATGACCCTTCTGTGCAGACCTAGTTCTCACTCATCATAAACTTTCCCCCTCATATGCACTGGATAAGGGTATTTTATGCAGGTTCAGATTCCCAATGACATGGACTAGACTTATATAAGACTGAAAACTCCAGGGAGCTCCCATTTTTCAGACACACAATAAAGGTTAAAACAATACACATACATTCAATGGTGGAAGTTTTTGCATGTGTTTCCATCATTAACTGAATCCCAAGGTGCTCACACAGCATCCAGCAGCCCATAATCTATTCCTGCAATGCTCAGGTACAAAATCAGACAATTCACCACCAACTTCCCAGACCAGCTGTCAGGCTCCACTCACCGCCTGCCCAGCCTCTCCTCTCGTTCTCTCTCCTCTCTCCGCCTCAAGCGATCCTGGTTTCTCTTCTCTTGCTTTTCTGCCACTGTTTTCTAGAAAACAAAATCAGTCCACATCATATTTCAGACATGCAGTAACAGGTCAGAGATCTGCAGGGAGACCATCCCCACAGCAGGGCAAAGAAGTATTTCACTGCATTTTATGTGCTGCTCAAGTTCTCTGTCAAGGTTCTCATTTTCCTCAGTCAAGGCAATGACCCCAATATACTGTGAGTGAGGCAGAGGAATCACAGCTCCTGCTCCAGCTGGCTAAAGGTCTCTCCTTGCAAGCAAGGCCACTACCACAACCCATTACAAACCTCTTCAGAAAACGCCTAATGACCTCAGCTACTCCAGACCTTTTTCACTGTGAAACTTCAGTTCAAACATTTTAAGAGGCCTTGAATTCAAAAAATGAAGAGTGACAAATTTTAGCCATATCAGAGAGAAAAATACAGGTGACTGTACCAATGCTCTCAGGAATGAGATTTGCTCAGTTGGTTAAAACTTGGTTGTAATAATGCCAAGGTCATGGGTTCAATCCCCTGTGTGGGCCATTG
>JAWWEV010000034.1:2728671-2740987 GCA_035583235.1 Hafferia zeledoni | reverse complement strand
CACCAGGGGCGGGGCCAGGATGGGGCGGGGCCAGCCTGGGGCGGGGCCGGGCTGGGGCGGGGCCGGGAGGGCGCGGGCAGGTGGGCGGGGCCGCTGTGGCACTGAGGAGGCGTGGTCATGTGGGGGGGCGGGGCCAGACAGAGGGGCGTGGGCGGGCCGGAGGGGCAGGAGGCGGGCAGGGGGACACTGAGGGGCACCCCTGGGCAGGGGACACTGACGGGCAGGGACACTTACGGGCAGGGACACTGAGGGGCACCCCTGGGCAGGGGACACTGACGGGCAGGGACACTGACGGGCAGGGGACACTGAGGGGCAGGGACACTGAGGGGCACCCCTGGGCAGGGACACTGACGGGCAGGGAC
This sequence comes from Hafferia zeledoni, assembly GCA_035583235.1. Classification (NCBI taxonomy): domain Eukaryota; kingdom Metazoa; phylum Chordata; class Aves; order Passeriformes; family Thamnophilidae; genus Hafferia; species Hafferia zeledoni. The sequence goes on along the minus strand of JAWWEV010000034.1, from coordinate 2,740,625 downwards.
ACTGACGGGCAGCCCCAGCCCGGGTCCGGCCCGGCGGGACTGGGCCCATCACCGGGTGCCCCAGGCCCTGTCCCCGGCACTGCCCGGCTGCGATGGGCACAGGAGCCGGGCCGCGGCGGCGCCCCATGGCCAGGCTGGTGTCCGGAGCGGGACAGGGCTGGTGTCCGGAGCGGGACAGGGCTGGTGTCCGGGCCAGGGCCAGGCTGCGCTGGCCGCCGTCCCCATCGCACCGTGACAGCGCGGGGCCACCGCGGGGAATGTGCAGAGGGAGAGTGCGGGGTAAGGAAAGCCCCCGGTAAGGGCTGGGGCCCGGGCAGGCGGGAGCGGCAGGAGGCAGGATGGAACTACGGACAAGGGGACAAACGCCCTTGTACGGCGGCACAGCGTGGAGGGAACCGAGGACAGCACAGGACAGGACAGCATAGGACAGCACAGCACAGCACAGTCTGTGCCATGACCCCACTCAGCAGTGCCATCCTGGGTGTGCAGAATCAGCCCTCAAGTGGCATCTGCTCGTCTCTGCTTGACTTTGGGGTCTCTGCAGGCAGGAGACCCATTCCCAGTGGGATGGGAGCTGCTCATGCCTGGGCATTCAAGTGGGTGCAAAGCCACTTGCCCAAGACTGCTGAGGGGGCAGTGGCATTACCTCTCCCTCTGGCTCACCTCTGGAACAGTCCTGCTGAACTCTGGATGTTCTCTAAATGTGTGTTATTCCTGCCTACAAAGGATGGACACCTCATCACTCCCAACTCTGTGAGACAGCAGCCAAGCTGTGTGCTCCCCACATGCTGCCCCACACCTGGAGCCCCTCGCCAGCATGGCCAGACCCTTCCTCGCTGGGGAAAGGGACGGTGCAGCCCTTACCTCCCGGCCAGGCTGAGCCAGAGGCTGTGAGAGCTCTCCCCATCTCCTGCACTGCAGGAAGAGGGGCTGGCACAGAGGTGGCTGGGGACACCGGGGAAGGCCCCCTTCCCTGGGCATCCTGGTGGCGGGATCAGGTTCTCGAGGGATGCTGCCGGTGGTCATGCCAAGCTGTGCCGGGTGGGTGACAATGGGTGACAATAGGTGACGTGACGTCAGGGAGCAGCCCCGAGGGTGCCCGTGGCTTATCAGCCCCCACCCGCCGTGTTTGCCCAGCAGTGCCCGGGCGGGATGGCTGATGGCTGATCGCGGCTGTTCCCGACCGGCGCTGCCAGTGAGTGTGTGGAGAGAGGAGAGGCAGCTCCGCGGAGCTGGTACCGGTGCCGGTGCCCAGCTCTGTCCCCGCGGGGTGCTCCAGGGCTGCGGTGCCCAGGCTGCCACTCTCTTCACCAGTGCTGCACCATGCCAGGGGCTCAGGACCCACCTCAGCACCAGCAGACTGCTCAGCACAGGGTGCTCGGGGCAGCAGGCAGGGAGGGCTCAGAGGGAGCACACGAGGAGCTGCAGTCACCCCAAAGTCAGGAGAGCAGGGCGGTGCCTGTCCCCAAGCCCGATGGTCTTTGTCCCACTCCCTGCGTGTCCCCAGCACTGGTGACAAGGTCCAGGGCATCACTGGTGTCAGGCCCCCATCATTCTGTGCCCTCTAGCTGTCACGGGCAGGCTGTCCTGTGTCCTCTGGCCATCCTGTGTCTCAGGACACCCTCCATCCCCCTGCCACCCATGTTCCCTGGCCATGTCCTGTGCTGCCCTGCTGACACTTCCTGCTGCCAAAGCAGAAACAGCACCTCTGGCACATCCCTCTTGTGACCTGGTCAGGTTGCCATTGTCACCATCCTCAGCCCCTCAGGTGCTGTGTGGGACAGCACAGCCTCAGGCCATAAGCAGTGACAAGGGGCACCTCAGTGTCCCAGCCACAGTGACAATGCTGCCATCCAGGTGCTGTCCCTGCTGTGGGGCTGGCCCAGCCGTTCTCCAAACAACATGTCCACCTTTGTATGCACAGTTTCCAAACAGGGCTGGTCAGGAAGCCCAACATCCACCTCTGGGGGGGCACAAGCCTGGAGATGGGAGGTCTGAACCCGGAGCACCTGGGGGGACCCCACAGAGAGGCTTTGCCCACTGCAGTGGCAGCCCCTGTTTGCAGAGGCATCGCTCGATACTCAGTGTGTTCTTCAGAAGATCCCTACTCCAGGAGTCAAAATAGCATGAAATTTAATTTTACGCCTATTTGACAAAGCTTGATTTCACCTCCAATCAGCGGGGAGATAAGAGCCCTCGGCACAAGTGTGCGGGCAGTTTGGCAGCTGGGGCTGCCGATTTAATAGGTGAATTTACAGGGACAACACTTGAAAATCCCCTGGCTAGTGAACCATTAAGGTGAGCCCTGCCTTCCGTGCCCGCGTCCCTCCCTGCGCCGCTCTCCCGTTGCTGGGTGCTAAAGCAAACCCCGGCTCTGTTTACCGAGTCTACTATTACAATACGGCTACCAAATATTTGCCAGCCGTCAGCTCCCACTCGCTATAAATACTTCAGGCCCAGGTGGAGGGACGGGCAGGGGGAGCGGCGCGGGAGCCTATGCATGGCCGGGCGGCAGCGCCAAGGTGAGTGTGAGCCGCGGCCCCGGGCGATGCCCTTCGGCACCGCGGGGGTTCCCCGGCTGAGGGTGGCGGTGGGACAGCCTGGCTCTGTCTCTGGGGTGGCCCCGCTCCCCTCTCCCCACAGCCCCTCGGGTTTCTGAGCCCCCCACAGCCCACGCTGGGGCAGCACAGAGGCACAGCCAGGGGTCCCATGGTGGGGACAGCACAAAGAGGGATGCACAGTGACCCCAGGGAAGGCAAGGACAATCCCTTATGGTGGGTGCAGGGCACAGTACATGCTTGGTGTGGCTGAGGCAGGACTGGCCCCAGGATTTGTGCCCTGCCCCAAGACCCGCTCAGGGTTGGGGTGATGGTAGTCCCAGGTTGCTGACCAGGGGGTGCCCTGCAGCAAGTTAGGGCTGGGGGCCCCTCAGCACAGGGGCATGAACTACAGAGGGGTCTCATCCAGCTCAGCAAGACCCAGCCATGGCTGGAGTCCACCAGGGTGGTGAGGAGAGGTAGTGAGTTCACCACATCACCACATCACAGGACCATTGTGTGAGCAGGACATGGGGCTCAGTGTCCCTGGTACTCAGCCCAGGGTGGCAGGGTGGGTGCTGAGCACAGGGTGGTGGGATGGGTGCTGAGCTGAGCCCCTTTCACCTCCATGCCCAGCACTAGAGTGAAGGGGAACATCCCACTGTCCCACAGCTCTGGGGATGTCCTCACTGCCCCATGGCTCAGGGCAACATCCCCTCTGCCCTATATCCCATGACTGTGGGAGCAACCCTGCTGCCCCATATGCCATGATGTTCCCTAACCCTAACCCTAACCCTAATCCCACACCCCATGGCTTCATGGGGACATCTCTGTTGCCTGATGTCCCAGGGTTCAGTTAGGACATCCCCACTGCCCCACGTCCCATGGCTTGGGGAGGGATGGCATGGCATCCCTGGTGCCTCATATCCCAGGTCTGGGTGGGGACATCCCTGCTGCCTGCTGTCACAGTGTTCAGTGGGCTGTCCCTGCTCCATGTCCCAGGGGGAACATCTCCACTCCCCTGTATCCCATGGATTGGTGGGGACATCCCCAATGCCCCACATCCCATTGCTCTTGCGTGGGACATCCCCATGGCCCTGCAGCCCCACCTTGACCGGGGTGTGGCACAACACGGTCTCCCTGCCACCTCAGGGCTCTGGGGTGGGGGGTCGGGGAGGGTGCCATGGTGTGTCCCCCTCACCCTGCTGTCCCTGCCCGCAGGGTGAGTCCGGGCCCTGGGGTGCCCCCGAGCACTGGCATGGCTGCGGGTGTCATCCAGCCCCTGGCCGAGCTGCGCCTGCCCTCACCCTTCCCACGCAGCCTCCTGCTGCCCACACACCCCGAGCCCGACTTCCACGACCTCTCTGAGGAGGAGGAGGAAGAAGAGGAGGAAGAGGAGGAGGAGGAAGCGGAGGTAGCAGAGGAGAGCATGAGGCCAGAGCCGGCCGTCTGCAGCACTGCCGAGACCACCTTGAGGCTGCTCAAGTTCTCGGAGCTCATCAGCTGTGACATCCAGCGGTACTTCGGGCGGCGGGGCCGAGACGAGCCCACCGGCACCCACGCCGTGCCCAAGGACTGCGGCTCGTCCCGGAGCGCCGGGGCACAGCCCGAGGCACCGCGGAACAGCCCGGGGGCCGCACACCGGCTGGGGCCGCTGGCCGAGCTCTTCGAGTACGGCGTGCACCGCTGCCTGTCCCCGCGGGCGGCCGGCGGCCGGACACAGCGGCTGCAGAGGAAGTACGGCCACATCACCCCCATGCACCGCAGGAAGCTGCCACCCTCCTTCTGGAAGGAGCCAGGCCCCGCCAGCCTCCTCCACGCCGGCACCCCCGACTTCAGCGACCTGCTGGCCAACTGGACGGCGGAGCCGGGGCCGGAGCTGCCGTGTGCGGGGCGAGAGCTGCCGCTGGAGCCGGGACACCCGGGGCTGGAGGCTGAGCCCTTCGCCGGGCTCTGACCCCACCGTGGCCTCAGGGGCCCCCGGCCCCGCCACGTGCCGCCCGGTTAATGATAAATCTGGTGGGCACCTGGAGCTGGTGGTGGGACGAGTGAATAAATGACTCCCGCCAGGCACCAGCACTGTGTGGTGTCCTTTGCCACCCGCCCCTGTGGTGTCCCCGCTGCCAGTGACAAAGGGCCGTGGCTCGACGTGGCCCTCGGGGGCAGCGGGGAGCTCGGTGCCGGCAGGAGCAGCAGCCCGTGTTTACTCTGCGGCACAAATCGGTGCATCCCATCCCTTATCTCGGCCGCGCCGGGGCAAAGGGCGGTGCGGGGCCTCATAAAGCACCCACTGCCAGCACCCAGTGGGGACACATCACCCCCTCTGGGACCCGCTGTGCCCCACGGCTCCCCTGCCCCATGGCCAGGCATCAGGAGCCATATGGGAGAGCAGAGCTGGTCCTGCCCCACGGCCCCATCACCAGACCGGGCTGTTACCAGGGCCCAGCCCAGGCATCCTCTGCTTTGTGGTGGCTCTTTGTTGGCCTTGAAAGGGGAAAACACCCAGGAATGGGCAGCCAGCCCCTGCCTTGGGCACTCCAGTCCTGCCCGGGGGCAGCCCCCAGTATGCAGCCCTCCTCCAGCTTGTGCCCTCCCAGTAGCAGCAGTGGGGACAGGGCTCAGCTGAGCCCCGAGGGGACAGCGAGCCTGGGCAGTGGCCCCAGTGGAATAAGGGAAGCAAGAGACAGGCAGTGCCACAATAAAAGTACAAACAGACTTTATTTCAGCACAGATCCCACAGTTGAAAGGCCGTCCGGACACCAGGTTGCCCTGCCTGAGTGGGGAGGGTGCAGTCCCAGGGCAGGGGGAGGAGGAAGGATGGGGGGATTGAGCTGCCAGGGCTGCAGCCCTCCTCATCACCCAGGGGAGTGCAGGTTTGCTCCCAACCCCTGGCCAGAACCAGGGCTGGTGGTGGGGTTTGGAGTGCCTGGCAGGGCCCAGGCTGCTGGAAAGCGCCAGGAAAAGCCCCAGGAGTGACTCTGGACACCAGTGTGGGAGGAGGGGAGCAGAAGTGGTGGCAGGAGGGCAGGAGTGTCAGAGGGGCAGAGGCTGCAGGACCAACAGAGCCCCAGGGCAAGCAGCTCTCCCCTCCCCACCCCTGCCTCAAACCCCAGGGGTGTCTCCCCACAACTGGGTTGAGGTCAGAGTGTCTGAGGGAGCCAAGAAAGAGCCAGAGGCAGCAGCTGCAGAACTACAGGAGCCCTTTTATTGCACAGCCAAGCAGGGCACAGCCCCCTCCTCCAGACCAAGGGCAAGGGAGGCAAGAGCCTACGCCAGAGCTCAGTCCAACCCAGCCAGCACAGGGCAGGGGGGAACAGGGCCCTGGTGGCAGGAAGGAGCCCCATTATGTCCCCTTTGCTCCCCACACAGGCCCTGCAGCCAGGGTTAGGTCCCAGACAGTCCAGGCTGGGTGGATGTGAGGCAAGAGAGGCCACAGGCCAGGGCAGAGGACTATGCCCAGCTCAGCAGGGCACTTCTGCTGCCCATGGACTCCACAGCCTTCACCCAACCCTCAGGGAGAGCCTATCCCAGGAGCTAACGGAGCCAAAGGTGCACTTTGATCCCTCGGGGCAGCAGAGGAAGGGGTGAGGAGGCAGTAGATGAGAGAAGGCAGCAACGGGCAGGAGAGCCAGGGCAGCACAGCTGTGCCGGTGCTCTGGGCAGTGCCTGCACAGCCTGGCCCAGTCCCCTCCCCACCTCCTGCAAAAGGGGGTCCTCAGCTCCAAGGGGCCAGGGCATGTCTCTGCTGGGCAGCACTGCATCATGTCTGTGCCAGAGAGAGCTCCTCCAGGCCCTCCTTCCCCAGCCGGTACCTGGCGAGGTCCTTGCGGGTCACCATTCCCACCACCTGCCAGGAAAGGCACAGATCACAAACTGATGTGCACAGACAGAGCCTGGGGACAAAGGCAGCGTGTCCCCGTCCCCCTGAGGAGCTCAGCAGCTCTGACACAGCAAGCAGGGACTCACCTCGTTGCGATTGTCCACGACCACCAAGTGCCGCAGTCCCAGGGCTCGGAAGAGCTTGAATACCCGTGGCAGAGACGCTTCCTGCAGGGCAGAGCAGGGCTGTGGGGGCTGCAGCACCCCCAGCCAGCGCCCACCACCTGCCCAGGACCCTCGGGGTGCTGTGCAGAGGGGTCCTGGCCATTACCTGGGGCACAGTGTAGGGAGAGGGGTTCATGAACTCGCTGAGGTCGATCATGCACTCCCGCTCATCCTGGGAGACGTGGATGGACTGGATGGGGGGGAAGCGGGGATAGGCATCCCGAAAATCCTTCAGCTTCAGCCGCCGCTGCACCAGGCTCAGGTTGGCCCTTTCCACAAACACCTTGGGAGGAAAGAGACAGTTGGGGCGTGTCCTGCAGAGCTCACAGACACCAAGACAATGGGACAGGGAGGGAAGAGGGCAGGAGCATGGGGTAAATGGACCATCTGCAGCAGCACAGCCTGCTTCCCACTCACTCAGGGTTTGTGAGCCCAGGGGGGTGCAGGATGATGCTGGAATAACCCCAGCATGGCATGGCAGCCCCCACCATCTCCTTGGGTGAGCTGAGGGAGGTGACAAGGACCCTCCACTGACTCCTCCCAAGCAAAGCAGGACACAAGGGGCCTCAGGCAGCAGTGGGACAGGAACAGCAGGGCCCAGAGATGACCCAAACAGCCTCCATGCAGCATCACCCACCTTGTGCTTCAGCAGGACGATGAGCTGGGAACGCAGGATCAGACCCCGCAGTCCGGCCACCTGCGACACAGCACCGTGTGTGAGATGGGCTGGGAAGGTGAGGGTCCCACACTGCCCCCTGTGTGACCACCCCACAGCTGTATCCCCTCCCAAGTGGCCCCCAGCACACCTGTGTGGTGTCAGGGTTGCTCTCCACGACAGGGAAGCCGTTGTGGTTGGAGGAGGTGTCACTGAGGATGTCCACGACTGTGCCCACCCGCTCGATCCTCCGCAGGCAGGTGACAGGAGTGCTCATGACCTCCCTGCAGGGAAGCCCCAGGTGAAAACCAGCCCCAGGGCAGCACAGACAGAATCACAGAATGGTTGGGGGTGGAAGAGACCTTAAAGCCCATCTCATTCCACCCCCCTCTGCCTTGGGCAGGGTCACCTTCCACTATCCCAGGTTGCTCCAAGCCCTGTCCAACCTGGCCTTGGACACTTCCAGGGATGGGGCAGCCACAGCTTCTCTGGGCATCCTGTGCCAGAGCCTGCCCACCCTCACACCCTAAATAACCCCTCAACACACACTGAACCTCAGCACTGATGCCTCCTCTGCACCCAAAACCTGCCAGGGAGAGGGGAAGGAACACACTGCAGGCCACATCCCAGTGGGGGAAGGAGCTGGTGGCACCAGGGGAGAGCAGGCTCCCAGGACCAAAGTGTCACCACCTCCATTCCCAGCTCAGGCCAACAGTGTGGTCCAAAAGCTGCTGCCACAGGAGTGACAAGCATCCCCCACCCCACCTACCTGGCCGTGAGGGAGTGGGACGTCACCGGGGCCTCCCAGTGCAGGAAGGGGACGCTCTGCAGCTGGATGTGCATATCATAGAGCCCCTGCAATGACAGCCAAGCCATCAGGAGAAGCCTGGTGAGATGCCAAGAGGCACAACCAGGCAGCAGATCATTCCTCAGAACAAGAACATGCCTGTCCTGACCCCTCATGGGCACCCCCAGCACCACCAAACCTGACCCACAGCCATGTCCTGTGGTTCACCAGTCATGACACCAGCCCTCACCTCCACAAAGTAGTCTCCCACAATCTTTGCAGTCATCAGCACCAGCATGATGGGGAAGCCATAGGTGACGTTGCCTGTCGCCTCCATCATGATGACCGTGAGGCTCAGGGTCATCCGCACTATCCCACCTGCCAGAGGCACCCAGAGGAGTTGGGGGTTTAGGTGGACAGGGAAACATGGAGCGAGGGCACAGCAGAACACCTGAGGCCCCTGAATCTCACAGCCAGGGGTGTCCTGAACGAGGCCAGCCCTCACTGGTGCCCCAGCACTGCCTGTGTTGGCAGAGGCATTAGGAAGTTGACAGCCAGGCTGGGTTTTGGCTGGGGATGAAGCTGTGCCAGGGAAGCAGGGATTGCTTTTTCCTGTGCCACCTTCACCCCCACCAAGACTATGGAATGGGGAACTCACCCAGCTGTGCAGCAGCTCCCATCAGGGCGTACTTCCCAGGATCAGCCCAGATCTGAGCACAGGAGAGAGAAAGACAAGAGTCACCTGCTGGCTCCAGGGCATCCAGAGAGACTGAGCAGAGCCCTGCCCTCAAACCCCCCTCCAAAGTGGGGAGAGGTGCCTCAGGTGTCTGCACAGCTGCTGGCAGGGCTCCCCTGGCACGTGGGAATGCCCAGACCCAGCTCACAAAGGCAACAACTGAGGAGCCAGCCCACTCCAGAGCTCTGCTAAGCTCTTGGCCAGCTCCATGCACTCTGCTTACATGTGCCACCTGCCCAGTGGTCAGGAAGAAGGTCTGGGTGCCAAAGCTCATGCCCCCCGAGACCCCTTCCCACCCAGGACTCACCGAGCCCTTGGTCAGGTAGGACAGGGAGATACCAAAGAGCCTCCCCCAGGCTGCTCCAATCAGCAGGGAGGGGATGAAGACCCCTGCAGACACTGTCAGGCCATAGGTCCAGCAGGCCAGGAAGAAATACATCAGTGTGAACATGCCCAGAGTCATGGGGTTGTAGGAACCTGGGGTGGGGACAGAACAGAGTCAGTGCTGGTCCTGCAGCCCCAAGAACCCTGTGATGGGCTGCAATCATGGGAGAACACACAGAGCAGCCTCATGGCACACTCCCAGCAGTGGAAACCCTCTCACTGGGCTGTACCTTCCACCCTGGCAGCACAAGCCTTCCAAACTGGCTCTTCAGGTTATTTCTGTCCCCTCCAGGGCCCCACCACTTGGCTGTGGCCATGCCAAGCCCTCCCATCCCATTCCTCCCTCTCCTGATCCATGATGACCCATCCCCTCCCTGCCTCCCATGAGGCAGCTGGACAAACTTCAAAACCCTGAGGGACCATCAGTGCTGGAGGAGGGGGTTGGGAGGACAGAGGACCCACTGCCAGCTTTGGGATCAGCTCTGCAGAGCAGGTCCTGCAAACCCCTCCCATGCTGCAGCTCCCACGGCTGCCCCACAGAACAGGCTGTGCTACCACAGTGAGACCCTGCTGACCCCACAGCTTGGCCAGCTGCTATTTTAGGATTCCTGAGCAGCTCAGTCTAGTTTAAACAAGGAGTTTGCAACCCTTCCTTCACAGAGAAGTCAACAAACTGAAGCCTTGAGCCAGGGAGGACCCAGCATTGCAGGGAGCAGCCCCAAAACACAGGGTGGTCATCTCTTGGCTTCAGGTGGCCAAGTTGCACCCTCTGAGCTGAGGAGCTCTCTAGCCCCTGCCCACACCCAGCTGGGCACAGAAATCAGAGCAGCAGGCAGAGGGCACACTGTGGTTACATCAGGTCCAAGGGAAATGGAGCTGGAACCTGGGAACCAAATTGCATTTCTCAAGCAAATCCAAACCCCAAGATCCACCTCCGCAACCTGCCCAGAAGGTAAAGTCATTCTAGGGCAAGAGGCCCTGCTAATTAAGAAAACAGCCAGGAACATTTCCAGAATGGACTTCAGACAGCCAGTGAGGGACAGACGTGCTCCCAGGCAACTCAGAAGCAACAGCCTGCAAACATGCACAAACAAACCAGGGCCTTGCCCACAGTCTCCTGAGGCCACAGCCTGTAGGTACCACCAGGAGTGGCATCCATCCCTCCTCCTTCCATTGCTGCAGCAAAGGAGCAGGTACAGTGTTTTGGGAAGCCCTCCTGGGGCCGTTCTGATCACCCTCTGCCTCATCCCAGGAGTGGCCAGGGAACAGGTCAGCCCCCTTGCACAAACCCAGTCCCTCTCTGCTCACACTACAGGACCCCCTCGCTGGGTGCACTGACCTGGAGGGTCATGGAAGAGGTTGACGACACTCTTCTCAGGTGTGTTGAAGAAGGCAGTGGCCATGGAGTTGTACTCTCCATCAGCACAGAACAGCTGCAAAGGCAAGGTAAGGAGGAGTTAGAAGTGGCAGATTTGGGCTGCCCTGCACAGGGAAGGCTGCTCAGGGGAACGTGTGCCAGCAAGGAGGCAGCTCTGGGCAGCAAGGACACCTACACCACAACACCTACACCATCCTTGGGCCTCCAGCTCTGCCTGCAGTGGAGGGCATCATCTGTAAGGTCCACTGCCCCTAAACCCAGAAGGATCTTGTCTCCCTGCTCAGCCCAGGCTCAGGGTGCCCCCAACCCTGGATCCTGCTCTCCAGCATGTCCTACCTGCAGGGGATATGCCACGGAGCTCCCCTGGATGGGCTGGCAATCTCTTGAGCAGTAAATCATGACAAACCCCACAGTGGCTGTCACTGCTGCCACCAGCATGGCCTCAACCACCTGGAGGCAGGGCCGGTGGATGTACCTGGGAAGGGGACAGAGGAGTGAGGGTGGCACCCAGGGGTGTGGGCAGGTCACCCACAGCCTGGCTTGGCATGTCACATCAGGCTCTGCTTCCTCCCCAGACCCTGCCAGGCTGTCCTGGTGTTTGGAAAGCTGGTGACAGGTATTGACTGTGCCAGACTGGGCTCAGGTGGCTTTATCAGCTCTCTCCATTCTCTTGTTCCTCTCAGAGCACATGACAGACAGGTCTGCAGAGTGTCTGCACCTCCCTGGGCCCTCCAGTCACTGGTGGGAAATACTTGGCAGGGTCAGAGCAGTGGTGAGATGCTGTGGGTCACAGCCTTGGCTGCATGCAGTGAGAGGCACATGGCACCTCTGCTGTGGCACCTTCCAGGGGCTGCTGTTGCTCATGTTAAGTGAGAGATTACAGCCTTTGCTCCAGCTCTAACCCTGGGGCCATGGGGCATGGCTGTTTGATCCCACCCAACTCCTGCCCTGCTCCTGTGCTCCAAGGGAGCACAGAAGGCACCAGCCAAGCCACGGCAATCCCCTCCATTATCTGTGAGCTCTTACCTGATCCGGAACATCGTCAACCAGTAATTGAGGGCATTGAACAGGGCCCCAAGGATGCCACCTGCAAAGGTGAGAGAGGAAAAGCTCAGCACACAGGGCACAGCCTGCCCACAACACCAGGAACCTGTGAAGATCATCAACAACCCACGCAGTGTGACTGTCAGTCCCAGGGCACAGAGTCTGTCCCTGCAGACAGCCAGGATCTGCCACCAAGAGGAGTCTGGCACCAGCAGTGGGCTGGCTGGGAACCAGTGTCACAGCACTGGCACCAGGCAGGCAGGGACAGGCCAGCTCCATGGGGATAAGGGGTTGCCCATGACTGCAATGCACTGGATATCAGAAAACAATTCTTTGCAGAGAGAGTGCTCAGGCATTGGAATGGGCTGCCCAGAGAGGGGGTGGATTCC
>JAWWEV010000034.1:2715180-2728571 GCA_035583235.1 Hafferia zeledoni | reverse complement strand
TAAAGGGACTGGAGTTGGCCCAAGGGTTGGACTTGATGATCTCGGAGGTCTTTTCCAACCCAATCCATTCTATGATTGATTCTATGACCTTGCTCAACATGGGTTAAAGGGGCTTGACTTTGCTACCAGAGTTGGGCCAGGATCCAGCTCTTACCCTGCATAAGCCCCACAAGCAGCTTCTGCTCTGGAATTTAATGGATTCCCCATTCTCCCCAGAAAACTGGATGCCAAAGCTTTTTAGACCCAGACAGAGAGAAAAGGAAATTATTCAGACAAATCAAATTGAAACAGCAGCACTGTCTTACCAACCACTCCCATAAAGATGAAGATAGGAATTTCCTGGATTGTGTATCCCATTTTCTGCAAGCAAGAAAGAAGCAGCTTTCAGATCTCCTGGCCCATCTGCAGCCCCACACCCAGTCACTGACTGCTGGGACACCACAACTCTGTGCCAGCCAGCAGCTTCCAGAGCTGCCCCAAAGTCTCTCGTGGACACCCCACAGCCCTCAGACCCAGCAGTAGCTGCAGAAACTCCTTCTGCTGGGGCTGGGATCTGGCCACACCCCACAGCCTGCTAGGGCAGAGCCTGCCTCAGCCCCTGGGGGATGTTTCAGACACACTGATGGCCCTAAGCTGCCACGGGCTGTCTGGAACCCCCCAGCAGAGCCCTGGATGTGGAACACCTGTGCCATACCTCGCTATCAAACCTGCCAAAGTTGATGAGCCCAGGGCTGGAGAGATCCCAGGCATTGCCGTGGTAAACACTCAGGACAGAGTTCAGGGTGAACGTGGAGATCATGGAGGCAAAGAACTGGAACAAGATACAGCCCAGAGTCACTGCCAGATACTCCCAGCTCCGCTCCCTCACCACATGCCCCTCACACCACCCCAAACCAACCCTCATGGCAGGGGGTGGCCCCTTGGGTAGGGCTTGGTGCCCATAGCGTGGTGGGGACAAGAGGCCACATTTCCCATGGGAGCACTTTGGGCAGCTTACACTGTCCAGGGGCTCAGCCCAAGGCAGCTCCCTTGGAAAGGATTTGGCAGCAAGATGGTGCTCAGCCTGGTCCAAATTCAGTCCCCTAGGACCAGGACACAGAAAGGGAGCTGGGACTGTTCCCTGGGATGTGTTACACACATCCTTGCTGGGGCAGGGATGTGAAGAGGCCTGGGACTGCAGGGCATTGGGAAAAGGCAACACCTCAAACCAGAGCCAGCAGCCCTCCATTGCTTCCCATCACTTACAATTCTCCAAGTCAGGAACTGGTTCCAGAAGGAGGCTCCTTCCTCCAAGCTGAAAAGGACACCCCCTGCAAGTACAAGACACAACACCTTCACCAGGGGCACGTGCCACCCTTGGCTCACAACACCCAAATTCATCCCATCCCGTGTGCCCCACACTGCCCAGGGCTCCCAGGTTCCAGCAATGGAACAAGCCCACCACGCCAACAGTGGTACAATGATCACAGTGAAGCCCCCCATTGCCTTCCTCCATCCCAGGGAGGTAACATTTGGGATTCAAGACCCCCTCCTCTCTTCCTAAGACCTGCGTGGCACAGCAGGAAAACTTGGAGTGGGACTGGGGACATGCACAAGGGGTCCTGTAGTGCCTTAGGCAGATCCCAGCAGCTGCCTCCAGGCAAGTGGGAGCAACATCCTGAGGAAATCCATGTCCTGGCACTGCTCAGTGCCAGAGAGCCAAGACACACACCCACGGGGGCACCAAAGGCAGCTGAGACACCGGCAGCAGCTCCAGCTGAGACAAAGTCCCTCTTTTCCGTGTCTCTGCGGAAGTACTCGAAGATCTGAAACACCAGAGCAAAGGCAGGTTTGGGCTGGGCACAGACAAGAGTTTAGGGGAGACACAGAGTATGCCCTGTATGATCCCAAGCCACCAGTGTGACTGGGAGGAACAGCCTGGGCTGGCACGGGAGAGGCACCTGCAGCACAGCCCCTCAGACCTCAACACCAACCTTGAAGTCTCGCTTTAAAGATGTGGATCTTCCCTGGGAGATCCCAGCAGCAATCACAGCTCCAGAGTGAATCATGGGTCCTTCCTACGGGCCAGAGAGCAGAGGCAGGTTGGAAAAGGAAGAACAGGGATGATTGGATGTTGTTCACCAGCTCACAGCCCCAAAGTTGGACAGGAGGATTTCCCTTGGGCAAATACAGACCTTGACATCTTCCCCCTTCCCATCCCTGGAAGTGTCCAAGGCCAGGTTGGACAGGGCTTGGAGCAACCTGGTCCAGTGGAAGGTGTCCCTGCCCATGGCAGGGGGATTGGAAGGAGATGGTCTTTCAGGTCCATTCCAACCCAAATCATTCTAGCCAGTGGCTCCCATGGCCACCTCCTGTTCCTCCCAGCTGAGGAAGACAGGTGTTTCCCTTGCCTTCAATCCCAGCAAGCCAGAAAGGTCCCAGTGGGGTACCCAAGTGTGCCCATCTAATACTTGCGAGGACAACCACCAATGGACACAGGCTGCTACTCTCCTGCCCTCAGCTGAGCCACACACAGGCTGGCATGGTGGCACCACACACAGGCTGGCATGGTGGTACCACACACCCCAGGGGCTCCCCAGGAGTGGGGCAGATACCAGAGAATACACTGGGAAGTCATTACGAGGCCCCAGCACCCTGTCCCCAGCTCAGGGTTGTGGGTACCACCACATGACATAGAGCTCTCTGTGCTCATCACCTTCCCAACGGCCAGGCCGCCGACCACCGAGAGGATGACCCCGCAGACTTTGATCACCAGGGTCTGCAAAACAGAGACAGGCACAGCTCATCACAGGGGTGGCACAGGGGGCACAAGGGAGCACAGACCTAACCAGCCCTGTGGCAGGAGCCATCAACCCCAGGGAACTGTGATTCTCAGCCCCTTGCTGTGGCAATGACATTCGTCCATTTTCTTCTTGGCCAGAGCAAAAAATTACCCACAGCTGCTCTTCCCAGAACCAGCTGCTGATCCCAAGGCAGGAGGTTTCACCCCCTGGCACTGAGGAGAACATTCACAGAGCCAGGAGCTCATAACAGCTCCTCCTCCAGCACAACACGGGCAGGGACCCTCAGCCCATGGGGAAACAACATGCCCAGGCCATCCCACCACCTCCCACTTCCTACCTTGAGGCGGACAACATGTGGAATCTTCACCCCGTTGAGATAGCACTTGATCTGGGGAATGCCACTGCCAGCTGCCACGGGCTGTGGGGAGCAGGGAGAGAATGAGAACAGGGTGGGGACACACTGGCCACCCTACTCTGTCTCTCAGCACAGGGCATGCCCAGCACACCCTCAGAGACACACTGAGATGAGATCAAAGCTTATCTACAGGCTCTGAAGGTGGGTTTGAGGGAGGGACCCTCTTCCTAAGGGCAAATGTGCCAGGGAGGAGGAGCTGGATGGGTTCTTAGGGATGCTCAGGTGTTCCCCCACAGTGTCACAGCAAGAGGCCTGCTGCTGCAGAAGGATCACACCTGGTGGCCAGGGAGAACAAGGGCAAAGCCACAAGGAAGATACTGCAGATTAGAAGGGTTCATAGGGGGTCCCAGTCTCCAGCTTATCCTTTGGAGTGTGTCCCAGATCACCCAGCCAGACTGATCACTGTCAGGGTTCATGTACACCTGTAGAGCTGAGCTGGGGCCAAGGCTTGGGAGAGCTGCACCCACACCCCAGGCTGCAGCACCCCCTCTGCCCCAGGCTGCCAGCCAAGGGCAGCACGTCCCAGCAGCCTGACAGCCCCAGAGCAACTCCACAGCACAGCTGGAGCCAACACCAAGGAGCTGGTGCTACCAGGAGTCAAACTGGCAGAAACACATTTGCTATTACATAAATTTGCATACTTTCTGGGAACATGTTGTTGCTTTGCCCATTTAAAGAATCCAGAGCAGTTCCAAACTCTTACCTCTATGAAAGCAACAATCACGGAGCCCACCATCACCACACTGGCATTCAGGGTGGCCCAGAGCAACAGGGAGAAAGACAGGCCTCCTTTGGCTGTGAACTTGTCAATGTCTGGGGCAGCAGCTCAAGGAAAGGCCAGCATTGCTTGGGTACCATCCCTGCCACCACAGCATATCACAGAATGGTTTGGGTGAAAGGGACCTTAAAGATCATTGATTTACAATCCCCTGCCATGGGCAAGGATGCCATTCACCAGACCAGATTGCTCAGGGGCCCTGTGTACTTAGGGCAGCCAGGGTGGCTGCAAGGAGCCTCCTCTGTTAGGACAGTGCCCAGCCACAGCTCAGCCCTGCAGCACCTTGGGCAGCAGGATCTGAGTCACCAACCCTAGGCAAGGAATCACTGCCCTCTTCCCCACAACACCCCTCTGGTGGGCTCCAGCAGCAGAGATCCCACAGCTCCCAGCTGGCTGGTGGCCACAGCTCCACAAGGATACTGTCCTTCACCACCCGGTACTTGAGCCCAGCCAGGTTCTCCACCACGATGTCGATGAAGCAGGCGACGAGGCCCGTGAGGATTCCGATCATGGCGCAGATCACCCAGCGCTTGATCTCCACGGTGCGGAAAGCCTGAGGGGCAGGCAGCAGTCAGACCCTGCTGCCAGCACTGCAGGGACCCCAACCCACCTGACACCTTCCCCAGCATAGCCCCAAGCCTGGGCAGTGCCGAGAAGAGCCAGGGAGCACTAATGCTGCCTGACCCAGTGAAGCCTGGGCTCAATTTACTTATTTTACTCCAGTGCCCTTGTCCCTGTGGAATCCCTAAGGAGTTTTTCCTGCTTCCCTGCCTCTGTTAGGCCCCTCCTGTTGGGAATCTCACTGCCTCCAGGGCAGATGCATCGCATGACTCCAGAAGTCCCTCTGCTCAGGAACCTGCCCCATGGCACCCTATGGACCCAGATTAGCTCCCATCCCATGCTGGGTTCTTGCTCCTGAGGTTTTATGGCTCATCACAAGCTGGTCAGTGTCTATAAGCCCATCCCAGCTCACGCACTGCTTTGAGCACAATCTCTCCTGGCATGGAGAAAACCCCCAGCAGGCAGGCAGGGGGCACAGCTTCCCTGGGCCAGCCCAGGTGTGGGGACAGTGGGTCACAGCAAGACTCACCGCATGGTTTATCCTCCTCTCCTCCTCCAAGAATAGCTGGTTTTCACTGTTGTCATAGTCCAAGCTCTAGTTCAGGAAAGGGAGATGCTGTTACCATCTAGTGCAGGGGAGGAGACCCCCTACTGGGGGAGTGCTGCCTTCAGCCTCTCAAGCTGCTCCTCCACACTCCCGTATGACCTTCCTCCCTCAATTTCACTCCTTCCCACTGAAACCCCCCTAAGTGGGCAGCCATGAGCCCTCACACCTCACCTGCTGCATCCCCGAGGTGAGGGGAGATGGGCACTTACTTCATATTTGAGTGACAGGAGCTTCTCGTTGTGGGGGATCTCGTTGGGATGCTGCCGAGGGAGCTCAGTCTGCTGTGGGATGTGAAGCACAACACAGGATGCTCAGGTCTGAGTCCAACCCCCCTCTATGCTGTGCAACTGCTGCTTTAACTTGTTTTTATGCTCAGGGAGGACTGTAGGTGCAAGCTGGCTGGCAGGTTGGGGTCTGGGACGATTTTCCCCCAGTTGATGGATATGTGGGATTTAATGGAGCTGGACCAGCTGCCAGGTGTGCACCCTCAACAAGCACTTCTCCACCCCAGGAGCAGGCAGAGGGTTTGCCCAGCCACACTGACCTAGCGCTGCCTCTGAGCAGCTCCATGCTCAGAATGGGGAGTGCAACCTTTGCAACCTTTCACCTCAGCAGGAAATTCCTTTGGCCAAAGGCAAGGAGCTATTTCAAGCAGATCCATGTTTTTGGGCAGAAATCAAATTCTGTTTCCCAAACCCCTTTGACCGTGCAAGCTGTTCCCAGCTCTGAATTTACAGAGGATGCCAGAGGGGCCCCCGGTGCTGCAGCAGCTGCCCACGCCACAAAGGTCACCTAGCCCAGGAAGAAACACTGGAGCCCTCATGGAACAAGCAGGATGTGAGGGTGGAACAACATAAGTGGAAGAAGGCAAGGGGTCTCAGTACCAGTGGACCCTCTCTGTGCCACTCACCAGCTCATGGATGTCCTCGTTGAGGTCCACATTGCTCAGCTGCCCGATGCGCAGGAAGGAGGAAGGAGTGAGCTGAGGACAGAAGGGAAAATGAGGTCAACTCCTCGCTGCACTGCAAGTCTCAGCAGGAGGAAGGAGCAGGCATGCAAGATGCTCATGCTCTACCTCCCTTGCTGAGCTCTGCCTGTCTGCCCACCACCAGAGCCCCCCAAAATGCAGCACCCTGCTCTCAGAGGACACAGTGAGGAGGTGGGAACCACCATCCCAGAGGGAGCCAGAGCCAGCCTGCTGGGACTTGGGCACACTGCTCCAACCTGTCAGCTGACAGAGCCAGCTCACCTGAGGAAGGTGCCAGCCAGCAGCAGCTCAGTCAAGGCTGGCCACCACCAGCCTCTGGCCACTGAGTGCAGTGCCCAGCACATCGTGGGCAGCAAACCTGTGCTGAGCAGCACGTTCCACACTGCCCTGGGGTGGGGAGGGACAGAGCCCCTGGACAAGGCACCACCTCCACAGCCACACACCCAGCCAGCAGGGAGGGATGGCTGGGGGCACAGCTGGCTCTGCCATGTGCTCCATAGCAGCAGTTTCCAGCCAGGGAGATGAGCATGTCAGAGTGTTTGTCAACCTCGGAGCAGCTGGGAGCAGAGTGACAGCCAGGCTGGCTGCCAGCCAGCAGACACGAGAGGAAGTGGGCACAGCCTTGGGGACCCTGGTGCCCCTCTCAGTCGGCCCCAGCGTGATGCTGGGAAGGAGTATTTGCATCTCCCTCTGAGGAGCAGGTTCTCCTTTTACTGGTGACCCCTCAGGCTTGTTACTGGCAGTGCAGTTGCACAACGTGGGAGTTTTCGGACTGCTTGAGGCAACTCTGTCTCCTGGTCGAGGCAGGCAGGAGCTTGGGCTGCAGCTGAGCCAGCCCCCAGCTGGGCAGTGGCACAAGGGGACCTGGAGGGAACAGGCAGCTGCTGGCCCTGCTCCCTGTGAAACACAGGGATGCACAAGGGTATGAACAGCACTGTCACTGAGCCAGCCCAAACACCACCCCTCAGCATGAAGATCTCCCCCCTCCCCAGCTGCCAGATTAAAGGCCTGCAAGGATGGCAAGCAACAACAGGGCCGTGGCATGTTGGTGCCTCCCTGCTGGCAGGTCCCAGATGGAGCCCCTGCTGCTTTAATCCCCATGGATCCTGTCTGGAACGTGCAGGCCAGAGCAGTTGGGAGCCATGCACGTCATTGCAGACAAAGAATATCTCTTTGTGTTTGCAGCTTGACCTATTTTCCCATTTCTCTGTCTGCTCCACATTCTCATTTACTCCCTGACCTGCAGATGGTTCTGCCCCAGCTTCTCAAAGCCTCTTTGGTGCCCTTTAGTCTCAGCACCTGAGCCCAAAGTGCTTCATGAAACAGTTTTCAGACACTGGTTTGGTAAGACCAGCCTGTGCTTTGGATCTGGTCTGTGATGGCTCCACAATCCCTGTGGGAAGGATCCAGGTGGATGCCTTTTCCTGGAAGTCAGAGCAGACACTGTGGACTCCTGCAACCCTGGCACACACAAAGCTGTCACCTTCCTGGATGGGAACTTATGCAGAGTCACGAGCTGGAGGCAGGAACTGCCCATTTCAGTGCCCAGCTGGTGCCCAGCTGCTCTCGTGGCAGGCAGAGGTCCCAGCCAGGCCTTCTCCATCCTGGGGAGAGGGGAAGGACATGGTCCTCACTCTGAAACCCAGGAGGGAAAAGCTGAGACCTTGTAAAGGAACCCACCTCCACCTGGCCTCAGGAACCACAAAGAGTCAAGGTTCCTGTTGGAAGCCACATGTCCAGGGCAAGATCAAGGCCATAAGATGGAAAATGTCACTCACGCCATGTCCCCTGTGCAGGCCTGGGCTCAGACCTCAGACAGGACCAGCCCTTCAGGGAACATTCTCTTCTGCTGGCTACAAAAGAGCAAATGTGGCTGAAGCAGTGACAGCACACCACACCCCCATTTCTCTGTGGAGCAGGAATCCAGGGCACAGCAGCTCAGCTCCCCATGGATGAAGCACCAGCAAGACCCAGTTGAAAGGAAAGGAGCTGCAGTTCAACCTGAAGTTGAGCTTTTTGAGGCAAGCAGTGTGTTTTTAACATGCTCCCCCCTGCCCTCCAAGTCTGGCATCCCTCTGTGTTCTGCAAGCAGAGGGCTGGCTCCCATCTCAACTGCCACAGGGATCACATGCCAGGAGGGCAGGAAAAGGCTACGTCCATCAGCACTCAACTTTGCTAAGAGGAAAAGGAGCAATTTAGGCAGCTGGGAGCCAAGACAGAAGGTTATTTGTGCACAGCTCAAAGATTCACTGAGTGATGCCCTCCTTGGATGTTTTCAAACTCAGGCCAAGGCAGCTGCTGATCCCGGGTACGTGTGATGTTGGTATGACCACGGTACACAGAGATCTCCACTTAACATGCACTGCTGCCAAAATCCAGAGGACATGGATGGGTCAACAGCTCTCCTGTCCCAGGAGAGGCCCTGGGGCCAGCTGAGCTTGACTCCAACAGCAGCACAGGAACTGCCCTTGGCACCCTGTTTGGGTGGTAAAGTTAATTCCTTACTCATTTTGAGCTCTGCAAAGAGATGTCTGCAGCCTTGACCTGAACCACAACTAGTTAACATCAGTGTTAACAGGACAGGGCTGCTCCTCAGAGAGCAGAGACCTCACCAGGCTGCAGGGAAGCCCCCAAAGTTCAACAGAGGCAAATACAAAGCCCTGCACCCGGCATGGATGAGTCCCAGCAGTCAAAAAGCAGCTTGGTTGAAAGAGTCTTGCAGCAACCCGGTGGGTGAGAGGAGCTGGTGGCACAAAGCAGGATCACAGCCAGCAGGTCTGGGGAAGGGGTCCTATGGCTCCACCTGGCACCTGCAATAACACACCTGGGACTTGGTGTTCACACTGGGCTCCCCAGGACAAGAAAGACACACAGTCACAGGAGTGAGTCCAGCAAGACACTCAGGGGCTGCAGCATGTGATGAGAGATACAAGGAGAAGCTGGTGCTTGTCAGGGAGATCTTTGTGCCATCTCCAGACATCCAACAAGATGTTACAGAGAGTGCAGTCAGACTTTCCTTGAAGCTTTGCACTGATGGCACAAGAAGCAGTGGATAAGCTGCAGTAAGAGAACTTCTGCTTAGATATCAGAGCCAAACGTTCACCCTGTGGGTGGTGACACACTGAACGTGGGGCAGAGCAGGTACCCAGATCTCCAGTGGATGTGGCCCTGAGTGACCTGGTCTAAGGGATGTGGTCTTAGCAGGGGCTGAGCTAGAGACTCTGTGAGGTCCCTTTCCCCTTCATCACGCTGGCTGCTCCCTGCAGGATATCACCCACCCTCAGTGACTCCCCAGACACTGCCCCTTATCATCACCCTGTGCTCAGTAACGAACTGGAACCACGTGACTTTCCGTTATCGATGAGATAAAGCACAGCACACCCACAGCAGGAGCCCACAGCTGTGTTGCAGAAGCTGTGGGAGGGAAGGAAGAGGATTGCCAGCCCTCAGGGCCCTCTTAGCCCTGGCACACTCTGCCAAGAAGCCCCTGGTACCAGCTTGGGTGGAAGGACAGCTCCAGGCTGTGTCACTGACACTGGAAACTGTCACCAGCTATGGCAGCGAATGGGGGAGATGAGCTGCAAGGCTCTTGAAACGCCCCTCTTCTGACACACAACTACAGCTCAGACAGGCTTCAAACCAACTTAGCATCATCCTCAAAATGCTCCACAGCAGGAGAGAGTGGGGCTTCTCACCTCCAGGCTCCTAACAGGGCAGAAAGCATCTGGAGCCTCCCTGAGGTGTCAGCCCTCAGCTACAATTTTGATTCCAGCCTCCCACTGCCACTCCAGGGCACAGCTGCTCCTTGATCCTCCCCTGCACAAGGCTGGGAGATGCCATCATTGCCATGGCCTTTCTCCAGGCACCTTGTCCCATATGTCCCCTCTGCAGAGGAGCAGCACAAGGCTAAAGCACTGCCACAGTCCCCAACAGTGTGAGCACGCAGCAGAAAACTTCCTAAAACTCCTCTGCTTGGAGAAGCTCCTGCTCCCATTCGAAGGCAGTGGCTCTCCAGGGAGGTCACCTCCAGGCTCCCAACAGTGGGAACAAGCAGCCTCTCTGCCAGTAGCCCAAGGAGGACAATCTGCAGCCCATTTGCCATGAACAGCAGACTTCTCTTTTTGCCCCTCCTCCCACCAAGAGTTTTTGATTGCAGCCCGACCACCAAGGCTGCATTTTTCACCTTATTACTTGAGAAAATGAGACCAACAACATCCAGAGATGCAAAATAAACACAGAGGGGTTAAGAAGGATGAGGTGCCCAGCAGCAGCCTGTGCTCATGTTGGTGACTCCTGGTTCCAAGCACCCTGTGGAGCAGGAGTGTTATACCACCCCCAAAGTCAAGGCACTTCAGCACAAGTACCTTTGATGGTAGTGAAAAAGAAGCATTCTTTGTCAAAAAATGCCTAATGACAGAAATTGGCTGCCCTCACTAAAACTGTCCACCCACTTTCCAGCCTGAGAACCCACACACATGGCTCAAGAACACAGGAGAGGGACAGCCCACAGCAGTGATGCTCAGGTGGACAGGCAGACTCACTTCTCAACATGCTCAAGGGGCTGAAAAGTTCTGGTGAAAGGATGAAGGCTTAGTCAGCTCTGGAACTGGTCCCCAAACCAGAGGAGACCCCAGCACAGCCCTGTAGCCCCCCCTCTATGGCCAGAGGTGTGTTCCTCCAGCCCCTCCTCACCTCCTGCTCACAAGCAGGTCTCTCACAGCTGCCAGCTGGGGAACTACAGACCCTGTTTCCTTTGCTCGCCTTCAGATCACTTTCATTTTCATTAAACAAGCACATGAGAAAGAGAAGAAGCTCCACTGGGGAAATTTTATTTTATCACCACAACCCAAGTTTAAATCTCCCCTGAGCCAAGCAGCTCCAGCCTCTCTTTGTTTCCCTGCCAAGACTGCTTCCCACTTCAATCCATGACTCCACAGCATGTGAGGCAAAGGGAGAAGCAGCTGCCCTACACTGAAATGCAACCCCAGTGCTATGGTGACAACCCAGCCAGGTCAGTGCCACTGCCAGGGGTGGTTTGGAGCTCCAGCAAGGGATTCACTCTCCTCCTTTGCCAAGGAAAATGCCAAGTGGTGCCTTGTCACCAGCTGGGACCTGAGCTGTGAAGGGACACAGCGATGATAAATCACACTGGCAGGGCTGAGTTTCCACCTCCAGCTGCCCCTGCTGCAGAGGGGCTGAGGCATTTCTTCCACTCATCCTTTCCAAACTGACCCACAGCCACGAGATCTGGTTAATCCCTACATTAACACCCTTCAGACCCACAGGACTCCCCACGTGCTGTGAATACACAGGGTCCTGCTGTGCTGCCCAGGAGGATTACTTTTATTTTCACCCCAGAACAGCTCTCATGGCACAGGTGTCTCCTTCCAGCCACCATTCCCTGCTCCCACAGCACCACACCAGGCTCTTCCACCTTAATGAGCCCTGCACTGCCCTCTAATTAGCCGGCTGTTCTGACTTGCCCAGGAGCAGGGCAGCACAGAATCGTGCTGGGTGAGACATCCCTGCCAACAGCTGGCACTGCTCCTCCCTATCTGAGCTCAACTCTCCCAGAAAACACTTCACAGGAAATTCAAGGACATCACCCAGAGACAGTCCCTCTGCCCCCTGGGGCTGGCACAGAAGTGCTCCCTGGACCCAGCCTGCCATCCCACCCCAGCCCAGCCCAGAACTGCCTGTCCAGCCTCAGCTTTGCTCTGTAACAGCTGCCAAGTGCCTCGGTGTTCTTCACATGTGGAGGAGAGACTGCCAGGCAGGCTGCCCCAGTGGGTACACTGGAGAGAAGTTCTTCTGACTTAATTATCCAAAATTAATTTGGCAGAAAGTCCAGACCCATCCTGGGGCCACTGACTTTAAGAGCTGGACTCAATGATCCTTGTGGGTCCCTTCTGTGATTCTGACTTGCTTTTTTGCAGCTTCACAAATCCTGTCCAATGCCCTCCACCACATCAGTGTCAGGTGGTTGTGTCTGAGCCCAGCCTGGGCAGCAGCCCCACGTCAGGCAATGGGCTCTCACAGAATGATGATGCCTTTAGCAGAAATTAATGAATTTTACAATGGGCAGATGGACATAGGACAAGGGGGAATGGCTTTAAAGTAAAAGATGAAAGATTTACATTAGATATTTGTTAGAAAGTCTTCCCTGTGAGGGTGGGCAGGCCCTGGCACAGGCTGGGCAGAGAAGCTGTGGTTGCCCCATCCCTGGGAGTGTCCAAGGCCAGGCTGGACAGGGCTTGGAGCAACCTGGGCTGGTGGGAGGTGTCCGTGCCCCTGGCAGGGGTGGGATGGGATGGGCTTTGAGATCCCTTCCAACCCAACCCAAGCCGTGGCTCCATGACCGGAGAGAGCAGCGCCGGTGGGCAGGATCAGGGCCCTGCCGTGCGGGACCACCCCGGGCGAGGAGCGGGCAGGGCCGGGGGGTCCCAGCACGGCCCCGGTACCGCCGACCGCCCGCACACCGTGCCGGGCCCGGCCCGCGGCTGGGCACTGACTCAGCCCCGCGCTCAGTTTTTCCCCCACGAGGGTCCCGTGTCCCGGCCGTGCCTTCCCCCCGGCCCCTCCGCTCCCCCAGCCCGGCGGATCCCGGAACGGCCGCGACCGCCCACCGGGGCTGCCCGGGGAGCCCACCCCGACACCCCCCAGCCCCGGGACGACGACATGGCTAAACCGCACCGAGGACACGACCACAGCCCCCCCTCTGCCGCTCCTCCGGTGTGGGACGGCGCACACCGCGCCCCTCCCTCCCTCCCGGTGGCGGTACCCACCTGCCGGGCGCCGCCCGCCGCCCCGGGGCCGGTACCGTTCAGCAGCGGGGTGGTCTCGCCCGCACGCCCGTCCTCGTCGTCGTCACGGTCGCGGCCGGACCAGGACACCTTCTTGGCGACGTTGGCCATGCGGGGCGGCGGCACCGGCGGCGGCTCCGGCACCGGCCCTGCCCCGCCGCCCGCTCATGTGACCGCCCCCGCCGCGCTCACGTGATCAGCACGCCGGCGGGGCCGGCCCGAGGCACCATGGGAGTTGTAGTCCCGAGGGGGACCCACGAGGCACGGGTTGAGCTGGGATAGAATGGGACGGGACGGGTCGGGTCGGCCGGGATAAGTCCTGTGAGGAGAGGATGAGGGAGCTGGGGGTGTTTAGCCTGGAGAAGAGGAGGCTCAGAGCGGACCTCAGCACTGTCTGGAACTGCCTGAAGGGAAGTTCTGGCCAGGTGGGGGTTGGTCTCTTCTCCCAGGCACTCA
>JAWWEV010000034.1:2698801-2711850 GCA_035583235.1 Hafferia zeledoni | reverse complement strand
CGGCAGTGCAGGCAGTGCAGGCAGGCAGGCAGAGCAGTACAGTCTGTACCGGCAGTGCAGGGCAGTGCAGTCAGTACGGGCAGTACGGGCAGTACAGTCTGTACAGTCAGTACCGGCAGTACCGGCAGTACCGGCAGTGCAGGCAGTGCAGGCAGGCAGGCAGAGCAGTACAGTCTGTACCGGCAGTGCAGGGCAGTGCAGTCAGTACCGGCAGTGCAGGCAGGGCCACCACAGGGGGGCAGCACGCGCGCGCCGCAGCACCGGCCATGGGCGGAGCTTCAGGGGAATGGGCGTGGCTTAGGACCCATGGGCGGGGCTTCAACCGAGACGGTGCAGGGCACTGACTCCCAGAGGGCGGGACCTCCACAGCCCCGCCCATCATGGCCCCGCCCCCAGCTGGTCCCGCCCCGGTCCGTACCCTTGAGCCGCGGCACAAGATGGCGGCGGCGCCGACGCTGGCCCGGCGGATCGCCCGCTCAGGTGCGCCCGGGCCCGGCACCCCCGGCGCCCCTGTGTCCCCCCTGTGTCCCCCCGAGCCGCCGGAGTGCCCCTTGCCCTTACTGCGCGGGTGTCCCACGTGTCTCCATGCCCTCCTTCAGGGTGTCCCCCCCCGTCCCCTATCATGGGTTGGGGTGTTCCTATGCCCCCCTTCAGAGGGTCAGGGTGTCCCCCACTGTGGGTTGGGGTGTCCCTGTCTGCCCCTTCAGTAGGTCAGGGTGTCCCCCACTGTGGTTTGGGGTGTCCCCCATTGTGGGTTGGGGTGTTCCTATGTCCCCCTTCAGTGGGTCAGGGAGTCCCCCAGTGTGTGTTGGGGTGTCCCTGTCTCCCCCTTCAGTGTTTCCTATGTCCTGCCCTGTCCAAGCAGAGCGGTTTTGGGGAGCACACACCCCACACCGTGCCTGTCCCCACCTGCCTGTGTCCCCCAGGTGTGCTGCCCCTGTGCTGCAGACCCCCAGCGTGGGGCAGGGCCCCCCGGCAGCCCCTGGGCCTCCCGCTCACCCCACGTCGTGCCTTCAGCAACAACAAGATCCAGGTGGAGCTGAACGAGAGCTCAGGTATGGCAGTGCCACCCTCGGCCCCTGGGCATTGTGGGGCACAGGCAGGGTCCCTTCTGTCCCTGCCCCATGTGGCTCTGGGCATGGAGAGCCACCAGAGCCCCAGATGTTGTGGCTGCAGCTGCTGAGGACCCTTGGAGAGAAGTGTTTGGGGTCAGAAGCCTTGCTGGTCATGGGCACTTCAGGGGGCTGGTGCTGCTGGGGTGCCACAAGGAACCCCTGGCTGTGACTGTCCCCTCTGTGGGGTCCCTGCTGGGGGTACCTGGTAGAGTGGCAGTGCCCCTTCAGGGAGCAGCTGCTGGGAATTTCTGCCACCAGGGATAGCTGTCATGGGGCCACATCCCTGCACTGAGCAAAGGTGCCTCTTCTTGTGGCTTCCCAGGTCCTGCCGTCAGGCCCCTGGGTGTGCCCTCATGCTGTCCCCAGCCTGGGCATGGCTGCAGCACCCAGGCTAAGCCCTCCAGGAGGATCTTTTGGGGTAGGGTAGGGCCACAGAGGAAGGGACAGGGGCTCAGAGCACTTCCCATGGTGCTGGCAGGCTGAGACAGGTGTGTTTGGCAGGCAGGGCTGTTTGCTGGGGCAGAAGCTGCAGGCTTGACCTTGTCTGTTGAGCCCAGAGAGAAGGAACGTGTTGGGCAGTGTCATCCAGAAGGTCTCTGGGACATGTGAGGGGCTGGTCCGTGCTCCTGGTCCACCAGGTCACTGGGCAAAGGCAGGACCTTGCCCCTGGCCTTGCAGCTCTGGGAGCTTTTTAAAGAGCCAGGAGTGGGAAGACACGATCTGGTGAGCAGGGAAACAGGGAGTCAGGTGAAGCTGCCCTGGGCAGGGCAGTGTGTGCTGCTGTGGAGCGGAGTCTGATATCTGTGTTCCCCTGGCACAGGTATTGCCATGATGAAATTCAAGAGCCCCCCAGTGAACAGCCTGAGCCTGGATTTCCTCACTGAGTTTTCCATCAGCCTGGAGAAGCTGGAGAATGACCGGGCCTGCCGGGGTGTGATCATCACGTCCGTATGTGTCCCCTGCTCCAGTTTGGTCTCTTGGGTCACTGGTCACTGGCACAGGAGGGCCCAGAGGCAGCTTTGATCAGCTCTGGGAGGAGGGGAGAGGATCCTTGGAAAGGCCGTGGTCTTCCTTCTGTGCCCTTTTCTAGAACAGCAACAACCAAGTATTGTCATTTGTGATGAAAATCCTGTGAGATCTCCTGGAGGAGATGCTGGTGTTTATTTTCAGACGTGATGTGGGGAAAAGGTGGTGCCTGGGAATGGGACAGGGCAGGGTTTGTGCTGTGTGGCTGATGTACCCACGCAGGGAGCCTGACAATGAGAACCAGTGCTGGCAGCAGAGTCCCAGCACTGCAGGCCATGGTGATGGACAATCCAGGCTGTGACAGCACTGGGGAGATATTTTCAGAACCCTAAAAGCCTCTCATATCACATAAATTATCCCTTTCCTCAGGCTGCCAGACCAAGGGCTAAAGGGTGATAAGTGACTCTTAAGTGACATCTGTATTTTCCCAACTCCAGGCTCTCCCCAAAATATTCTCCTCTGGCCTGGACATCACTGAGATGTGTGGGAAGAGCATGGAGCACTACGCCGAGTTCTGGAGGGCTGTGCAGGAGATGTGGCTCCGGCTCTACGGCTCCAACATGGTCACAGTGGCTGCAGTCAATGTAGGTCCTTGGGACCCACCTTCCTTGTCACCTGTCACCTGCTGTGGCTTGTTTGCACCGTGTGGGCAGGGACAGCTGAAAAGTCAGGCTGAAACAAAGCCAAAAAATATGTTTGTTGGGGTGTTTGGGTGAAATCTGTCAGTTCAGTGTGTGGGACGGTGTGGAAGTGTGGGACACTACAGGCACTGCTGGGGTGTAGCAGCATTTCTGCATTTCCACCAGGTTTTGCTCCTCCAGCTGTGCTCTTGGCCAACAGGGAAGTGCTGTCAGAATCTTGATGTCTGTGGGTGGGTTGTTACATGTTTGGTGTCTTGTTTTCATTTTCCAGTGCGGTGCTGCCCTGGCAGCTCCCGGTGGTGTCTGTGCACAGCCCGTCCTTGAAGGCAGCTGGGTCTTCCCACAGGCATCCTGTGCAGGGCTGAGCAGCACCAAGCCATGGCAAAGATGGTCACAAATGGAAGGAAATCCTCCCCTGTGAGGGTGGTGAGGCCCTGGCACAGGTTGCCCAGAGAAGCTGTGGATATCCCATCCCTGGCAGTGTCCAAGGCCAGGTTGGATGGAGCTCTGAGCAACCTGGTCTAGTGGGAGGTGTCCCTGCCCATGGCAGGGGAGTTGGAATGAGGTCAGCTTTAAGGTCCCTTCCAACCCAAACCTTTCTGTGATTCTGTGAAATCCTGATAAACGTATCAGAAATCCTCTTTAGGGCTGTGTCGAATCAGGTGATCAGAAATTTGGGGGACACTGCTCTGTCACCTGGTGTCTTCCCTGCTCTGGAGGGATCAGTGAGGCTGTGGGATGTTGGTAACCATGTTCTGGACTCACTGCACCCTTCTCTCTGCCAGGGGGCCAGCCCAGCAGGAGGCTGCCTCATCGCCCTGTCGTGCGACTACAGGATCATGGCAGAGAACCCCAAGTTCAGCATCGGCCTCAACGAAGCCCAGCTGGGCATTGTGGCTCCCTTCTGGTAGGCCAGTGCCTCCTGCTTCTAGTGCCATGTGTAGGTCTCTAAAAAGAATTCATTTTCAAGGAGTTAATTAATCAGTTTAACTGATCATGGAGATGTGGTTTGTGCATCAGTGATCAGGCAGTTGCAGCTGAAGGAGATAACAACTCCCTTCTGTCCTGTCCTGCAGTATCTGAAAGGCTTTCAGGTTGCATAATGTCCTCATGTCCTTAACCAACAAGGACCTCAGTTCTGACCCTGCAGGCACCTCCAAAACTCTCCCAGGTCAGGCTCAGTCTGGGAATGCTTTTCTCTGGATACAGACTGCGTACCTGCACAATCCCATGATGTGGAGGGCAGTAATATACTGAGACACAGGCCCTTGGTTGCCCTAAGAGCATGTAAATGGCCTGTTGGAAAGGAGCTTTCACACCATGTTTGCCCATGTCACAGCAAGTAGGCACAGCTGGGACCTGTGCACTGAGGGGGAAGTGAGAAGCTCTTATGGAGGGAGAGACAACTCTCTTGAGCAAAAATGGCCCTTTTCACATGATTTTCATGGTGTGGCTGAGCCTTTAGCTGCTGTTCAGAGCCCCAAGCCTGGGGAGTGGGACCAGGGTGCTCCCAGCTCCAGTGTCTGGATGAGCTGCCCCTGGGTGTTTCTTTTCCTAACCATGGCTTTCCCTTCCAGGTTTAAGGACACATTTGTGAATGTTGTGGGACAGCGAATCGCTGAACGTGCCCTCCAGCTGGGCTCCCTCTACCCTGCACCTGAGGCCCTCAAGCTTGGCCTTGTGGATGAGCTGGTGCCAGAGGAGAAGCTCTTGGAGAAGGCTTCGGCTGTCATGGCACAGTGGCTGGCACTTCCTGGTAAACCTCTGGCAGAGGAAGAGGGAATCTGGTCTGAGTGGGAAGGACAGATGCCAGGGCTGGGAGCTGGGAGCTGCATAACAGTTGCCATTTAAAGGGAGGGTGTGGATGGCTGGGAGGTAGGAGAGCTGAGCACAGTGGTCCCAGCAGCCTTGAACACTGCTGGGTGTGCAGGGCACTGACTCCAGCTTGGCTTGCCCTGCCAGCCCTGCTGAGTCAATGTGGAGGTGTCTGAGCTCCAGATACGAACTGCATCTGTCTGTCAGTGGAGGTGTTAGCCCAGGAAAGCTGCCGTGGAGTTGAGGGGCTGGGCTGGGTGAGAGCGCCTGGGTGGCTGCCAGTCTGCTTTTGTTGTCTGGATCAACTCTTGGCACTGCTGAGCTGGGGGTGGCAGTGATGGGGGTGTGAGGACAGACAGACAGCACAGACATTGTGCGTGTTTGGGCTGTTCTGTGGCTGCAGCACATGGTTCCTGGGCTGGGAGAGGGCTCTCTGCACAGGGATGGATCTGAGCTGTCCCACCCCAGGCCACCTTTGTGCCCTGCTGACCTGGTGTTAGAGTGACACCTCACCTCACAGTGGAGAGCATGTCTCAGCTGTGCTCTCTCCTGACTTTCAGGAGGCACCAAGGAGATCATTCCCTGGAATCAGAGCCAGGAGTGTGTGCAGGTGGAGGTGTCTGTAGCACACAGGTGCTGGAGCAGTTCAGGGTTCCTGGGGCCAGGGGGGTCACTGATCATTTCACCATTGCAGCCGAAGTAAGCTGAGGGTGTGCGTAGAAGATCTGTTGGACCA
This sequence comes from Hafferia zeledoni, assembly GCA_035583235.1. Taxonomy (NCBI): domain Eukaryota; kingdom Metazoa; phylum Chordata; class Aves; order Passeriformes; family Thamnophilidae; genus Hafferia; species Hafferia zeledoni. The sequence goes on along the minus strand of JAWWEV010000034.1, from coordinate 2,706,517 downwards.
GATGTGCTGCCACATCACTGCATCTGGCTCTGTGTGTGTGTGAGGTGCTCGAGGTCTCAGTCAGCTCCAGCAGCATCCACATTTCTGTGCAGAATGGCACAGGCTCAAGGATGAGCTCAGGGGGTCAGTGCTGCTGGCTCTAATTTGGGAGGAGCAGACTGTCTTGCCAGAGGTCGAAGGGATTGGTTTGGGGCAGCTTAGGGCCAGAGAAGTTTCAAATAATGGAGTTTTGTTTGATTACTGCTGTCCTGAGCCCGGGGGTGTGCACTGTGAGGGGTTATTGGGAAGAGTCTGGGCTCTGGAGGGCACTAAGAGAAGAAGGTACATGACTTGTCATCTGTGCCAGTAGATCAGTCATTTCCCCACTGAGCAGCACAATCATAATTTATTGTATGAGAATTTATCCAGTTCAGCTTCCAGCCATGGGGATTTTCCTACACCTTTCCCTGCTGGTTTAAAGAGCCCTTTGCTGTGATAGACCTGCACGTGGTGGCAGTGGCTGAGAGCTGGTCAGGGCTGAGGACAGGGTGTGTTCCTCATCCCTACTGTCCTCTCCATAGACCATGCCCGCCAGATCACCAAGTCCATGATGAGGAAGGCAGTGCTGGACCGCCTGGTCTCTCACCGAGAGGAAGACATTAAGTACTTCATCAATTTCATCTCTAAAGAGTCCATCCAGAAGTCACTTCGCATGTACATGGAGATGCTGAAGAAGAAGAAGAGCTGAGGATCCAACCACCCCGGGCCGGTCCTGGGAGGTCGAGTCACCCTCTGGAACGCTGTAGGATTTCACAGCAAAGCCACCTGCAGTGCCAGCAATTGGTGATGTGCCTCTACTCCCATGGCTGCCCCAATCCTTCCCTATGTCCTGTAGAGTGCCTGACACCACCACTGCCTTCCCTGAGAGTGGGGGGAGCCCACTCAGCCCCCTGAGGGATGGACAGGGAGAGGGTCTCAACACGCTGTGACCTGAGCCCGCTGGTCCCTGGATATCCTCCCTCCTGTCCGACAGTTAATCATGAAATGAGATGTGTCAATAAATCTTCAGTGAGGTAGGAGATGGATGCTTCGTTCCCCAGCCTGTCCCTGGTCACAGTGTCCTGGCTGGTGGCCAGTCCCCAGGCTCTGGTTTGTGGTGGGGTGGGGAGCTCTGCCCTGAGCTTGTGGGATGAAGGGTCTGGGCATGGCTGGCTGTCACCCTTCTCCAGAGCAGGATCCGGAGCAGCCGAGGCGTAGGGCTCGTGGATGGGGCTGCTGGGAGTGCCTTCACAGGAATTGGTGGTGGGAGCTGGAGCTGGAATCGTGGTCTGCAGCTGCAGGAGGAGCTCAAGCCGTGAGCTTCACCTCGACTGGGTAGTGGTCGCTGACTGCCAGGGCCTGGAGGAGAGAGGGGAGGTGTAATGCAGGGTGATGTCAAGCCCCTCATCCCTGCTGGTGGGGCCAGCAGGGAACTCAATTACCCTGCCAGAACCTTCTGCCTCCTGGAGGGCAGCACAGTGTCCCAAACCCTGAGACACATGAGGCTCCAATTTTGTCACCTCTAATGGAGAGATGCCCAGGTGTGTCCTGGGGTGGGTGCTCTCAGGGGGGCACCTGCCCTCTGAGACCCTTGTGTCTCACGTGAGAGCTCTGTGCCAGCATTGCCCCATCCCCTGGAGTCCTGCCTGTGCCTGACCATGGAAAACCATGAAAAACCCTGTGCATCTCTTCTCATCCCCGTGGGGACAAGTAATCCCATTTGGGACAGTGACCCCAAGTCCCCCCGCGCTTGTTTTCCCCCTTTGTCACCCTGAGCCCCCTGAAGAGACAATGGCAGCCCACAGCCTGTGCTGCCTGGGCCAGCTCAGCTTTGGTGCCCGTTTGAGCCCCGGGTTTGTGAACCCAGCTCACCTCCTCCTGGTCCAGCTGCAAATCACGCTGGAAATTGTAGATAGCAGCAGAATTGGCCACGATGCTCCTCTTCAGCTTGGCACCACACACCACAATCCTACCAGGGAGATGGCAGTGGTGGGTCCCACTCCTGCCCCCACGCTCAGCTGCTGGTGGTGTGGGGTGGGCAGGAGGTCCCTGCAGTGCTGGGGAGGGGGATGGCAGTGCCATGGGGGTGGTGCTCACCTGTCATAGGCACAGTCTGACTTCCCCACAGTGGTGTCGGTGCTGTCGGGGATCAACCACTTGAAGATGTCGCTGGTGCGCAGGCGAATGGACGACCAGTCACTTGACTGGACGTAGGAACAGTCAGCGTTGAAGTCACCCAGGAACATGATGTTCTGCAGTAGAGTAGATGGGAAGAGGATCATGGTCTGGGAGTGGGGCTGCCCCCAACACCAGCCCTCCCGTGGGGGTCAGCTTTGGGTGCCTGGTTATCCCATGTGACAGGGACAGGACAGGAACAAGGTCCGCATCCCACCACGCCTGCACCAGCTGTACTTGCCTCTGAGCAGGGACCCAGTGTGGGTCCAACAGTCTCAGTGCCCACCCCCAGTGCCCCCTCAGTGCTGGTGACACTCACGTCAGTCCCCCACTTGTTGACGATGTCCAAGTAGACGTCATAGAGCGCATCGATCTCAGCGACGGCATCGTGTGGGGCTGAGTGCAGGGGCACCAGCACAAACTCCTCCACCTCTGCCAGGGAGAGGGACGTCAGCTCCACGACCACCCCACACCACCACCGAGCACCACTTGTCCCCCCACTTACTGGTGCGGGGTGCTGAGACCCTCAGGATGAATGGCTCCCGGCTGAAGACATCCTGGCGGTCCTTGTATTGGTAAGTGTCCACCACAGACACAATGTCTGTCCTGTGGGAGCAAGAGGATGGTGACCCTGGGGCTCAGCATGGCCTCTGTGTCCCCTCCATGGTGCTGGTGGCCCTGTGACACACGCAGCAGCACCCCCAGCCCTGTTACCTGTAGATGAAGAGGTACATCTCCTTGTACTTCTCCCGTCCCAGGGGGCCACTGATCTCATAGTCGTATGGGGACTTGGACACGCTGTGGAGATGCAAAGGCAGGACAGTGATGTGGCTGCCCCCAGTGACATGGCTGGTACATCCTGGGTTGGCCTTGGTGTGTCTTGAAGCTGGGCAGAGGTGGGGCTGGCACCAGCAGTCATGCTCTGCTGTCCCTGTGGACCACTGTGCCCCAGCCATGGGGTGTCGTGGCTCTGAGCCCCACTCACGTCACACCCCGGGGAGGCTCCTTGGGCACAGCAGGACGCGGGGCGGCTCCTGCCACCCCTTTCTCTGCAGGGATGCTGCTCACCTTCATTTGCAGCAGAGCTGAATTAGGTCAGTGAGCAGCCTGGGGCCCTGCGGCGCCCGGCGTCACCCTCCCTGCCCCGGCTGCTTTGTGGCCGTGCTGGAGGGGACTCCGAAGGGGGAGGGCACGGGCTGGGCGGACCTGCTCAGGAGCAGGTGCCTTTCAACACGGCGGCAGCAGCTCCCGCGTGGTCCCGAGCCGTGCCTGTTCCCAAATGGGGTCAGCCCCCAGCCCGCAGAGGGGCTGCTGCCCTGCTGTGGCCAGTTTTAGCCCACCCCAGTAGCCCCTCTTCCTGCTGGGGTGCCAGAGCCACTTGCCTCCACCACTGGGTCCATCCCAGAGTCCTGATGCCACTCACAGTCTTGGGGTGGAGGGTCTGCTTGCCCTCACCCCCTTCATCCCCTACTCTTGCCTCTGCCCTGTCCTGTTGGATTTTGGAGATGGAGCTTGCCAGAGCTATAGTTCCTTTCCATCCTGTCTGCTCAGGTGGAGTTACAGCTTTCAGAAGGGATTTGTACCCCCGTATCCCCCTTCCCCTCACTGTATCCCTCTTCCCTCACTGTATGATTTACAGTGGCTTTTTCAGTGCCTGCTCAGTGCCCCAGCACTTTCTCCAATTCCCCCTTCCAAACCCAAATATCCATGCTGATGGATGACTTTTATTTGCCTCTTACTGCTCAGGCAGCTTGGCTTTCCCTGCTAATGCTGCTGTCCCGGCCCCAGCCCCGCTCGTACCTGTTGAGCTGCTCCATGAGCTCGGTGACGGCGCTGAGATCAGAGTCACGCACCTCCTGCACCAGCACCACATCGTAGCGGCGCAGGATCTGTGAGGCCAGAGAGGATGGCAATGGTGGGAGGGAACCTGCTGCCACCTCAGGGCCAGCCTCCCACCCACCCCCCAGGCAGGAACCATGGCCTGGTGCTGGATACACCATGGGGACCTGCATGTCCCTCTGTTCTGGGGCAGCTGTCCCCACGGAGGGCTCAAAGGGACCTGTGGTTGTGTCTGATGCCCCACCTGATCCCCACCAAACTGCTCAGGACATCCCCAGTGCTGGGGTGCTATCCCATCCTCAGCCATGTGTCCCCAGCACAGGAGCCACATTTGGGGCTGTCCCCAGGTTGCACTGGCTGTACTCACGTTGATGATGGTCCCTGCCACTTCCTTGTTGGACATCTTGGTGTCACCAAACGCCTGGATGTTGAAGGCACCGACGCGCAGCGTGGCAGTGGCTGGGCACAGGAGAGCCACAGCCAGCAGGGACAATGTCAGTGCCACAGTCCCCATCCTGCAGGGAGTAGCAGAGGTGGGAGCTCAGCTTGAAAATTGCTTCTGATTTGGGGTAGAAAAATAAAAGGACATGCAGATCCTTCCTAAGTCCTGCTGTACAACAGCGTGTCACGGTGGGTGCTGCCTGGAGCAGCCTGTGGAGCTGGCACGGGCAGTCTGACAGCTTGCCAGTCCCAGAGAAGATTAAATCACATCCCACCGTGTTGAATTCATCTCTTCCAGTTCCTGGGATCACCCAGCCCCACTCCCTGACGGAATGTCTCCATCACCCTCCAGCCCCAGCCACCACTGACAGCACTCGAGGCTGCTCCATGTCCTTAAACTTCACCATAGCCCCCACTGCTGGGGTAGGGAGGAATTCCTCATCCCAGCTCATCCCTCCTCATCCCACCTCGTCCCAGTTCACCCCAGTTCTTCCCGGTTGGCAGCTGAAGTTGCAGAGCCTGGGTCTGTCCTTACCTTGCCGGGTGTGCAGCACCTCTGCCCTTCCGGCAGCAGGACGGGCGGCTTTATTCCCACTGGAGTTGCCGGCAAAGCAGGATGAGTCGGACACCCCCGTGGGGGTTTTGGCATGACTTTGGGCTCCTTCCCACATTGGGAAACCAAAAATCCCACAGGATGACGGGGTGGGGCCAGGACAGCCGCCCCAGTGCTGACACGGCAAAGGGCAGCCCTGGAGCCTTGACAGTGCTGGGGCATCCCAGGGGGAATGGGTGGGCATGGGGGACTTGGGGGGCTGCAGCCAACTGGGGTGGCCCCCCAGATCACAGAGAGGGCACAGTGGCCAGGCAGGAGGTGAAGGGCACTGCCCTTGATTGGATGATTCAGACAGTGTAATTAGAGGGAAGAGAAGGAAATGGCAGGTGTTTGGGTCAGGCAGGTGCATACCACCAGCCTCAGCTGCAAACCCCTGCAGCAGCTCTGGCAGTCACCCAGAACAGCCCTGCTAGTGACCCAAAGCAGCCCCAAATGTCACCTAAAGCAGCCCAGCAGGACTGGCATTCCCCACACCAGCCCCCAGCATCACTGTGCCCCATGGCATCACCCGGGGTGATGATGGCACAGGTGGCTCTGACGGGCAGGGAGACGGCGGCTGCTCATGCTGGGACTTGCCGGGCTCTCACATGTGACAGGATTTTACATCCTCACACCCAGTCTCGGGATGAGTCCAGTGTCCTTCAGTGCTGTGTCGGCACCGAAACCCCCCTGGGAAGCACCAAACCCCCTGGGAACTGACTCACATCCTCCCTCTCCCTGCACCCTCATCGTCAGTGCCCCGTCAGTGGCCCCACAACCAGGCAGGCTCTGCCAGGATGTGTGATGGAAGAGCATTCTGCATCCTGGACAGCCTGGAGCCTCCCAGGCCCATCCCGGTGTCCCTGCTTTTGCTGCAGGGAGAGGAGCAGTGCTCACCACCCTCTCGATGGCAGGAGGGTCTCCCAGACCCAGGGACCTCCCTGGCAGGGGCTGGGAGGCTTCAGCACTGGGGGCTGCTGGGGAGACTGAAGGGACCTTCCCTCCAGAGTTGCAAAGGCTGGAAGAGGCTCATTTTTAATGGAAGCAGAGAGCATCTCACTCCCACAAGGCTCCAGAGAGCAGTTCCTTGTGGAGAAGGTGGGCAGCTTGGCTGGCATTGGTGGCACGTGGGCTCCCACAAGGGATGCAGGTGCACACGGGGTGTCTTCATAGCAGCTGGCATGGGGACGGGCTCAGCGGGCTTTCAGGGTCACCTCCACAAGGAAATGGTCGCTGACAGCCAGAGCCTGGGTAGGGGAGAAAGCAGAGAGGGCCTGAGCTCATTCAGACCCTCTGTCATGGCTGGCTGGGACCCCAACACTCTGCTCTAACCCCAAGCTTAGAGTGTACCCAAAATACTCAGTCTGAGGGGTTGATTCAGTGCAAGACTTGGGGTCAGGTCCCCGAGGAACAGGAAGCCCACCCACATTCCTGGGAGGTTTGGGGAGGTGGATCCCAGTGCTGGTGGGCCCATGTGCCCTGGCCCCTGACTCACATCCTTGTTCTGGAGGTGGAATTTCTTCTCAAAGTTGTCAACGGTGGCGGAGCTGGGATCGATGTCTTGGCGCAGGGCGGTGCCACAGGCGACAATGCTGCGGGGAGATCCCGGGGGTGTTAATGCCCGCCAGCCCTCCGTGCCAGCTGCCCCTCCCCACGGCACCCACCGGTCGTAGGCGCAGTCGGTGCTGTCGGCGACGGTGGTGTCGGCGCTGTCGGGGATGAGCCACTCGCAGGCGCTGAAGGAGCGCAGGCGGATGGACGGCCACTGCGAGCTGGTCACGTAGGAGCAGTCGGCATTGAAGTCACCCAGGAAGAGGATGTCCTGCACGGCAGCACGCTGTGTCACCACTCATGGACCTTACAGAGTGGCAGGGGCTCCCTGAAATCTTAAGGGGTGGCAACAACCCCCCCCGCCCAGGGCTCCTCAGTGTGAGGGGATAAGCCCCCAGTAAAGGCAGCAGATCCACCCAGCAGCTCCCTGTCTGGAGATTGCTGGGTTGGCACCTGGTCTACAAGAGGCCTCCCACGGGACAAATCCATCCCAGCTGCCCCAGAGAGGAGCCAAGCTCACTTACATTTATCCCCCACTTGTTGATGACATCGGTGTAGACGTCGTAGAGCGCGTCGATCTCTTGTGCCGCATGGCTGGGCTCCGAGTGCAGGGGCACCAACACGAACTCCTGCACCTCTGCCAGACAGGTGGCTGTCAGCCCCCACCCCAGGGGCAGCACCTGAGGAGGGAGCAGGACCACACCAGGCAAAGCCCCAGGTACCAGCTGGGAAAAGGTGCTGCAGGTAAAAGGTGTTTGTGGTGGTGTGTGTGTCCTCCAGACTGGAATTTCCAGTGGGGTTTTCGCCTTGTTTGCTGTCAGCTTTTCCAAGTCACAGAGGTTTTGGGAAGGAGATGGGGGTGGGGAACAGATGGGATAGTGAGTGTGCCCTGGGGAGGTTCTCAGGAGGTGAAGGTGTTGTCATGGGGTGGGTGATGGAACATGGTGGGAAATGGGACATGATGGGGGATGGCAGGAATGGGGATGGCGGGGATGGCAGGGATGGGGGATGGCAGAGATGGGGATGGCAGAGATGGGGATTGCAGGGATGGGGGATGGCAGGGATGGGGCATGGCAGGGAGGGGGATGGCAGGGATGGGG
>JAWWEV010000034.1:2638284-2656386 GCA_035583235.1 Hafferia zeledoni | reverse complement strand
CAGCACAGCCCCCAGCACAGCCAGCACGGCTGCAGATGCTCCCCAGCCCCACTGAGGCCCCAGCACAGCCCCTCACACTGGCCCAGGTCACAGTGCTGAGGGGTCACCACTTCACACCCAGGCTCATGGCCCAAAATGTGCCCATCGCTCCTCTCTCACCCTGTCCTTGTGCCCTCTGGGTGCTCACTGAGCACCAGAGACCCATCCCAAAGACATGGGGCACATCCTGTGTGCCCAGGACCGTGGCTCTGTTCTCACCAGGACCCCAGTAGTGCAAGGAAACAGCCCATGGCATGGAAGGTTCTACTTGTGTAGAGCTTAGAGATGTTTAGCAAATAAACCAGGGAGATCTGTGGGTCTTCCTCCCCCACTTCCCAAAAAAGACCCCAGCACCTGTCCCTGGTGAAGCACAGAGGCTCAGAGATGGACTTTGGAAGTTTCTGAGCTTGTTTGTTCATTCCCTAATTGTCCCCATCCCACCACAACAGCACTGGACACCAAGCCAAGGTCTGGCTGCACCCCCAGCCAGGTGTGCACCTACCCTGCTGCACAGGTGAGGCCTCCTCCATCTCCTCCCCTGCCACGCTCTGTAAGGAGGGACAGCACAGGTTATTTCTGCAGCTGGAGGACTTTGCTGTGCTGTTCTACTCTCCCTTTCTCTTGGGAGCTCTCCTGGGGACAGGATTTGTTCCAGGGCAGGAGCAAGAGGCCACCCCCCAACACTGTGGCACCACAGGCTGGGATGGAGGGGGTTGACAGCCCAGCAAGGCCCAACTGAAACCCCTGCCCCGAACACTGCCCCAGGATGCTGGGGAAGGTCAGCTCTGACATGGCTCCAGCTGAGTGGTTTTCCAGCACCCCTGATCCCCAAGAGGTGTCAGAGGGGCACAGGGAGTGGCTACACCCCTCCCCACACAGCCCCAGGGGTGCATAAAGCAGCTGAGACTGTTGGCTCCAGGCAATGGCCCTTCTTGAGGCTCCTGCCATGTCCCACAGCCCCACCCAGAGCACACCCTCACCTCTGGAGAGCTGGTCTCCCTCAGGATCAGCTCAGCCCCTCCCAGCGCCGGCTGCGAGTCCGAGTCCTCGGAGAGCTTCTCCTCATCCTCCTCGTGGATTGGGGACGAGGGAGACCGTAGTGTGCTGTAGCAAGAGAAACTCCATTGGCAGGGAGCTGTCAGCACTGCAGCTCCTGCAGGATTTGGGGCAGCACAGACTGTGGAGCTGAACTCCCAGGGCCTCCTGTATCAGCTCCACAGGGAGCAGCAGCAGAGTGGGAGAGCCAAGCCTTTGGCACAGCTTGGACAAATCTGCCTTTGCAGAGGAAAGCAAGAGGCCCAGGTCTGCTCCTCACACCTCCAGGGCTCCCTTTCCAGGGGGAAATCTGGGCTGGAGCACAGTGAGGAGTGCCAGGAACAAACCCAGGCTGGTCCCATCTGTGCAGTCCTGCACCCAACACCTACACCCTCCATCACAAGGCCAACTGGGGACCCTTCAGACAACAACTACAGATCTCAACTCAGCTTTTCAAGCTCTGAAATTCAGGTCACTTCTCTCCCCATTCTCTTGCTCCTGGGGAGCTCCACAGAAAGCTGAAATCCAACAAGGTTTGGATGTCAAATGCGAATTGAGGGACAAAGTGCACTGGGAAGGAGATATTTCCATCCACAGTCTTCCCTGTGAGGGTGGGCAGGTCCTGTGGCTGCCCCAGCCCTGGAAGTGTCCAAGGCCAGGTTGGAGCAACCGGGGCTGGTGGAAGGTGTCCCTGCCCATGGCAGGGGTTGGAATGGGATGAGGTTTAAGACCACTTCCAACCCAAACCATTCCATGATTCTGTGATTAAATTTTCCTTGCTAAAAATCCTTTCTTTTGGTGGCATAGCCATCCTTTAGGAGACATAGGCTGCAACCTCAGGCTGAACACAGGGACAATGCCCCAGTTCTCTCCCTGGCCTCCTGAAGTTCTGAGTTAGCAGTGACAGGATCAGAGCCCTCTCCTGGCTCCCAGTGCACGTGGCCACCAGCCTTCAGGGCTCACACAGGGAGTGTCCCTGTCCCCGTGCTGACCTGTCTGGAGACTTGCTCCTCTTGCCCTTTGGGTGGCCGCTCTCCAGGGCCCTGTCCATGCCCACGAGCGGGCGGCCGGCGGGAGGGATCCCGTCCACCACGCCGGAGTAGGTGATCTCATCGTACAGAGGAGCGGAGGGGATGGAGGGGGACACGGAGCGCAGCCCATTCAGCGCCTCCAGCAAGGAAATGGGCTCGTAGCCTGGAGGGATGTTGTCAGAGCTCTGCGGGAGAAGGAGAGGGAAACCATCACGGGGGCTGGAGGGGCCCCGCTGCCACCGTGCCCTGCCCTCCCAGGCAGCCCATCCCCACAGCACCTCAGCTCCTTCCCCTGCAACAGCCACACCGCTGATGCCCCAGGCAAGATTCCAGAGCAGTGCCTGAGACTGGGCATCCCAGCAAGCTGGACCGAGGCTGGGCAGCCCCCTGAGGTACTTTTAAGAGCTGGGCAAGGAGGGTGAGAAAGCAAGTTCCTAGAAAGCTGCAATAAAACACATTTTGACCTTTTCTTCTGAAAGCTCCTCCAGTGGTTCATAGACCCTTCTGGCTCATTGAACACCCCACTGATGTTTCCAGCCATGGAACATGCAGCTGTTCACAGCACCACCAGTGTCACCAAGGCAGAACTGAAGGAGGGGACAACGTGTGCACCAGCTGAGAGATGGTCCTCAGAGCCTACACCACCTGCACTTCTCCCACGTCCTCTCAGCTGCTCATGCTGCTCCCTGCACAGTCCCCTCTGCTAAAAGGCAGCAAAGGGATCACAGACCCACTGAACCCTTAAGGGAGGAGGGAAAACCACTCCAAGTCCCATATTTTCTGTATCTCATGAAGCTGCCACCACAGGGACCCTCACACAGCCATTAAACCAACACTGGTTTAACTCAAATCCTCCTGATCATAAAGATTTTGTGGACTCAGAGCCTGCACAACAAACAGGGTTTATGCTGCAATCCAGGAGGCCACAGCCCAAACAAGAGGCAACCCTGCAACAGTCCAGGCTCCCATTCAGCTGAGCTGTTTCAGCCCTGCATCCTCAGGGAGGGGGTTCTAGGTTGTACCCAAGATGGCACACTGCTGCTAAGCCTGGCCACGAGCTCCTGCAGCTTCTGTGTGCCCATGTCCCACTCACACAGCCCTTACCTGGTGTGAGCTAGTGCTGAACTGACTCACCTGTGGACACACAGGAGTTAGGTCTGACAGGAGGGCAGAACCAGTGGCACTTGGGGACAATCACCCACCCACATCTCCTGTGCTGCAGATAACCTGCTCAGCTCAGCCAAGCAAGGAGTCAGTTCCCAGTTGCTGCCAGCTGTAGCTGGTGAGGCCAAAACCCATCTCCAAAAAAACCTTTCACCTTCAGACAGCAGTTCAGAGGTGCTACTTTGTGGACAGACAAGTCAGGGAGACAAAACCCTTTGGCTCATGCTTGTGACTTTTCCTCCTGGCTGTGCAGACCAAGGTCTGAGGGTTCAAAGCTGCTCTTTTTGGGTTGCTGTGGTGAAAGCTCAGGTTCCATGGCACAGCTCAGAGGCTGGAGGAGGATTTCTCAGCTGTGGCTACAACACCCTCACTACGAGTTACTGAGCTTTCCAAGAACCCTAAGACCTGTCTCCTGGGACACTTAAAGCACCCAGGGGCACTGCTGGTCACTGGAGGAGGCTGGCAGAGAGCCAGGTCATGCCAAAATTGCAAGAGCCTCCTTACCTGAACCCAGCCTGGGGTTTCTCCAGACCTGACAAGCCCAGCAAGCCATGTTCTTTCTAAGACCAAGCATCTAGGCCAGTCTGAGCAGAAGAAAACTGCAGCCTCCTTGATGCTGACAAGGGAGTACACAAAGAGGACACCAACAGAGCCTCCCTCCCCTTTCCCTTTCCCAGCTCCTGGTCCCCCAGAACTGCCATTCATACTGTCTCCAGCACAGTGTCCCAGTCACACACTCCCACACCATCCTGTCCTCAGACAGGACAAGCTCCATCCATCCTGTTTCTGTAAAAGCAAACCAGCCCATAGCAGCCAGTGTTCTGAATGCAACACCTGCTCCAGCTGTGCCTCTGTGTCTGCCTCTATCCCAGCCCCAGGCTGGAAACCACACCAGGACGTGCCCACACCAAACTGCCAAGGGGATGAGGCAAGTGCAGGGAAGCTTCTGGGTGGGTTAAGGGGACAGCAGCTTGCCCATAGTCCTACAACACTGTGAAAACATCTCAGCCAAGGACTGTAAACCCCCCAGGCTCAGGGCCTGGGGACAGTCCCCAGGAGCCAGACCCTTGTGACAAGCTGCTTCCACCTTGGCTGTGGCCCACAGGCAGACCAGGGAGGCCAGTGATGGTCCGTGCAGGGGGAGGGAGTGTCTCGCTGACCGTGGGGGCAGGAGGAGGAGTGTCCCAGCCCGGGCAGGGCCATGGGGCAGGCCCAGCGTGCCAGCAAGCCCCGAGTGTGTGACTACCACGTGCAGGTGACACCGCCCCAGCCCAGGGCAACCACCCCAGTCCACTTACTGTTCTTACTCCCCTTCTAGGCTTCCTGCTGGGCAGGGAGACAGAGCTCACCTTAAGGGGTTTAAAGGGACGCTGTCAAGAGAAAACCATGTTTTAAAGAAGTTGTTTCTTGAGGTTAGGGACAGGAAGAGGCACTCAGCATCTCCTCACCTCCCTCCAGGTGACAGCACCTGCTTCCTCCACACACCATGCTCTGCTTCAGAACAACCCTCAGGGTTTCTACCCTGCCCTTCTCCTGAAGGCTACACCACTGTGGAGGTCAGATGGATAAACCCAGCCTTTTCCTGTGACAGTATCTGTTCCCATGAAAGCCTGTAAGATGATCTAGGTGCAGTTCTCCTCCTCACTCTGATCTCATGTGTCTCACCAGAGCCAGCTGTGCAACAGCTCAGGCTGTGAGCTGCTGCCCTCACCACACTGGGGACATGCCACTGGGCCCTGAGGCCACCACCACCACACTTCCCATCCCACACCCCCTCAGCTGTCTCTGAAGACACTTAAGGAGTCTGCAACAAAGAGGCCTTTCTGCTTCCATGCTGGGAACTCCCGTGCCAAGGGCATTTCATCAGTGTGTTGCCACACAGATGTGTGAGCAAGTCAAACTGTAACCCCCCTGCTCCCTTTTCCCAGCTCCCACCCTGTCATGCCCGGAGCCTGTCACTCTGCTGCTGCGACAGGCCCTGAGAAACCTTCTCAGCCTGAGGTTCCTGTGGATTTGTGTCACCCATCCAGGACCCCACAGCCCTGTAGGATGACAAGAAAGGCAGCACTGCTGAGGAAGGCCTCGATGGAGGGTCTGAACCAACCTCCTGAGGCCCCAGGGACAGCAGCCACCAGGCCAAGTGACCTGTGCACCCCCTGCTCAGCCTGTCAGGCTGGGACCAGTGCCCAGGCTTTGCTCCTGGGGTCACAAGGTACTTACAGAGTGCTCGTCATGGTCAACGCTCTGTGCCAGGACGGGGCTGAACGACACCGGCGACAGAGCCCCCGGCTTCTTCCTCACCGCCCGGATCTGCAGCAGGGCACGGAAGGCTGGGAGGGAACACGGGGAAGGTGACTGCACAGCCAAGCAGGGCCAGGCCATGCCAGGCTCCCTGCCTTGCCAGGGACACTCTGTGGGCATGGGGAGCTGCCCTGTGCACCACAGAGCAACCCAAAGCCAACGCTGGGGTTGGGCTTCCACCAGTCCACTCATCTAGGCAGGGAAAGGATCTGCTGGTGGAAAGAGCAGTCTGGGCACACACAGTCCTTGTGGAGAACAGGCACAGTCATGGGCAGGGGTCCCTCAGGCCTGGTATTGTACAAGTGTGGAGGCCCACAGAAGTTTCTTTTAAGGGTGGGTCATCACAGTAACACAATAAAAAAACCATGAGCTCGGCCTGGGGAGTGCATGCAAACTACAGATTGGGTGGGGGCTCATGGAAACACCCTCTGGCTTCACACACACGCACAAAGCTCAGCCCTGGGGTGCAGGTGACACTGCAGGCACCGTGCCTGCCATGGGCTGTGGTGGTGAGAGGCTCTGCAGTGGCTGCAAACCCGGCTGGGGGGTGAGTGCTGCACTCCTGCCTCCAGCACAGAGATCCCTTGGTCCTCCCACCACCACAGCTTTGATCTCCACTCCCTGCCCACAGTCCCGTCTCTATCTGCAGATCTGTAATACTGGTAGTTCCCCCGTGCTAAGGGCACACACAAACGAGCCAGACATCTGTTCTGATGCAGCTGTGAGAACTTGACAGGCATTTCCCCAGTTCTTGTTTCACCCAGCCCCTGCAAGATCAGCCAAGAGACACAGGACAGAGGTACAAATCTATCCTTGCTGCCTCTGCACACCCCTCTGGGTTTCTATGAAGTCTGACATGGGGGTACTTTCCAAACAAACACAACCTGCTTCCCTGAAGCTGAGATAATGCTGTTCCTGTGTTTTAAGTTATGTTTTAAGTCAAACCTGTCTGGCACTGCCTCTGGTAAGATCTTGCTTTTGGTTACTGCATCTTTGGCATGTTTGAACTGTTTAGAATTAGTTTTTCAGGCCAAACATCTGTCTTAGGCTCTATTTTTCTTTTCCTGAGAATCATCAGTTAGAAACAATCAAATACCTCAGAGACCAAGCAGGGGGTAAAACACATGATCTGCCTATTCCAGCAAAAACAAGGGCATTTTCTCAGGAGATTCCTATGCCTCTTTTTGAGAAAATGCAGGGAATTCAGCAAATGCTGCATGAGTGTCAAAACAGGTATTTCATTTTTTCCATCTGTTTGGAGCTGAGCAATGCAGGGGCTAAGCAGATCCTCCTAAATGCTGGCAAAGCAAAGGACTCCAAATCAAGTTATCTCATCTCTGCCTCCTGGTGAAAGCAAAGCTATCACAAGGGAAAAAATCCCAGAAAGTACTTGGACAGCCCTCCAGTGGGGCTGGCTGCTGTCTGGGCCAGATAAAGCATCTACATTCCCTCCTCTGGGGATTCTGCATTCCTCACACAAGAACTGCCTACATGGCATCTGTGCCTTCAGACCCATCCCAGGGAGAGGACAAGTGGCCAGGGAGGCACTGGACAAAGAGCCCTTCTCATGTCCAGATGCCAGTGGGAGCAGCAGCACCAGCGAGGCTGAGCCTCGGGGCAGGCTGTGTCAGAGCCGCTTCCTCTCCCAGCCCACACTGCCCTGGGAGGAGCCTGGCAGGGAGGGAGGGAGGGATGTCCGTGTGTCCGGGCACACAGGGACTCACGGAGCCTGCAGATGGGGCAGTTGTTGGCCTGGTAGCGCAGGGTGTCGGCACAGGAGTTGCAGAGGCAGAGGTGCCTGCAGGGCAGGATGAGGGTGTCCCGCAGGTCCGACAGGCACACCACGCACTCGTTGCTGTTGTCGCTGTTCTCATCGTCTGAGGGCTGCAAAGAGAGGAGAAACGATGGCATGGGACTGGGAAGGGCTGTGCCAAACTGCCAAGGGACTCTGGAGCCTGGGGAGATTTCCCACCCAGCAGTCTGTGGGAGAGCTGGCATTCTCTTCTGTCAGCTCTCCGTGGGGGTTTCTGAAGCAGAGCAAACCCCAGCTCCACACTCCAGCTCAGACACTCCTTCCCCCCCGGGCTCTGCTCCGAGCTCACCGAGGGCCAGAGGCCAGGGCACTGCACTGTGACTGCAGGGCAGAGCTGGCCTTCCCCAGAGCCCCTTGGCTGAAGGGTAACCAAGAACAAGCTCTGCCTGCCAGCCTGGTGGCACCAGGGTCAGGAGGGAAGCAATTCCTTTGGCACTCTGGCCTTTCTTCCCATACTGAGAGCAGCCCCACAAGGAGCTGCACAGGCAGCAGGTCAGGCTGCCCCGGGCTGGACAGAAGGAGGCACTCCAGCCATGCCCAGCCTGGCTGCCACAGACACTGAACAAGTGACATCTACATCTTCAGCAGCATTCCTGTGCTGGCACAAGCTTTGATACAGCTGCAGGAGAACCAGCCTGGAATGTTCATCTGCCCTCAGCTACCCTGGGAAAAAGGCCTGTGTGCATCCACTCAACATGAATGTTAACACACTCGTGTCAGCCACAGTCGTGTCTCAGAGCCCACAAACTGGAGTACAGCCACTGATCACACTGTTGATGAGAGGAGAAACTCACTCTCCAACCACAAGATTGACATCAGAAAACCCCACAGATGTCACAGAAGTTGTGCCAGAGCCCAGCACGATGATTCATCCTGGGGCACCCTCCCCTTTCACCCAGTCCCACTTCACAAGGTCCCTTTGGTCATCAGGGCTCAGACATGCCCAACCATGGGCAACCTTGGTGTGAACAGCCATTGTGCTGCTGCCACAGCCTCCCCCTGCCTGCTGCCTGCCTGCCAAGGCAGAGCCTGCCTGCCCCAGCACATCTGCTCCTCAGGTAGTCTGGGAGGGAGGGAGGAAGGGAGGGAGGGAGCTTCTCTGCTGCCCCAATCACACAGTTCACTGAGCACCACCAGGAAGAACAAAAACGGTCCCAGGCCACAATGTGTGATTGCTGGATTGAGAGAATCATCACAAGACCCTGCAGGACCCAAAAAGAAGCCTTCAATCCTCTTAAATAGGTCCTGTGCAAGAAAAATCTTGGAAAAGACTTCTCCCTCCTGCCTCTCCAGGTTCTACCTGTTGGCACAGGCAGACCACAGGATGCTCTGGGCAGGACATGGCATTGCCTGGAGAGCAAATCCTGCTTGTTTCGCTCTGTGGCTGCTCCTGTTTGCAAATCATGGACCTGAGGCCAGCACTGAGGACACTGCACAGCCCAGGTGGCAGCACAGGGCAGCTCCGTAAAGGCTAAATGAAGCACAAAGTTGGGAGCCAGCAGCAGCTCCTGCCTCAAGATGGGAATGTTTCTGCTTATGGCATTTGCATACACATCCCTTAGGGATGCTGGGCTCCCTCTTGGAGGGGAATGCAGGCTGCTCTCTGGATTCTGGCATGCCCTGGAGAGCTCAGTTCCCTGAAACACTGCAGGAACATGCAGGACCCCCAACAAGGAGGACACAAAGGAGCCACAGGAGCAAAGCACAGACACCAAGCACGACCACCTTGACTGCAGGGAGGCAGTGACACCCCTATAGCTCTCTACAACCCCTAAAATCCAGTGCTCTGAAACACCCACAGGGCACTGAGGCCCTTCACTGACAGCAATCCCAGCCCCAAAGAACATCCTCAGGAGCCTCATGCTGCCTAAAATGATCTCAGCACAACTCCACTGATTGCCTGGGCCTTACCCCAGCCAGACCTGTCATCCCTGGGGCTTCTCTGGTGCCTGCAGGAGTGACACAGACTCAGCAGTCAGTCTGGGAAGCACCTCCACGTTGCCTTGACAATGCCCACAGTTAAGCTCAAAAGCAGGAGGTGCAGGCTGGAAACCCAGAGATCAGGAAGCATCTTTACCTTGGTCTCCTGGTTGTTCTTGTTCTCAATGCCGTAGATCTCCTGAAGCAGGTAGCTCACCCGGTCAACCTGGGCACAAGACAACAGTTGGCAGTGCCACCTGTTTTGTGATCACCTTCCCTCCCTCCCTGCACCAAAATGTCCATGTTACACCCACGGCTCCCCTTTAGCAACACGAAAGGTAACAGAAACAAATAGCACAAAGGACAGAGAATGAGACAGGAGAATGAGTCTCTGCTCAAAAAGTAGAGCCCATCCTGCCTGGTCTGAGCAGGGAGTAACAAAAGTGGCCAGCTGGCCTACCAAAATAATCTGAAAAACAACTACTCTGCTTGTCTCAGAGATCAAGAGGGAATACACAGCCATTGCTCAAATAACCCAGAGCCAACCAGCCTTCCAGTCCTCTCCTGCTGGAAAGTACTGCTTAACTTTAACCAAGGTGAACTTCCACCCATTTTTACAACCTCAGCAGAGGGGCTGTGCCAACAGCTCCTTACTGGCACAGCAATGGTGGCACATCACCTCCCTGTTCATCCTCTGGAGAATGAGGAGGGACAAACCACCTCCCTTAGCACAAGAAGCACTCGAGGGACAGCCCTACATTAGTGCAGTGTCATTAACTGCCATCCCCAGGCCCTTGGTGGCATCTCTAAAATGGGCGGGGTGGTGGCAGCAAGTGCTCTAGGCAGGGCTGGAAGCTGCTCAGAGCTCCAGCCTGGGGCACAACACTCCTCTAAGCCACAATTTCTGCAAACTGGCAGCTGCCTGCAAAGGTCCTGGGCAGCTCAGCCAGAGCACTGTGGCAAGGAGGGCTGATGGACCCAATCCCAGCAAGGCAAGTCCCTCTCTCTGCACTGGGGGTTCTCCAGCTTAGCCCTCAAGTACAGCAGGAGAACTCTCAGAGCTGTGAGGAGCAGCCTCTACAAGGATGCACAGAGATACTGGTCCCTCAAGGTCCAGTCCTGTTTGACATCTTATTTATGAGGGGGCTGAGTGTACCCTCAGTAAGTTCACACTGAAACTAAGTGGGGTGGGAATGCTGATCTACTGGAGGGTAGGAAGGCTCTGCAGAGGGATCTGTAACACCACGGGAGTCTCAGGTTGGACATCAGGGAGAATTTCTTCCCAGAAGGGTTGTTAAACACTGGAAGGGGCTGCCCAGGGAGGTTTGGAGTCCCCATCCCTGGAGGTGTTCCAGGAGAACAACTGGACATGGCACTCAGTGCTCTGCGCTGGTTGACAGGGTGATGATCAAAGGCTGGACTCAAAGGTTCTTGGAGGTCTTTTCCAACCT
Source organism: Hafferia zeledoni (assembly GCA_035583235.1). Classification (NCBI taxonomy): domain Eukaryota; kingdom Metazoa; phylum Chordata; class Aves; order Passeriformes; family Thamnophilidae; genus Hafferia; species Hafferia zeledoni. Next base: position 2,645,632 of record JAWWEV010000034.1, on the reverse strand, counting down.
GAATGATCCTGGGATTCTGTGATCAGGTGCCATGCAGCAGCTTCCCCAGAGCAGGATGCTCTGCACAAAACCTTGTAACAGGTAGAAGGGTGAGGGGTTGCCAGGTACCAAACTGACACCTCACAAGCAGGAGAAGGAAACACTCTCCTGCCACCTCCAGTGGCTGTCCAGCCGACAACATGCAGTGAAGCCCAGCCACCAGGACCACAGTGCTGCAACAGCTCATCAGTCCCAGGGCTCCTGGCACTCCCATGTGTCACTGGCCTCTCCCCTCTCCTCTAGTCAAGCCAGGTGCTCAGAAGAGCAGTGGCTGTTCCACAGGATTCCAGTGCTGTGGCAGGAGGGAGCTGCATCCAGCCCAGTTGTCCCTGCAGGAATGCTCTGAGCTGGGACAGAGCAGAGCTAACACACTAATTCCAGAGTCCCCTGTGTAACTCAGGGTGCAGCTCATGGACAATCTGTTCCAGCCCTGCATTTCATGGCAATGAGATCAGCTGTTGGACTGCTGAGCAAAACCCTCTGCCCCCAGGAAGTCTGGGGACAATTACGAGGGAAATGTCCTTTCCTAAGCTGGCACTTCAGAGAGAGGCTCGTTGCAGCACCCTGACTCCCCAGGGGACCACAGGGAACAGCAGTGAGTGCAGGAGTGCCCAGCCCACAGCAAAGAAAAGGTCAGGCAGGGAGAGACCAAAGTCTCTGCAGGAGTCTGCATTTCTTTTAACTGCTTTCCTCTAAAAATCCTAAGAAACTCATGTCCCAGCAGGGGAAGGGTGAGCAGTGCAAAAGCTCTCACTAGAGAGAACTCCAGGTTTTAAAAGAGTGGGAGTAATGAAGATTGCAGCCCTTCACCTTCACACTTCTCCAACCCATCCCACAACCACATCATCCTTCCAAAGCCTCCTGCTGCTATTTACAGCCTCACTGGATGCACACAGGAACCACTGGCCAAGTCCAGGTTATGTTTTTCTGCTGATCCATCTGTTTGCATCTATCCAGGATGAATCTCTCTGAACAGGTTGGTACTTACACTATAACTGATCTCAGCATAAAGCAGTTCAGCTCATGGGCTGCTGCTGCTTCCTGTTCCCAAAGAGCTTTAGAGATTGATGCCCACAGTCTTGGCAAGATGGGGAAGACAAAAGAAAAGCAGGAATGGTGAAGAATGTAGAATGTTATAAAATGGTTTGCTCCAGACACAGGCTCTACCCCTCTGCTCTGTGCTCTTGAGGGTGCAGATGCTGTCTCAGCCTCAGGAGTACTGTGTGTTCATCAAGAGTTCCCTTCTATTCAAAAGCCACAGGAGATAACTTAGAAACATTACATTTTACAGACTGCCAATAAAAAAAATACCCACAACCAAATGCAGAGTGGGAAGGTTACATGCCCTGCCAGTAAAGACAGACAAGCACTCCCTGTTTCACTGCAGCACTCAGCTAAGCAAGCTGTGGTAGGGTGGGAACCTCCCTGCAGAGCATTTCCAGCAAGGCAGCTCTCCATCTGGGGAGTCTGAAATGTGCCCAATGGAGAACAGTGCACACACTGCCTGAGTGTGCACAGTGACCCAACACCAACTCACAAGCTCACACCATATAAGCACTGGTTTAGAGGTAAAACATCCCACCCAAAAAAACCCCACCAGCAGGATAAATGAGTGGCTTTTCATCAGCTGACAGTCTCCTCTGACCAGAAAAATCTGTGAGAGAGAAGCACCACTGGCACCACATTGCTCTGCTCCCTCTTCCAGCTGAGGCACAGCTCTCCTGCACATTCCCACTACAAACCTGCCCTGACACACTCAACAGACAACAGACTGCCCTGCAAAGCAGTCTGTGACTCTATTAATGTGGGCCCAGCCAGGAAATGATGCTGCAGCACAGCCAAGGGGAGCACCAGGGAAAGGAGGGGACAGGGTCAGTCTGGGACACACAGGGCTCAGAACAATCAGGCTGGAGTGGCAACTCCCTCCCCATTGGCACTGGGATACAGCAATGGCAGAGAGGGCCAATATTGTTGTCACAAGGCATGGCAAGTCTGAAGGACAGGCCATGAGTCTCTGCACAGCTCTGGTGAAGCAGGCAGTGAATTACCAAATTTCATTTTGATATCTGGTAACTGGATCACTGTTTGTGGTTCTTTTCTGACCCAAGGACTGGAAGGAACATCTTAGGGCAAAGAGTGTCTTATTAAGGCACTTAATGACCTTCTTGGTAATAAAAGGCTTTTAATTCAGATCAGTAAACCTGCTTATCCATCATGAGCAGTACAACATTTAAAATAGAAACACAGCACACACCTAAGGGTAAAGGGATCAACCACCAAAATCTCCTTTCTCCAAGACATTTCAAGCAGGATCACTACCACAGCTCTTTTCAGAAGCTGAAATCCTTGGCAATTTTATCAGTTTGCAGTTGCTTTTGTATTTTTATCTCTGCAAACTCAGTCTTGGTAAGGCCCTACCCAGCTTCTGCACATCACAGTGGGCTGGGCAGCATTAAGGGCTGCCAGCAGCTCACTGCCTTTGCTTGTGATACCTGAGCTGCTGAGATGAGACCTCAAGTGCTCAGAGAACACCAAACCTTCCCACTGGGTACACTCAGGCACCTGTGGGACATCAGCAAGTCTCCAACCAAGAGCAGACAGAAAACAGGTACTTACAATCTGCTTCTGCTTCAAGGGCTTCACAGAAAAACTGCCATCAACGTGCTGGCAGGGGAAAAAAGGAAATGCATTAAACAGCTGAAAATTAAATCAAATGTAAGCTTTCTTAAATAAAATAAATTCAAACAGACCCCTGTAACCAGGACAGCCTGGAGGGCAATCCCTCCTAGCAGAGGTGTGGAACAGGGCATTGGAGCACTCCTTGTCTGCCCCAGTGCAGGCCCAGATGGACTTGGCTCAAGTTAAACCTGGCTGAAGTGGGTGAGAGCACACACAGAACTCCCCTGGCACACTGGGTGCTTTCAGGCTGCAAGCAGTCCAGCTGGGCACAGAGCCTGGGGCAGGAATTGGCAGGGGATATTTGTTAACACCCTAAATAACACCCAGTGACAGAGTCAGTCGTGATTCCAGAGCCCTGACAGAGCACAAGGCTGAGAACAAGGTTTGTCCACTGGATGGAGTCAGAAACAAGTCACACATGCTGCACATCCTCAAAGCTGTGAGCCTTTCATGTGCTCAGTGGCAGCAGCTGGAACAATTCTGTAAACCCTGGTGCCAGAACTAGTGATGGGAACACTGTGCCAGTTCTACTTTCCCCATCGTTCAGGAGGGCCACTAAAGAGAAAGGAATCAAGCCCCTTGACACAGTCTAGAGAGCAGCAAAGGAGACCCAGGGGATGCTCCAGCAGGACCTGCTGCTGTGAACAGCTGCAGATGTGCATCTGGCTGCTGAAGGAGCTGCAGAAGGAAGGGACAACACCACCCCACCAGAGACAAAACAGTCCTGTTTTCAGGCAAGCATGTTTCTGCCTTTGGAAAAGCTGTAAGGTCAGACTACACACAGGATCAAGGTTACTACTGTGATCTTAAAGATACATATAAATAGCAAGTCACCAAGTCTGCCAGTCCTCTGAGGGATCAGCAGTGCTTACTAGCAAGGACCTCCCCTGGATTTATGGACCCACACTTCAAAAGCTGCAATTACTCTAAGGATGGGGAACATATTTTAATCCAACAGCAAGGATGAACTCAGCATGTACTCTGTCCTATGACTTTTTATTAAAAGTGAGATTTTAATCTTGTTGTAAGCACTCAGTGGAAGATGAGAAGTGGCTGAACTACAACTGAGGGATTCCAGTGTGTTTTGGTTTTCCACATCAGCCAGAGGAAGAAACCAGAACAATATCCTTGCCCTAGTGCTGGGACTGCCCTCCTCACCTCTGACAGATCTCTAATTGCCAGGAGTAGAAGTACATACAGAGCCAGTGCTCAGAGCAGCCTTTGTAACTCATTTTCTTCACAGACCAGGTCCAACAAAAAGCAACCTAGAACACTCAGAGCATCTTCCAGCCCCATGGCTTCCTTAGGACTGACTGTGCTTCCCATGCCCTCTGACTCAGCTCTTCACTATCCACATTACCCACCTGGGAGGAGGAGGAGTAAGAGCTGGCAACTTGCTCAGGAATACAACAGAAACTGAGCAGACTGAGATAGTGAAGTCAGCCACGTGCCAGCCTGAAGTGGGGAATTTCCAGCAGCACAGCCCTGCTCTGCTCCCCTCTACATGGCCAGCACCTCCTGCCTCACCTCAGCACGTCACTGCAAGATTCACCTGCCCAGGAGATGCGTGTGCAGCATCACCACAACCACCAAGAATGTGTTGTAGTTACGGATCTTGCAACTCTTTAGAGGGTCCAGTTTACATGGGAGGAGAGTTTGTTATCAAGGCTTATGCACACAGCTTGGCCTGGCCTGACCATGTGGGCAGCTACAGCAAACACACCACCCAAAAGCTCTGGATGTTCTAGTTGAGTTGCTTGTTGGAGATTCAAGCTGTGTTGAAGTTACCATGTCTGGTCCTTTTATGTTGCTTCTTCCAATAGTTCTGATTTTCAGCTCTGTAGACATACTGGGCCTTAAGAAAAGGTCACACACACCTTGCACCCCCTCCCCACACCCAGGAAGCAGCAGCTGCAATTACCTGACTGACCAGCTCAGGTACAAATGCTAATTACCGGCTGCACCCAGGAGCTCCAGGGCTCTGTCGAGCAAAGTGTTACATAAATACAAACTAATGACCCGTGCAAATGTTTACATACACAGGACAAAGGGAAAAAAGAACTCCTTTACCTTTTCAAAGGCAGCCAGGAGAACATGAGCGTGCCCAGTGACCTCCACCACCACTGCAAAAGGAGAAAGAGCAGACCTGGTTAAACCTTCAAACAGCACAAGCATAAAAATACGCTGAGGAGAATTTTAGTCCATTGACAGTTTCTGAACTGATGTGTGTACTATTTTCATCTGCTCCTGTATTTAAACTTTCCTTATCCTGATGTCAGGTTTGGTTCATCTCACTGGCTCTGTGGTGGTCCCTACACAGCCATCCCTTCCTTGTCCTGGGTGATCCAAACTATCCCGGGTTGGAAAGGGAAAGTAAAACAAAGCCCTCCGTGGGTTCTGTTCCCCCCTCAAATTCCTGGGTTTAATTACCTGAATTTATCACAGATCCATCTGGTTTAACAGCAATTCCAGCCCTGTTGCTTATCACTTTATTTCACTCCAGTTAGACTTCCTTATAAAACATTTATTTCTCATACCAACTTGAGACACTGAAATATCTCTGCCCAGTTCTCTGGTTTTTGCCCAAAACAAACATCACATCTTCCCTCTTCCAAACTCTTAATCCCACAGCACTGGGAACAGGCTGCCAGAGGGTTCAGTACTGAATGCAGCAAGCAGAGAACAGAGGGGAGGGACAACCCCAGCACTCTCACTCTCACTCTCACTCAGCACTCTGAGCTTCTGCTCAGCTCCAACTGGTTGGATCCTTTTCCTTAATTCTGCCCCAACTCATCCTGTGGAAATGGGAGGCAGAGGTGGTGGGAGAGTCCCAGAGGGAAGGGAAGGCATGGATTTCATTTCTTATTTTATTTAACACAAGCAGTTACAGGCCAGCTGTAATTTTTCAGGTGCTCCAAACACACAAGGCCAGCTCCTTCCAGGCCCATCAGTTTTAAAAAAAGAACCAAAAATGCACAACAATTTCCTCAAATATTGCCCAAATGTCACATATTTTTGTGCTGATATTCTTTCCAGCAGAGGATTTAAAAGCAATTGCCTTTCCATGTTATTAAAATAGATGAGAGAACATCACTGGCTAAGACTGGGCATGGTATGTGCATAAATGTGTGCTCCCCCTGCTGCCTCCTGTTCTATTTCTGATCCTTCCAGACATGCCCAACATTAGGATATGTAAATACTTTGCAAAAAGTTCCATAAACAGAGGAAGGTGCTTTATATTTATGGTAAAGAAATACACATATATGTGGATTTTACTAACAGTGCCTGAAGTGACTAAAAACAGATGCACTTTAAAAGTAATTTCCTTTATGTTGCACTGTGCTTTGTTAGTCACACTTGAAATTGGTTCATCCAGTTCTATTTCAGTCTGGTTGGAAGGTTGAAATAATGCAAAGAGTTTCTGGGCTTTTTCATATCTACAACATAAGAAACTGAGCAAGTGACTGACCTGAACAATGTGACCAACAATGGGTTTTTTCCTCCCTAATTATCTTAAACGTTGTACAAGAGGTTACAGAATGAAATGCTGGTCCTGCTGACCACAACACCTCCTGATTTCAGAGAAAACGTGACTTCCCTGTGCCCTTTTCATTGCTGACAATCCAAGTGAGTGCAAACATGTGGAGTCCAACAGCACACACCCCCCCAAGGGAAATCCTGTGCAAAGTGAGTAACAATCTAAATATTTACTGGCCTTCCCTCTCCAAAGCAGCAATGTGGCCTTGAAAATAAACACCAGTTACTCACAATTGTTAATTACTATTATTGCTTTAAAATAATCAAGAATTATTTCTCCTCAAAGGAGAAAGGTTTTATTGTAACCATTGAGCACCCCCAGAAAAAGCAGGACAATTTCACACTGCTGAATGAAGCTGCATTTGGTTGAAGAGTGGCCTGAGCATTTCAAAGCCATTTTCTTTTCTCTGCCCACTTTCAGGTTTTTATGAAGACAACTTACCCCTCCAAGGGGAAGAAAATACCCACTTGCTCCTTCCCTTACACACTGCAAAAGCAAAACCCAAAGAACAGAGAAGTAATTTGCTCCACTTTGTGCCTGGCACTGGGGGCAGAGCCAGGAGCTCTCCCAAACACCAACATGAACACCTGGCCATTTCTCCTGTAAAAAATGCAGGCTGTTTTCAGAAATATGTTTTTATGGAAGAACCCGTGGTTAGCTGGGCCCTCTTAATAAAGGGAAGTTAAGGCAAACCCATGACATATTTTCATTCTGGAAGGCTCTCCAAGAAGCTCAGAGAGGGCCAGGAGAAGCCCAAGGGAGCAGAGCACAGTGCTTACCATCCCCTTCGTCCACCACTGCCCGGATGACCACAGGGAACACTCCACGGTCCAAGTCGAAGTTCAGCTGAGGGAAAGAAACAAGCTGAGGTCACACAACTCCCCCCAGGGCTGGAGGAGATAACACTGGAGATCATGGAACATCAGAGCACTGACAGTCCCTTCTGACAGGCCCCCAATCATAGAATAGAATCATAGAATGGACTGGGTTGGAAAAGACCTCCGAGATCATCGATTCCAACCCTTGGTCCAACTCCAGTCCCTTTACCAGATCATGGCACTCAGTGCCACAGCCAAGCTCAGTTGAAAAACC
>JAWWEV010000034.1:2627445-2638184 GCA_035583235.1 Hafferia zeledoni | reverse complement strand
CCCAGCTCCCTCAGCCTCTCCCCACAGCACTTGTGCTCCAGTCCCTTCTCCAGCCTCGTTGCTCTTCTCTGGACCTCTCACAAGAACATCACTGAGCAGGAGGACCTAAAATTCAGCACCAATGTTGAAAGGGAGACAGCAGGAATAACAATACACTGGCATAGCACTAAATACCAGCTATGGGTAGCAAGGCAAAGGATGCCCACTTGAATTTCAAATGGTATTTAATTCTCAATTAATTAATACATCCTTAAAGTCTCCTGAGTGATTTGTTTCTCAAAATGTATCCAATGCCACAATTTTGCTTGTGTATGGCAGGATACACTGGCCTTAGCACAGCAGTACTTTTTGCTCCCAACACCACAAAACAAACCCTGACTCTTGCATCAAGCTCCTGAAGACATAAGAGGAAAATCTGTAAAACTTCAAGCTCACATAACACCTTAAGGAAATAAGAGACTGATTTCCATCTCTTGGCACGTTATGAAATCCAGGTCCTTGACCTTCTAAATTGGCAAGAGTGAAAATTTAAGATCTCACTTGAGTGCAAGGAAAACAGACTCCACTTCTCCCTTTTCCCTGCACTTCATTAAAGCACTTCAAAAGCTCCATGTCATCTCAGAAACACAAGGCAAGGCAACCTTACAAGCACTGTCCTATGCCAAGAACGGAAGTGGCTCCGAGACTGCAGTTCTGGTGGGGTTTTAATTACTGACTTGAAGATTTTTGTCTCATCTCTTGCCAAGACTAAAAAAAGAAAAAGCTGTCATTTCACCGTGGTGCTCCAGGTAGTCTGTTTTCAGTTTTTGTATGAAAACTGAGACCCAATTCCAAGGGCTGCAGCACCATTCAGACACTGCTCTGGGGCTTCCCTGAACTTCCTGCACTCCCAGTATCATTTGCTCCAGCCAGTCCCTCCAGAGATTAATTATCAAGGCAGAAATGGGCACTCAAACCACCCAGGCTGGAGGGAAGGTGGCTCTTACTGTGAGCCTTAGAGGTGAAAATGCTTCCTCCTCCAATGAATTACACCTTAACTGTTCATCCTGAGAGGATTGACACCTGTTCCCTGGGATGTGACACACCTGGCCAGCCACCAGCTGAGCAGCAGCCACATGGCTGTGCCTCTGCCAAAAAATAGGAGCTCAGTGGATTCCAAACAGGAAGGATGTGCTGGAAGACCTTATGATGTGCCCAACCCATGTGCAAACCTGAGGGATGTTGGTTTTCACCCTCTGTATGATGGTTTTATATTTTATTACTCATTTAACTACCAGAATCTGCTCTCTTTCCAAAGAGTACCAAAGCAAACACAGAAATCTCATGTAACCTCTCAGTGTTTGTTCCAGAACAGACTCCTTTGAGCCTCTATTTTCCAGCTTGCATTTCTGAACCCTCTGGCATGGCACAGAGGGAAAATTCACTGAGGACAATGGATTAAAATAGCTGAAAAAGCTTATGGTTGTGCTTTGCTTCCTGCTCTGATTTATTAGTGCACAACAAAAGTTGCTCTTTGGCCACTGGAAGGGGAAGTCACATCACAGAACTGAGGCTGCTTTACCTTACAAACTTTGGAGTTCTCAAACAAAAGGCCTCTTTAAGGGAGCATTTCACATTAATTTTTACAGCCCTGAGCACAACTGACTCCACACAAGCCACACTCTGTAACTTCCCAGCAAACCAGCACACTGGGAATGCAAACTAAACTTTTATAAAGCTTTTCACAACCCAATATAATATTAGTGACCCTCCCGTGGGCCAGCCAAGAACTGGGTCATATCCGAGAGTTCCACTGAGAAATATGAAGTAAATTTGGGGCTTTTGGACAAGAACAACAACAAAGCTGGAAGGAAATCTGCAATGTGCAGTTGTACACACTGTCAGCTCTGTCAGATCAAAGTGCTGCATTTTGGTGGCCACTCAAGAAGATTTAGCACAAAGACTGATACACACAGAGAGCTGAAAGGGAGGAGAAACTTCCGAATCATAGTGCTTGTCCCACATTTCCTCTAGCTCCAGTAACACCAATAAAAAAAGAGGAATAGGGGGATGCAGCAAAGGGAGCTGGAAGCTCATTCTCTCACAGCATCTCCCTCTTTAAGCTGTCAGAGGGACGTGGCTTTAGTACTCAAGTTAAAACCTTGCTGACAGCAACAAAAGGGAAAATTAAGCTTCACAATTCTTTAAGAAGAAAGGGATCTGAGCTCCTACTTTCCAGCTCTCTCAGACAACAGAAGGGATTGAAAAGCAGCTCTTCCAGGCTTTTGTAGGCTGAACTTGTGAAATCATCTCTTGGCAGAGAAGCCAAGACATCAGGAGACCAGACTCTGCAGGCTCTTGGTAACCACCATGGCATTTGTTAAGGCACGGGACTGATTATAGTTATAACTGTAATTTCAAGACAATAGCTATTCAATCTTTCAAAATACATGAAAGATTACTTTTTTCTCCCTCCTTTTTTCTTAATTTTTCTTTTTTTAAATAGGTAGAGTTATCTCCCAGGGTTCACATACACAATACTCTCACACAGGCTCGGAGCAGGAATGGAACACTATCAGTGTTCATTTCCTGGGAGAAGAGTCCACAGGAACAAAGGTATTATCAGCAGCTACAAATGAACTCCTCTGTCTTAAAGTCTCTTATGACAATTCTGCACAGAGCAGGGCAAAGCCCATGCCCTTCCTGTCCTGTGTCATGTGCAGGGCAAGCCCTTGGGCCAAAGCTCAGAGACTCAAGAAGCTGAGAGTTACTGCCTGGCTTGGAATATTGCAAAGATACCAAAGATACCAAAATTAACAGCAATCAGCAAATCTTGCTATGTAGAAATAGCCACAGAGCTTAATTAAAACCAAGCCCTTGTCTGTTTGCAGTCCTGGGTTAAACTAAGAGGAGGAAAGCATTCCTTTATTCAGCATTGATGCACCAGTGTGAATGTGCCCCAGATGGGGAGTATCACCTCACAACACTCTGCTGCTACAGGGAACAGTGCAGAATGTGGCCCTCAAAAAGCACTAGACTGTGGTCTCTAAAACACTCTGACTATTCATCCCATCAGTAAAACATTTTGAGTACATATTCCCAATCTATGTGTGTTTTTCATTTATGAGATATGTACATGCATCACTGAAGGTCTTCCTGCACCCCAATGAATTGCCTCATACGTATCCCACTTTGGAGACCACTCTTCCAGAGGACCAGCTAAAAACCCCAAAATCTTAAACCTAAAACCCACCAAACCAGAGAGACTGAGACAGACATTGGTTCCCACCAGCTCTTTGGCTGGCAGGGAGGGAAAGGCTGAGGACTGGCAGGGTCCTCCAGGAAAAGCTCCAGTGCCAACCTCTGCTGCCTCTCTCCTGAACCAGCTGATCAGGGCTATCAAAAGTCACTTCCTTGCATTTCCTCCCTGTTGCTCTGATCTACCTGCCAGTTCCCAAAAAACATACTGTGGCACTGGGAGAAAGTGTCTTCCAGCCATGACCTCCTGGCACTAAATGGAGCCCAGTGCTTGTGGGACAAAGAAGGGGACAGGCAGAAGAGACTCACCTCATCATCCTTCCAGTCTGAGAAATCAATCTTGAAGGAGGGCAGGGAGAACTGCTGGCTTACCCCTCTCTTGTAATGAACCGTCTCCGACTGCAGAGAGGGATTCTTTGTGCTGTATCTGAAGAAAGAGGGAAAAGAAAACCCGCTGTAACAAGTGATTTCTCTCTGCCAGGCTCTCACTCACTCGGCCTCTCAGGAGTCACAAGTGGCAGCTCTAAGGGCAGAGCTGGCAGGGGCTGGCAGCCATTCAGTGGGGACACAAAGAGGGAAGGGAAAGGTCAAAGCAAGAAGGTGAGCACAGGAGAAGGAAAGCAGCACAGACAGGCAAGGTCTGATGGTGTCCACACTGACCTGCCTGGAAACACTGGGTGTCAGGAGGACAGTGGGGTGCAGCAGCTTGGCAAGAGCTAGCTCCCTAAATCCAGGGCCTAGGCAAGGCTGGCTTTCAGCCCAGCACAGACCTGTGTTCTGCAGGAACCCCAGGAAGAACAAGGAATGCCCCAACAGTGGGAACACACAGCCCAGCACGGTGCTGAAAGCCCCCTGTGCCTCCAGGGCACAGCTCTGCAGGGGGACACGCTGCTTGGCTCCACCATCCTGGTGAGCCAGAGCCATTGCAATCCACCCCTCCTCTCCTCCTGTGCCTCCCCAAGGTGCTGCAGCACTGCCAGCGCCACCTGAGGGACATGGACTGTCCCCCAAGGCCACCCAGAGGACAGTCCCGACTCCTCCACTGCCCCAGGGCTGGACTGAGCCACAGCTGCCCCCCAGCTCTGCACCCAGAGCCCAGTGGGGCTCCTGCCCCAGGACACACCTCCCTGCCCACTGCCCCTGTCCAGAGCCTGATGCCTGAGCTGAACATGCACAGCCTCTCCCTGTGCCACTTCTGGCACAGCAGAGGAGGCAGCAAACCCCAGAGCAGGGTGGGAACATCCGCAGCTGGTTTTACTACCGAAGCCTTTACTGTCAAACCACCAGCTGTGCTCAGAGCACGCTGACAAACCAGAGGGAATGTGAGAGATCTCTTGCCCAAGAGACTTACACTGCAACAACAGCAGCCTCCCTCAGCACAGTGACAAGACACACAGCACAGTGACTGGGATGCATTTTGAAGCTGAAGGTGTAAGAACCTGCATACCAGAAGATGATGAATATTAATTAATTCCTCTCAAACTGGAGGAAGGAAAAATCAGGTTCACCACTGGCATGAACTGCTGCCTTTCTCTGGAAAGCCAGAATAGTTCCTGCACCCTCTGAGGGTCCAGAAGGCTTAACAAGTGACACAAGATCCACATTAAATTCTGGAAGGCCATGACAAAGGGCATGTTCAACACCTGCACTCTGCTAAGGCAGGTGCATTATGTTATTTATGACAATACTCTCAAAGCCCATTCTGTACTGTGCTGAAATTATGCTGCTTTACTAGAAGGTCTCACTCCATCCTTTGCATTTCAAGCATGGTGTGGGAGAGATCAGAATGATAGGTCTTTTATATGTGAATTACAGAGCGAGCAATTGAGTGAAGTTTTATTTACTGAGTTGTCAAGCACAATGAATAGAGCAGCCTGTATCTGGCTCCTTTTGTGGCACTCTCAAAGCTTCTCAGCTCTGCAGAGAGGCACAATTCTCCCTCCACAGCTGGGAAAGCAGGGGATGGAAGAGTGACTTATCTAAGGTGACAGCAAGTCAGGAACTTACTGGAAATAAAGTGCAGAGGAGAGAGTGAAGCTGGGACAGGGGTGTAAACAAGCTGAGCACCAGGAAGGCTGGAAGACCTGCACTTACAGCACCAGAAGCTCAAACCAGGCTACAACAGCAACACAAATAACACTACTCCAAGGAGGACGGGGCAAAACAATACTCACATTGACTTGCTGCTCTCAGCATCCAGAGAAAAGAAATAACCAGGCAGGCAGATTTTCTGAGCTGAAGAGTATGACCAAGTTATTAAGGAGGCTCCCCCAAGTGCACCAAGTTGAGTTTTATGCCTTGGACTGTGTGACTGCCTAACACATGTCAGATTTGGATCTGGACACCCTGAGACAACTCAGGACACCTCCAGTCAGCAGCAGTGCTGGGGCTGGTGGATTCCCTGGAGTCTGCTGACCCCAGACTGTCCCAGGGAACAATCACCTTCCCAAGGTGATGCACAGGTTCCATGCACAAGTACACACTCCCTGTGCTGAACAGGGGGACAACCTGGAAAGCTGGTACAAGGGAAGTATCCTGCACAGCAGGGTCTAAGTGGCATCTGCCCACCCCCAGCCCCTTTGGTTGGCATTTGCTGTATTTACAGTCTTCTACTCCATGCCTGACCTGCTGGGGGCTCAGCCAACAGCAGCAGAGGAGCTCTGCAGATGTGTTACACAAAAAGAGACCATGTATTCAATAAAGGACAGCAGAGAAGCAACACGCTGTCCCTCCCTGCATAAAGACTGGAAAGCTGAATGTCTGAGCTGCTGTTGCTCAGACTGCACTGGCCAGGCCTCCATCCAGAAGGACCTCCAACAAACCCACCCTGGGATCACTGGCAGCTCAGGACACTGGAGATGTGAGTGGGACCAAACAGAAATCCTTGGTCACATTATTTTAAGCCTGTTTGTTTGTTCAGGTACCCCTGACACCACAAGAATCACCAGCAGCACAAGGCACACAGGCTGACTGCAGCAGCAGCCCCCAGCTCTGCCCCCAGGGCTCATCAGCCCAGCTCCTCCTCTGAGCCCTGGGACACACCTTTCCCCCCACAAAGCAAAGTTTACACTCTGCATTGACTCCTTCCTCTCCCCCATGTCAAACCCTTACACCCTCAAAACCAGCTGTGTATCACAAAACAATTGTGACTGCATCCCAGTGATCTTTGAGAGAACAGGAACAAACTAAAATTACTCCCACCATCAGCTGTACAGAGAAACTCAGCCTGTGGCCTCTGCCTGTGCCCAGGCCAGAGTTGCTGTCAGGGACCTGCAGACCCTCAGCAGCTCCCAAACCACCAGGGGCATTTTAGAGTTTGGGAACTTGCAGCTAAACAGTTAAACTGCTGTTGCTACAAGCTCACTGGAGACCCAACATGAATGAGGAGGGGTTTCCCTCTCTCTCTCACCCCTGAGCAATGTCCCAGCAGGGTACCACTCCAGACTCCTTCACTGCTGTGCCCCTCACAGGCAGCTCTGCCTGGCACTGCCTTGGGCAGTCAGAAGGCAGTTCCTGTTCCTACAGACACGCTGGGAGCCCTGACTGAGAAGCACCACGTGAGGATCCCTGCCAGCCTGCCCGAGTTACAGAGCCCTGTCCAGGCTCTGCTCCTCTGGGAAAGCAGAATGCACACAGCAATACTGCCCCAGGGTAATGGTTTTGACTAGAAACAGCTGAGAGTCTGAGCTTTGAAGAGCCTGTGGACAAAACAAGAGTCCTCGTTCTTTAGTAGCAGCCACACACGTTCCATGACAATTTGCAGGGAAGTGAGGGCAAGGCAGGGTTACTCAAGAGCTTTAGAGGGTACTCAGGAACCAATCCTTCCACTGCAACTTCCACTGCCTGGCAGGCTCCATGTCCTCCCACAGGTGATGAGGAGGGAGCCATTCATGCTCTGCTGGGGCTCAAAGGGGCCAGGAGTTGATGTGGATGGAGCAAGCACACTGACCCTCCTCTCTCCTCCCTTTCATTTTGGGCCAGGATCTCACAGGTTTCCTTCAGGGAAAAGGGAACCCCAACAAATGTCTCAACTCAAAGTGATTTTTATTGATAAAAAAACCACTAGCAAACTAGCAGAGGGCCACAGCCCTGGGTAGCAGGCAGAGTCAGACTGATCCACCCCAGAGAGGCTCCCACAAGGAGTCTAGAGGTTAATGAAGTGCTAAGGTGCTGCACTGCCTTCTCCTCTCCTTCTGCTTCGTCCAGGACTGAGTTCTCACTCTGAGCCAGGAAAAACCAAACACCTCTGCCCTGCATCTGAAAACCCACAGCCCATATCTCACCCTGAGCCAGGAAAAACCAAACACCTCTGCCCTGCAGCTGAAAACCTACAGCCCATATCTTGCTCCAGCCCCTGCAGAGCTCTGCCCTGGAGCTGTTTGGAGCACCACATCCCTGCTCCAGCCAGGCTTCAAAGCTCACCCAGCAGCTACAGAGAGGCACAAACTGCAGACACAGGGTCTGTCTGCTCGGTGCAATCTATAGAATCTGGCTCTGCAGCCTGTGAACTTCACACAATATGGTGTTCCCTTGGGGATTGGTGTGTGCCTGGATCAAAGCCACAAAGGCCTGTGCCGAGGAAAACCAGCAGTGGTCTCTGATGCCTTCACACAGAAGGAATCTCTGCACAAAGAATTCGTATTAATCACCACAGCCCACGGCCAAAAGCAGCAAGAACACCTTTCAAAGGCCCTGAACAGAGAGAGGCTATTAAATAACCAAAGGGATATCTGAGTGCCTGTGACTCCCACGCAAGCCTGAATGAAAACAGCCACGCACTGAGCTGCCCGTTGATTTCACTCTGTGACCCGACTCTTCAAACTTCCACATGCAGAGAGAACAGGGAATCATTGCAGGGTCACGTCCCCCCTCAGCTCAGAGGGCCGTGGGAGGATGTTTGTGTAGTGGGCACTGCAAAACAAACAAGGAAATGGGATTCGTTTCTTTAAAACACCCACTTGCCCATCAGCAACACAAACAGCACAGCCCTGAACAGGGCAGGGATTGAAGAGCTGGACTGACCTATTTTCATTCTGTTTTCTCTTTATAACAAGAAAATAGAGCTTGTCAACATTATGGGATACGGGAGAGAATATTTTCTGTCCAAAGAGGAAGATCTTTCTCATTAGATGGGCTGCAAGACTCAAAGCTCTCACGTCACATTTATCATGAGCTGCTGATCTGCCTGGATTGCTCATGCCTTTAGAACTGGCTCTTTCAAGTGCTTCCAGCTACAAGGCTTGGTTTGACTTCTCCCCTGAGGAAACAACGGCTGCTGTCATGTTGGAACTACGCAATCCTTCCTGCCAGTCAGCAGGATACCTGCAGCTGGAGCAGTCCCAGGGCCCTCCCAGGGGCTGTGAGCACATCAAGGCTCCTGCCAGAGAAGGAAGGGATGCATGCCCAGAGCTCTCACAAAAGGAACATGAACATCTCTGCAGCCTGCTCCAAAAACACACCTGTCTCCTAAACCAAAGACACCTCAGGGTATGAACACATGAACAAGGTGCTGCAGAAGGCAGGCTGTGAACTGGGAGTGCTTTGGCTGCTTCCCATGAGCTGCTGCCAGCCCTGCCATGGAAATGCAGGGCAGAGTCCCCTCTCACTGACCTGGGGGGACCACATGCTTACAGGCAATCACTAGTGAGTAGTCGATGTACAGCTCATACATTTCCGTGTTTCTACCAAATTCCATAACAAAAAAAAATGGACACAACCAGAAAAATAAATAAAACTGAAGATATCAGTTGGTTAAAACTTGGTTGTAATAATGCCAAGGTCATGGGTTCAATCCCCTGTGTGGTCCATTGACTTAAGAGTTGGACTCAATGATCCTTGTGGGTCCCTTCCAGCTCAGAATAGTCTGTGATTCTGTGATATCAAGGGCCTTGAGCTGTTCAGAGATAGGCCAGTGCTAATTCCATGACATTAGAGAGACTCTGGACATAGATCTCAGTTATCCTTGGGGTGATGAACCAGCTGGTCCTCTGAGAACTGATGTGTTTTAAGAGTAAATTGTCACCACAAAGTCATCAAATAAAAGACATTTCAAAGGAAAGCAGTCTCCTCCACATTTAAACTCATTCCCATTTTATCCAAGAGGCTTTTACAGATACTGCACTAGCACCAAAGTGCAGAGGACACAGAGGTGGAGAGGTGAACACACCTCTACAATGACCAACACCACACGTTCACCTTCACCAGACTCTGCCGGTCACCTGTGGCCCCCCAGAGGTGATGACACAGCTCCCTCTGAAACTCAGAGTTCAACAGTTCAGGACAAGAGACAGGCAGCCTTTGGGAGCTACATGTTCCCAAGATCTTGTCTGGGAAACAGCAGAGCTGAGCACATCTCCCAGCACAATGACCTGGGAGAGTCTGCTGAACACTCCTGTGAGACAGGTTAGCACAGGCAGCACAGACTGATAACGCCACCAGCTTTTAAACAGAGCCCAAATAACTGCAGGAGAAATCTCCCTGGCTTGCAGAAAGGATTCCCTTTGGTCATGGAAGCTGGGTAATCCCAAAGGATTAGCTCCCAAAGCTGTGGCTCTCAGGTGAGCAGAGGCTCCACAACAAGCAAAGCCTTTGCTCAGGGAGAGCCAACCTCCTCCCTCCCTCCCTCCCTCCCTCCTCTCACCCCAAACAGCAGGAGTTTGGCAGGATCGCTGATACTATCAGGATCAGTGGTTTTTCCAGTAGAGAAGCAGGAAGAACTTGTTTAGCACTTCTAAGGAGCCATGCTGCAGGCTGGGAGCTAGGAGAAAATTCCTGCTTTTTACAAGGGTCCAGAAAGTTTCTCCCGTTTTAGGATTTAGCGTCGATTTAGGAGAGTGGAAAAAAAAAAGTATTTTGTTTTAAAGAGCATCTTCATCCCAATCAGGTGCAATAGAAATTGAATTTATACACAGCAGAGCTTTTGCACATGCTTGTTCCTTGCATGTAGCACCACAAGAAATGGAGTTAAAGCAAAGTCTACCAGCCCAGGCACGGGAAGCTGCATTCCTGTCAGTGCACTGAAGGTGCACTTGCTGCACTCAGAGCTCTAAGAATGCAGCCCAGATTTTTTTTTTTCCACTAAAATTTGAAAAGAATAAATCAAAGTAATTGCAGCACTGCCTCTACAGAATTGCTTTGCAAAGCTGAAATCAGAGCTTCCAAAGGTTTTTACCAGCAGCCAGCAAAACCAGAGAAGCAGAGATGCCGACTTGGGCAGCTGCACTAGCCCCAAGACGTGCTTCAGGAGCCACTTCCACAAGGGAAAATAGCCTGGGTTCAATTAAAGCAGCTTACAAAATCTCTATTTGTATCTCACTTCCCCCAGCCCTTATTTCCTACACATCTGCATGAAGTCAGGATCGTGCCTTCCAAAGGGTTCCCTGGCTTCTGGCACCCCAAACTCAGGGAACATGGACTGCCCAAGAGCTGCAGAGCAGGGACAGGCAGTCCATCACTGCCCAAGAGCTGCAGAGCAGGGACAGGCAGTCCATCACTGCCCAAGA
>JAWWEV010000034.1:2592765-2603127 GCA_035583235.1 Hafferia zeledoni | reverse complement strand
TAGGGTTAGGGTTAGGGTTAGGGTTAGGGTTAGGGTTAGGGTTAGGGTTAGGGTTAGGGTTAGGGTTAGGGTTAGGGGACGAACGGTTGAACTTTGTACCAAAAGAAAAGGTGGCAGCCTTGTGCTCTCAGCTGCCAAAGATGCGGCCCCACTAACACTAGAAAAGTAGCAATTGCTTTCTGTATTGGCACTTTTTCTCTGGGAGGAATCTTCATCCGTCTTGAATTCCTTGATGAAGCATGGGAATTTCCCGGCCCTAGCCGTGGGGACGAACGGTTGATTTTTGCACCAAGAGAAAAGGTGGCAGCCTTGGGCTCTCATGTGCCAATCGTGCGGTCCCATTAACCCTCTAAAAGCAGCAATTGCTTTGTGTACTGGCACCTTTTCCCTGGGAGGAATCTTCGTCCGTCTTCAATTCTTGGCTGAAAAATTTGATTTTTATTTTCACATTTTAGAGATTTTAGGAACACAGTGCGTGTAGCAAAGTAGATCTAGTGTGTTAGCATTTCTAGCAGCTTGAATTTAATGTCTATTACTACCCCCTGTCCCAGAACAGGAAGCTCAAATTCCTTTCCTGTTTAATCTCTTTTCAAGGTAGAAGATTGAAGAATATCAAAAGGAGACATAAACACAGGGCAGAGGGACACAGAAGTCAGAACTTTGGAAGAACTCCAGGAGCCCGAGGAAGAAGAGATAGTCTCACCAACCCCAGACTCAATTCCTGAGGTAGGAGGATCAGGGCAGGAAAAAAAGTTGAACTGGAAATGTGTAAAGTGATGATTGAATAGATCATACTATAAAAGCCATGGAAATTAGAGCTTGCCCATGTGTGTCAGTGTATTCCTGGGTGAGCGTGGGTGCTCATTAAAGTCACTGTCCCTCATCTCCTACCAAAATTTGGCTTGGAGTCTTCTTCACAGACTTTTCAGGCATCCCTCTACCCGGGCAGCGGTGGCAGGAGGGATTTGTTCCTGCCAAACCAGCAGGAAGGTCTCTCTCGGCCACCCAGAGGAAGCCGTAGCGCCCCAAGGGAGTTGGTGCCATCTGGGTGGGCAAGGGCAGGGGCCCCGCAGGGCACTGCTCCGTAGGGTGTGTGTGCCTGCCCACCACAACAGCAGCGCTGTGCCAGTGCCAGGCTCTGCCCTTCCTCCCCGAACCCCAGAGCGAGCAGCACCCTCAGCTCCCGTGCCCCAGCCCAGCCAACGGGCACACACAAAGGCAGGATATTGCATCACGGCCTCCACTGGTCCTCGAAGGGGCCACTGCCAGCAGTAGGGGGAGGACAGAGGCTCACTTGGGGCCAGCAGCAGGGATGCCCTGCCAGCCCACACCTGGGGACCTGCAGCACCACAGGTGGGTCCCGGGGGCCGCAGGAGCAGCAGCCCCTCTGCCTGTGGCACAGTGCCAGCTGCAAGAGGCAGCAATAGCCCTACAAACCCCGGTGGTGCCACCCAAGTGGGTTTGGCATCTTCACCTCTGGGTTCCCTGAGGCTGTGTTTGTCCTCGTTTTGGTGCTGCCAGCCCTGGGTTCTGCCTGCTCCAGGCTGAGGATGGAGAGGGAGGAAGGCCATGAAGGTGGGAGGCTCTCCATGACAAGGGGATGAAAAGAATTCTACAGGGCAGAGGGAGCCTGACATTCCAGGTGCCATCGCACTGTGAGGTCAAGCTGGGGAGAACCAGGGTGAAACTGGGGGAGGGCTCCTTCCCCTGGCACCGTGCAGGGCTGCAGGGGTAGTGAGGAGACCTCAGCTCCTGCACTGCCTTCCAGCTCAGCAATATCCATGCAGGAAAATGTGAACCTGGAGCCATTCATCAGCACAGCCTCCAGCAGGATAGAGGAGGGATCCTTCACACTCCTCCACAGAGCTCCAGCATAGTGAGGAGGCAGAGGGGACAGAGGGACACCCACGCTCTCACTGCCACACTTTTTTCCAGCCACCACCACCTGCCCTTCAGGAGTCTCCTTGGACATCTCTGCTGGGGAAGCAGCTACAAGCACACCCATGTAAACAAGGAAATAGGTTTCCCACAAACCTCCCATTCACTGGAGCAGCTCATCCAAAGTCCAGCTGCTCAGGGGTTTATTACCCAGTGAAGCAAGTTGCTTTGTATCAGTTGTCCCTTGCCCAGAGCTGTCACTCACTTTGTTTGTCAGGTAAATGTAGAACAAGGCTCAGGAGCCCTGGAGACTACACAGTTATTCCTCACCAGAAGGAGTATGAACTTTGCCTCCCTAAACACTGCCCTGCTCCAAAGGGCCTCCAACCCTTCCCAAAAGCCCTGCTGGACCAGGCCCAACCCTTCTCCCTTCAAACACTAAACTGCAAGGTTTCTTTCTGATTTAAACAATCCTTCAAGAGATTTGTTTTTCCAGATGTATTTACACCTCGCTGGCTACAGCTCTCCCCTCACCACTTCTTTTTGGGAGTTGTCTCAACCTTGTAAAAACAACCAGTCCCCTCTTGCTCTGTCCCACAGCCACAAGTGTTCAGCTGCATCCTCACTTGGATTTAGGCAGTGACACATATAGAAGGAGTAGGAAAATCCCTCAACCCTGGAATTCTCCAATTCTCCAAGGCCTGGAGTACTCTGGTTACACGTGGAAGGCGGTGAACAGCTTTGGGCCATAGCAGAGCAATTTCTGCTCATGCAGTGGAGGCTGCAAATCTCACACGCCAAATGTGTGACCTGCCTGAGCTTCAGCCACTTAATCCTCACAGCTCAGGAACACCTGTAGCCACAGACAAGCACCCGTGGTGAGGACAAACTCCTGCAAATCGCAGGAAATGTCCCAGATCGCTCAGGGAAGGCAGAGGGGGCTGGAGATCTTAACAAGCCTTGCAGAGCCACCACTTCCCATCATCTTTCCCCCTGCTTTTCCCTGGCTTTAGCACTCCACGGCGTGTCTGTGCCTGCTTATCCTTAGCAACACCTCTGTGTGCTCTGCAGGGCCCCGGAACTGTCGTGTGCCACAAAGGAGCATTTCATGGGGCCAGGACCCCCCGGCACCTTCCAGAACCTTCCCTGGCTGCCGGCACTGCTTTCCCAGCGCTCGGCAGCCGCGCCAGCGGGAAGAACGGCACCGGCAGGGGCTGGAGCACCCCCGAGGTTTATCGGCGCTGCCGGAGGGCGCGGGGCCAACGGGCTGCTGCGAGTCGAGGGGCTGCGCGCAGAGCACCCCGGGGTTCGCCCTCTGGTGGCGGGACCGAGGGGCCGCCCCGAGTCCTGGGGGGGGGTTCCCCGTTCCCGGCCCGGCCCCCCCGCACGTCAACAGGAAACCGCACGCGGTTCGACTGTAAACACCGCCCGCGCCCACGTGACCGCCGGCCCCGCCCCCGTCGCGCTGCCATTGGCTGCCGCGCCGTTATTGACCATATACGGTCACGAACCACCGAGCCGCGGGCGCTGGTTGGCCGGTCCCGCGCGTCACTCAGCCCGCGCCGGCCGCTCGGCAAGCAGCGCGGGGACCGCTGGGAGTTGTGGTCCGGGCGGGGCGCGGCGGCCGCGGCACAGGGGCGGGCGTGGACTACAATCCCCAGCGGCACCGCGCGGCCGGGCAGTGCCGCCCCGCCCCGGGCGGCCGTGGGCGGGGCGGGGCGGGCGCCGTGAGTCAGTGCCCGGTAAACATTGGCGTGAGGCGCCGGCCCCGCCGTGCTGGCGGCGCCCTGAGGGCGGCGGGCGCCGCGGCCGCCGCCATGGACGAGCTCAAGCACCAGGTGATGATCAACCAGTTCGTGCTGGCGGCCGGATGCGCCGCCGACCAGGCCAAGCAGCTGCTGCAGGCGGCCCACTGGCAGTTCGAGGTGAGGCCGCCGCCCCGGGACCGGCCCCGGGCGGGCTCTCTGCGTGGGGCCACGGCAGCGGCTGGGGCGGGGGGCCGGTGCACGGCCCTGCGGACACGCCGGGGCTGCCCTCGCGCCCGCCCGCGCTCGGCGGGACCGGGCCGGGCCGGGCTCCCCGGGGGTGCCGCGCAGCGTGGGCGCCACGCGGGGCGGGGAGCGCGGGACACGCTGCGCGGGGGGAGCGCGGAGAGGCTGCGGGGACACCGAGCCCCCTCCCGGGCGCCCCCCGGCCCCCCCGGCCCTCCGCGTGGCCGTGGGCTGGCAGAGCCCGGCGCAGCCTTCCCACGGCCCTGCCCTGCGGAGTTCCGAGCCCTCGGGCGGCTGGGGGAGAGGAGACTTTGTAGGTCAAACCGTTCGTGGCTCCGGACGCCTTTTGCTCTCGCTCGCTCGCGGGACACTCGGTGACATTGACAGGGGTTAACGCCGCGCGTGGGGCGTGGGGGGCTCTGCCGGGGGCTCTGCGGCTCCGGAGGTGCCCAGAGCCGAAGCGAAGGGAGCCAAGAGCTGTGCCCCCAGCAAATAGCTTCCTAAATTGGATTTTCGCTTCCCTCCCGCAGCCCCGGCGGCTCCGCAGGCTGGGGCTGATGGGTTTGACGCTAATGGCACCTCGGTAATTGAGGTGCCTGCGCCGCGATGCGCGGGCAGGACTGAGTCAGGCGGGCAGTGCAGGCACCGGCCGTGCCATCCCCGCCGTGCCGGGCTCGGGGGCAGCTGCCGAAGGGAACGGGATCGGGATGGGGAGCGAGCTCGGCGTTCCCAGGTGCTCAGCCAGGCACTGCAAGCCGAGCCGTGCGTGGCGGGGGGCGCGGGGCGGGTTTGCGGGGAGGCCGAGCCGTGTCCCGCTCCACCGTGCCCGGTGAGCGCCGCGGCGTGGGATGCGCGGCGTGTGTAGCGTGCTCTGGGTTTGTTTACTAACACAGCCTGCCCGCCGGGACAGGCGGCACAGCCTCTCCCACCACCCCCGCGCCTGTCGCCGAAGAGCCGGGCAGGGATGACAAAAGTTGAACTTTCCTATCAGAAGGCTTTTTCTGCAGAACTTTGCCACCGTTTGGCGGGTTGCACAAGTACAAAGAGCCGCCTGCCGCCCGCCGGGCACTCACATGACTCAGAGGAAGCTGGGCTGTAAACAAACGCCGTGACCAGGAGCCGGTACCATGTTCCCACTCACTTTTGGTACGACGGTCAGAGAATTCCCTCTGCAAAATGGCCGCTGGGCACGGCTCCTTCTGGGAGCACCTCCCGGCCGCCCCTGCCCGGATCTCTCCGAGCCCTTTGTTATTTCAGTGCACCGCCCCATTGCTGGCTGCTCTGTGTCTGCAAATTGGGGGAGTTCGGGCCAGTTCAGTACTGTAAATTAATAGTCTACTACTCACAGTGCTGCTCCAGGGGCACGGTGGGAATGGGATCAGCCCCACTTGGACCCCCGAGGATGTTCCTTCTGCGTGTAAGAGCACTGTGGGCAGAGTGTTCTGCACCGGGCAGCTCGGTGGCACCCAGGGGCACAACAGCAGGAGTTGTGCTCTCCCAGCTCTGTGCCTCTGTCCTGGCCAGGGCGCTCCTGGCACCCACCTGCTCTCCTCAGCACCTTCCCTATGTGGGCACAGTCCTGCCCACTGCCTGTGGCAGTCCCTGGGGTGTTGGTTGTTGGCAGGAGGGGAAAGGGAGGCAGCTGTGGAACACAGGCAGCTTCGGGGTGCTGCTGCTTTGGGGCCACTTTCCTGGGCTCGTTGCTGCTTTGGGGCTGCTCAGGGGCCCTTGTGTGTGTGTGAGGATGCAATGGGGGCTGCAGAGAAGGTTTGTTCTGTGTGGTTCCAGCCCACCTGGAGTGTGGAGGCAAGGAACATGACCCAGGATAACATGCAGGGCAAGAGATCAGGAAAACATTTGGAATACAGCCACCTTTGTGGTGTGAGCTGATGGGAGCCTGTACCAAACTGAGGGGCTTGACCAGGGAACCATTTGCTTTGCATCCCTTTCATCCCTGTGGAACAGGACAGTAGCGTGTGGGTCACCTCTCCCTCTCGCTGTGACTCCACTTCTGTTCCTGGGGAGCCTGGGCAGGTGTTTTCCTGTTGTGCCTGGTGTAGTTTGCAGCTCTGAGCCCTCTGGTGCTTCCAGGGATGGCTGCCATGGGTGCCAGCCAGAATGGCGGTGCCAGCCCAGCCCTCCAGCAGCTGGAACAGTGCCATGGCTGGTTGCAGGGGGAGGTTTACAGGCCTAAGAAAGCAGCTTGGAGTGTCTCTAGCCCCTCCAGGGCCTCAGGTGCTGGCATTTTGGGAGAAGCTAGAGAGAGCAGCAGGTACCTCCTCCATGGCTGGAGCCCAGCATGCTGCCAGGCAGAGTTTGCAGAGTCTCACATGGGGCTGAGCACTGCATCAGGCTCCTCCTCAGGTGGAAAGGTACTATTTGGCTTTTTTATGTGCCTGTTGCCCCTGGGGCTGCTTGGGAAGGATAAGGAGAAATCTGCTTTTAAAAAACCAGCCATTCCTTCTTTTCCTGGTGTGTCTGTGTTCAGAGTAGTGGGGCTGTGTACAGGGAACAAGAGGACAAGGTGTCTCGCTCTGCTTGCTGTGCCCATGGTTGGATTTCCACTTCCTCTTCTGTATTTATGTCTTACTGAGCCCCTTCCTTTGTGGCTCAAGTTCAGAGTGCTCCCCCAGGGCTGCTCCAGCACCAGAGGCTCCGTGCTGCTGGGTCCCCTGTGCTGGCAGCAGGTACAGCACACAATTCCAACCACCCTCTCTCTGACTGTGTCACCACTTTTGGCATGCTGGCAGGGTCTCTGTGGTGAACCTCCTGGTTTTGCATCCTGGGGGGACACAGCTGCCTGGTCACCTGCTGAGCCTGGCCACGCCATGGGTGCAGGGCTGCCCTGCTCCCACTCACACTAGGGTGACACAGGAGACAGGGGCTCAAGCAGAGGAGCCTTAATTGGCTTTGCTGTTGCACCAGTCACCACAGCACCTGTGACGCTGGCTGAAGACCAGGTGGCACCAGCAGCTTTGATTACATGTGTGTCCCTGGCACCCCGTGCCACCGAGGGGGTGGGAGTGGGGTCCCTGGCCTGCTGGGCTGAGGCTCTGCAGGTCCTGGGTCCTTTGGGAGGTGGGCATTGTGCTGGGCAGAGGGGTTGCTGCTGCCATGCTGGGAAAGGGGCAGATGGAGGGGAGGAGACAGTGTGTTAGACAGAGGGGCCTGCCCTGGTGGAGTGTTTCCTCTGCCCAGTCACAGCTGTCATCGCAGTGTGGGCAGCTCAGGGAGGCAGCAGGGACCTGCTCTGCCCTGTCTGCCAGTGGCACAGTCTGAGATATGAGGCCACTTGGAAAACAGGAGCACAGAGCAGATTGAACCAGCCTATGGTACTGGCTGTGCCTACACCTCTGCCTGTGCTTCCCATTTGCTGTTCCCCCCGTTCTTATCGGGCTCTGTGGGAGCGGTAGGGCCTATGGGTGTTCACATCAGACCTCACCCAGGACGAAGGGTAGAGCGGTGGTGGGAGTGTCACTGCCTCACAAGTGTCTGTGTTGGACATTTCCTGGGTTCATAGCCATGTACTGGCCTGTTCAGAGCTCTCTCCAGGGCCACAGACCCCATTCCTGCTGTGTGGCCATCGCTGCGATCCAGCAAGTCCTGCCTGTGGGTGCCGAGGGCTCTGAGTTCCCAGCCCAGCTGGGTGCAGGGCTCAGGGTGTGTTATTAACTGCAGCTATTGCAGGGAAGAGCCCTGCCAGCCCAGCTATTGCACACTCCCCCCGAGGTCTGGGAGCTGCCAGACTGTGCAGCAGAAATTGCTTCCTCCACCCAGGTCTGGATCATTGTTTGCAGATACTGTTCTGGCTGCCACCTGGCCGTGCCAATAGTCTTCTGCTGTTTAGCCAGGAAACCATAAAACCCTTTGCCTTCCCAGGGCCTGCCAGCCTGGGTGTTTGGGGCAGAATCAGTTTGCCATTGGATCAGTGAGCTGAGCTGACTCGCTGTCATTCATCCTGGCCCTGGGAATGACACAGGAGCATATGGGCACTGGGATGAGGAGCATGTGGTGGTACAACTGTGCAGTTGGGTGGGGTTTGGTATAACCTCCCTCTCCTTTTTCCAGGCTTTTCTGCTTTTTTTCTCCCCTCAGCAGCTTGGGTAGCCCCAGTCGCTGGCTTGCAGGAAGGGAGCAAAGTCTCAGTGGTGAGGCAGCACCTGGCCACAGCCCTGCCTCTCACAGCCCGGCTTGGAGAGCTGCAGGCCCTGGGGAGAGGGCTGAATGGGATGCATGGAGGCTTTGCCTGCAACCAGAACTGAATCCAAACCAGTTCTCCAACATTTCCATTAAGTCTGATCTGCAGCTGAATCAAAACATTGTTTTCTAGCCTGACTGGGTTAAACCCTGGCACAGAACAGGAGTCAGCTTCACTATCATGGAATCAGAATAGTTTGGGTTGGAAGAGACCTTGAGGATTGCCTCATTCCAACCTCCTGCTGTGGACAGGCACACCTTCTGCTATCCCAGGCTACTCCAAGCCCCATCCTGGCCTTGAACATTCCCAGGGATGGGGCAGCCACAGCTTCTTTGGACAAGCTGTGCCAGGGCCTGCCCACCCTCTGAGTGAACAACTTCTTTCACTGTTCCTGCATCAGCTCAGCCCTGTGCACCCCCAGAGCTCCTCTCCTCCCACCCCTGGGCTGGGTGGCTGCCCTCTTGGCCATCCTGCCCCTTCCATCCCTGCAGCCCTCCTTGTCCTCCACATGCCTGTGGCATATGACATACTTACCAGACTGTTTCTGGTTTTGATGGAAGCCAACCAGAATGATGTCAGTCATCACTGTGCCCCACCTGTGACTGAACTGGAAATGCTGTGGTGTATGGAGTGGGCACCTGCTGCAACCTGGGGATCTCCTGGTGGGAGTATGGTGACCATGGTCATGTCCTGTTAAGGACACACATCTGACTGGTTCCTGCTGAGATTGTGTTTCCTTTCCCTCTTCTCCCTGCACACCGTGGTTGCAGACTATGACCTGTGAAATGCCTGCCAGGGTCTGCTCCAGCAGTGGCTGCTTCTATGAGGATACAAATACACGTTGCTGCCACCTGCCTGGGTTCAGGGAGCAGCTGTGCCCAGCACCCTCCTGCAGGGGCAGGGGCTGTGGGCATGGTCAGCCCCTCAGAGCCTGTTTTTGGATCACCTTTGGGGGCTCTCAAAGCCCTGCTGTTGCATGCAGGGATAAGGTGGGTGCGTAGTTTGCGTGCTGGTGGTAACATCATCTTCCTTTTTTCCTTCTTCCTTTCAGACTGCTCTCAGTGCTTTTTTCCAAGAAACAAACATCCCCTACAGCCACCACCATCAGATGGTAAGTACTTTCCCAGCTCCCCAGGGCACAGCACCAGCTGGCGGGCGCCTCAGCCTGTGCTGTGTCCAGCTCGCTGCTTCCCAGCTCCAGGAGTGCAGGCAGGGAAGTCTGACTGGGCACTGCCAGAGCTGCCTGCCAGGGGAGGTTTTCCTGGAGAGCAGCTGGTGCTCCACACTGGGACAGCAGGTCTGGGGGTGCCCTTATAGCCCTGCACAGGGGTTGAGGCTGCATCTCCAGGAGGGATGGTCTGATGGAGGATATTTTGGGCATGGCCAGTGGTCCAGACCAGTCCCAGCATGACAGAGAGAACCTGGAGGAGCCTGAAGCACTGACCTGTGTAAATGGTGCTTCCCACTGTGCAGCAGCCACACAAAAGAGTCCTTGTGTGCTCACTGGAGTGTGCAAACCCTGTAGCCTCACCGGAGCTGCCTCTGGAAGGCTGTAAACACGGAGAGCGTGGGTGCTGCCTGCTCTGCTCTCTGCCAGCTGTCCCCAGACTCAGCCCCTCAGCTCTCATGCCCCGGCAGCCCGTAATCTGCTTGGGCAGATGTGTCTTAGGGATTTACTGGCTGCTGTAGCCTCATTTGACTCTCCAGGACAACTGGGGATTTGGAGCATGCGGAGGAAGCGCCCAACAGGGACAGAGCATGCCCAGTCTCCTGTGGGGTGGGAGCTGAGGTTGAGCCTTGTGCCCACTGAGCTGGAAAGCTGCAAGCACAGGGTGGCATCAGTGGGCTGTGGAGGACAGCGGGTCCCTGACTTGAGTGGGTACATGAGTGGGCACCATGGGTCCTCTCTGGGCTGACAGGAGTTCTCACCACAGCATTGGACTTTAGACCCTTCAATAGCAGCACCTTCAGCAGAGCATGGGCTGGGGGCTCCCTGTGCCACAGCAGTGGGGGCAAAGGGGTCTCTGTGCCCTGGTGGGAGGCAAAAAATGGAGGCCCCTCCCTAAAGCAGATAATAATGTGGAAAATCAAAGCTGCACATCTGAGTGGGCTGGAAAGTTAGCTGTGGGCATTGAAATCTTGAATGGGCAAGTGGCAAAAACCAGCATTTATTTGCTGGGGCGAGAGGTGCAAATGGACATGAAGAACTGACTTAAGGAGATGCTGAAAATGGAGAGATGTGTGATCGTAGAGAAAAGACTCTCCAAAATGCTGGAGCCAGTGTGGGAGGGGGTC
>JAWWEV010000034.1:2581488-2592665 GCA_035583235.1 Hafferia zeledoni | reverse complement strand
GTCACACCATAAAGCAACATTTCTTATTGGTTATATTCCATATCTCACAAATCCAGCGTTTTGATAAAACATCCTAACAGTTCCCAGGTAAATCTCAAGAGTCCTGTGAGAAACTTTCAAGAATTCTTGTGTGAAAGTCTGGGGAGTTGCTGTGTGAACTCCTGGGGGGTGATTCCTTCTTTACCACTCAGCAGCAGCTGTGCCTTTGTTTATTCTTTGCTGGTGGCTGCTTCAGTCTCACAGAGTCCATACAGTCTGGGTCGCTCCATGGCCATTTTCTATAAGAAATCCCTCTACACCTCCCCACCTGACTCCATCTCTCCTCCCCACAGATGTGCACTCCCGCCAACACGCCGGCCACGCCGCCCAACTTCCCCGACGCCCTCACCATGTTCTCCCGCCTCAAGGCTTCCGAGAGCTTCAACAGCAGCAGCCCCGTGGCCTCCATGGCGACGTCCCCGCCACCCCCGGCCCCGCCACTGCCCCAGCACGGCGCTTTCAGCCCCGCCTGGCCCACAGCGTCTCCCCCGGGCCAGCAGCACAGCACGTGGACTCCGGCCACGCCGGCGCAGCCCGCGGGCTGGCCCGCCGCCGTCTCCCAGCAGGCCACTGTGGAACAGAAGGCCAACGTCACCATGGAGGCAGAGAGATGAGGCTGCGGCAGAGAGTGAACGCGGCGGGGACCCCTGCCTATAAATATTTTTTTTTTTTCCTCCCCCCCTCCCCAAAGAGGAGAGGAACTCTGCTGCCAGGGCGTCTGGCAGCCGCCGAGACACACGAGCAAATAGCTGCCTTGCATGGGTTTGGTTTGAAGTAGTTTGTACTTGTTCTCGAGCTGAGTGAAGCTCCCCAGAGACAGCGGGAGGCTGCGTGGGACCGGTGCTTGGGACCAGACTCTCCGGGAGGGAGCACCCCCTCCTCTCTTGGGACACCGGAGTTTGCATGCCAGTGACATTCACAGAGGAGGTCCCTTTTTCAGGGTCCCCTGGGCCACCCCACTAGGCAGAGTGGGTTGTGCCTGAGTTTCCCCCCTTCCCTTGGCCCTGCTCGACTGGGTGTGGACAGACACCCCACGAGGCTTGTTTTTTGTAAGGGGTGGAGAGAGCAAGGGCTTTTGCTGCCCCACCACAGCCTTCACCGCCCCACACACCATCCTCTGGTGAGCAGGGCTGGGGAATACTGGTTCTTGGGGAGGCGTCTGGCCCCTCGCCCAGCCCTGGATGGGGAGCAGGGGGTGAGCCACGGTGGCCCGGCTGGGCCAGCACACCCTCCCCTGGACCTCCTGGGCTGGGGTTTGCCCGAGGGCTGATTTGCATGACACAGTGTAACCCTAGAGACTGGGATCGTTTTTAACTCCTCTGTTCTTTATCCCGGCGGCTGGAAGTCTCTCCCGGGTGCGCCGCAGCCGCTTGCAATACACGCTCTTTGCTTTGAGCCCCGTGTCTTTGCTTTGTTCGAGCAGGGCATGGCTGCCCTGGGCCCACAGCGGGAGATCCCCTCTCCCAGTGGCTCTGTGTGTCCAAGCCGGGGCTGGCTGCACCTCCAGCTGTTCAAACACCCTGTTCCAGCTGCACAGTTACACCAAATGTCTTTGGGCAGGTGCATCTGGGGCTCAGCCCCAGCAGGAGCCTGCCCAGCTCTGCCCATGGCCCCACCACATCAGCTGTGGTGTGAGATGCCACCAGGGCTGTGCTGAGCCCTCAGCTCCCCGTGTGACACCCACAGGTCCTGGTGTCCTGCCCTGACCTGTCCCCTCTTCACCAGGTCCCGTGGAGGTCACTGTCCCTGTGGGGCCCCCCTCTCCCAGCAAGGCTGTGCCCCTGCATCTCTGTGCTCACCAGTCAATAATTAATTTGAATCTTTTATTTGTGTTGCTAAAATAAACAGTGTAGGAGTGATGGTTTCACCCGGGCTGCCTCTTGGGACAGCCTTGGCAGAGCCTGGAGCAATGGCTGGAGCTGGGGCTGGCCCCTGAGAGCTTCCCTGCATGGAGTTGTGCTGGAGCTGCACCTGCAGTCCTGCTCCACTGAATGGAATGGGCCAAACTGATAGCATTGGAGTGAGCCATGGCTGTGCACATTGTGTCCCAGCTCTGGTGGCCTGAGCACATCAAGGCCAGAGTGGAGCCCTGCTGGGAGTGGGGATGGTCTGAGGGAGGGGGTGAGCAGCACAGAGCCCACCCAGGGGACACACAGGAGGGATTTGTCCCCAGCCTTGAAGTGAGACAACTGCCTGTCAAACACCATGGAGAGCTGAGTGCTGGGGAAGGGGAAGCTACCTGTGACTGTCCCAGAGCCACCAGGACCCATAGGATGGAAGATGAAGTACCAGACCACAGACCTGGATGTCTGACTGATCAGAGAGAGCTCAGGGGGATGTGGCACAGTCCAAACATGTCACACTGGTCGCTCCATATGTCCCCAGGAGGCCCCCCCAGGGAGTGTGCAGGAGAGGCAGCAGAGGAGGGAGCATCTCTACAGCCTGTGGTGTTACCCCACTGCAATGGGCAGCTGCCAGGGCAGTGTTACCCCAACTCCACAAGGCCTGGCAGCACAGCCCTGGTGCACCTGCCCCTCCCCAGCCCCCCGTGACATTTGCAGCCTTGTAGCCAGCCCAGATGCCTGTGCAGTTTGCCACCAGCCCCAAAGGAGCCCATCTTGGTCCACATGGCAGCACCTGTGATGCAGAAGGACAAACAGCCTTATGTGGGCATGACAGCCCTAGGAGCCCCTCAGGAAGTACTGAGCAGCAGGCTGAGCCCACATGGCAGGGCTGGTGGCCAGGGCACACCCAGGGTAGACATTCACATGAGAACGGGAAAATGTAGTGGCTATTTTATCTGAGAATGTGGCACATCTCTGTGGTATGCCAGGAGCAGGGCTGGAGGGTTTTCATTGCTTCGGTGTGAGAAGATTAAGCACACAGAGAGAGCCATCCTCTGCAGACTTCCAGCCCTGCCACCCCCCCATGTGCCTTTGCTTGTTCACCCCAAACCCTGCTATGGCAGCACCTTGTTCATAGCTGGGTGCTCCACTATCCCAGGAGGCTCCACATGTCCCCCCAGCCCTCCCCTGTGCTTCCTTGGAGACACCCACCATTGTTTGTCCCTAGGTCCACCAGCATAGCATGACTATAAAATCCTGGCATGCTGAGCTTTAGAGTGGGGATGTGCCAAGCCTGGGCAATCCTGTATGAACCTGGTTCAGGTACCAGCCGTGGCACAAGTGGGTCCTAAGCCAAGCCCAGGGCTGTGGTCACCTGCATGAACTCAGTGTCACCCCACAGCTTCCTGCAGTCTCCTGCACTGCTCCTGCAGCTGGTCTGGCACCTCCCTGCCAAAATCCAGCCCCTGGGGAGGACATGTGGCCCTGGGTGAAACAGAGTGGCTTCAGGACCCAGGCACGGTGAACTTTGGAATGGCCCCAGAGCATGGCTGGTGTGAACATCCTGAGAGATGCCTCAGTGTGTCCCTGGCAAGTGGGATGTGGGATTGCAGCCCCCAGGCCCTTGGGTAGCACCCCCTGAGAGCCAGGCATGGGATGGACACTTTCTTCATCCTGCAGATGCTTCATCTCACCACGCAGCACCTTCTCCAGACAAGTTTTCAATCCCAAGTTGGCTGAAAACAGGCACCAAAACTTGGCTCCAGGCAGTGCTGGCTCCTGCAGGCCCCCAGCACAGCACTGTCCCAAACCCGGGTGGTTTTATGGCTGTGGAGACCCCCTGGCACTGCTGACAGGCCCTGGGCACAGCCAGCATGGGGGTGCCACAGAGGGCAGTGACCATATCCCCACCAGCCATGCCAGGGCATGGGGCAGAAGGACAAGGGGGCTGCAGTGGCTTGGGGACCTGGATGGACTGGCTGAGTGTGGCCTTGCCATTCACCTGACAAAGGTCTGGTGGCACAGCCCCACATGGCAGCCTGGCATGACAGAGATGTCAGTGCTCGCTGAGCTCTCAGTGGCTGACACGGCTCCCCGTGGCTTTGCTGCTCCAGCAGCCAGCCCAGCCTGTGGGGGGCTTTGTGGGCCAGCACCTGCGAGGCTGCAGCCTGAGCTCCCAGCCAGAAAGTTTCTGAAACTAAACCCTCAAAATTTTGGGGAGGGGGAAGAGCCCCAGCCATTTCAGAGCTGAGGGGCATTGCCAGCACCCAGGATAGCCTGCAGCACTTTGCAAGCAGGCACCCCACAGAGAGGGCTCCAGGGAAGCTCCCAAAGCACCTCCACCTGTGACTGGGAGAGAACTCGACCCTTCCACCCTGCTCCAGGAGGAGCACTATCATGGGGAGGGAGACTCCAAACCTTGCCACCCCAGTGCCATCCTATCCCCAGCCTTGTGGGTCACCCAGGACCTCAAAATCTAGAGGGTAAAATCCTCCTGGCACTGCAAGTGCAACAAGAGCAGTGGGGTAACTGGGACAGTGGGATACCCAGGGAGGGATGTCTGCTCCAGTGGCTGGGAGGGTGACATGGACGCTGCCAGAAGAACCTTGCAAGGCCAGATGCTCGCCCAGACAGGTCAGTGCAGCCAGGGCAGCCCTTTGGAGGCTTCAGTGCATTTTCCATAAGGATTTGCCAAAGATCCTAATCCCTATCACCCCATTCACCCTTGCCATCCGTGCAGGTCCCAAGGGAGCCCAACTCCTGCAAAGAGCTCTGCAGTAACTGTCCCAGCTCTGTGCATGCACTCCTGGAAATGATCTGCAGGAGGTGCAGCTGGAAACCCTCAACAGCAGTTTTCAGGTGGTGATCATCTGCAGCATGTCTGTGACATGAGGAACACAGATTGGATCGGGAATGCTGGGTCCTCACAGGCAGGGGGACATGGAAAGAAGGGAAGGTAAACTGTGTGCAGAGAAGACAAGTTTAGGGATGTTTCTCTGGGACCCACAGGGCTGCCACAGCATCAGCAACATCTGCCCAGCCCATGGTCATGCCCATGGACCTCCCCCAAACTGAAATGAAAGATGTCCAAAGGGTTGCCTGGGGAGATTGTAATGGCCCAGCCCTGGCAGTGTTCAAAGCCAGGTTTGGGATAAGGTGTTGAGCAACCTGGTCTAGTGGGAGGTGTCCCTGCCCGTAGGACAAGATGATCTTTGAGGTCCCTTCCATAACATTCTAACATTTTATGATTCCTCGTCCTGGCAAAGTGCTGTCGCTTTTTCCCTTTGCTCTGGGGTTGTGCTCAATGCCAAGCTCACAATGTGTGAGATGGGACTGGCCTGGGGCTGTCGGGTCTCACAGGGGGTGAAGAAGTGCTGGGTTTGCTGTGGGCCAGCCCGTGCTGCCTGTGGAGAAGACAACAGGACACAAGGCCTCTACAACTAATTCTTGCACTGCAGTGTGTGAGTGAGGCAGGTATTTCTGATATTACCTACAGCATTTCCCACTCAGGAGTGTAGACTTGCACTTGTGCTGTGGCAATGTCTCCCACGGGGTCCTGCCTTGACAGGGGGACAGCCTGCCTGAGAGGTGGCACTGCTGTCACCTGCAGCTCAGCCACTGGTGCACAGGGAAGTGAGGAGAGGAGGAACCTGCCAGGGATGCTGCTGTCCCTCCCAGGGATGCTGCTGTCCCTCCCAAGGATGCTGCTGTTCTCCCAAGGATGCTGCTGTTCTGCCAGGGATGCTGCTGTCCCTCCAGGGATGCTGCTGTTCTGCCAGGGATGCTGCTGTCCCTCCAGGGATGCTGCTGTCCCTGCCAGGGGTGCTGCTGTCCCTGCCAGGGATGCTGCTGTTCTGCCAGGGATGCTGCTGTCCCTCCCAGGGGTGCTGCTGTCCCTCCCAGGGATGCTGCTGTTCTGCCAGGGATGCTGCTGTCCCTCCCAGGGATGCTGCTGTCCCTCCCAGGGGTGCTGCTGTCCCTCGAGGGATGCTGCTGTTCTCCCAGAGGTGCTGCTGTCCCTCCAGGGATGCTGCTGTCCCTCCCAGGGAAGTGTGTGCTCCAGCCCCCAGGGCAGGATGGGACTCAACAGACCCAAACCTTGGAGCTGGAGCCCCAGGGGCAGGTGAGAAGTGACTAAAAGCACCTGCAACTCGGTTAAAATACTGTCCTTCAGTCTCCACTCTGAAGCTGGGCCCACTGGAGCCAGGAAGGTGCCCCTGCACTGTCCCAGGCTCCCTGTGCAGCAGGTGCCATGGCATGGATGTGTCACTGTGTAGGGCAGGACCGTGTGTGGCTCCCCAGGGGACAGGTGGGACACTGTGCAGGGCACAGCATGATGGGGCAGGTCAGAGCACGGGCAGGACACTGTGAGGAATGGGGTGGCACCAGGGCAGGACATCTGTGGGGCATGGACTGGGACACCTTGTGGGGCTGGGGAGATGTGTGGGGCAGGGTGTGTGTGGGGCAGGGTCTGTGTGGGGCTGGGGGGGGGAGGGGGGGGGAGGGGCGGTATGTGAGGCAGGGCTGTATGTGGGGCAGGGCTGTCCCACCTGGGGAAGAGAAGGCTGTGGGGAGAGCCCAGAACCTCTTCCAGTGCTTGGAGGGGCTGCAGGAGAGATGGGGAGGGATTTTGGATAAAGGCTTGGAGGGACAGGACAAAAGGGAACATCTTGGGACCGAGATGGGAAATTTAGGTGAGATATACAAAAGGATACGAAAGCCTAAAGGGGCTCCAGGAGAGCTGGAGAGGGACTGGGGACAAGGAATGGAGTGACAGGACAAGGGGAATGGCTTCCCACTGCCAGAGAGCAGGGTTAGGTGGGATACTGAGAAGGAATTCCTCCCTGTGAGGGTGGGCAGGCCCCGGCACAGGGTGCCCAGAGAAGCTGTGGCTGCCCCAGCCCTGGAAGTGTCCAGGGCCGGGCTGGGCAGGGTTGGAGCAGCCCGGGCCGGTGGAAGGTGTCCCTGCCTGCCCACGGGGGGCGTGGAACCGCATCATCCTCAGCGCCGTCTCCAGCCCGAGCCGCAGCGCGGGGCAGGCCCAGGCCAGGCCCTGGAGGGGCTGCAGGCCCCGCCCTGCCCGCCGCAGGTGCCGGAGCCGCCGCAGCCGCAGCACACCCGGTGGGTGCCCGCGGGACCGGACGGGACTGGACGGGACGGGGGACAGGCAGTAGAGGGGACGGGGGCGGCACGGGGAGCCCCAACCCCGGGGACTACGGCGGCCTCCGCACAGCGGGCCGGCTGGAGGCACCGGGGGGACACGGAGCGGTGAGGGTGACACCAGGAGGGACACGGAGCAGTGGGGGGAACACGGAGGGGTGAGGGGACACCGGGAGGGACATGGAGCGGTGAGGGGACACGGAGCGGTGAGGGGGACACGGAGCGGTGGGGAGGATACGGAGGGGTGAGGGGACACCGGGAGGGACATGGAGCGGTGGAGGGAGGGGACACCGGGCACCGCAGGGACACTGGCAGGGGGCGGTCAGCACCGGTGGGAAGGAGAGGGTTGGGAATCGCCCCCGGCTTAACCGGGAGCAGGCGGAGGGCAGGGCTCGGGGCCCGGCCGGGGCCGGAGCGGCGGAGGGGACAGGGCCGGGTCAGGGACAGGGCAGGAGGCGGCCCCGGCCCGGCCGGGCCCCAGCGCGGGCAGTGCCGCGGGGGCTGCGGGAATCGCACAGGATCCTACAAAGCTTCAGCTCTGTATCCTCGGCGCTGCCGGGAAGGGCCGGGACGGCAGCGCTGGAGGGATGAAATTTCATCAGGCAGAAGGCGAGGTCGTGTACTTGGGAAGAGACTGCCAGGTACTGTGGGACATGGCTGTGGGACAGGACAGGGGACAGGGCTGTGGGACAGGACAGGGGACACGGCTGTGGGACAGGACAGGGGACAGGGCTGTGGGACAGGACACAGGGCACGGCTGTGGGACAGGGCAGGGGACAGGGCTGTGGGACAGGACACAGGACACCGCTGTGGGACAGGGCACAGGGCATGGCTGTGGGACAGGACACAGGACACCGCTGTGGGACAGGGTTGGGGACAGGGCTGTGGGACAGGACAGGGGACATGGCTGTGGGACAGGGCAGGGGACACGGCTGTGGGACAGGATAGGGGACAGGGCTGTGGGACAGGACAGGGGACACGGCTGTGGGACAGGACACAGGGCATGGCTGTGGGACAGGACAGGAGACAGGGCTGTGGGACAGGAGAGGGGACACGGCTGTGGGACAGGGCAGGGGACAGGGCTGTGGGACAGGACAGGGAACAGGGCTGTGGGACAGGGCTGGGGACACGGCTGTGGGACAGGACACAGGGCAGGGCTGTGGGACAGGACACAAGGCACAGCTGTGGGACAGGGCAGGGGACACAGCTCTGAGAGGAGCAATGGGCATCCCCAGAGTGCCCAGAGCACTTCCAGGCATCCCTGCCCGGGAGAGACGTTCCTTAGGAATGATGAGTCCATTCTACAGGAGCTTGGATGTCTTGACAAGCAGGAAGAGGAGTGATGCTGGTGAGGATGGTATTGTCAGTCAGCACATTGGCAGTGTCAGATGAGAGCTCATTCATGCTTAGCACAGCACAGCAATAAATACCAAGGAATTAATGTTATCAGGAAGCTGGGAGGGCTTTAATCATTACAATGATGAGATCTTGGCCCTGCCTCCCAAGAGGACTGGAGAGGCAAAGGGTGGGAGCTGTAAGGCAGCGTTCAGTTGTTTTAGGAAAATCAGAGAATCATAGAATGGATTGGGTTGGAAAAAACCTCCAAGATCATCAAGTCCAACCCTTGGTCCAACTCCAATCCCTTTACCAGATCATGGCACTCAGTGCCACGGCTAAGCTCAGCTGAAAAACCTCCAGGGATGGGGAATCCACCCCCTCTCTGGGCAGCCCATTCCAAGGCCTGAGCACTCTCTCTGGAAAGAAGTTTTTTCTGCTCTCCAATTTGCCCTGGCAGAGCTTGAGCTCGTGCCCCCTTGTCCTTTTGCTGAGTGCCTGGTAAAGCACAGGGGGTTGTGGTTGCTACTGAACAGAGGTTGGGTTCCCAGGGAGAGCTCCAGGGCTGTGCAGGGAGTGGGAACAGGCAGGCTGGGATGATCCTCTGGGTCATCCACGAGCTACACTCAAGGTGAAGCTTCTCCAAGTCACGCCAAGCACAGGTGTGTGTGTCCCTTGGCCTGAGGCATCACTGGTAAAGCTGCTCAGAGAGGGTCTCCTTACACCAGTGAGAGCTACTGAGAAGGCTGGTGGTTGTCACATTCCAGGCTGAGCCTAAAATATCAGGTGGTAGAGATGAGGTCACGCACAATGATTTTAAGCAGAAATGTTTTAAATTATAACTGTAGTGGGTTTGGGCTGTATGTAAAACTCTCTGAGAAACTCTTTGGGAATATGCTCAAGAGCCTCCTGTTTGTTCCCTTCACCCAACAGGCTTGAAATGTGGCTTTAATTTTGGCAGACGCCCTGCTGCTTTTGGAGTGTGAGCAGAATAGGCAGCAGGGAAAAGCAGAGTATCACATATTGTGGTATATAACCACAGCATGGCAGTCATTCATGTTTAGGAACTAAACAAACCTGTGTCAGTGTGGAAAGCACAGCCTGAAAACTTCCCTTTCCCAAAGGCTTCTTTGTCTCAGTGTTGTCACAATGTCTGTGAGCTCCAGGAAATCCCTGCAAGCATTTAGTGATGTACCTGGTCTGTTCTCCTTCAGTGTGATGTGAGGAGCTAATTCCTGCTTGGAGGGAGGGAGGCAGTGCCTTTATGGCTGTGACAAGGGCAGGTGATGAAACAATGTCCCCAAATGTCCCCTGAGTGATGCCACATGGAGCAAGCATGGTCAGTTCTGCTCAGCTGCTGTTTCAGGGCTGCAGTGGCTGTGTCTGCTCAAGAAGGTGCTGGGAGAAGGTGTGTTCATATGCTGAACACCAAAGGGTCTTGCAGCAGGTGTGACGGGAACAGGTAAAGGTGAGGGAGCTTCTCTTTCAGAACCTGAGCCCTTCCTAAGAAGATGGAAGACCGTGCTGAGTTTCTTGTGTTCCCTCAGCAAATCGGCACCTCAAGTTCAGTTCTGAAACTCAGTTCCTCGTGTTTCTGTTCCTCTGACTCAGCTGCTGTTGGGAAAGAAGGGAGGGTGTGTGTCAGACACCCCGGTTTGGTTTATGAGCCTGTTTTTGAAGGTCACTTTCTAATCAGCCACCTGTGTGTGTGGGAAGCCACTCAGTGGCCACTGCCTTCCTCCTGCATGAAGCACAAGTGTCAGACACGCTCTAGGAGCACAGATAATGCACTCCTGTAGCTGAGGGATGTTCCTCCAGGGGCCAGAACAGGACACAACACCCATGCTGGCTGTTTCAGGGGCATTTGGGTTCTTGGCACGGTGTTGTCACCTGCAGAAATGTTGCCATTGCCAGTCTTACTCACTGCCCCAGCAAAAGAAGGGACGGAAGTAACTTTTATTTTGTAAAAGAGTGTCCTTTTTTCCCCCTTCACATGTGAATTTAGCAGATAAATACATATGTGTAAAGGATGTGGTTGGTGTGGAGATCTTTCAGTATGAGGATGAGTGGTTTTGCAAGGAGAAACAGAATACTCAGCATCTGCTCTGATCCAAGACTTGTATTTTGCTCCTGGGTAAAGAGAGGTATGAAATTCAGTGTTCTACAGATGTTTGTGGTACATTATAAAGCCCTCCATTTGATTTCTTATAATTGCCTTAATCAGGAGAAGATATCCTGGGTTGAAATGAACTAAGTCTTTTAAATAGTGGGGTTTGTTTGGACTGCAGTGGGCCGGGCTTCAATTTTGGTGGGGTTACCAGGGCTCTGTACATGCTGAATGTACCATGGGACAGTTTTCCTGTGTGCAGGCTTACATTTACTCAGCTTTGCACCAAGCAAGGGGAAGGTTGATGGCAGCCAGCTGAGCCAGTGTTGGCATAATATGGAGATTAAAATAATAACCAAGGCAGCAGGACTGAATACACCTTCCAGCTTCTAGACAGCTGTGCCAGCTTCTCAGAAGGTGTTCTGCCAGACTGGTCTGTGCAGAGCAGCTGGAAACAGGGAGGGCAGGAGAGGTGGGAAACGATAGATAGATAGATAGATAGATAGATAGATAGATAGATAGATAGATAGATGCTCATGTGCCTCGTGGCTCTGGGCAGCAGTGACTGATGTTCCAAGAGGGAAGATTTTCCCTCTCCTATGGGGAGAGGCTGAGGAGGCTGAGGGAGCTGGGGGTGTTTAGCCTGGAGAAGAGGAGGCTCAGAGGTGACCTCAGCACTGTCTAGAACTACC
>JAWWEV010000034.1:2559135-2581184 GCA_035583235.1 Hafferia zeledoni | reverse complement strand
TGGTAAAGGGACTGGAGTTGGACCAAGGGTTGGACTTGATGATCTGGGAGGTCTTTTCCAACCCAATCCATTCTATGGTTCTATGATTTTAATTGTGCAGTACCTCTCCTTCTCTCTGATACAGAAACAGTGATGGTTTGTGGTGGAAACTTCAGTTGTTCTGCAAAATATTTGAGGGTGTTAATTGGTTTTGCTTCCAAGGACCTGATTTTGCAGTTATTAAGCACTCAGAGGGCTCCAGCCTGGAGCCAGCTGAGTCTCGTGATGGTTTCAGAGCAAGACTCCTGAGCACACAAATGTGCAGGCACAGATGTGTGTGTACCTTTTTTCCTTCAAAAAGCACACGATGCCTTGGTGTGTGATCCTCACCTGGCTGTTTCTCTGCTGTCCCTTGGTACCTGTCTCACAGCTGGAGAGCAGCAGTGCCACTTTCTTAAGCACTGTCAGATCTTTGCATGCTCTGCACAGGACACATCTCCCTGTCTGATCAAAGGGAACAAAACTAGAGCAGGTGCTTTAGGAAACCACGATCCATTTTCTCCCAGAATCAAGTTTCTGAGACAGGGGGAGCTCAGGGAAACTCTGGGCTGCTGTTACACTTTTGCTTTGGGCCCATTCATTCTGAGCTGCTGTTTAAAGTTTGTGTGTTTGTGGTGGTGAAAGGGCTGTTTGAGAGCAGCCCTGTGCTGGGCAGAAGATGGAGGCAGGAGCAAAATGTGTGAGGCCCCACTTCAGTGCAGTAAGAAAATACCAGAAATAACCCCAAAAGATGGCAATGTAGCATTGTGAGAACTGTGAGGAACAGCTGCTGGCTGTGTGTTTGACTTTGAACCTTGGCATGAGGGAACCTGAGATGATCAGAGAATGAAGAGATGAGCTGGGGCTTCCTGTGCAAATTAAGTAATATATCTATTATTTACTGTGATTAGTAGGGTAACACTAAATTAGTTATATCCTTTATAATATAATGTATCCTATATAATATATCCCTCCTTTGTGCATA
Organism: Hafferia zeledoni; assembly: GCA_035583235.1. Taxonomy (NCBI): domain Eukaryota; kingdom Metazoa; phylum Chordata; class Aves; order Passeriformes; family Thamnophilidae; genus Hafferia; species Hafferia zeledoni. The sequence continues at coordinate 2,580,181 of JAWWEV010000034.1, read as the reverse complement.
AGAACATGGAGTAATACCCAGTTCTCCTATAAATTTTAGGATAAAGCATTTGTGGTGAGGTGGTGCCCTGACCTTCCCTCTTGCCCATATTCCTGACCCTTCTTTGATACCCAGTCTCTGCATTTGGAAAGAAAACCTTCCATACTTGCCCACCAGCCTGTCTCCCTGTAAACAGTTTTGGAAGATGTTTTTAGGATGATTATTCCCACTTTAAGTTTACAGGCTTACTGTTCCACCTTGCATTCCATCTTACAATCCCAAATTCCATCCATCTCATCCTTCTGGGATGCACAGCCCATGTCCTACCTGTATTTTGTCTTTATTTGCTCCCTGCATTGCATGGTCACAGAGAAAAGGAATTGCACTCACAACTTGAACCATGAGAGCCTGTTTGCTTTGGGATGGTCTCCTTGGGCTCTTATTTTGGGGATCAGTGTCAAGGCTGGGTCTGTGTGTTGTAGTTATCCCAGCCATTCCCAGAACTGGAGAAGGATGAGGTCTGTGGGAACTGATTTCTCAGCAGGATGCACTCCCCAGCCCTGCCTGGAACAGGGGACCTGCTGGGGCTGCAGGGAGAGGTACTTGGACTGCTCAGAGGGATGAGTTGGGCTCTCTGAGCTCCCCCAGGGTTTATACTGGCTCCCTGAAAAAAAACCCAAACAGAAATACAGGAATAAAGGAAAAAAAGTTAAAAAAAATGAATAAAGGAAAAGCCCAGAGACTTGGTCTCTCTTGATGTTGGGCAGCGTGTGCAGACACAGACAGTTCCTGTCTCACTCCAGCCCTCAGCCTGGAGGCTGAGCAGTTTTTGTTGGCACTGACATCCCAAAATGGGATCTCCTCTTGTCCTTACAAAGGAAGCCCTGTCTTACCTCACTGGACAATGGAGCCTTTCACCAAGACAAAGGTGGTGGGTGAGGTGTGGTTACACCTGAGCACAGGTGACCTGCCAGACTCTGCACAGTCAGCTCTCTGCCTGCAGGGCCTGACTCCGAGGGTCCTCCCACTTCTCACCTTTGCAATTTCATTCTGACAGCACCTCACAGTGCAAGATCAAATTAATTGGCAAGTTTTTTCCAACCATGTTTTGAAACACAGTTGTTTGATTGAAAAGATACACCCAGCTCCCTAATTTTTGAGGGGTCATCAAGAAATTGTATTGAAAATAGGCCCCTCATTGCTCAGAAGTCCCCTGTGCTTTTTGTCAGAGCCCCACAGCTGGAGAGCACTATAATTTTTTTTTTAGATGAGGGGTGAGTGAACAAGATTACTGTCCTGGGGAGAATTGCTGTAAAATTGATTTCATTTATGTCACAAAACAAAGATTGTCATGTGGGAAGATTTGAGTAAAACCCAAGTGCAGCCTGGCCCTCCTGGGGGCCAGACAAGCAGTGCTGAGCTGGATGTGAGCTGGGAGTTCTGCTGGGCCACTCACAGAGTCACAGCAAACCTGTCCAAGTCATGGTTTACCTCGTGCCCTTCCAGTGTGGGGCAGGGGAACAGCTCCTCACCCTTTGCTAATAACATCCCTTACACAGACTGTGCTTCCCTTTTGGGAAAGCACTTGTGCAGCCTGTAAGTCCCTGTAGTATTTGCATGCAAATGTTGTGCAGGAACAAAAATCAGGGCAAAACCAGGGAGCAGTTTGTGTCCTGGCAGTGATGCACAGCCAAGAGGGTGTTGCATCGAGGGCCTGCTGCCGGGAAGCACCAGCAACTTTTCCAGTACAACCAGAGCTAAATTTGCTGTCCAGGAACAGGGGGAGGGTCAGCTGCTTTTTATGGAAGTACCACGTGTCTGCAGAGCTTTTGAAAATAAAGGCTGGCTAATATGTTCTGGATGGACTTGCTTATATCTCCAAGACCCAGAACAGCTGCAGTCCCATGTTTTCTCTCCTTCTCTTTTGGGTTATTTTGTTGTGGCTTGATTTTTTTTTTCCAAATGGCCATGACTCAGCCCTTCCCTGCTGTTCTCTGAGTTTCCTGGTTTCTGAATAGGCTATTCTTGGGACAGCAATTCCTGACAGATCGGAACAAGGAGAGTGTTGTGTTGTTTTGTCCTTTGTTTCTCCTGTGGCTTGCGCTAATGCTCTGCTTCCCTCTGATTTTTGCCTTGTTCCTGCATTACTGAATCCTCCTAAATTGTTGAATGCCATCTGAGCCATGTTCTTGCCCTCTCAGGCACGATCCAAGCTGTGCACCTTTCACAGCACCAGCTCTTCTTTCCCAGCAGGATGGTGGTGACAACCCTGAGTGTGGAGGGTTAGACTGGTATGACTGTCAGTTGTGAAGATTCAATCCTTCTTCTTTTAGCCCCTTTGACTCCCAGGGGCTGTGCTTGGCTCTACAGTGATCTGCTGTGGAAGGGAGAGATCCAGGTGAGGACCTTGCCAGGGGCAGATCCAGGTGAGGACTTTGCCAGGGGCAGATCCAGGTGAGGACCTTGCCAGGGGTGGATCCAGCGGAGGACCTTGCCAGGGGTGGATCCAGGGGAGGACCTTGCCAGGGGTGGATCCAGGGGAGGACCAGCACCAGCTGCTGTGTCTGTATGTCCCCAGTGATACAGAGACTCTGTGCAGGGCTGAGGCAGCACTGTGGATCAGATGGTTCATCCTGACTGTGGTCTGTCACAAGAAAGGAGAAAATACCACCTGGAATTTAAAAGCAATGAAAAAACCCTTTCTCATTGCTTAGTTATTGCCCTCCCACAGATAGCAGAGGGTGGAAATCCGAAACGCTTCATCCTGCAATTACCCATGTTATTGACACAAGGGGCTTTTGGATTTCTCCTGAGTTTATTCCTGTGTGGTGTGTGCTGGGGAGAGTCTCCTCCCACAGCAGGTATCACACCCCAAGCCAGTGACTGCTTTTGTTGTGCAGTTGGAAATGAAAGTAGTATTTAATATTAAACAATCCTTGCTGGGTTTTAGTTTCATAAAGAGCACAGCTCTTTCTGTTGAGACACAGTTGTATGAGAAGGGGAAGTAGACTGGTGTATGTTTTGTCTGGAAAATACAGTTGGCTTTTTAAAAAACCCAGAGGCATGCTGTGTTTTCTCAAAGCCTGTGGTTACTAAGAGAAATTTCTCAGACTAGAGGACTGGAAACACAAGGGCAGTGTTCTTCCTTAGCATCCCTCCACGTTTTTGGATATGCTGTATTGTTGTTAAGCCAACCAAGATGAAAGCTTTTCTGTGTGAGGAGGCTTTGAGAACATTCCCTGCCAGATTAAATTAGCCTTTCTGGGGATAAATTAGCCATAGTGATGTAGGCAGCCCTGCTCTCTGCAGCTGTAAAACCCACACGTGCTGGTGCCCACAGCAGGTTCAGGAGAGATGTGGTGGCTGTGCTGCTGACAGGAGATTGCATTGCTGGCTGAGGATGAAGGAAAAGCAGCCTGTTGGATTTTATTGATTAATGTAAACAATCTTCTGCGGAGAGAAAGGACTTCACCCAACAAGCCTATGAGGTTTACAGTGAAGACCCTTTATTACAGCACACAGTTTATACAGGGTTAAAGCTACATCTTATTGGCTAAATTGAACCTCACACCATCAGGCCAGAACCTTTAATTGGTTAAAAACCATATCTCACAAGTCCAATGTTTATATTATCTCATCCTTGATGTTTTCAGGTGCACCTCCAGAGTTCTGTGAGAAAGTCGAGGCGTTCTCATGAGAAAACTTCTAGGGAGTCGTTGAAAGCTCCTAGGGGGTGATTCTCACTCAATGAACCCAGTGAAGGTGTGTGTCCTTGTTGCCTGTTAGCTGATATCTGTTCCAGTCTCACAGAGCTGGTGCAGGCTGGACTGCTCACAAACCCATTTTCTGAAAGAAACCCCTCAACAATTGATCATTTCCCCAAATGAGAAGCAGGCCACCCTTTTAAGAGAGGGAAAGGAACCCCTGGGGTTCAGCACAGGTTCATTTTGGGAGGGAATCATGAAGCCTTTACCCTTGCTGCAGTGACTCCGGCCTGGGATGCTTTTGAGGTCCTCAAGAGTCCCAGTCACCCAACTCATGGCAGAAGGGGAGTGTTGGAGCCTTTGTGGAGAATGAACACAGAGTGAAGGAGAGCAGTGGGGATGGAGTTTCCATGCACTGCCCCCTCCTTTGTGTTTGCATTTTTAAGTGCCCACTGGGTAACTGTCTGCTGCTGGTGTGTGCGTGCTGCCCTTTCCTTAGAGACCTGTCCAGTTTGTCTTTAATTAACCTGATGCCTTTACTCTGCTTTGTGTATCAGTATATTGTATCAGGAGGTGCTCACAGGAGGCTGGGTCTGCACAAAAGGCTCAGCTCACCCTTCCTGTCTGTGCTGCTGGGACCATCCAGCCCCTCCAAAATCTGAGTCTTTGAGCACGAGAGTGAAGCTGGAACCAGGGACCATTCCCTGCTGTTAAATATCAGCTCTTCCCCTGGGCTTGTTGCAGCTCTTCCACAGAGACGTCATCAGGAGCATATTTGTGTTTTGGGAATGGAGATTCCCCTGACTCCGTGGCTGCCACAGGAGTGTTACTTTAGCCTTTCAGACTCCTGCCTGGTTGTGATTTGGGATGGTGGGAGCTCAATTTGGAGCTGCCTGCAGGACTATTCCGATGAGAGAGAAAATAGTTCCCAGCTTGTTTAGTGTTGTGGCAGCTGCTCCATCTTCTCAGGCTCAGGAGGGGATTTCAGCACTGAATCCTCCGGAGCAGCTGAGCTGTTTACCTGCCCTGAGGGCATCCTGGTATTATGGGCTTGAGTGCTCCCCAGTCCCATCCCGTGCTGTGAGAGCACTGAGCTGGCCTCTGGAGTGTTCCAAACCCTCTGAGTGCTCCCCAGTCCCATCCCGTGCTGTGAGAGCACTGAGTGTTCCAGACCCTCTGGCCAGCCGTGGTTCCCATGGAACAGCAAAGCAGTGAGGTGTTGCCTCGCAGAGAAAGGGTTTGGAAAAACCTGGAGCAGGGACTTGAGCAGGTGTGTTGGTGTGTGACAGAGGTGCTTTGAGTCCAGCTGCTGTGCTGGATTGTCAGTGAGAGGTCTAGTGGCTTTGTCCACATTCTGGAGTCCAGGTGATGTCCCTGGCATGCCCAAACTGGGGTGGTGCCTGAAAAGGCACGAGGACATCCCCTCTCTTCCTTCCCCCTTGTTTCCAGAGGGAACACAGCTCTGTGTGCCCGATTGCAGGTCTGGCTGTGTCCTGTGTTGCTGCTCACATTTCAGAGGAGAGATGTGGCTTTGCATGTCCCCACTGTCCCCTGGCAGGGTGGCTGTGCTGCCTCCCAGTGAGCCGTGGTGGCAAATCAGGGGGAGCAGCTTTTGGGTGACCTGAGGGGCAGATACACAGCAGGTCCTTACGTGGGGGTTCTGGGAAAGGGGTTGTGGAGGAGTTGGCACGAACTGGTGCTGCAAACTGAAACCACAGTCATGACATGCCTGGGAGGGAAAATTACTTTCCTGGACTAGGAAGTCGATGTGGACTGGCCAAGTGTGGTGGGAACTGGAGAGAGAATTGGGAATGGCAGGAGTTGTGTGTGACTCAGGGGTGCCCAGCACTGGGCACACTCAGTGCCTGCTGATTAATTCAGGGGTTTTCCCCTCTGTGAGCTGGGACATTGTTGTCTGTCTTTGAGAAATTCAAATGAGCTGGGCTTGGGGACAGGGGAGTGCAGGGCACCTCCTCCTGTCAAAATGCCACAGGGTGAGCCAGCCTGGTGTTCGCAGTCTGGAAATGGGAAGGGCTGGGGAGTCAAGAAGGTGGGTGTGGTAATACAAGTGGCCTCAGCATGGAGAAGTTCCTGCAGTGCACGTGTCTCTGGGTGTACATGGGGGTTCTCCTTGTCAGCAGGAGGACTCAGGAGAGATCCCAGACCTTCCACACACACTCCTGCTTAACCCCAAACCTTGCACAGAGCGAGCCATGGGCTTGCATAAAACACAGAGCACTTCCCACTAGTCCTCAGAGAACCAGTGCAAGGTGACACTGTACCTGTTAAATCTGAATGTCAGCAGATTCTCTGGCGCCAAGGCAGGGGGATCTGTGAGGGTGGGAAATGCTAATGATGTTGAAGACGAGTCAGTCCTGCAGTGAGCTGGTGCTCTCCTTGGAGAAGAAAACATCAGTTCCATGACATATGTTTTGTACATCACTTGAAAGGAAAAAGTATCTGGAATCACCACCAATGTATTCAAAATTATTTCACTGTGTTGCAAAATCTGCAAGGGAATTCTGAATAGGCTGTTGGGCTCTGATTAATTCTGAAGCTGAAATGCAAAAGTGCTGATTCTCTCTGACTCTAATTTCCTCCTCCCTTGGAGCTTGCTGTGTTATTTGATGGAAGTCACACATCTACTCAGTTTGATTCAGCAATGATGTAGCTGTGTTATTATTTGACTTTCTCTAAAAAAAGTCTATAGAAGGAGGGAGAAATGCAAAAATGTGTGCATAAAGAAATAAAGTATTTTGGGGTTAGTTTTGGGGAGGAAATCTCTAAAATCCTGAGCTGAGGGATGTAGTGGGTGATCATTGAATGTTCACCTTCTCTGTGCAGAGCCAGGAGGTGCCCCTGGAAGGGGAGGCAGCAGACTCTGACAACAGGAGATGCGTTTTTGTGGAGGTGACTGAAGAGTTGGACTTGCCACCGCCGTGAGCTGGAGGGCTGGGAAGGGCTTGGGGTGGTCCATGGAGAAACTCCATGGTGTCCAATCTCCAAACACCTGAGTGATTGGAGTGGGAGGGACCAACAAGGTGGTGATTTTACCTTCCTATCTCATCCTTAAGCCTCTGTTCCAGGCTGCCACCAGAGGTGAGCTCAGATCTGGGACTGTCCTTAATACAAGGAAGCGCAGAGCTTCTCCCCCACCTCCTGCTTGCTGTTTAAGCCTCTTGAGCTGGGCTATTTTTGTTTGCCTGTTAAATGAACAGCTACCCTTGTGCCACATGTAAGTTTGGTGTTATGTTCAGACAGCAGTGTTGGAGTGGATCTTGGGTTTAGTTGCTCTAGATCCTGTCAGGTTGTGTTGTTACCATAATTAACCAGATATCAAAGGGATGATGTAATGCAGGATGTGTCCTCTCAGGGGGAAAATTAAGCAGAGACAAGGACTGGAGGCAGCAGCTGCTGATATCACTGGATGCTTTCCCATGGATGTTATCAAGTGTTAGCTTGGATTCTTTGTGAACTCCAGTCAAAGTCTCCCCAGGGATTTGGCTTGCAGCATCCTCCTTTTCTCATCTCTGTGGAACAGATTTCTGGGATGCAGAGGAACTCAGGTGTGGCATTAATGTTAATTTTCATCATATCCCTGAGAACACCTGGCAGATTGCAGCCTGTCCTCTCCCATGCAGCCAGGTCACCACTGAAAGGCTCTGAACAGTGAGCACTCCTGAGTGGGAGAGTGTGTTTTCCAGGGCCAGGAGCAGCCTGTGGGACAGCCTGGCTTGCTCCATGTGCAGGAAACTGTCTTTGGGAGCCAAGTTAGCTGCCTTGGTGGTGCAGAGTGTTCTCTGCACACCTGAGCCTTCCCCAGTGCCTCTGCATGTGTAAGTTTTGAAAAGTGGGGTCATGGTTTAGTGCTTTGAAAGGGATACAGTGGTAGGGCTGGGTGGATGGTTGGACTGGATGATCTTAAAAGTCTCTTCCAGCCTTGACAGTTTTGTGATTCTGGGATTTTACGGCCTCTCCTCACTGGTCACAGGCTCCCTTACCACCTCTCTTGTCTCCTCTGGGATGTCTGTGCTGGCACGTGGTGCCTCCCACAGCTTGGGAGCCCACGACAAAGAACTACCCCAGTTGTTCTTTTCATTTTGGCTGGTTTTTCTTTAAATGTTCTGGTTAACCAGGTCTTGGCAAGGCTGTTTCTGCAGCCCTAGTGTGGAAAGCCAAGAGCGCTTGGTCAGCTCATCCGGAAGGAATAGCACTGTAGAGAATCCCAGAGGCGGCAGCAGGTCCTGCAGACGCTCCTCCCGCACGTAACCCTTTGTGGGTGCTGCAGATAAACCCTCTTGTCTTAAACAGGAGGGATTTTGTGTCTGGTTTCCCTGATACCGTTGCAGACGAGCTGTCTGCAGCGGTAATTTGAATCTCTGGCCGGGGACAGCTGAGCCGGGGCTGCGCCCTGGAGATTATCTGATTGTGCTTTGGATTTAATGCACTGAGAAATCTTGCTTTGAATACAGCACCTGGCGTGCAGCAGGGATCCTGCCCGGAGGGTTTGCCTGCCGGGTGGTGGGGGCACACAGAAGGTCAGACATGTCCGAGCTTCCCAGGTTACCGATGGAGCGGGGATGCTGCTCCCGAGGTCACACACTGGGGAGCAGAGCAGGGAGTCGGGCATTCCTGGCCTGAATAACCTGCTCCTCCAGCACCCTTTGTTTCCAAGGAGCTGCTGCCCTGCCTCGCCAGCTGAGCTCGCCATCCCCGCACGGAAGGGACAGCCCGACCCTGCGGGAAGCAGCATTTTCTGTGGAAGTGCGGGGGAAATCTGGGAGCAGCCTGGCTATTCTGCACGGTGGGTTTGCGCTCCCTGGCAGTGCCTTGGACGTGGGAAAACGCAGCGCTTTCTTCCATCCCTTCCCGCGGGTTTCCGTTTCCAGCGGAGCTCGCAGGGTATACGCCCTCTGGCTGCCTTGGCCAGGACCAGGATGAGGATGAGGAGGTGCTGCCCGGGTTAGCGGGGCACGGGCAGGGATTGCCACAGCATCCTCTTTCTGGAGGAGGCCGAGGCGCTGTGTGCTGTTTGTCCCTTCCCTCCCGGCTTGGTGCAGGCTGGAGGCAGCAAATGCGCATGGGAAGAGGCAGGGCTGGGAGGGGGAAGTTTGGCTCGCTCACAGGGAAACATCGTTTTGTTGTGCCACATAAAAACCAGGCCGAAGTAGCCGCTGACACTGCTTGTTCAGCAGGGATTGCTGCTGTCTGCCCTTGAAGGTAAGAGCTGGCCGGGGGATAGTGCATGGTGCGATCAGGAGCAGTGGGAGCTGGGCCTCATCCCGGGGAGCTGTGCGTAAGTGGGCATGTGCAGGGAGAGGGCACATCCCGGTGTGCCATGGGGACAGGGAACTGGGCATGGAGAGGGTACATCCCGGTGTGCCATGGGCACAGGGAACTGGGCATGGAGAGGGCACATCCCTGTCTGCGCTGGGCACTGGGATCACAGGGAACTGGGCATGGAGAGGGGAACATCCCTGTCTGCCCTGGGCACTGGGATCACAGGGAACTGGGCATGGAGAGGGGAACATCCCTGCCTGCGCTGGGCACAGGGATCACACAGCTCCAGGCTGGGTTTGGAGATGCTGCCCAGAAATGCTGTTGTGGAGGAAGGAGATTGGGATTTCCAGGATCAAGGTTATCCCTCTTTGGCACCCCTAAAGCCCCTTGGAAGGAAAACTGGCTTTTATTAAATGACACTTTGCCAGCATCTGCTCTGCCTTTTGTGCTCGTACCTCACACACCTCTGTGCACTTTTTGTCTCAGTATTTCCCAGGTTCTGGAACTGATAGCCTGTGGCACACAGGTAGCTTTCCTGGGGCCAGGAAAGCTGTTCCTATATCTAAAGGAGGGAGGCTGGGCGCAGTGGAGGAGCCCAGCACCTTGGCTTTTAAAGCTGGATTTGCAGAACCTGTAAGCTGGAATCTGCATCTGTTCAATGTGAAATGAAGCTAAAAGTGCTCATATCCTTCTATGTATTCGTTGAATTCTAGTGTTGTTTTTTCCTTTCATAAATGTCAGAACTATTTTTTATTTGTGTGGAGGAAGAGCTCCAAAAATGTGCAGCAGCAGCTTTTGAAGTGTCAGTGTCACTGAACATGGCTGAGGATGAACAGACACTGCTCTCTGTCTCAGTGGCTGGAGCCACTGCTGCTGGAGGGAGGACATCACTGTGGGCCTGAGTTACCGAGTGCAGGAGGAGCAGGGACAGCACAGAGTGTTTCTGCCCGTGGGAAGGAGGCTGACTCAGAGCTGCACCATCAGGGCTGGCACGTGAGTTGGGCCTGCCAGCCTGAGCTCTGCCCTTGGCAGGGCTGTCTCACCCTGGCAGATTTCAGCAGCCTGAAGCACAAACAGCTGCTGCCCGGGAAGAACGGTGTTACCAGACTGCATCTTTGGGTCTCCAAGCAGTGCAGGAATCAGCTGTGGGTGTTGTCTTAGAGACATTATCTCTTTTGTGGTGTGATGTTTTCTGGCCACACTGCACACCTGTTGGTTTTGACAAGGGGTGCCCATCACAGCCGTGTGGAGCCCGAGTCGGACAGACAGACCTTTTCTCTTGCTGTGTTTGAATCCCAGACTGTTTCCTCAGTGATGTAACAGAGGGGAATGCAGCCAGCAGGGCACACTGCACCTGACACAGCTCCTCTCATTGCTGCTGGAAGCAGCTGGGAGAGCTCTGTGTCACCAGTTTTGGATGTGCCCATAATGAGAACCAGGAGCTTGGGAATGTCCATCCCTTTGGACAAGGGCCTGGAATCACAGGACACAGGGAATGGCTTCCCATTGCCAGAGGGCAGGGTTAGGTGGGATACTGGGAAGGAATTCTTGGCTGTGAGGGCGGGCAGGCCCTGGCACAGGTTGGGCAGAGAAGCTGTGGCTGCCCCATCCCTGGGAGTGTCCAAGGCCAGGTTGGAGCAACCTGGGCTGGTGGGAGGTGTCCCTGCCCATGGCAGGGAGTGGGATGGGATGAGCTTTAGGGTCCCTTCCAACCCAAACCAGTCTGGAGTTCTGTAATCCCTCACTAACTACATCCAGAGTTGCTGAGCACGGGAAGGAGGTGGATTAGAAGGCCTTGTGTTTCCACAGGCAGGACTGTGTCCACCCCATAGGTTCTCTCACTGTGCTCACTGTGTGGAGAAACCTCAGACAGACCTTTTGGAGCTGCGGTTTCTGCCCCAGTCTGGGGGGGTCTCGAGGTCTGTTGCCATGGGTTTGTTCTTCTCTCCCAAAGCTGCCTGCAACGATACCCTGGGCTGAGCAGGGGGCACAGAGCCAGGGCAGGACACAGGGATGGAGGGCACAGCCAGGCTGGGACAAGCCCTTCCTGCTTTGGGGCTGTGATGGAGCTGTGCTGGTTGTGTCTGTCACTGATGTGCCCCAGCAGGTTAATGGTAATCCTTTAATTTTCTTTAGCAAATCTCCAGCCTGTGGGGGCCTTTTGCACGTCTTCTCTGTTTAACTGGAGTGGCATTTCCAATGGTTCTGTGGTGGATTTATCCTCTGTAGTTAGTTTGCAGTGCAGGAGCCAGTAAAAGCTGTTCTTCCAGTTGAGAAGAGTTAATCTGTATTTTTAGGTAGAAACAGCATCTCTCTCCATTCCTCCTACTGGTAACCGACTCCTTTTCAGTCTTAGGGTGTTGCAATGTGTCCTTGCTCCAAAGGACCTTCACTAGACATTGGTGATTCCACCACATCCTGGATTTAAGTCTGGTAATCTTGGATCACTGGAGGGCTGTGCATGCCAGGGTGGTAAGGGATGCCCTGGGGACCCCGTGTGCCCTCTGGTTTCCCACAGAGCTCTCTGTTGGAAGTGGGCTGGGTTTGTGCTGCTTGCATTAAGATGAAAGAAAGCACAGGAGAAACAGCTTCTAAGAGGCTTAAAAGCAACAGGCTTTTCTTTTCCTCCTGGGAAGGGCACACAGCCAACATCTTGCTCTTTACAGATCTCTCTTAATAAGCAGAATATTGCATTAGGAGTGACTGAGCCTGCCAAGAATGAGCAGAACAGCCCTGCATCCCACAGCCTCCTTCAGCCCAGTGCACGTGTGGCTCTGAGATCCACAGGCCATTCCTTGTTGGTCAGGGAGCAGGATTTATTGATGGCTTCTCTGGGGCTGTTGCTTCATCTGGTGGGTGTTACTGGGGTGGCTGGTGGAGCACGTGGGTGGGTCTCCTCATCTGCTGTGTTTTCTTGCCAGCTGCTCTGATGGGGGGAGTGAAGCTGGGGAGTGTTGAAAGATGTTACATTATGGGAAAGCAGAACCTGGGCTGGAATGGCAGGAGATCTGTTACCTTAGAGAAGCACTGGGCTCAGCTGGCCAGGCTGGTGTCCCCAGGTAGGGACTCAGGGATTCTCCAGCTGGGCTGGGCTCATCCGGGACCCCTGCAGGCACAGGGGCAGGAAGGTCTGGGTGTGCAGGGTCGGGGGTTTGGCTACTTTTGGAAGACTTAAGTCCTTTTCTTCCCATCCCCAGTGGGCTAAAAGGAGCACGGCCCAGTTTGCAGCTTTGTAGGTCACTGAAGGAGAAGGCGGGCTCCGCAGTGTGCTGGGTGTGCTCTCTGCCCTGGCAGCTCTGCTTCCCCAGGCTCCTGGGGAACAAACTGGGCAGAGAAGCAGGAGGAAGACAAACCCCAGCTGCCCCAGGGTCACACTGTGAGGCTGTGTGGCTGCAACACACAGTTTGAGACCTCAAGGGAGAAATATTAGTAAATGTGGACATCCAGGGCAGAGCCTGTGCCTGTCAGGAATTTACTCAGCTCTGGGGGGGATCTGTGTGCTCCTCCATGAGCAGCAACAGGTGATGGTGCTCCATGGACTGGTGGCCTCATTAGATTTCCTGCTGCCTTGCAGGAGGCTGCTCAGAGGCAGGGAGTGTAAGCTTGGAAGGACAGGAACAAAGCAAAGCCAGGCAGGTGAGGGAGGAATGGATCTTCCACTTGACCCGGCAGCTGCAGTGGGGGTGGCTGTGCCCATGGGCCCCTCTCTGGGCACAGCTGCACTGCAGGGCTGGGGCAGCACTGGCTGCCTGGCCTGGTGCCCGTGCAGGCTCGTGCTGTACTGGGCCATGCTGTGGAGGTTGGTGTGTGCCGGGCGGGTTGCCCAGCACGTGGCATAGGTGCCAGCAAGCAGGACAAGCAGGGTCACCTTTGCTCCTGGCCCCTGCTTTAGGGTGAAGGGTGGAGGGCTCAGCCCACAAGGGGAGCTCCCAGCACTGCTCCCCAGGCACTGCCAGCAATGTCACCCTGTTCATCCTGGTGGCAGCCACCCCAAGCACTGAGGGAGCAGCCTCTCTCTTACTTGTATTTCCCAATTTAGTCACTTCATAACTGAGCCAGAGTAAACAGGGAAGTTGGGTTTCTTGATGTTGTTGTGCTTCCTTGGCTCTCAGAGCATGTCAGTGGCTTTGCCACCTGCCAAGGACACCGAGCCCACGAGGGGGCACCTGGGGAGGCTCCTCCCACCAGGAGAGGAGGGGTGTGGTGTGGTGGCCACGGGGCACTGTGGCTGTGATTCTTCTCCATGTCTGTAACTCTTTCTCTCCTTTTGCCCAGAACTAGTGGGAGAAGCCAGCTACCAAACCACCCTGCTTAGAGGAATTGCTGCCCTCAGCTCTGTGAAGGCCTCTGAGCTCTTGCTGTGAGGGAGAGGACAGGTAAATTGTAGCCCATGTAAATAATGACTCCAGCTGTTACAGATGTGTTTAACCTTAACTCACTGGACTTGTGTACAGAGTTGTTTAGAGATGCTCTGTGGGTTTGCACCCCCTGTCTCTGGAGTTTGTGCTCCAGGCTTGGGGGGTCCTGCCACACCCCTGGGGCACAGTGTTGTGTGTCACTGTGGCTGGAGCTGGGGGCTGTGGGGAGCTCTTGCCCACCTTCAGCACCCCAAGGCAGTTGGCAGAGCAGGTTCCAGCCCAGCACTGCCCTGGACTGTGCAGAGCCAGGGAGATCATATTCCACATTGGATTTGCTGCCTGCCCACAGCCCGTCCAGCCTTGGAGCTGCACCCCTGGTTCTGCCCGCAGTGGGTGATGAGGCCAGTGCAGTGGTGGCACCAGCCCTGTCCCCTTCTGTTGCTGTCACCTCTTTCCCCAAGTGCTGTGCAGCTCTGGCAGGTGTGAGTGGCACCACAGGCTTCTGTCCTTGCAGGGCAACCTGAGCCATGTCCAACGACCCGCCACCGCCCTACCCGGGGGGCCCCTCGGCGCCGCTGATAGAGGAGAAGCACGGCCCACCCTCTGCACCAGGTACGGGGGTGGTCCTGCTGCTTGGGGGTGCTGTGCTCACTCTGCCAGGCAGACAGGAGCCAAGCTAGTGTGGGTTCCCTGGGGGTGCCCTGGCCATGCCTGCCCCCACAGTTCTGCCCTGCAGTGCACAGTGCGCTGGGCAGGGTGGGGCAATGCCTGGCTCCATCTGTCCCGTGTCACCCTCGGGGGAGGCAGGATGGTTCCCGGGGCAGTGATGAAGTGGTGAGAGCAGGGAGCACTCCCAGCTCAAAGCCTGGCCCTGCTCCCTGCTCGGGGTGAGGTGGGTGAGTTTGGCTCCTTACGGCCCAGAGGATGAGGCCTAAGGGGGTGCTCCCCACCTCATGTACCTCCCTTCCCTGCTGGGACCAACCCTCAGCCCACACAGCCGAGCCCCCATCTCCCCACCAGCTCTGCTGACTCGTGTTTCCTTTCAGAGGGTGTCACCCCAGTTGTGGGACAGCCCCAGGGGGTTCCCATCCCCCCTCCTGAGTTCGGGCCCCCCCCATATGAGCCGCCCTCGCAGCCGGGGTTTGTGCCCCCCCACATGCCTGCGGATGGTTCTGGGCCCTACGTGCCACCAGGTGAGTCCTCTGAGGGGCTGGGGGTGCAGGGGTGGTTCTGGTGCCCTGGGGAAGGTTGGGGGGACACAAGGGAGGGCTGGAGCTGCTGTTTGGGGCTTGCAGCAAGGCTCCTGGGGGTGGGGGGGGGCACAGCAGGGTGGGCCCCATGTCTGTACCCACCTGGGTGGTGCTGTGGCAGCAGGGTGGGGCCTCCCCCTGAGGATCTGCCCTCTCCTGCCATGTATAAAGGTGCTCATCTGTGCGTGTTTCTCATTCACAGCAGGGTTCTACCCACCCACGGGCCCTCACCCGCCCATGGGCTACTACCCTGCCCCAGGCCACTACCCCCCTCCTGGTGGCCACACGGCGACGGTGCTGGTGCCACCGGGAGCTGCCACCACGGTGACAGTGCTGCAGGGAGAGATCTTCCAGGGTGCCCCCGTGCAGACCGTGTGTCCCCACTGCCAGCAGGCCATCACCACCAAGATCTCCTACGAGATTGGGCTCATGAGCTTCCTTCTTGGCTTCTTCTGCTGCTTCGTGGGGTAGGTGCTGCAGGCAGAGCTGGGCTGTGTGCTGTGCCCTGATGCTGAGCTGTTGGGCAGGGCTGGAGGCTCGACATGGAGGTGGTGCTGGGACACCAGGGGGGTTCTCAGGGTGACAGCCCCCCAGCACGTGCTCACATTTGCTGCCCGTGCCCAGGGGCTGCCTGAGCTCACCCCTCTCTCTCTGCCTCTTCTCTTCCTGTGCCCCAGGTGTGACCTCTGCTGCTGCCTCATCCCCTGCCTGTTCGATGACTTCAAGGACGTGACACACACGTGTCCCAACTGCAAGGCCTATATCTACACGTACAAGCGCATGTGCTAACAGCGCCCTGGGAGCCCGAGCACTGCAATGACACCGGCCCCTGTCCCGCTGCCGTCCAAGTGTCCCTGTGTGCGTCACTCCCTTCGCTTCCCCGCGGCGCTGTGTGCGTGTAACACCCGGCTCCTCCCGCTCAGAGCTGCCACCACCTGCCCCGAGCTCTGGTCCTCACTGGGCACAGCTGGATGGGTGATGCTGGTGCACAGGGGAGGGGGCCCAGGCCCCGGATGGGCTTCTCTGTAGGAGTGGGGGGTACTGCCCTGCACCCCATTGTGCTTCGGGGTGTGAGCGAGGCCCCTCTCGCATGGGGCAGCCCCGGGAGGAGCAGCAGGTGCTGGAGGTGCCAAGCCCAGTCCCACAGCGCGGCGGTGCCTGGCTGCTGGGATGTGCTGCAGCCACCAGGAGGGCAGGGGGGCCCAAGCAGCCCACGGCACACTCGGGGATGTAGCACAGCCCTCGTGGCACTGTAGGAAGGGGCTCAGACGGCAGTGCCACAGGGGTAGTTCGTGGCCCCGTTCCCAAGGAGCGGCAGAGCTGCCTTCGGGCGGGGAGCGGGGCCGGCCGCAGCGCTGCACCCTTGATCAGCACCTCCGTCCTGCCCCGGGGCCGTTCCAGCTGCATGTGCCCCCTCCCGGCCCCACACCCGGCATGTCGCTGCCTGCCGGCACTAGAGTAGAGGAGTTTGTTCCCAGCCCGCAGCTCCAGAGCCCCGCCCCGAGCCCGCGGGTGCCCACGCCGCAGTGCCCCGCGCCCCTCCATGCATGTGGGTGGAAAGGGGTATTTTTAGCTCACCTCGGTGGGGCGGAAGGAAGGGGGCAAGCAGGCAGTGATAGGCGCTGCCAGCAGCACCTCCACAGGCAAAGGCGAGAGGAAGGGGAGCCGTGCTCAGCCCCTGGGGCTGCTCCTGCCCTGGCCCAGGGCAAAGGAGGGACAGGGCTCTCAGCAGCCCGGTCTGCAGACACAGCCCACCTGCACACGCAGCTGCTGTTTGCCCGGGGTGGAACTGTGGCACTAGTCAGTGTTTTTATGTAAATAAATAACAGACCCTGAACTCGTGTATGTCTTTTCTTCTGCTCAAAATCCGCAGCAGTTCTGCCTGCAGGGGAGCTGAGGATGAGGAGGGCAGGGTGGGGGTACAGCAGTACCAAGCACTGGAGGAAGAGCAGCAGTGTCCCTACCCACTCAGGAACCCCCTGCGTCCTTTGACAGGGGTACAAGGGCAGGAGTTTCTCAGACATTGGTTGAGTCAGACACAAGTACAACAGTGTGGGAGTCTGCACCCACTTCCCTTCTCCCCCTTAATCCCCACCCCAGCCTCCCCTGTTCTCCCAGTGATGTGCTTTTGGCTTTCCCCAGCTACAGCATTGCAACTTTTTATTCCAGTCAAGGCTTCAGGAAAAATAACCACCAACCAACCCTCAACCCCCAAGTTGCACAATACAAATCCATACCCCCCTCATGGTCCTGGCTCCCACCCCAACAGAAATCAGACCTGGTCCCCAGGACACTGCACCAAACAGGACACTCCTACGAGCCCCACAGCACAGCCTCAGCCTCAGCCTCAGCTTCTCAGGGTAGGAAAGCAAGTGC
This sequence comes from Hafferia zeledoni, assembly GCA_035583235.1. Lineage (NCBI taxonomy): Eukaryota > Metazoa > Chordata > Aves > Passeriformes > Thamnophilidae > Hafferia > Hafferia zeledoni. The sequence continues at coordinate 2,563,234 of JAWWEV010000034.1, read as the reverse complement.
TCTTTGCTGAAAAAGCTGATGACACATTCTGGGGTGCAGCCCAGGGCAGGAAACCCCCTCCAGACGCTGCTCCGGGGATGGAGATGAAAAGCCAAGCACATGAAGCCTTTGCCAGGACAGGACAGGACATCTCTAGCCTTAGAAGCTGCCCCAGCCTGGGCAGGGCAAGGCAGTGCTGCAGTGGAATCCTCACCCCCTGGCACCGACCAGTCCTGGGCACTAGTCAGCTAAAGACGTTGTGTACAGCGGTGTGCGAGGAGACCTGGACAGTCCCACAGGATTCCTGTTTTATGTCCTCACTCCAACTGTGCAGCCAACTCACCACCAGCAAGGGAAGGGCTGAAAACAGACAGGGCACGTCTCCTCTCCTGCCCCCACGCTGTGCCACTCAGAGCATGTACCAGGCTGCGGCTCCTGCTGCCACTGCCACACAGGCTGCCAGCACCAGCTGCACGAGGGGCTGCCTGGCCAGGCCCAGCGCGGCGTGGAAGGGACAGCCGGGCCCTGCCATGCCTGCCAGGACACAGAGAGTGCTGTTAGTGCTGCCAGTCGTGTGCCACACGTGTGTGGCAGCTCCCCCTGCCACCACCTACCCACTCTGTCGGCGTAGTACGGGCACTTGCGGATGTCACCCTTTCCATCGTGCACGGGAACGCCTCCGTCCTGGGCCTCCTCTGGCAGCGACCGGCCGATCTTGTCCAGTTCATCGAACACCTGCAGGGGGTCACAGCCAGCACATGAGGCAGGCACAGCTCACCCAGACCCTGCAATCCCCTGGGGAACAGCCAGCCACCACTCCTGCCTCCCTGCCCCAAATCAGGAGTGCCTCATGGTGACACCTGGCACACGGTATGGCTGGAAAGGCACAGCCCGTCCCAACACCATCCAGTCCAACCGCCCTGCTGCTCCCCCCAGCCTGCTGCATCCCCTCGGAGCATTCCTGCCCCTCCAGCTCTGCCGCCAGGGGATTCCGTAAGGATCCTGATAAAGGAGCCAACCACATCCCAACACATTCCCGACCAGTTTAAACAACACCAAACAGCTACAAACACAGACTAAAACTCCCATCCAGTAGCTAAATCTGTCTTCATCCTCCTGGAGCAAGTGGCAGCTCAGTCAGGTGTGACAAAAGGCAAATGCTGTGGGAGGAATAAGAGCCTCCTGATATTTTTGGTCACAGGGCAACCTGTCAGACCTGAGACAGGAGATGAATTGTCACCATCAACACAAACTGTCTGAGGCTGCCTCAGAGCGAGAGCTTTACTGCCCCCACTGCTGCACAGGGGGGCACACACAGCCCACAGGAATCCTGAAGCCAAGTTAGTTTTGCCCCAGTCAAAGGCTCAGCTGTGGTATTGGAGCATGGGAGGAATTCCTGCCCAACACCAGCTCCAGAAGCTCATGGAGGAGCTATTTAGAGCAGAATCCCAACCCCACAAGACAGAGGGGCTGTGGTGGTCTCAGCCCCAAACTACTGCCTGGGTGAGTGGTCTGACTCAATTAACCTGGATCAGATCCCAAAAGCAGCAGCACCTGCACACAAAGGAGCTCAAGGGATTTGTTTAGTACCTGCATGTTAAATCTGAAGGCTCTGTTGGCCTCCTCCACGATCCTTTCTTTGGTGTTCTTGTCCAAGTCCAGAGCATTCATTCTTGCTCTGTAAAGCTGCTTGAACTGCTGTGCATTGGAAACGTTGTCAAACACGTAGAATTGGATCCCTTCCTCAGTACTGGGCAACTTCAGGGCCCTCTGGGCCACCTTCTTCAGCACTTGGCCACCCGAGAGGTCCCCCATGTAGCGTGTGTAAGCGTGAGCCACCAGCAGCTCTGGCTCGTGCTGTCCCACGTGATGGATTCTGTCCACATACTGCTGAGTGGCCTCTGAACACTGGATCTTCTCTTTCCAGTCTTCTCCATAGAAGTACTTAAGGTCTTTGGCCAGTGCTTCTCTCCGGTGGAGCTCCATGGGGAAATACAGCGGAGCAAAGGCTGGGTTGTCCTTGTTGCGATCCATCTCCTCCTCCAGGGCAGAGTAGGTGAAGTGCAGGGCCACTGTCGCCAGCTGCAGACAAAGCACAGCTCAGGTGAGAAGCTGCTCCCTGGGCCAGCACATCACACCCCAGGACTGCTCCCTCCTGCACAGAGCTGGGGGGAACAAGGAAGAAATCCCCAGGCTCGACATAAAACCAGCCTGGAGAGCCTGTACCAGGCAGGTGCTCCTTGAAGGAGCAGAGGGTCTGCTCTGTCTGCCCCCAGAACACCCCCAGGCTGTGGGGCTCTGCATCACCTCAAAGAGCTCAGGAGCAAAGCAACACCCACCTTAAAGAGCTCCCTCTTGATCCGCCCTTTCAGGAAGTCCTTGACGAACTGGGTGTTCTCCGCACGGTCGTGGGATTCCTTCGTGCCCTCCTTCAGCAGCTCCGACAGGTCTGTGGGGCTGCAGGGACAGGGAGAGCCCCTTCACCCACCTCCACACACAGCTGTGGGTTTGGGGGATCCCCCTCACTCCCTACCACCCCAGGCTCATGGTGGAGAAGGTACCAGGTGGGACCCTCAGGCCACCCCACAGGCTGAGCTGGGTTGGCAGCTCCCCATGTGCCATTCCAGGAGGGCTGGGGCTTGGGACAGGCTGAACCACCTGCCAGGGATCCTCCCTGCATCACCTGTGCTTCTCATCCATGTGACCCCAGGTACACTACACAAGGAAGCCTTGAACACAGGAGGAACAGCTTCCAGAGGAGGTTGTAACCAGGGCACAGGAGCCCTGGTGACAACCTCCAGTGACTCTGGACAACAGCTCAGGGGGGAGCACAGGCAGGTCACCAGCTCGCCCAGCCTGGGTATCAACTGTTGCAGAAGAGATGAGAGCTGAATGCCAAAGCAGGGCAAGAACACACTTAAAAGGTTTATTTCTCCTGAATTACACTGGTTTGACAGGTTTCCACAAGGTGTTTTTCTAAAAAAACCCACATTAAAATCTATGATTTGTTGTTACAGCCACTGCACTTAGTGGAGCTTGGTACAAAACCAACACATACACTCAAATTATGCCAAAGTGCACCCTATGGTTTTATCACTACTTTGTTACAAGCAGCACATTGATGTTAACTGGAAGAGAGACTCTGAACACCCCAGAGCCACTGAGTGTGCCAGGAGAACCAGGAACATTAACTTCTCATGAAGCTGAGCCTGTCAAAGAACTCAACCAGCACACCCAGGTCTTCTGGGAAGCACCTTATTCACCCTTCCCATTTCCCAGGTCTGAATCATTGGCTTTTAGAGAATGGTGTGTGAATTTGGTGTTGGAATTAACCTCCTAAAAACTATTCCTGCCTAGACCTGTGGGTATTCTGCAAAGCAGCAGAGGCAGCTCTCCAGAGTGGGGTTCACCTCCAGAGTCACCTTTCAAAACAAGAAGCTGCTGTCACACAAGCCTGCCCAGCAAGCCATGGAAAAACAGCTCCCTTGGCCAGGAAGGCAGAAACACAACTGCCAAATGGTCAGAGTGTTTGTAAAATGTCAGTGATAGTGGCAACTAAAAAAGTGACTGTGTTGTCAGCCCTGCCAGTTGCTCCTTCCCATCCTTCCCACCCTTCCATTAAGGTTTGGTTAAGCAGATTTTACTGCACATGTAGTTGATTAATCACCTATTGGCATCTCTCACTTCTTTCAGACAAGGAGAAGGATCACTCCTTTGCCTGGGAGGTCTCCTGCCCTGCCCAAGGCTGTGTCTGTGCCCCAGTGTAGGGCAGGACTCACCTGACATTGCTGTCTTCTGTTTCCTCATAGTGCAAGACATCCCCTTCCTCTGCCCCCTCCGGGCCCTCCATGGCTGATGGCATTGCTGGGCAGTGCTGGGCTCAGTCTGAAAGGCAAATCACAGAATGAACTGGGTTGGAAGAGACCTCTGAGATCATCAAACCAACCCTTGATCCAACCCCACGGTGATCACCAGCCCATGGCATGGAGTGCCATGGTCTGGTGATCACCGTGGGGTTGGATCAAGACATGGTGGATTCTCATTCAGTGCCACATCCAGTCTCATCTTAAACACCTCCAGGGATGGGGAATCCACCCCCTCTCTGGGCAGCCCATTCCAA